>JAUMTR010000013.1:9964286-10080146 GCA_032270685.1 Microctenopoma stevenorrisi | reverse complement strand
ATGACAGTCTAATGTTTATCAGTAAATTACAGAAAATAATGAACTTTATCACAATATGCTAATTTTTTGAGAAGGACATGTATGTGGGTGACCATTTTTAAAACTTAATGTAGGCCCCTGTAGGTAAACTGAAGGTTAGTAATAAGATCTACAGTAAATAATTGAGGACTTCTATTATATGCAAACAGAAAGAAATGAGAGGGATGATAGCTGTGATTCTTGTACCATAATAGTTTTTAAATGGTTACTGAAGTCCAAATTCAAAATATTGGACAATTCTTTTGTCTGGGTTAACTTGATGGATGGATGACTGGCTATAAGTACTGCAGCCAAAGATAAGCCTGTTATTATACAAACAAACATCCACTGTTGCAAAAATATACAGTTATGACATGAAGTGAAAGCTGGTCAGATGCAGCAGACATGAGATGTGGAGGTGGAAAGGAAAAGCGAGGCAGAGTGGCAGAGTGATGAGGGGAAGAAGTAAGTGCAGATCCATGTGCTCCTCCGGTGTGAATGATAGCATTCAACACTGGCATTACTGTGCTAGTCAGCACTAGCAGGGACCACTTCACTGGCTATGTGTGTCTCAAAAACTTGCTGCCCTGATAAAGCAGTCACACGGACCACGTGAATGGCAATACATGAATCTAAACAAATCTTTTTTTAAAGCTACTTTAAATAACCATTTACGCCTTCCGCATGAAAATTAAAACTAACTAATCTTAGCCACACTCTGGTCTTAACTGGGTCTTATAAGTATTTTCATCAAGCTTACTCTTAAGTGTGATCTGACAATATCAAAAGGTTAATTTAACCACTCAAATATTTTATGTCTGCTTGTGCTAACTGGCATTAGGTCTGCAAATTTGCTTTTGTTTAACCTCTGTGTCGCTTCACTGTCAGAGCTCTTGCTGTGGCGTAGGTATCATACTGTTTGTTGTAGAGAGACAATCAGCACTTACTTAGGTCTTAGACTGTAAATTCTTTGTGGGAAGATGTATTTGAAACAGTCAGTGATGTGTGCTGACTTTAATTAGCCAAAAAAAAACTTCTTCTCATCTTTTTATCCTTGAGCTGTGTCCACTGGGACGTCTTTGTCAGTAATGCTGTTGCTTGAGTTTTCATTAACATTCATTTTCTTTTTAATCTCTCTCTCCTGACATATAGTGTGCATAGCTGCAGTAGCCCAAACAGTAGCATATGCATTTCTGCTGGCTGTTCCTCTTCCTCTTTTAACCTGACATGAATGTAACTCTATTTCAGCCACATGATATGTTCAGCATGGTGTTATTCTCATTAACTTTGACTTTTTGGCCAGTTGTCTGTCAAAACATGGACAGAATTACTTCTATCTAAGGTTTTATCAACCATGACTTCAACCCTGTTTACACCTGATATTAAAATGCGTCCTTGGCAACTGGATCACAACATTAAACACAAGGGTAAACGGCCACCAAAACAGATTGTGATTAGAGTGCTTAAATTACAATATATATTTTGCCTTTGCACATTTCAATTTACTATCAACATATTTACAACTTGTCATTTTAGGTTTATTGTGAAATAAAAACTGGGCTGCAATTTTTCCAAAACAGTGTATTTTTACTATAAGCAGAGTAGCCCAAATAAAAAAAAAATCTAAAGGAAAAAAAAGGCTCCAACACCACAAATTACCCCTGTTTGGCTCACAGTAATTTATCTTAAAATACCCTATAGTCAAAAAAGTTTTCTTTTCTGCCCCAAGAGATTTAAATATGTTCTAAAGTCTTGGCACACTAATGCTAAGAAAGACAGGAATTAATTAGATACACACAAAATGAGAGCAAAGTATAAAGCAGGACAAACTAATTTCATAAAAGACGACTGTGTTAAATCTTAACCTAATTGGAAAATCCTAATCCTATACCTTAGTAATGCTTTAAAATGAGGTGTAGCGCTAAGTCCAGAATTTCCATTCACAAGTGACTTTGGTCAGTTTAACAAAGAAAATGTTTACATGTACATTTTGTATACAAAATTAAAATAAGCACTTTAAAGAACTGCATGATGGGAAGCTGATATAACCAGACACTTACTGTATGAGAGTATCCTCAGTTCTGTCACATCCCAGCTCTGCACCTGAAACATGAAACAACAGTCAGATTTTCCACTTTATTACCACTTGATCGATTTATTCAGTCATTTCATCTGAAAGCTCTAAGAAAATTAGATAAAAAGGGAATAGAGACTCGAGGGAATATGAATTCTTCACATCAGAGGAAAATCATATGACTGCTCCAAGAGACAACACATTACAATGAGAAATGAAAACTAAAGGAAAAAACCGAACTGAATTATAGTCTGTGTAATTTGATCTGAGTAGGAACTGAAATGTTTATCTAAAATCACTCAACATACTAAGCCTAATATTCTGTTAATGGAGCCTAATATTCACTCTCCGATAAAGCAGCACAATTTCATATTTGTTAGAGCCTACAGACATTTTGACTAGCAACCATGCGTATACTATGCTTATCCAACCAGGGTAGGTTTATGAGGTTTGAGGTTTATTCATAAAAATGACTAGGGTTTGCTAACTTATACTGTGATTGTACTTCTGCTGTGTGTAATGCGTCTTACTTTAAAAATGCACAGTTTTTCCTTTTGCATTATCTCTACCTCTCTAAATACAACAATGGCTGCAAGTGAACAAATAGTATCATGGGAGTTGGCTTTCGTCTCAATGAGCTAAAATCAGGCATGTATTCACTCAGTGATGAATACAACAATCACAAACTTTCTTGATATGAAATCAGGTTAAGAAAATCAATACAATTCCTAAAGACTACAATACCTATAGCACATTAATATGGTTTAACTATTGGCTGTATACAGGTGGTCTAAATCTTTTGCTGACAATACTACAGTATACAAGCAACCTTAAAAATCTACTCTATTTGCAACCTCGACCATTATAAACAGTCAGAAAGGCTGACAAGCACATTTGATTTGGACATCACAGATTTAGTCTTCAAAGCTGAATTGGATTATCAAACATCTCCCAAGACAGCTGAAATGACTTTGTAACATGAAACTCACTTCTCGTCACAGTAATCCACCAGAACAAAACAGCGTCCTTCTAAAATGTCGAGACGAGAAAGAAAAAGAAATTGAAATACAAAAAGGCTCTAGATCAAATGTGCAGATCTCCCACTTGTATTGTCAAACTTATTTGCTAAATGTAGCCTTTATCTATACTTTGAAATCATCTGCAAATATGAAGAGTAAACACTGAAGTGTTTATAACTCAAATGCAAAGGCTCCATGCACAGTAGCACGCTGTGCATCATCTACGTGCAGGTCACCTTACGGTTCCACTTGTGTCATTTTGCAAGAGAAATTGCCATCTCCTGCAGCTGAATACTCCATTCACTGTACTAAGACTGACATGTCACCCTCCAGGCTCAAATAATGGGCTGTTTACAACAAGTCTTTGAATGCTTCAAGGATGATCCATCTCACGTTACTCAGCTGTCCACCTATCTGGCACCATTTTATCCTTTAAAGACTTTGGCCCTCTACAGTGAAAGCTGTTATTAAATAATGGGTAATAACAGGTAACCTTGGTATCAATAGCAGCTTCTTTTCTCATAGTGTACTTGGCAGTCCTTGTGTTACATGATTTGAGGGTTTGCTAGTGATGTCAGCGTACGCATTTTTTCAGCAGTCTTTCTATGACAGGGCTTGCAGCTGCAAGAGAAGGTGTGTGGGAACACAACACTTGCATCCTCACCACAGACTTGTGTCCCAGCTTGACTAGTTGGTGTTCAGGTACTTGTGAGATAGTGCATTCTGCTTAGAAACAAAACTAATAAAATTGAGATGTTTACCTCATTACACATTTCACTACTGCAAATGTGTATGATTTGAACATAATTTGGACTCTTTAATGCGACAATTATATTTTGACTTCAGTCAAAGACAAAATGATTAAAGGTGCAGGACCAAACTAACTGTAATTGTGTTTACATATTGGTTTTAAATGCATTTTTAAAATTAATAAGTTACACTTCAAAAACAATAAAACACATAAAAACATAAAACATGTTTTTATATAAAAATATAAAACACTGGTTTATTGTACAGTTACATGTCTGCGTGCATGTCTATATGAATCTCTAAATGCATTTACACTACTGCACGTGGTGAGTAAATATCGTTACGGAGTTAGATTTACAAAACCTCACATTTTAGTGATAATTTATTTTAGATTTTCATTATGGCAAAAATGTTCTGCAAAAAACAAAATATGTTAAGAATGCATCTGAAGCAGCATGCCTCTCACATTTAAAGAGGGAAGTGTATGTGGCAGCAGTGACCAGATTTTTAATGCATGAGGATCAATAAAACGGTGGCTAAGGCACCGTCTTTGTGTGAGAGGGGAAAGGTTTGCAACCGCTACTGGATTAAAGGTTTGGTTATTATATGCAACTAGCTGTTCTACTAGAATTATGAATATGCATTAAATCCATCAATCTTCAGTTGGCCTAAAACACTAAAAAGCCAAACAAACAAGCCAGACCACTAGCATTTCAAACATCAGCCCCATTAACACAGCGGGGAGACTTCAATCACAGAAGCATCACTGGTTCAAATAAAGAACATGACAAGCATCTCCAGGCGGGTAAAAAAAATAGACCAGGAAGATGAGTGAAAAAGAGTAATCTCTCTGACATATTCCTAATAATCCACCTCCCTCGTGCCGCTTCCCCGAAGCTCAAACAATCATTAAGTGTCAACACTGACCTACAAAAAGGGACTCCCGTCAAGCCTTACATGTTTAAAAAACATCAATCACAGCAGACAAAGAGGCTGTATTGAATTATACAGCATTAACCTTCAGGGCTTGCATATAAAGACTATGGATTTATTTATGCTTGTGTGTTAGGAGCCTCTGCACTTTTCCTTACAGCAAGCTGACTGCCAAATTGATGAACCTGCTCAGCCCTCAGCAGGAGTCCAACACTTTGATTAATGAGTGCAAACTTGTGGAAGGACAACAATAGAAGAACTTGGGTGAAAATGAGTGAAAACACAATTATTAGCAGGCGCTATTAAAAAAAAAAGGTTACTTTAAAAGAGCTAAGAGAACAAACTCTCTCTCAAACATTGCCATTAAGAACCTTCAAAGTCAGACGTGTATATTGTGATCATCACTTGCAATAATGAGGACTGTGACCAATTTAACACAATAAAAGCACTGGTACACCTAACACATCCAGTGATTCCAAGAAGTTATAGTGTGTGTGTGTGCATGTGCGTATATATATAAGTAGTTTGTATTTAAGTTTGTAAATCCCGGAAGAAAAACTATTTAGAAAAGTGGTGTTTCAAGTAATTTAGCTCTATTTGCTTTTGGACCCTGTTAGAACAAAATACTTTTAGCTATTCTTATGATTTTGAA
This sequence comes from Microctenopoma stevenorrisi, assembly GCA_032270685.1. Lineage (NCBI taxonomy): Eukaryota > Metazoa > Chordata > Actinopteri > Anabantiformes > Anabantidae > Microctenopoma > Microctenopoma stevenorrisi. The sequence goes on along the minus strand of JAUMTR010000013.1, from coordinate 10,074,700 downwards.
GAGTTAAAACTTCATGTCAGGAACCTAGTACATAACACTAAGCTTTCAAGGATAAATAAATGAATAAATATAAGGCAAATTTTGTGACCTTCTACCTGTGATTTGATTCATTGGCAGTGACTCGGTGCACGTATAACACATCAAGGCTATGATCTGATTTATCTCAATGTCTTGGCTACTGAGGTCATTTAAATGATGAACGTCACCAGGTAAAATGTTTACTGTCATTTTACTTTGCCCATGTGTGTGTAAAGGGCGTGCATAAGTTCATTAATAACATTATATCCGTAAAGATGTGCTGTACACAAAGTATATCTGACCAAATAACATAAATCACAATAACAATCAGGATTGATTGTTATTGTCAGTCCAAATTCAACAATGTGTGTGTGTGTGTGTGTGTGTGTGTGTGTGTGTGTGTGTGTGTGTGTGTGTGTTTCATGGGGAAAAAAAATTCTTAATGCCAAAAACCAATCAATCAATCAATCAACAAATAGTGCACAAGAAGAAAACAGGGCAGTCCTATAGGCCAAAACAAATTATATTATACCAGAGAAAAAGAAAAATCATATCTTACCAGCACTAAAATCAATCATTATATATTAAAATAGTTTTTCTAATAAAAACTCAACTGTGTTGAACCACTCACAACGTTTTTCATCCAAAGTTTCAATAACTTTACCACAGATAAGCAGCGTCTAATATACACAGTCCTAATATAAATAGTCCAAGATGGCGAATGCCTTGTTCTTAATATGAAAGCAGAAAAATGGAGGGTATTGTCATAATCTCAAAGGGTAAATTTCAGCCCAGACCGCAGCTGCAGCTTTAGCTGCGCTTTCCTTAAAGAGGAAGCCGCAAAATCAGAAGACAGACGAGGGGACGAGACCAGGCAGCCTGGCTTTTAATCCAACACTGACAACAACTTAATGTTGAGAAAGGTGAAACGTTACGAAAATCCACCTGTTATTAGTTGGGTCATTTCACGATGTTATCACAGGAAGCTGGAAACCGCGAAGAGCACATCAGACGGACGCTACTGTGGATGTGACAGCGTACCCCCACGGTCAGAGCTTCAAATCCAGCACTAAGATAAGTTCACCCATGTACACGTTCCTGGATAAAACCATACGTGTGCAGACTGGACCAGGGGGCAACAAAGAGCAGATCCACGCTGCCAGCTAAATGACAAGTGAACACCGCCTGGGTGACTGCGCCAAGTCCCGGTGTCATGTTGCTCAACTCCGTGTCGGAACACTGCTTTTGTAACTCACAATTTCAACATAACAACCGCTATTCTGGACAAAGTTGAGATCACCAACTTCAGAAAACGCTGCACTTACTTGGATGTTAACTTTTATTTCGTAGCCGTGATGGACTCATGCAGCAGGCGGCACTTTGAATGTATGTGGCAAGTGTGCGGGAGGATGCTAACGATAGTTTAGCGATAAAAAAAAGAAGGTTAGCTTAGTTGTTAGCCCGGTAAAGATAGGTGAACGTTAGTAAGTGGTTCGCAAAAAACACACGGTAAGACTCACCTTGTCGTCGAAAATCCGTGTAGTCCTTTAAAAACGAGGCGGGGAAAAACGCACATTAATTCACTTCCCACTTTTGCACAGTTTGAGAGACACCCACGGAGGTAGGTGGAGGAGTGGTGCGGTGAGTAGCGGGTGGAGACGTGACTGGACGCGCAGGCTGAGGAGAGACTCTCTCCTCCGCAACTCGGGAGGCGTGACGTCAGCCCGGAGGTTCTATGATGGGAAAGTTGCGTTCACGGCGCTGCAGCCTCACGAGTGCACACGCGGTGAAAAACGGGACGTTTTCTCCTTCAAAAACGGCTTCCTGCCTCGAACTCATTCATTTTCTGTATTGATGCTCCTTTAGATTGAAATTCAACAATAATTATGAAATTAAACAATTTGCAAAAAACTGATAACACTGTAAGAAAACATATAATTCCAATTAAAAACTAAATTTAGCTAAAACTTTGTTTAAAAGCCCCAAGCTTTTTAAAATCGTCTTGTAAACTGTATCTGAAAGCATTACAAAGCTCAAAATCTGTCAGGAGTCAGTCACTGTCTCATATAATATAATAATCATATATTGAGAGATATAGATGCAACCAGAGATATATCTATTTCTCTCCATTGATTCCTGTATTCAAAAAAGCAAAAAAAAAATGTTTCAGGAGACACTGCTAGTGCATTTGGCAGTAGTTTGTCCTGTATGCACTGTCAGCTTTTTGGTAAGTAGCAAAAAGAGGCAGGTACAGAAGGGCTTGTTGGCAGTATTATGAAGCACAATCTGATCTCACTGGCAAAATGATTAATGTGCTTTCTGAAGATTTGATGGTGGTGCTGTAGTAGATGTAACAGGTCCAGTCTTTCTGTCCTCCAAGCAATATTTAGCTTGCAGCATGGCAACAACATCGAACAAAGATAAGGAAAATCATTGACCTTTTGCCGCTAGGTGCAGACGTTTCCCTGACTTCATACAGTCATTAAGGCACTAAGACATATGTGAATTACAGATGTGATCAATTAAAGATGTGATTTGTAATTGTAACCAGGTTTACAGCTTTTGCTTGTTTACCATGCTCTGTGATCATCGATTTTCTCCCCCTCTAATTAATTCTGTGCTATTGTAAATGCTGCAGTCACAGGACCTGGCTGGACTAAGTGACACACATGCCTGGCCGGATGAACACACATGGTGAGCGAGATGATTTGATATAATGCTCAGCCAAGCCACGGGGTACCTGGGTTTTTAATAGTATTGGACAATCTGGTGAATTAGTGATAATGAGCAATGGAAGAGATCAGAGTAATGTCACTTTTAAAAGCCTTTTCTCTCGGTTGTTTTTCAGATTGTACAATCAAAATGTCAGCCTACCTTGGTCATTTGTAACATAAGTTGCAGTCGATGGCTGTAATGGAAGCATCATGCTGGGGGAAGGGCAAACAGTCTGTCCCCTTTAAAGAGATTTTTTAAGAGTCTTGATTAGAAAGTATAATGAGATACCAAAGACACGGCAAAGATGATCCCTCTGGAGGCTGATGGAAAACAAATTAAGATGGTGTTTTTATTTTCCCGTCTTTAAAAAGCTCAAGATACCCTTAATGCACATGAGTTGGACTCACCTAAAATAATACAGATTTTAATCATATCAGGACGCAAAGCTCTGATCACTTTAACACCAAAGCCTTTCACCAGTGAACATGCACCTGATTTAGAAAATAGCTGTTTCTGAGCTGAAAGCAGGGCACATTCATTGTAGCCGTATGTGGATGCATGTGTTTGTGTCAAACATGCAGTTTAAACAAAAATAAAACCCCTCTGAGCTGACCATTTCCTAATATTGGCTGCATCCCGTAATAACCTGTACTCATTCTGTGTCTTCGTACATCACTTTTGCGTTTTAGCCCATTAGTGAGAATGCCAAATTCATAATAATATGATTTCTTCCATTTATTTTGCATAACATAAAGCTATGAGATATTCAAATTTAGGTGTAAGCTGTAATTCTGCCCTTCTCCCTTTGTTGTAAATTTTACTCGGTACCATCCTCCCTTTATTGTAAAGTCAAAAAATACTGTCTTAAAAAGAGCATACTACTATAAAATAGTGGTTAACCACTGTAAATGATGGCCTTTGTTTTTTTCTCCCAATTTAAGCTTGTAACATGGGGGAGACTTCCAGGGCATGAACAACATTAGCTCAACACCTGCAGACACCTTTTCCAGAAAAGACAGGAGCGTGAAGGATGAGGTAAACAGTATGTGGGAACACACAAAATACATGGACATTTAAAATCTACTAGAAAAATGAATGGAGAAAGATGGATTTGCAGTGATGCTTGAAAGACAGGAAGAGAGCACTGTCAGTCAGTGCTTTTTTTTTTTGTTCGGTTCTTCGTTGTATTTTATTGACACTAACTCCTTAATTTACAGGCGTGAAGAACCTATGTCTGGTGAGATAATGTGGCTCTCATTTTCATTCCATCTGTCACACTACTGTATTTCATAACTTATTCATGCATACCAATGTCCATTTTAATTAGTCAGTCAGTGTTGACCTCTTCCTGCACTGAGCAGTGGCGTGGCAGATGTGTGATATGAAATTCATTCGCTATTATTTGAGTGAAAATAGGTCATTACAGCCTTTGTGTTGAGACAACAGAAAAGAAGATTTTATGGATATAACAGGATAAATCTCAAATGGTTATGCATCAAATGGTTAATCACAAATTAAATGTAACCTCATTATTTAAAAAAAAGAAATCAAATGAGCCATGTAACTATATTTGGGCTGCAATTATTTTTCTAATTATCAACTGTCTGTGCTTGAAAGCAAAATTAAGAAAACAATTCTTTTGCACATCATTTTTTTTCTGGAGCAGGACTTTTCTTTAGTATCTGAGCAAATGCCTAATCCAGTGGGCTCAGCAGACATTATGTAGACTCATATAAACTGAATTATCTTTTACTTGACAAACCAGGGTAGTCCGTAACCACATGTCTGTGCAAATAAAGGGAGGGACATTTGCAGTCACACTCAAAGATTTCTAAATGCATTTCATACAATGGCATTTTTTTTTTCAAAACACTGAGCGATTGTAGCTCCAATTAATTACTTAATTGCATAGTCACAAGAGAATCGCTCTCTGCTAAACTGCAATTTGGAAGGTACATACTGTAGCAGCTAAACTCAATAAACCAATAAACAATGAAACATATTTTCACAATGAAAATTTAAATGTGTCGCTTTAACTTCTGTATTTGCATGTCTAATGTGTAACAGAATCAGAAGCCTTATACTGACAGATAGCACGGATAAAACTGGAGGAAAGAAAGAAATAATTTCCTCACACTTGATTCTATGACACCACACTTTCATATTTAAGTATATTTTCTCTTGCACACTATTCATGTTGTCGACTCGACCTCAAGAGAAGTAGTTTGTTTACTTTTTATAGTTAATTGTGATCTAATTAATTATTGATAAATCAATTTGAAGATAATTTAATTCCTTCTTTGTCAGTGTGAAAGAAACTCAACAGAATTTGATTCATTGTCCCACCTGGTGGCCAAATGTAGAAATTATCCATAAGGTCTCGGGTGCTCAGTCTGTAAATAGTGTCACATAGATACCCAAGTATTCTTTTCTGAATGCATGTGCAGCGATAATGCAAAGACAAACTGTTAAGATGACAGTCTCTCACCTCACTTTGACCTTCGTGAATGCTGAGACGTCAACAAAGCTGCTGGACACTTTGAGGGAATGACAATGATGTAGATGTACTTTTATAACTAATTAGACTCTATACCCAATTTTAAAGTCTCAATTCATCTTTTACTCTTCCATTATGCATTGAAACATATATATAGAAGGAATATTCTATATAAATCACAGAGAATGGAGCAATCTGTCCTTGTCCTCAACATTCTTACACTTGGTCAACCTGAGCTTGGAAGGTGACATTTTACTGGCACCACAGTATAAAAATATCTTTAGCATGTTCTGACCCAGATAAAACAAAAAAATAACTAAATCCAGACGTTCTTGTTGTCAAATAAACTTTATTATGAAACACACATGGGCTCAGATTCTGCCAGATTAATGTCAGATATTGCACAAAAGTATTCATGCAAGTGAAAATGTATACTAGTACACTGTTAAGACGGGTACTTACTGTAGTGCGGTGGAAGCAACATACCCATCATAAAGCCAAATCTTGATTGTCTTGAATACTATAGGGTTTATTTATTCCAGCATTAAGATCATAACCTCCCTCTTCAAAATCAAAACAATGATGCCATGTTAGGACAGCACAATAGACAAACAAACCTTGGTGTAAATTTCTAACCTATTCAACAACAAACAAATTATACTCGATGCAAATATAGATCATCAAATCTTGGAATGAATCTAAAGAGTTTGATATATACTGGCTATGCTTTTGTTAGTCTTTTGAAGAGAATGGTAAAACATTCTGCCCAAACTACTACCAGGGAAGTATTCGTGCTCAACAGCTTGTAAACTAGGTTGGCTATTTGAATGCGATTTCTTAAGATTGAGAATCTCTATTTAAAGGTGTAGTCAATCAATTATACACAGATACATTGGACGCCTTAGAAAAGGGTTGTACTGTGCAACTTAAAGAAAAAAGCATATCAAGACAGTGGTGATAACGCCATCAGGATTACCTTTGCTTGAAGACCACCACATTTAGAGCTTGTATTGCCACTGAAAGGCATCAGGCTCAAACAAAAACGATGCATCAACTACAACAGGGCTCCTATAAATCATAGCAAGTATGTTCCACTTTAAAGTGTTTGAGACAGGTGTTGATTTTACCATATTATCATTGTGGATGCTACTGTTGTAATGCACTGCATTATAGAAAGATGTGTTTCTGTTCTTTAAGTCCAGCCTCACTTACATACTGGTAGGAAAAAAGCAATGTAATCAACTAGCATCACAGACGGCTTTTTCCAGAAATGATCACACATCATGTTATCACCTTATTGAAAGCAGGGTTTCTTGTATCACTGTTGTTTTAGAGTTGAATACGAAATCTCTGTAAAATTCTATTAAAGTGGTGGTGCATAATAATGACCCGATGTTATATTCAGTGACAGGCGGTTACAAACACATCTTAATGTAATGCACTCTAGTAAAACTCCACCACCCACCATGACTTCAATTCAAAAGATATAGTAAAGTATCAGCTCTGGTATTTTCAACCGTTGGACTGCATTAGATTAGTACAGTGGCCAGTGGGTGTATAGACTGGCCTCTAGCTGTCTGATGAAAATACACAAATTTCAGATATTTACAATCGATTCTTCATTAGTGCAGTTGACTAAAAAGCAGAAGTAGTGAGATGTTTATGTGCAAAAGTAAAGAGGTTAGTATTAAGAGTCAGAATTGTGCCACTTCTCTCACAATAATTGTCATAACACTGACGGGTTTTGACCCAAAAACTGCTTCAGTAACTATTTTATCAGTGGACTTCTCCCCGTGTGAACAACCACCCAGTTATGAGCTTTTTCCCTATGGAACACTGTCAGACTGCCTCAGACTCCACCAGGCACGACTGGTCTGAGTCCAGGACTCGGAACGGAGGGTGATACTCAAACGCTGTGAGAAAAGTACTGCCTTGACTATGCCTCTGGTGCAGGAACCAAACAACTGCTGACACTGCCATGATAGCCACCACGCTCAGAATGACCAGGGCGGACAACAGTGGACTGGGTTCTGAGGAGGACAGGTTACAATGCCAAGAGGGTCACTGATGTAAACACAAAGTCACAGAAGAATAAGTGAAAAAACTGAGAAAAAAGGTCAACTTACTCTGCCTGGGTTTCTCTGGCGCTGAAAGGGAAAGAAACACACGGTTTTCTGAAGGACAATTAACTCAATTTCTGCCTGCACACTCATGGGCTACTTTGATCAATTTAATAAATCAACAGACACAGGAAAGTCTATGTGTTGCATCAAAAAAGAAAAAAAAGATTTAAAACTTACACTGAGCCGCCTCACAAATCACCCCATTCTCGACATCTTCCAGGCAGCTGACATTTTCCCACTTGCCCGTGGTGGTGTGTAGAGCCACGCATGTCTCCATGAATGGTAAGTCTGATGAGCCACTTTCCCAGTTACTGAATCTCACAGGGTCTTCGCCAAACCACATCATGTTTGAAGCTGACAAAATGCACCAATCAGTATTCTAGCACGGAAAACAGTCACCAGCCACCACAGCAGGTCATGTTAATGAACTTAATTTAGTTAATTGTAGAATTATAAGAGAAAAGTAATGTTATGTACACTCAGAATTTACACAGAGTTGAGCTTTTCCCAATAGCATTATGGTTATAATGAGGTTATCTGGATTTTACTTAAGTTTGTAAGAATGTAAATATATTAAAATCATATTTTATCTAATGCGAGTTAGCCTCTGGTCACTTGGTACTTACTGTCCGTATCATAATACATTCCTAGCCACACATTGACATTGCCTTTCCACACCTCCGGGCTGTATTTCATAACAAAGTCATTCTCTTCAACGCTCTGGATTGTCAAAAGCTCTAATAATAAAAAAACATTCATACAAACAAAACAAAAGAGATAGCAAGTATGAGATTACAACAACATCTGTCGTTTGGGGAATAAAAAAAAAAATCACTGAAAATAAATTGTCTCATGTACCAAAGCCCTGGCAGACAGCACTTGCACTTTGAAAAGTGTAGCTTTTGATTTGCTCTTCTTCTCCATGGACAAAATGGTAACATCTGTCTTTCAAGGGCACCCACGTGCGTCCATCTGCAGGGCAATCTGCGGAAAGTCATGGGACAAAATGTGGTAAATGGAAAGATCTGACATCTGACCCACTTCACCATGTGTTTTCACACAGACTAATTTAGAAGCTACAGGGAGAAAATGTATAAAAATACTAGGGAGGTTTGATACTGACTTTTATACTAATAGCCGAAATAAACTGATACCAATTTCCCTACCCCTCGTAATAAAAAAAGAAAAACTACATTAATTTTAGGAAGCCAACATCACATATCTCCTATCATGCACTAAACATTATTGCAAAAATATCTCAAAACTTATACCTTGAAATTGTCGTATCTGGGAGAGAAGGAGCTGAAGAGTTTAATGTATGAAATGTGTATGATATGTAAAAGTTAGGTCATCAAAAGAGTAAAAACCGATATTTTTCAATTTCATATTTTAATGCCGATATTGGCCGATAATATCGAACATCACAAAAAAAAAAATATTAAATGTGAGTGACTTAACAAACTGACAAATCTTCTAAAATTCCCATTTTAGCATGCCTCATGTCTGGATGGATGCCGGTTAACACCACTCTATTTCACATGGTTTCGGTTGGTTTTAACTTCCTCTTTACTCATACAGTTTAACGGTGTTTGACAAATGCTCTTGTGATTTTCAAGATAGCTTCCCTTATAGATTTTTCCACCACTATGTCCGTTCTTTGGGATCGGATATTGCCCTTCTTGGAGCTCTGTTCTGTCTCTACATTGCTTGAAAAACTCACATCTGTATCTAAAAAGTTGCCAGTTTAAAGATGCTTCAGAAGGTATTCAGACCCATTTACTTATTTTGCTATAACTGCAATTTTACCCACCAGTCTACCATAATAATATGTAAAATCATATGTGATCGTATGTGAGATTTATATTACATATCACATGTGAAAAATGTTGCCAATTTATTCAAAATAAAAAAACTGATCTCTGAATCTCATATCGAAAAGTATTCAGATCCTGGCACAGACTGAAATCACTGGCAAACTAGTTGGACATGGTGGTTTAGAAAGGTGCATGCCTGTTTCCTGAGATTAAGATATCAATTCAATTAAATTTTCAAATCAAGGTTGCAAACCTTTCTAAAGTTTTGAGCATTCCCAGAAATAACGTGAAACTGTCCATACTACGCAACTGGACATTGGTCAGGTGGTGACCAAGGTCAGTTTAATCAGGCTTCAGAGTTCCTCCGTCGAGTTTGGAGAACCTGGTAGAAAGGTGATCAGCTCGGTCCCACATCACTGAGGTCTTTATGGTAAAGTAGCTACACTGAGGTCACGAGAAGACAGAGAGTGAAGGGGGAATATATTCTCCGGCCTGGTGAAACAAAACTGGGAAAATATATATAGTATATTTAGCAAACACCAGGCACTGCTCATCATCGGACTACTACCAGCCCTCTAGTGAAGGCACAATAAGGCTGGCATGGCACAGTAGGTACAGACGTTGGCAGTTGACCATGAACCCCAGTGTTGGTGTTTTGCTTCCTTGTCTCTCTCCAATATCAAGCCACGGGTCAAAATGTCCCTGGACAAGGCACTGACTTTGTCGCTTGCCTGTCCACAGGAATTTTGACAGCCCCCCACCCAGATTCAGGAGGATTAATAAAGTATCAATTGTTTTGATAATTGTTAAGCACATAAGTGGCAGCATTGTTTTATGGGGTGTGACCTGAAGACTGCAGTTCTCAAACACTTCCCAATCTCCTCTGGTGGAACCAGCAATTATATTTTTAATACATTTCTTTAGAAAAATGTTTATGACTTTTAAGAAATGCAAAAGCAAAATCTATTCACTTCGATTAACTAGGAAGTAAGTGAGGAGTCTCTGAAGCAACTTGGACTTTACAGTTCTCTGTGTATTTGCATGACAACATTACCAAACAATATGTTACTGTTCAAATGTCTAATGACTCAATGATTTCGCTGCCAAGTGAAAAACGCGTATTTGTTATCTTTACTTCTCGGTTTTTACAGATAAACAGAAGACTGACCTACGCATTTTACCTTGAACGTTACGTAACTTACGTGCGCAGAAAGCTGCGTGCGAGCGTTCGTTCAAAAGTTGAGTTACCACTTCCAAAGCAACACTGGCGACCCAGGAAGGTCAGTTAAAGTGTTAAAGGGGGACTACGTGAAACACAGCCGTCCCGTCATGCGTTATCGAGTGTTAGCAGTGCAAAGATCAGCACAGGCCTACACATCCTAAACTCGCCAGCTGTGCTCAAAACATCATGTTGCTCTAACGTCACGCGAAAAGACGCTTTTCTTACCTCCCGTCAAAACCGACTGCAAATGTAGGAGCAATAAAAAGAAACAGCATCGAAAACGATGTTTTTCCTTCAGGGACTCCATGACAGCGGAGACAAAAAATCACGTAGCACCAAACTAGTTTTCTGACTGTTCGCCGCGAGCGTCAGCAGCGAGTGAAATGCCCTCCCACGCGCGCACGAGCGCACACGCGCGTGCGCGGGACCAGTTACTATAACACCACTCTCTGCGCCACGGATTGAAATGATTTGAACAGGTTAATGCTGTTAAATAATGAAATTCAACATCGAGATAAGCAAAAAATCCAAAATGTGCACAATTCATTCACATGTATGCTATGTGGAAAAGCTTTGCTTTCTATATGCAGGAACCTATAGGTGGTGCTGCCTGCACAGTGTTCCTCTGACTCCCGTTTGCGCATTTGCATTGCACCCATTCTTCAACTTACAACAGACAAAGACAGTCAAAGATCCCTGATAGTCATAGGTGTCATACTGTGCCCCTTCACACTTCATTTTGAATTTCCAGTCTTATGTCCATCATGATGATCTTAATTTGCTGTATAAATATCTTAGTAGTGAAGAAACCAGAGAAGTAGTGAAACTGGTCACATTACAGTGTATAGAGATGGTAAATACAGCCATCTAGACTGTCATTGTTAACTTTTCTACAGTCAATCTCCAGGAAACAGTGCTGCCTGAATTATTTCACTATGGTCTTTATTCTTTGTAGGCTGCAGTATGTAGGAAATATTAGTTTCCTCTTCCCAAACTTCAGACGATGAAAAGAGTATGGACACCTCCTACCTGAGTAGGTTAAGAAGAGGTGAGGCAGTGAGCCTTCGGAGGAAAAACGGTTGTTGCTCAGGAGGAAGAGGGGATTTTAACTCAATTGCTTATAGACGCAGGTGGCACAAAACAGACAGCTGGAGCATGAGTTATGCTCCTCGTCTGGAGACGGGGGCTTCCCGTAGGGTGTCACAGCACTCTGCATGATACCGTAGGGATCCATCTGCCATGGCAAGGCCTGCTCACAGACACACTCCCATACACCCATCTTACGCCATGTCTCCTGATACCCATAAGTGACCCTGTCCAGGCCATGCATGTTGTCAACAATACCATGTGACAGTGGTAATAAAGTCCTTACCAGGTCCCCAACCTCCGGGTTTAAAGCAACTTATGAATAGTCAGAACACCTCTCAACAAAGCTACACTGCATTGAAGAAGGAAGAAGAAATTTTAGAAAATGGCAGAAGAATAAATTTTGTTTCTCAGCCATGTATCAGCATAATTGCTCTGATGCCACGTCTCAGCTTTAATCTTCTGAAGATTATTCAAATATATTAGCAAGTGTACAGGAAATTACAGTCTGGAGTGTATGTTGTGGTAAAATTATAATCGTGTCTCATTAATTCAGTATGTACAGGGGATAATCACTGAAACAGGGGAGAACTGACAGCAAAGTGACCTTAGTCAGCTGCTGCTTTGACTGGGGTGCTAAACAGATGTCGCTCCTTTTTCTTCCATTTGTGCGTCTCTGAACCTGTCATTGGATACAGTTTAAATTAACCATAAATATGTATAAGCAAGCTCTTTTTACAACAGCAATTGCGCAATAAACCACAGATTAACCGAATTTGCAACCGATTAAAAGTTGAAAAGGTTTGAAATTTTTATTGAAAAAAATGTCAAAGAAATTTACAGGATAAATCTTAGGCAACAAGATACAGAAAGAAAACAATCTTTGGCTTTAACAAACACAACAAGACAAAAATACAGAGGAAAGATTTCCCAAACTGTACATACAAGTGACCACTGGCAGATGTGTGGCACGAGTAAAAAAAGAAAAAACACTTTCATATAGCTCTATGAAAATCTCTTCAGTTGCTCAAGCTGTCTGTACAAATATCTTCATAAATTAGAATTTTTCATATAACTTACGGACTGTTCAGCATGATGGTTACGTTTCCTTTGATGCACCTCTGTAACTCTTAAACCAGATTTTATGGCACTTGGTTCAAACATCATTAGCAGCATAGACCTCACAGGACAGTATTACTTCTCAGTCTCAGGCATTACATAGAAATCTCAAGTATAGTGGCCATTTACACATGTTGTTGCACACCCTAGCTAACTATAGAGGAAATGCTGCTGCACGTTCGCCTCGACAAAACAAAGCACAGTGAACAACACAAACCTTTGTTGTCATTGTTTCTCTTAATGATCTTAGATCAGCCTTTGCTATTGCCATTAAGCAGCACCTCTTTTAAAAACTAATGCAGCAAAGTCTGAACACGAGCAGAAACATGTTGTTGCCTCTTTCACAACAATAGAAAATCATAAAAAACAGGTCGGAAGAAAATCCTAAAGTATTAAAAACAACCGGAGAAGAATCAGGTGTATGTGGCCTGCTCCTGAGCGTGGCGTTTGGTCAGGAAGGGCGGGCTGAACCTGCTAACCCGACCTATTACAGAGGAGGAAGAAAACTCTGAGGTAGATGACTGATCTGACTGACCAGCAGGTCGGATCACAGGTTAACTGCAGGACGCCTTAATCAAAAACAACAAAAAAAGAAACTGCTCTAACTCACTGTGATAAAAATAATTAGCACTTAGTGCTATTCTATATCAGATTTGCCTTTTTTAGACATATTATTTTTACAAAAATGTTGCATTTTCTATACACATGAAACTCATCTGTAGCACACTTTGGATCCAGGCCCTCCTTCATGTTACGTATGTAGGCGTGTCCACGTGTACTCACATATGCAAACTGAATGCAAATGTACAAAAAAGGCACACTGTCCAAACTGCTGGCTAGTTTGAGGAGACAAAAGATGTAATGTCTTCAATGCACTAGTTCACAATCTTTGGTTAAGTAAATTACAATTGAAAGTGCCGAGTTTGTTTGTTTCCTATCAATGAGCGAGGTGCAATAAAATACATTTTATTTTACACCCAACTCCCTGCATTTTTGCCTAAATTCTATTACAAGGCTTTGATTTGTTTTTTTGCACAAACTTAAGTCCAACGTTTTCCTATTAGCTTTTCAAATGAACATGGAAGAGACACATCCCATCAAAAAAACATTAAAATCACCCAAAAAGATAAAAGGCATGACCCACAAACAAAATGTGTTAGTCCTGTCTCATTCCCCTATCCCGTTTCAGCTGCTCCACAAAGACAAGTAAAAAGGTGAGATTTAAAAGGTCTTTCTTCTTCTAAAACATTCCAACATCTATTAACATTTAGGGCCTTTTTACTAAATAAATATTACATCGACTAAATTATCAGATTTTGTTCAAAATATATGTTTAGAAGTACTTTTACTTTTTAAAAACTTTCTAGGAGTTCTGTGAGAAAAAAAGTTTCTCATAGAAGAAAGGTAATTCTTCAAATGCTATAGCTCTCAACTTGCTCTGCTTCTTGTGGCTTTCTGTGGAGATCTGCACAACTGCTGTATCAAAACAAGTAAGGCGAATTTTAATCAGACAGCAAGATCAATGTTAGGTACTAAGAGAAATCACTATACCACAAGACACGCAACACTGCACCATAGCAACACTCACACAGCAAGCACAAAACACAATTTTCAAATGTCTGGCTGAAAAAAAATTCTCAGAAAAAAAAAGAAGATCTGAACATATTAACAAAAAACATATTTTCATTTATGCACTTTCAACAACTTCTCACATGATTCTATCTTGCATCCTGTGGTCATCAAATGTTTTCTCATACAAAAATAAAACTTTTTCCTGCTTAATTTTTAATATAACTTGAATAATTTGATGTACTCAGATGCAAAACAGTGATAAGAGCCTTAGCGTCCATTGCAATTAGTATGCATGATTGTTTTAGCTCTTATCCAAATGTTACCTCAGCACTACTTAGTTTGTTGGTAGGAGTATGGAGAATTCTGATTCCCAGACGAGTCCACTTGTGACTGTGCACCATTTTCCTGGAAGACAAAGACAGAAAAATCGTTGCTAGTGCCACTATTCACTGTAACGTTTTACACACATAGGGCTGCATTGACGTTAAAACATACCTCCACAGGAACAGCTGTTGTCTGCATGTGTGCATACTGTGGGATATATGCTCCTTGCATAGTTGTGTTGGCAGGCAAAAACTGCACAATAATAACAAGGCGGGCAGTCACACAGTGAGTAAATTGATCATTTCTCTTTAAACATAATATTTTAACTATTTTCTGATCTTATGCAGTGTTCTCTCACCGTTCCTGCACTACCCAGGGACAGGTGACTCATCTGCTGTGTGAGAGGGCCCATCATGGAAGTAGGCTGCAGCGACATAGATGGGTCCACAGAGGGCGATATTACTGTACCCTAGAAAAAAGTGTGAAAAGCTCAGAGGAATGTACTTATCTGGTGAAAATACATGCATTCTTTAAAAAGAGTAATGGGGAATAAAATAATAATGATAAAGATATATAAATAAGGTAAATAAGATTTAAATGCCACAGGAGAAGAAGAGACTGAATCATCTCAGATCTCATGCGCACAGCAGAAGGTGAGTATGTACAAGTTGAGCAAGTTGTCTATAAGCATCTTGGCTGGCTTGATGCATCTAACAGTATTTTCTCATCTACGCTGGCTCGTTTTCAAATCAAGAAAGGCCGTTCTCTCTCAAATCAAACCCATCTGTTAGAAAATATTCAGCATCTGTCATTAAGTACACAGCTTTATATTGCCTCTTCAAGCAGCATTTTACATTCCAATGAAAACACTTTAGTACTGTAAGTCCTCAAGGATCAGTGTCACCTTATGGACAACCACTAATCTTCCATATTGTGTCTGTTTGTTTACAGGATGTTTAAATTATGTAACAACTACAGAGAGATGTTTTCTCATAATATAAGTAAAAAGGGAAAGATACACAGTAGTTGTGATGAATATAATAATGATGAGGCGACATAGTGATCTTTCTCTTACTGGGTGCTGTAGGATGTAAGGTTGATGAGGCACCCAGGATGGGTTCTGCACCTGAAACATCACACAAACACACTGGTTAACTGGCACACGGGGGTCACACATCAAGCCATAGTGACCTTTGTCAAGTTTTTTTCCACAGTTCCAAACATAGATGAGGAGAATGATTCAAACCTGGTACGTTGAAACAGGAGACATGTAAGGAGACATGGACGTCTGAGCAATCATCCTGTTTGAAATACTGTATGCTGGCTGGAAAAACCTGTGGACACATGATATAGTGTTTTTTTAAAAACAATGACATGTACTGGCTATAACAGTGCAATGTACTTTGTTGCTGAAGCCTACCCATTTTGAATTGCAGCTGCACTGGGGTCATATGTGAGTGTCATACCAGCCTGAGAAAAGATAAAAACAGGACAGATTTGGCAACTAAGTTAATGCATACTACCAAAATGTAATATACTCCACAATTATAATGCAATAAAAAAATACAGAGACAGATACATGAGACTTTTTCTGTTTTCAGCAACACTAACACCAATAAAGTAAGGCATAGTTTTTTCGATCTATTTTTTGTGTTGTTTATTACACAACATTTCAGGTACACCTGATGTCTGCCCTTTATTATACTGGTCATAAACTGATTCCCATCTTATTTCATGCTGGGCGCCACTCACCCGTCTGGAGTCACCGTCCCTTCCCCAACCCCGACCATTCTGGGCATATTTATTCTGACTTCTCTTTTTCTGCCCGCCATCAGCAAACTTGCACAGCAAGGGTTCCGATTGTGCTAATAAGAGAGGAATGGTAAGAGAATACAGAAAGGATAGTCTTACACAAATGCTACCACAAAGAACAGTGCCATCGCACGCCATACACTCATACACTCCCTGAAGGCTGGGAGTGCACATTTACTAGCCAGCCTGGGATCACAGACATCTAATTTGGCAGCTGTGGAGCTGTAATCCCCTCCCTTTCGTAAAGGGGGCAAGGCCAGCAGAGACTATTTCAGTCTAATAATCCAATTAAAAAGCTTAGGAGCAGCCACACACAGCCACTCTCTCTCTCTCTCTCATTTTCTTTGTCTGTGCTCTGCCACTTAGGGCTGGGTGTATATGAGCTTTTTACCAGCAGACTGACTGACTTCTATTAAAAGCATGAATCTGTTGGCTGACCACTTTATCCCGTCTATACAAGTCAGCCCGTTAACATTGTGCACATTTTTGTTATTATAATACACATCCTGATTTTTCCTATAGTATGGGAGTTTAAAAGTTTCCCGTCATGTTGTTGTAGTTTATGCTTGTAACTGTAGGGCAACAGAACATGCCTTACCTGGAACACCTACAGGTGTCTTAATAAACTTTCCATTGAAGTGGGCAATTACTGCATCACATTTTTCAGTTGACTCCATCCTAAAGTTTTAAAAGACAAACACAGCATAACTACAGTATTTCAGTAATAACTGCAGGGCAACCAGTTTCTTTCCAATAACTATTTTCTTTTAGACTTTTATTTGCCAGCCCAGTATACTATCTTACATTTACAACAGACCCACACTCCCAACCCATCCTATGATGCATAGTTATATTGTAATGTCGTCAGTCACGTGGTATTACTGTCAAATGTCAGGTTGTGCCAGTGTGACTGGCATAAGCTGACATAAAGCAACTATTCATTATGAAACTATTTATAAAAGGAGTTTCCATTTGTCCATACGTGAACTGTCATGTTACTGACAACGACATCACATGTTTTGCAGTATGTACTAATTTTAAAAACAAAACATGTTTTGTGTTGAACTGTATTGACCCTTTTATTATAAGGTAGCAGCAAACCAACAATACGAAAGGTGTTAAATGTAACATTCCACCTTTTTAATATATTAGCCTGTACTCTCCCTTCCCATGGCTTCACTACTATTACTGGTTGGGCCACATTCTTGACCTGTTTACTGTTTGCTAGGATGTCTATTTCAGCCACAAAGCATACCATTTATTTAGATTAGTCATGACACGTCGCCATATAATATATGTAGCACCAGTAAAAACCTCCTGATATTGTGAGTGTTGAGTGTCAAACTCAAGAATCTGACCTGGCAAAGCCAACTCCTCGGCTGGCTCCGCAGGAGTCTCTCAAGATCCGCGTGGATATCACCTGGCCAAAGTGTTTTAACATGTTCTCCAGCTCCTGCTCATCCATAGACAAAGGCAAGTTGGAGATGTACAAGTTTGTTGGATCTTGTTCTTGTTGCTGTATGGTCACAAAATAAGGACGAAAATTACACATAATTATGGTATTTCAAATGCTCAAAACACTCACAAATATTATTGCATCACATTTCAACTGGCTTCAGTAATAAGTAAAGAAGAAGGAACTATTGCCTTTAGTTCATCCCTAGAAATAACTAAAGCCTTAAGACAGGCCTTTTTAATAGGGTTATCATGTCCCGCTGTCTGTATGTTGTAATAAAGGGTCACTATGAGCAGAGATGAGAGATTTACACGCAGAGATATAAAAACTCACATCATCAGATTTCTTGTTGCATTTTAATCGCATCAGCAGAAACAAGAGACACAGCTATGGGTCATCATATTCATCAGCGTTGCATTGCATTCAGAGTCGGCTACCAGGCCACATTGGCTTGCCGCGACAAAAGCAAGACAAATCTTTTCAATCAGAGCAGCTGGTTCTAAAAACAGGTGGAAGAAGTGCTCATAAGATGGAATGAGAGCAGCAGAGACACAGGACAGAGCAGGAAGCCTTCAATTATACTCCTATATGCTGTTCACGTGTGTGTACACATGCACAAATTGTGTTTCTTTTAGGTCTCTGGTGACAGAGTCAAGCATTTTAGGAGTGCCTCTAATTGAAACCCAGTAAGGCAGTACAGCTAACTTCTTACGTGTAAGTTTCTTGAACAGGGTTTGAGGGTGAGGTAAACTGACGAAATGCTTTATTGATGTAGGAAGTAAAGCATAACAGCCTCACAGTTAAGACATAAAAGAGAGGTGTGAAAGAAAAAAAAAGGCAACTGCATGTGTGAAAAAGTTCATAAAACAGACAGGACAGAGATGCAAAGATGCTAGTTTCACTAAACAATCACTGCTCCACACCACGTCTTAAAGATTCCCAGTACAGCATCTGTCTGCTGAATACAGAGCATCGTGGAAGAGCTGCAGCATTAAATGTCTTCCTCAATGGCACCACAAGTAAGGGATGAGTGCTGCTCTTTCACTTCCTCCAGCCAGATATGTTTTGCTGATCGCGGAATTAGACTGTGCCTTTCTGAACTTTAAAAGGAAACCTTTTAAAAAAACAACGTTCCTCTACTTCATGCAGGCAGCTTCATAAAGCCTTACCCTAAGGAATTTCATGACACACAATCGTTCCTATACTAATAGTTTATTATACAAATGTAGATCAGATGTGATATAGGTGAATCACTTCTTTACGTCCAGAGAAAGGGAAACACGGACGTGTTATCAGTTAACAACACACTCATAATACACAATAATAGGAGATAAAAAGAAAGGAAACGCTCGTACTGCTGCTTCCTACCTACCACCTGTCTTTCAAATAATAATGAGAAAAGGGGCCTGTGCAGATAAAAGAGAGCATGTTAAAGAGTCCATTAAGCCCAAACAAGCGTCTGCAATAGTGAGAATAAAGCTTGAGCGATCGGCTCACACTTTCTAATGTCATTAACATCCCACAATGCAAAGATTGAAGTTAGACATTCTCTTCAAAGCTGCTCTTTTTAAAAAACAGTAAAAGGGCTGCACAAGGGCGTGTTAAGAGAGAGGCACAGATCCCCAGAGAGGGAAATAAGGCCAAGGGTTCTTTCTCAGTGCTGGATGGGAACTAACTTCCCCTGACTGGTTCTTGTTACCATAACACTACACAACTATTTACTTCCTTTTCTGATGTTAGAAGATAGTATGACCAGTGCTGGCTTATTCAAAGCTCCTCATCTGTCACTTGGGATGAGTTGGACTTGTTGATCTTTGACCCTCAGTGTCACAAAGATACACACAGCATGAAGCCTAATCGGCATTATATATTCGAGTTTAGTGTAAAACATGTCACTCTGCTATATGTAGGACATCATGGCGTCACAAATGTGAATAATTCCTATGTCAAATTTACCAGTAGTATTTTATTGACACGATTCATATGTGAAACCTTTCTAAAACCAGAGAGATGTTGGCTGACAGAATGTCTTTGGGAACCATCAGTGATGTACAGCAAGTACATGCAGCACATGAAGGGCAACAAAACCCATAAACTTTACGAATGCATCAGCCAGGCATATCAGAGATGCACTGTATTAACCCTGTAATACCATTTTTTATTAATTTCCTACCCTAAACCCTGGTATGATAATGACCTACTTTAATCTATTGAGTATGCTGTATTTTGTGCTGCTGTTGCTCTCTTGGTTGTATGTTATGGATACTTTTCCGCTGGGAATAATTCATTTTTATTAGCTCTACTATTAATGCAATAGGAGTCAAATAGACAATATGTAAAATGAATAAGAAAATGACTAAGAGAAAAAGTAGGAGACAGATATTGTGGTCTTAAAGCACAAGAGGTGAGGGTGGAAATTGTCTTAATAGAGCAATTTCTCACCTAAATGCTGACATAATTGCCTGACCATCCAGACGGAGGAGAAATGTGCAGAACTGAACTATATGGATAACATACTAGGATTAGACTGTTGTGAATCCTTACTTTTGCCATTTGAGCTTGGACACCAGTGGTCTTCAGGGCAGACACAGCTTTCTGAGCCGCAGCTGGGCTGTCAAAGTCCACAAAGCCATATCCTGAGGAGACAAGCAGCACATTTAAAACAATATTCTATAGCCAGCACGAATAACATCATTGTGGGCTGACCATTGCCTTAGTCTGGTCAGAACTGTGTTCATTTGTGGGTATGATGTGTTGCTATAGCAAAACATTACAGTATTTTTGTTGTATGGTGTGTATATAGAGTATACTTCTGCTTTTTAGTGTTTATTCTGTGCACGTATGTGTGATTCTGTGTGTGAAAGCAGAGAAAGGAAAGAGCTGAGGATGCAGATACCATGGAGATCATGGTCAGCTCTTTGTCCTGGTGTGTACAACTAGAGTGAACTCATAGTCTCTGGCCTCTACCGCAGCTGCTATATTTAACCTATTCAAGTGAATTCATGATAAAATCCGTTCAGAATGTTGCTAAATGTTAAACCTCTTCAAGCCCCCTGTATAGGGGGGCTTTGGGGTTGAAGTACATGGGGCTTTGGGGTTGAAGATGTAAATCTGTATCTGAAAATAGCTTTAGTTACATTTTTGCAAAACGTAACATCATCCAACATTCATGTTAAAAAAATAAGTCATTTTTCAACAATGTCCCGTTTAACTGAAAACCCTTCATTAACTGGCACCTGGGTAATCCAGAGGAGAGTGACAAAGAATTCTCCACCAATACAATGAACAGTAGAGTGAAGTCCGTCTTTTTTTTTAGGTGGACAGTCGAAACGAGAACGGGAACAAAGCTAGCACTGTCACTCAGCAGAAAGAGGAGGAGTCTGCCTTCTTCCCAGGAACAACCCACAGTAGTGATACACCAACAGACAAGGGCTGAGGCTTAAAATAACAAGAGCTGCGAGGCAGCTTTGAGCACCCTGGCTGTCTTATTTCCTGACTTGACAACTGCATAGCTCTTAAATGAATTGAGGTTTAGACAGGATTCATACGTTTCGTACTACTTTTATGAAAGGTAAGCATGGTGTAGGGTACTTTGTGAGACTGCTTCACGCATACTTAATTAGGAACAAAACTAACAGGGATAATGGGGGAAAAAAAAGTCACACACCTTTACATTTGTTTGTAGCCTTGTCCAGGATGGCCTTTGTTGATACAATTTTACCGTACCTCAGGAGAAGCAGAAAGACGAGTTATTGTTAGCTCGGCCATGTACCAGACAGGGCCAGTTATAAAACACACACACACACAAGGAGGGTTGAGCAACAGCCTATGACATCACTGCAAAAATATGAGAAACAGGAAGTGGTTTCCATGTGGTGCTGAAAATCCCCACTGTGCGAGTGCAAGGCTAAACAGTCCCCTTGTACAGAGTTACTTATAGCTCTTTATTGCTATCTTTTTGGTAAAGCCCCTAGACATCAGGGACTATCAGTTTCTGATCTTTTCATGTGGGGAGTCATCTCTATGTAAATTCTATTTGACATTTGACACATTTTATTTTTCTCATACATTTTACATTTTGACCAAGCCACTTTGTTGTTATGTTGTTGCTATGGTTTCAGCAGAGCTGTCTTAGTATAAATATGGACCACAGGCATTTGGTAATGGAAACATCTGTGAGTACCGTGCTACTACACAGTCATTTCTTAGAATAAGCTTTGATGCATGTTCCCTGTTCATAGGGTGAACAGGTGAAAAACACAACTCTCTTTTTTAACAGTAAGAGTCTTAATTGTTAATTTAAATGTTTCACTGCCTAATCACAGTAACTACAAATAGAAGCAACACAACAAAATCCTGCATGAAATCTGAGTAAAATAGGTGGGTTTCTTCTTGTATATGGCTGCTCCTGGCTATGATTAGGTCAGCTGTTTCCAACAGGGATAAGGCTAAATGCTGAACTGGGTGAAAGAGCTTGAACTTATGACCTTGCCTACATCTGATTCCTAATGTCAAACCATGTGTGGCTACAGTGTGTTTGCTGTTACAGTACCATAATTATTCAGTGCGATCCTGCATGCAAAATAAAAGCTTTGACCAGAGAAATTAGTGCACATTAAAATAAGTTACAAATAATTGTGTCTGGGTTGAATTGAAATAGCATTTAAAGAATGAGGATCTATCCAAAATGATGGGTGTTTGGCATATTTTTTATAGCTTACCAAACAAACTGCATGTCATTAAGTAGTGGCCAAATAAAAACTGAAACTTGACTCCAAAACCGAGCCATCCCAAAAAATCAATGGCTGATCAATAGCAGATAATGCTGACAGGAAGTGCTGTACTCACTGCTGACAGAGCTTGACCAGGTCGTGGTCTGTGGTTGAGGGGGACAGACCTCGAATGTAGAGGTTTGTTTTGCTGAGCTGGTCCCAGCCTGCAGTGCTACTGCTGCTGCTGTTGTTGGTACTCGGGCTCGGTGGAGCCATGGGGTGTAATGATGGGGCACCAGATGACTGGAAGGAAGGAAAGTTGAATTTAGGTTGGATTATTAGAAATTCTACGTTTAGCATCCCTAGATAGAATCACATTTCCCAACATGACTCCAAAAATAATCGCAATAACATTATTAGTAAACCTCTAATCTAACATTCGTCAATTAAAACCAACACAGGTAAATCTTTTAGCCATATTGTTTTTTCAATAGTTGACAGTGACCAAAACGTTTCTATACAGTAACATATTAGGAGAAAAACATCACACCACTGAAGTCAGCACATTCAGGGTCTACGGAGGCTTGTTGTTCTGACATTAGTGTCACATTAATCTCATACCAGCCTGAGAATGTTAAAAACAATCATCATCTCTGGTGTGGTGATTGAGTGATTGTGAAACTTTGTGCCTTCTGTTTAAAAGTCACAGATGTCCTGGTCTGAAAGAGCTTTCCCCTCAGGAGATTTCCTTTCTTCTTAACTATCTGACTCTGATTATCCCCCCACCCCCTTTTTCTGGGGAAGCACAAGACGAGAGGAAGCTAATGGAATCCCAAGAATGAAGTGGTGACAGAACTGAGCAAATCAAGTCTGGACTTCCACCCAGAGTGTCTTCTGGCTGTCTGGTTGACCCCCTCACATGCCTTTACCACAAAACCAGTTTGCCACACTGTTTTCCATCTTATTGGTGGCAGAAGTCCTCGTTCAATCCACCCTAACCACAAATTAACTGCAGTCTTTAGCAAGGTCACAATGTTACAATTATGAAGATTATTTTGGTTTATAGTGCAAACAAACTGGTTCTACAAACAAAGTCTAACAATCATGTTGGAATATGTAATAAAACTGAAGTATACCGTCGCACTCGAGTACAGTGATAATGCTACTTTTGTTTCTACACAAACAGGTGAGAGAAAAGCTCCTAAATCTGTTTTCATCATCTTCAAAAGTGCTTACTGCAGGAAACATGAATCACACACAATCTAAACTTTAATGAATTACGTGTTAGGTTCCAGTGAATACAACTGAATTTGGCTTGAAAAGTGAAATACTCATGCGCCTCGTCTCACTGACATACCAAACTAACAGTGGCAGATCATGTGTCTATAAACGAAATCAGTCTTGAGGCACTGCGACTTCCTAACATGAACACTGCATCTCTTAATCTTTATTTGTCACTCACTGTCAACCATGAGTTTCAGGAATTTCATCTATGAAGATACATTTCATGCCAGTTTTTTTCTACAATTTAAATGAAAGTGTAGGCCATAACAATCAGATATGCATTGCATACATTCCATGTATAGTTTAAAACATGTACAGCATGCACGCATGAGTCACGTTTTCAAAGAATAGCTGCACAAGACCCGCCAAACCCCAGTGTCATTGTTTGAAATTCTGCTGACTGCAACTTCCCTTTCTTTAGCATTCAAAGTAAAATTTCATTCATCTGCTTGACTTCTTAGATGTAGGACTGTGAGAGACCACGACAGGGAGAGGAAGGCATCTTATCAGCCAGTTCCAGACCAGCAGAGCCTGTCATATCCGCGCTGGAAATACAGAGGGCTTCCAGTAACAGGCCTCGCCCCTGGAGCTCTAGCCACAGGATAACAGCATTACACGACACAGTAAATATGCTTATTCAAATCTCCTTGCTAAAGGGAATTGAAAAAAAAATCTATATGTAACTGGGACAAATTGAACACATCAGTGGACAATCATGCATCCATACAGTAATGTGGTTCTGTAAAATACAGACAAACACGATGCTGAAAACAAATATGCTCAGTCAATGACATACATGTAATGTATGTCTGAAAAATGCATGGCCTGTTATAGTAGAGTAGGCTTAACTAAAGAGATGCCCACCAAACTGCTCACACTAACGTGGTAATTGCCTGTTAAGTGGTGGCCATTAGATCATGTAAAATGTACATATTAAATGAGAAGTTGCTTCTTGTACGTGTCTGACAGGTCTAAACGACTGTTTCTAGTCCAGTACAACCATAACATCAGGACATCAAGACGTGGGCCTGTATCTCTCCAGCATGGTCAGACCCAGACCGTGTTCGCTTTATGGATACGGGACAATCTGGGTCTTACATCTGACACGGGAACACACACACTGTCATATCCAACGACATAGAAACAGAAAACAGAGAAAGTCTACCTAAGTTTTCTTGCTGTTGGAGCGTCGGATACACACAAAGTAATAACTTTATCTGGAAAGTGACCTGCTGCCAAACACCTCTTTCCATGGAGTCAGCTTGGTGGACATCATGTCTCACGCGTCGTCTTGAGTAAATAGAAGCGTATTTAGTTACCTGTTTTCGGTATGGAGTCCTCTGTGGGTTTCCAGAATGAGCAAAAATCATCCTCAGGTTAAGAATGGATGGTATTTTACATAAGATACAAATGTCTAGCAAAATACATCAAAATCCCCGTAGAAGTAGAAAATTATCTGACATATATATTCTCCTTACTCCGCTACATTACAACAGCACAGGTTCTTACGCATATTCACTATATTCGTATCCTTTTTGTCGTCGACTATCCGGTAACAGAAACCTCCGTAAATTGTCCCAACTTCGGTCGCTCGCCCAGCCCCGTTTGTTTGACTTCATTGATTCGCAGTCCGCCCTGCGCAGGACAGACGCTGCCACAGAGGGAGAAACCATTCCGTGCTGCGAGTAGGGGGGACCTCCCCACAACGATGCCAACTTCCAGGGTACTAAATGGTTCACTGGGTGAGTGAATACCAGCGAG
This sequence comes from Microctenopoma stevenorrisi, assembly GCA_032270685.1. Taxonomy (NCBI): domain Eukaryota; kingdom Metazoa; phylum Chordata; class Actinopteri; order Anabantiformes; family Anabantidae; genus Microctenopoma; species Microctenopoma stevenorrisi. The sequence continues at coordinate 10,049,185 of JAUMTR010000013.1, read as the reverse complement.
AGGATGTTTGGTGGACTGGATGCACAAACACACCTGTGCGCCTGTCTACGCGGTCTCTGCACGATAAATGAAATAACATGAAGAACCTCCTTCGCCCTGTTGTTTTTGTTGTATTAAAAGGTACATACCAAACATTCCGCTGTCCGCTGTTGATCCTGGACGTGATATTAAAACAAGTGTTACATGGTTTTTACTTTCACCTTTTAAAAACTATACTGAGACTGAGAATATAATCCGACGACGAACAGTTTTATGTTTAGGTTTTATGGTGAGTATTAATAGATATTTTTGTATGGAGGCAGTCAGAGGCGGTTAGTGAAATTTTGAGGATAAAACCTTTTTGAGTTTAAAATGGAGGTTTTTCCATTTCATGATACTTTTATTCCACAATTCAGAGGGGATGGGTATACAGCTTTACCCTTAGAAACGGGGGCCCGTTCTATTTTAATTAATAAAATAGATGTCCCTTATTTATTTTTCCATTTCGTAATGCACTGCAGGTAAAATAAGAACAAAACAATAGCACTTCTCATCTTTTACCAATGGTTCTGGGAATTTTTTTGATCTAGACTCACTGATTATAACAGATTATTCAAATTGGTTATCACTAAATTTCTGCAAAGAGATGTTTCTATTTAATGCAAAAAAAGAAGCCCTAAAGAATTCCCTAATCATCCTCTCGTATCGCAAAATCTCTGGAAATAATAATAATAAAACTGTATTGCTAGAAATCAGAGGAGATTCAGTGAATCGATCTTTTTTGGTTTCACAACAAACTATAATCTTGTTGAAAGAGGTGGCATTGGGTTTGGAGTACGCCATTGTAAATTGATTGAATGTGTATGTCGGTCTTTACGGGAGCAAATAAGCAGAGCAGACTGGGCTATAAATCAAACACAATCTACCGATCAGTGTGGTTCAGAAACAAAGAACAGTTAATGGGGCTCTGTTTTGGTACATAAAGTAAAATGAGTCCGTAGACCTAAAATGATCACATCATTTCACGGACAGCATCGGCACAGTGTGTATACGAGGGTGTGCTGTAATGAACATCAGCTAAGTGAAACCAAAGGTCATCAGCAGAGCATGGAGAGATGTTCATCAAGCCTACAGAAGGCAGTGGGTCAGCATTAAAGGAAAGGGAGAGAAGTCTGATTCAGCACTCTACTGGAAAGAGGGGCAGGATAGTCAGAGAGGCAGATGAACCATCTCCTTTTATGAAACCCTTAAAGGAAAGGTCATCCTTGATCCATCGTTTGTGTAGTGCTATAATAAGGCTTATGTATCTTTTATAAAAGCACAGGTACATTGTTTCTTACATATGAACACTTATAATTTCTTCCAACTACACAAATCAATCCCTGTAAATATATTGTCCAATACTAAGCACACAGTGCATAATTAATTATTAATAAGACACAGTGTAAGAAAGGACAGCATAAAACTAGAACAGATATCACACACAATGTTCTTTGGAGGAGGATATTCTGTCATTATTCAAATGCTATAATCTCTCAAATAGATGCAAAGATCACATAAGCCAAAGGCACACACACACAGACTTAGCCTCACTGGGTATTTCCAAGGGAAATAAGTGAGTGAGGTTATTTTAGGGCATTGTTGCACATGTTTTCACTGTTCTCTGAACACTTCAAAATAGTCTCTATCAGCAAACATCTCAGAAGTATGAGAAGAAAGTGACGCTCTCTGTTTGTGCCTCTCAAATTAGAACAGCAAATTGACTCTCACTGCTGGGAAAGGCAGAGAGAGGCGTATTTCCTCACTTCCTCTCTGTGTTAGAATCCTGATAAATGGCACTGGTGCACAGCGCTTTAGCAGCTTCAGGAAACTTTTAGTAACAAATCAAAACCTTCCTGGCTGGATGGAAGGGTTGGGCTAGGGTGTGTATTCCCTCTTTGGCAGCAGCAGATTCATTTCCACTGAGTCTTGACTGTAAACTTGCCACAAAAGTGAGTTGTAAATGTATCAATGTGTTTTTCACACAAAAAAAAAAGAATTTCACAATTCTGGTCTGTAATTGAGGTGCTGCTGTGGGGACCTGAGCAGTTACCCAATCCAGTAATACAGCAATTTAGCTGCTTCCAAGTTTTAATGAACAGAATTATCTTTTTCAATGCCTAAGAAATACGCCATATGTCATAAGTATGTTTGGTTTTCAACAGAGTTTGTATGTTATTACAGCGTTGAGTGCAGCAGGGTCACCCTTTACTGTATTTATTAATTTGTAAGGGTTTGCAAATCCTTACAATTCAATGCTTTAAAGAGAAACCAAGTGACTCGAGAGTTGAGGAAGTGTTATATGTATTAGGATCTATTGGAGATGCTTTAGTTGACGGATATGTATCTAAAAGTACTAATAGTTTTTGTTATTATTTTTAAAATGTTTCTTGCGTAAGGCAGTTTGTATGATAAAAATGGCTCTAGACTGAACAGGTCCATTCCATAATGCCCGGTCACTAAGGACGTGTGTTTATGTGCTAAATCCTAATCAAAAGCAGTATTTTCCACTGTAAGATAACATGATAGCATGAATGCATCTATTTCCTGTCACTGGTAGAATTATCTATCTGGAGCCTTGGGTCTCCTGCTGATAAAATTTTAATGAGCTTGAGTAATGGAGAATGCCAGAGCTAGATGCCAGATTTTAGCTAGGTACTTTCCTCTTAACCTCATATACCCTTTCACTTTTGTTCCAGTTACACAATTTGTGGATTTCATGTATTATTTTAACCTACAGAGTGAGATGTCTATTCTGACCATTTTATTACAATTGGATGCTTTGATATTGCCAGGTCTGAAAATAACTGTAAAATCAATTTTCATTTTTAGTTTTTAGTCAGGGCATCTTCTAGAGAGCAAATATGCAGCTTTAATCACAACTAAAAAAGCAAAAATATATCAGATCCACCACAAATTTGATTCCCTTGCTAATGCAGAGGGGGTTGTGGTTTAGGTCTTATGCAACAAGTACAGGGAGGGACCTTCCTTCCTTGCTATAGATTTCAGATATTCTATAAGCTTACAGAAAAGTCTTGCAGTATTTTTATTGTTAAGAGCTATATCCCATATTAGCTACTAACTGGAAGCCCACATAAGGAATATGGTGCTTTAACACAAACTAATCCTCCATACAACTGCTGCATATTTTGACCCTCAAGGTTTTGTAAAGATCTGGAATACAATGACTACTTGTGTAGGTTTCTCAGAACTACAGAATCTTCCCACAGATTTTAAACACACTCATCCTCCATTCCATCGTCTTCAAATAGCAAGAAGCCCCCGAGGCCAGAGCGAGCCTCAACCAGAACAATATTGTCTGCAGCTTTAGCTTCTGATAGTGGCTCACTGGTCTGCTCTGGTGTCACACGCAGCTTTCACATATTTTGGGGAAAACACAAACGCCCCCCTTCATAATGTGGCGATTTGTTTTTGGACTACAACTCATGTGAATAAATATCGTAACGTTATGGCTATTACAAGCATTTTTTATAAAGAAATGTGAACAAAAGGAAGTCTTCTCTCTTATTTGTACATTGCTGGTCTCTTGGCAGCCCAGTTTCTTTTCTTTCTTCTCCATCTCTTTCTCTGGGCTCCTGAAACCTGATATGTGTGTTTCCCCCCTGCATTCCTCCTCATCTCTCCTCCACTGGCATGCCAGAGTCTGCAGCTCTGCCCCTTGTCTGGTCTCATGTTTCTGCAGACCTACAGCAGATTATTTATTTTCCAAGACATAAATGGACTGTCAAATCAAGATTCATTGCTCAACTACAGAAGGCTCTGATCTTGTGTCTTTAGAACAGCCTTCTTTAACAGCAAGCTTTGACAATGGTGGGATTGTGGTGGGGAATATATCATCATATCAGTTGGTCTACATACAAATAATCTGCTCATCTTGCTAACTACTTAGATTGTGAGCATAGATTGCTCAATGAATCAAATACACCAGTGTCCTATAAAGAACAATCAGCAAAAGCCACATCTGACCTTTTCATATGGCTTCTACAGGGTAATGATGGAAACAACATCACCTATCCCCAGAAATCGTTTTGGCTGAAATTTATGAGACCTCTGTGCCTCTCTCTGTCTCCCTGTAAGTGGTAAGATCAAGGAAGCAGAAAAACTGCTTTTGGAGGTCCATTTCTAGATCGAGAACATTTCAATACCTACTTGCACAAAAAGACAATTTACTATAATGTACAGTTAATGAATGAATGCATAGAAATTATTTTTATACTTTTCAATCCTTCACTGTGCATAGTTGATCAAAGTGCATCTCTAGTCTCACAATGTTGCAAATGTGCATATTGTTGACTGAAATGATTCGCTGTAAGTATTGAAAATATGATAGCCTGCCAACTTTTATACATGTGTGAGTGTTGTAGCTAATAGTAATGCATGACAGAGGTTTGTGGAGACTTTCTTGGTTTGCGAGCCAAGGGAGAATTTGTTGCTTACTAAAGAAAGAATAAGAGAGAAAGCACAAGAAAGAGAGATCAATCAGAGCAGATCACCACATGAAAGAGAAGAGAGTATTCATAAATCTGTCTCATCATGTTTGTACTTTTATCATCTTAAGTGTGGTTTATTCTCAAACATGCCCCGTTGGTACAGTTGACAAAGACTACATTACAAGAATAGTTTTATTTCTCCTGCAATCTGATTTTATGAGGCTTTTTTTAACATACAAATATCCCAAACAGTCATAGAATTTGCCCCATGTGGAAAGATACCAAAAGGGGGCCTGATCAGTAAACTGAGTAGAAAGAGAAAATGTTTTGCGACTCGTCCAATGTACAAGTAACAAATCATTACTTAGCAATATAACACAGTCAAACAACACATTTTTTCTTTACCACAACCACACAAGTTATGTCTCACAGTGCCAATGCCACAGGTCAAAGCATTGATGAATACTATGTGAAATCATTGAAACAACCTGCTGTTCTACTCCATAAAGGAATTCTTACTTTTTTTTTACATGGCATTGTTTGTGGGTCTCAGCAGGAGCAGAGATCGAGCCTGGAATCTCAGAGAGGGTCAGAGATGACAAACTCTGTGGCAGCAATCAAGAAAACAATCCTCAGCGGAGCCAGACCACCGGAGCCTCACTGTGCTGGAGCAGATACAAATGTCTGAATGTGTCATTCATTCACATCACACTGATAAATGAGACAATCATCGCTTATCCACTTATCCCACTGTGTCATTTTAGAAAGATCTAAGTAATTCATATGTGGGATGAAACTAAGAAAACTGATTGGCTCATTTAACCAAACCATACATTCTGGTACAAATTTTGAAGTAATTATAATAATGTAGTTGTTATTGAGTACATTTAACCATTAATATAAATCTTCATCAAAATGTTAACTGAGACCAACACCCTAGTTTCTGCAGCAGAAATGAAATCAATGTGCCAGACATTTCAGCAACTGTGCATCCTGGTCATGGTGAGGTTAACAGACATGCTTTTCAGAGCGTCACGTAGTGAAATATGCAAACTATCCATTGAGACACTGTCACAGAAGATGAACTGTAGGTCAACTTCTTTTAAATGCTGGAGGCATGTTTGGAGGCCAGCAATAGAAAAAAATACATTACTCATGATGATTCATGCGTAATCAATCAGATATTAAATAATGTTAGAAACTGCATTCTTATGCTGAAACAGCAGTGTTCGCAGGGAACTGAAATATGTACGTAGATTTCAAATATTTTTGACTGCAATCACATAATACAGCTCAGTGATGTCATCATAAAATGCAATTGAGTCTTTGAGTTAAAGCAAAGAATCATGAGGTCGGTGCATTGATAACAAATACTTTTAATTCCCACCTCCCTCCAGTAAAGATGGTGTGTGGAAAAGTGTGGACACCAGACTGTTGCATTTACATTACTACCATAAGCATTTTATGATATAAGGCTGACTATAGAATTGCATATTTGTGTTTCACTTCATGGCTTCTGTACTAACCCTAACCAAATTATTCCTCTGCACTCTGAAAATATGTAAGAACTTTAAGGCAAAAGTCGTAGTTTATGTTATTGTTTTAAGTTGCTCTTAGCTGCCACCTAGTGGTTAATTCTTTTGTGCTGCTAGAATGTGCTGTGGTTGTTTTCATAGAGACAAGTTCTTGCTGTGGCACACTAAGCATTTTAAGATATATTCACAATCACTCATTGTCAAGTGAATTAAAAAAATAAATATTATGCTAAATTTTACATGAATAATAGCAGGTTTGAAGAAATGTAACAGTATTAGCTAGAGAAGACAATTAACCATAATGTTACCACAGCAAATGAAAAAAGAATACATGTGGGTAATGTCTTTGCATAGAGAAAAGCAACATGCAGAGTTGATTTCTATTAAGGTGACACAAATCTCTTAGCTTTTCACAGTTGAAAAGAATGTCAGAAAAAGATGACCTTGATGACGCCACTGAGGTTTCATGGAATAATGTTTACATTACCTGTCAACATATAAACCGCAAAGTGAATAAAAGTTGTCTTGTCAGTTTGCAAATGACTGACTGGCTTTGGCCCAATTCTCATTCAGCCATATTAGGGATTTTACACGTCTCTGAACAGGTTTGCAGCTCTCCAAGCTGCTGCAAAGCGAGGCCAACATCACACATTACTGAGTTTTTGGCCACAACATAAGGATCTGATACCATGCGGTACAAGTTGTGGCCACATGTAACTTTAACCATAAATATCACCAGGGGGCACTAATGCTTAGCAGAGCACACATAGGAAGATTAGATAAATATTACATTTTCATCTGTTAAACTACAATTATATGATGTCTGAATTTGGATTGTAATTGTGTATATTTTAATTTATTTAAAATAAACCTCCATTTCGAGGCAAACTCTGTGAACATCACCACACAGGTTAACCTAGCTAAAATACATAAATAAGTAAATTCTGTATTTCCTTATTGTCAAAAAATCCCATTTGTTGGCCCATCTCAGTGAATATGTCTAAAGATTCTTAGTCATCCAGGTCATGGTTACCTCAGAAAATACTGTTCGTGGCAACTGGACTTGTTTTTAAGTTCTTGAAACCCCACCTAGCCTGAAACAACTGGGCAGTGTAAGTTGTAGAACAAAAATTACAATGTGTTTACATAGTGTTTTCTCATCAACACATGCATTTAATTGTTAGACTTGCCCTGCTAATGTGCTTGTGAGTTCTTAATGTCAGCAGGATGGCTATGTGTGTGTGGCTGAGTCAAAACAAGTTTTCATTGTAATGGAAGAACATTTCTAGGTTTTAGTACGTGTTACTATCTGTGACCCAGGGAAATAATCTATATCAGGGTTTGTCTGTACAAGTGATACTTGTTAATAGGATTGCTTAATTGCTGGTTGTGTTGCGAAGGGATCTGTTGAAAATAGGAAAATGTATAACATTGGTATTTATTATAAAAACCTATAAATAAACGGTGATGCAAGGAGTGCGCAAAGTTGTTGAGAACTGATCTATGACATGATTAAATCCATTACTAGTTAGTTGGCTAAAATTTCAGATTCAGATTTTATTTGTCACATGCACAGTCATACCATTTCAGTATAGTTTCCTGTTTTTGGACTCTTGTTGCATTAAAATTAGTATTGGTTACATGCACAACATACATGGTACAATATAGGTGACAGTTTTACTGCATTTTATCCAGTGACTCCTCTACAAAACAGGGTCAAAGGCTTTGTATTTAGATTGGACGCAGTTTATTTTATTCTTCAGTGGTGCAAATTCCAAAGAAATTACATTGAGCTTCTGGTCTGTGGTACTTGGCCCAGTGTGTAATCCAGTCCTATACATATCTGCTAATTTAGACTATTTGTGTTTTATGTCTTGGTGCATTTGATACCTTTAGTAAAACGTTGTAATTGCCTGGTTGTGTAATTGTGCCACAAACATAGATTTACATTCTCTGAACTTCCAACTGGGCTAAACAGGGAACTGAAAGCTCAAACATGTTGCTTGTTCGTTGTGTTGTTGGTAGCTTAATTACTTGCACATCTATTATGAAATTTGCACTACTGATGTACAATATCCACACATGCAGATCCTGCATGATCTTGTTTTGTGACCTCCACATGTCCTGTGCTATTTATCTACAATAAAGCAGAATAAGTTGTTTGAAATAATTTGTTGAATGTTCCGCAATGTTAGAGAAAGGCCGGAGAGTGAAACGAGCACAGTATTGATCTACTTTGGGGACAGTTTTCACATGCACGGTTTGCAGACGCGTAGGCTGGAAGAACCCTCAACCAGCTAATCGCCCAGCGCCCCATCGAGCGCCGCGCTGATTGGCCGAGAGCGCGTAAAGGCGGAAGTCTACAGAGCAGGGGGATTCCCCGAGGGAAGTTCCCAACTCAACTAGGCTATGTAAAACATACATTTGCGATATCCTCTCCAGCGCTTCGTAACTTTGCATCTGAAGATTAGGCGGCGACGCTGCGGTGCTGTCAAAAACAATAAGTTCGACTTTGGCAGTTACTCGGATGAAGGTAAGAGGAGACTCGGGGACTAGGCGCGAGGGAAAGTGGTGTGTGGAGCCGTGGCTCCGTCGCTTTATCCACCGCCGGCTGAATGAGCAATGGCTAACCAGTAACTAACAGTTGGAGGAACACGGAACTGTGTGGGTTAGTCTTTTGGACGACACTTGAAAGCGCCGCACTGCTGTGTCCCGTTAGTCTCCGCTTTAGGAGCCGCTGCTGGGTACTTACCAGGGACAGGTCCTGTTTTCCTGCTTGTCCAGGTGATGAACAACCCTCGGTGAGACCGACTCGGGCTTCTTTTTATTTAGCATCTCAGCACGTCTGTGGTAATTTTTACTACAAGTATACCGCTACCTTATAAAGCTCCAGTTGTCCCCAAATTACTCTATTACTCTGTGGGAATCAAAGTTTCTTCTTCCTGACTTTGTTTTGCTTATTAGTACCACTTCATAATTAAATTAGTAATTATACAGAACATCTAATGCTTGTTTAATATTACACAAAGATACATTGAGTATAGACAAGATGTAGTTTTCAAATGATGAATTAGTTTATTATAGAACCTGCCTGTCTGTGTGAACATGTGACTTCCCCCCTTTTACTAATTCATAAATGAACTGTGATTAACCGCATTCTTTTGGGAGAATGGATTTATATTCACTTGCCACACATAGAGGTGTGGAATTAAGTTTTGACTTGTGAAGCACGCAGAAAGAGCTCAAACTCAACCCACCATGCCACGATCTGAACAGCAAGAGCAGGCGAGAAACACAGTTACTGACATGTGTCAGTCAGGAAAAGGTAACGGACGTTTCTCTGGCCTTAGAGCTCCGGCGGACCACGATTAGAGCCATTATCAGTGGTGAACCTTCCCAGGAGTGGCCATCCCACCTACTAGGATTAGCCCAAGAGCAACGACTCATCCAGGAGGTCATAAAAGAACCCTGAACAACATCTAAAGAACTTGATGACTTCCAAGGTGAAATCCACTGATGACTAAGAAGAACACAGGGGCTCGTCTTACATTTTCTAAAGAACGTCCTGATCGTCCAAAGATTACTGGGCAAGTGAATTCTGTGGATTCGTGAGATGCAAGGTGTGTGTTCCAATAGAACTGGCCTAAAACATACACACCATCTCATAAAAAGACCATCATACCAATAGACAAACATGGTGGTGATGGCAGTGTGGTGGTGTGAATGGTTGGGACCTAGATGATTTACCATAACTGATGGAACCATGAATTCTGCTCTCCACCAGAAAATCCTGAAGGAGAATGTCCGCCATCAGTTCATGAACTCAAGAGCACTTGGGTTCTGCAGCAGGACAACTTATCCAAAACTCCATAATTAAATCTGATTCAGTTTCTATGACTTAAAGAGGCTGTTCATGCTAAGAAAACAAACAAAAAAGCAATGCTGCTAAGAAGAGAACCACCACAGTGATGTGATAGGCTCATTGCCTGTTATCAGAAATGCTTGATTGTGGCTGTTGCTGGCTTTTCACATTGGGCCATGCAGGTTTGGGCCCCTTTTTTCTTTTAATAAATAGAATCATCATTTAAAAACTGCATTTTGTATTTACTCGGGTTATCTATTAGAATTTGTTAGATCGTCAAAATTAAGGGTTAGGGTTAGAGAGATATCCTAGTAAGATCCAGACCAGGAGTTTTTTATTTGTTGGGCAACGTAATACAAATGCATTGGCTACATTTATGTATTTTTCATTACTTCTCAGTAGCTCAACAGATATAAGGAAGTATGGACTGGTGCAGTTTTATCATTGCATTAGTATCTTACATAATTAAATCACACTGGCACCACTGTGGATTTCTTTAAAAAGCGTTGAATACAGGTATGCAGTTGTGTTGTGAACAGATGAATCACTATCTCTAATCATTTAATTTTATTTTTAAATGCTGCACGGTTTTAAAAAGTGTGTTACTTACTGGAACACACTATCGCTCTGTTTTAAAACATGTGGTTTTTTATTTACAGGGCTCATGTCTGCTGCGTCAGTGATGATTGTGGAGCACACGGCATGGAAAGGAACATCGGAGACCAGCTCAACAAAGCTTTTGAAGCTTATCGCCAGGTCTCCATTGAAAAGGACAATGCTCAAAAGGAACTGCAAAAAATGGTAATGACACGAGGAGAAGTGTAGCACTAATAATATATTGTAGAGTGGTTTGCTAACTTGTATTCTGAGAGTCTGTGTCTGCTGATTTTTATACTCTTCCACTGTGAAATAGCAATAAATCATTTTTATTACTTACATATGAACACACAATACATATGTGTAGGCTTAGCCCAGAGCAGAGTGAAGTTATTGCTGGCAAAATATAACACAGTCCTAATTTTTCCAGACTGAATATTATGAGGGATACACACGAACACTTCAAAAGCAGATAGAGGACCAACAGCGCCTGATTTCAGTACTTCAAGCTAAGTTGTCAGCAACAAAGCAACCGTCAGGTGAGACGTGCCAGATGACCTCTTTGCTTCCTATATGCTGATATATAGGAAGAGATCGTTTCACGGAATTACAACAAATAGTCACAGACTGCCACAAAGTGTCCTGTATGTGTTTCATCGAGTATTCTCTGTTGTACCAACTGTTAAATTTCGCTGTTTTGAATCCTAAGGAGAGATGAAATGCGAGCCTTGCAACCATCTCCTTGATGGGGCCAGCTCCTATAGGATAACACAATACCCGGTATGTTCACTGTGCTACACTGTTCTGTGAAATACGCTGGCTTCAAAGCTTGTTTTTCTTCACTCTCGCGCTTGAAATTACACGAGCACATATACAGCTTCCTCTCACACGGATGGTACTTCTGCTTGATGTTTTTGCATTTGTGTCAACGAGGATGTTAAAGGAAGGCATTATGGTAATGGAAAAGGAATTCACTGTAGCTGTAATTATGATTGCGTCATGGTTGATCTAACTTTTCATTGAATAACCTTATTTTATCCTCTGCCTGTATGGACACATCTCATCCTTCCAGTCTAACATTTCTTCAGTGTTGCTGTTGATTGTTTGCAATCTGAAGCTGTTCACAGAAAACTTAATGACAATTAATAGAAAAATCTGTCTATTGTTTATTAACTGTGTGATTTCCCTGCTTCTGTGTATTTGCTTTGCAACGATTCAAGCAGCTGAGTGGGCCAAACATTGCATTGCTGTAGTGTGCATCCTTTGTTTTATGCCACACTAGGTATATCCACATTTATTTCACCAGATGGTGCTAGAGGATAATATCGCTCTACTGTCAAGCGGCTTGAGCTTTACTGTTCATTATGTGTCCAGCCAGGAAACTTATTTCAGTAGTAAAAATAAAATTTGTGATGTGTTAATAAAGATGTATAAACAATATGCCCTCAGATAGCTGTTGTTAATGACTATGAATGTAATGTGTCTTTTTTCAGGAGAATATCGACACTGTTGCTATTGCTCCTAATTTGCCAGTAAACAGCAGCGTTGACTAGTATGTGTCTCTCCTTGCACAAAAACATATTTTTATGAAATCAGAAACATTATAGTTAAACAATGGATTTTTTAAAAGGAATTTTTTATTTATTTGTCAGTCAGGGCATGCTGGATGCGTTCGAAGAAATCCAAGGGAAGTTCCGGCAGATTCGGTCCCTAACCAGAAGACAAAAAGATCACCTAAAAAGATTCCACGGAGGAAATGACACATCACATGGTACTATTAATGACAACCAAATATTACCCGCCATTTTTAAAGACCTGGACCGAAATCCAGTTCTTTTCTTAATTGGGTTACATCAAAGAAAATATGTTAAATCAAAATAGATTTGTATTGATAACGACTGCATTGTGTTTATAGCTTTTGCTTTGTTTCTTAAGAGGCTTACATAACAGTACATTACCTTGAACTACATTAACAGACCCTGCTCCTTTTGAACCAACGTTTGAAGCCACCTCTGTGGAAAATAATGCATAAACATATGTGGTAGTTGAGCTGACAAATAAACCACACTGGCTATCGATACAGACTGTATAACTACTAGTAGAACATCTTTAATATTTCAGTAATGAATAAGTAATACGTTTATTTAATGTGTGCATCTTCCTAAATCATTGCTGAGTTCAAATGTCCTTAAAGCTAGCACTGAAATATGTCAGCGTGTTGACTGTTACAGAAAAACAGTGTATAATCTCATGTTCTTCTGCCGTCTGACAGATCAGCGGTTCTCCATGCCCATCCAGTGCACAGACCGTACAGCAGAGGCAGAGACATTTTCCTCAGGGCTAAGGTCAGCAGTAGATATCCCACTCCCACCTACGTCTCTGGCATCCCGTGGCGCCAGCCCTGAGGACAGGGACTTAGACTCTCTCAGCAAACTCAGCGTCAAATTCCCACCCTCTGAGGACAGTGAATATGACTTCCTTAACAGTGCTCCGGAGAGAAACATTGGTCTCACCATGCCCACAAAACCACCTCTCAGTAGTGTCCCCTCCACACTACCAGAGGAGGAGCCCGTGGAACTGCCCATGCCTTTTGTCTACCCTACATCCCCCTCCCACTCAACGTCGTCTTCACTCTCCCAAGAGAGCGTGCGGGGACCTCAGCAGGTGAGAATCACAGGAGAAGGTCTGAGAAAACTAGTAGCAAATTATCAGTTTATGATTGGTCTTTGCTAATGGAGGAGTGAAACAGTGTGAAGTCCAAAAAAATCCCCCTGACTTAACTTGAAATGTATTACTGTGCAATGTGTGTGGATTCTTTTTTTACTTAAGCATGGATGCTCTGGTTATATTTGGCATCTTTGCTGGAAAGTGTGAGCCAGATGGAAGCACAGTACAGTGTCAGAATCAGATAAAACAAGTATGATGGTTTAGTGGGATTTAATTTGCTGATGTGTATAAATACCTAATAAAAATTGTGAATGACATGCAGTGAGATCTGGAAGTTGCTCCAGTTTTTCATAATACCATTCCTTCCCCGGATTATATCAACATGGGCATTTCTAATAGGCTTGACTGTTGTGATAGCTTGGATTAACACATAATGTAAGATAATGAGACACTTGAGAATAACCTTTTGCTTTTAGTACTGCTGAATATTTGTACAGTCTGTGGGTTGACAGAGCACATGTTCTTCTATTTATTAAAGCAACAGATACTTCAGCCTAAAGGCCATGTGGTCCGGCACACTTCAGTAGAGTGAGTGTAAAAATTGTTTAGAGCATGAATAATATATTGTTTTCTTTGGTTCATCCTGCTCTGCAGCCTCTCTGGAGCCCTGGGCTGTGTGATTCAGTTGATGTGGGGACAGAAGTGGCGACGCCTCAGAGCAGCAGTCCTGATAAATGTGCTTTCTGCTACGCTGTGGTTCCTCAGGAGCGAATGAACAGCCACCTCTACTCGCATTTCTCTCATAAAAGTGAGGCTGACAAGTGACGGTGGAAGCAGAGACTTAAGGGTCAAGGCCACAACTACTCAGAGACTTTACTGTACCGTAGTCCTGCCATGTACATGCGCTGTACTGAATATGAAACGAGACTTGAATCCATTTATTTAATACTGAAGAACTGAATGGTACACTGCCCTGCCCATAATATTTTTCTAATATCGCTCTGAGATTTTGCTATAGTAAGTAAGCAAATAAAGCCTACATTTACTCTTGCACCATTTTCTATTATTTGGATTGATGGTGAACATGAAAACATAAGACACATGACTGTGTTGATCTGTTCATAGATATATATGTATCATCCATCCAACCAGTGTATTAACTGCATGTCTTCTTAAGGGTCGTGCTCCGGCCTGACCCAGCTGTCTTTGGGCTGGAGGCGAGGCACCCCCTAGACAGGTTGCCAGTACATCACAGGGCCTTCTTTAACATATGTATTCAATTAAAAAAATAATTCAGAACATATTACATTCGTCATATTAATAACATGCAAACATTTCGTTTTCCGAAACCATTAATTCTTAGGTAAATAAATGTGTTTTTACTGACTTACTTTAACGTTACACACTTTCCCCTGTTTAGGTTTGTCGTAGCATTTTATGTCACGTTGAACAACCATATGTTACGTATTAGACATGACAACGATATGCATCAAATCAATCAAATGCTGGCTAATCAGGCTTTTCAAGAACCATGGACATGGTGATTAGCACTATTTGCACATGAATTCCCCATGTTCCTCAGTGTTGTAGACTTTGAAGAATACTTTGAAGCAGATGTATGCCATTTGTGCTCAGTTTAAAAGACAATTTTAAACTTACAATATTAATTTGAAAAATGTTAGCATGCCATTTGTTCATTAAAACTGTCTGCACAAATGGCAATAAATAAAATAAGACGCACACCCAGTGTTTAATTAAATCTTCAGCTGCCTTAGAATTTGTACATTGTGTTTTATCTTATGCAGTCTTAAAACTTACTGTAAATGGGCACTTTTAATGGTTAAATTGACATGATAGCACATTTATACTTCAGTTATGATATACAAAGCTCATGAAATAAAAATAAAAGCTAGGTCAGTTTTAAATAACTCTGAGAGACTGAACAGAGAAATATAGGGAGCTGCATTGAAAATAGAATAGGTGATGTGACAGTCACTGGACGCTCTTCCGTGTGTACAACACAAATCGTACATACACCTATCATTCCAGTTAACTTGAGTCAGTGGCATTAGGTATTGCCTCTATCAGTGTTTATTCACACCTTTTAAAATAATCGCAGTGATGCGTCAACATTTAGTGCGATGACGCTTAACGAAATGGGGACACTGTTCATGGTGGAACACTTGGTTGTGCAGTGAGGACCTTGTAGCCCTTCAGCTATGGACTGGTATCACTTGCTGGGTAGATGAGCTGGTGTGAAGATTGCTTACAAGCTATTTTTTTTAGCCTCATAACTCGCAATTTAACAGAATATAAACAAATATTTGTTCATTGTTTGATTTGTAAATCCATCCTGAATTGATGTTTCGTACTAAGCATCTCACTATGATAAAGGAAGAAAAAGTGATCTGATAATATTACCAATACCCAACAACAAAGTCATTAGAAAGACGGAAGAGTTTTCTAATTACATAAAAAACATATTGCACCATTTACGTGAAGAAAAAGAAATAAATTCCATTTGGAGTAATTACAAAGGTGAATATTATATAATATGTTAACATAATGTATCAAATAAAGCCTGTTTTTTTTAGAGTGATATAAATCAAACAATTTTACATTTCACGTTATATCATGGTCACTGAAGGGACATTTTATTCAGATTTCTTTGGCAATTACATATCCCTAATGATCCTCTCTGGTTAATCTGTGAAGAGTTGAACATTGTGCAGCTTGCATGCTTTTCTCTCTGGGATCATGAACAGCTGCTTGCTCATAATTATGTTGTCATTCATTGTTATTTGGAAGAGGAAACTCATGCTGACAGCTAAGAATTTTTTTTGTGTATTTCAATACACTGTATACACTGAACACTTGTGTATATATGTGAACTCTTTGAACAGACTATCTTTAGCTCTGATGCATTGTTATTGCTATAGTTTGCAGTAAAATATGAAATTTAAGTGCACTCCTTCTCTTTGGGACATTTGCTGCCAGAGGCAGTGGATTTGAAATAGATGTAATAGCTATAAAAATGAAAGAGGACAAAAAAGGAGAGGGATATGGATTGAGACGGAGAAGTAGCAGGCTGATTACAAGGTGTCAAAATTGCCAGGAGCAAGAAGGTGAAAGCAATCAGGGGTGAGAAGAGTGCAGCATTCGTGAGGGGCAACTAATTATCCATCTCATTTGTGGAGAGAAGCATTTGAGGCAGCTCTAGCCCACTGAATGGTGACAGATTGGTGCGGAGGAGAGGGGAGGTGTTAGAACAATGGAGCCCAGCTCACCATCATTACTGCATGCTAATCAGCAGCGCTTCTGCACCACCGGTCGGTGCTGCAGAGTTCGGGGAGGCAGGGAAGTCACTGGCTTCAGGGGACCACAGTCATTTCCAAGAAGAGAAGGAGGGAACTGGTGCACAGTATAGCTGTTGGCAATTCACCACTTCTCATTTTAGCTCGTACGTTATCCTATACACAGTTTGATCTCTGTGGCCTGCAGCTTTTCGTTGCAAGATATGCTGATAATGCTGCAGTGTTTTTAAATAAATATTGTGTAATAATGGGTCAGTATATGATGTAATGTAGACTATATCATAAAAAGTAAATGATGAGCAGAAACAAGTGGATTATATACTGCTCCAATGTACGATAAAAGCCTGATACTGTGTATAGCTAAATACACCTACAGTCAACAAATGTATGGGAAAGTTGACGGGGTTACATATAAACAATGTCAATAAAGGGTAAACAAAATTTGCACTCTGTTCACTTTTTAAAAGTAAATTTTATAAATAGCGACTTTAGCGAGTGACAATAATAATAACAACAAATATGTTTAGATTTTAAGGTTTGCAGAACACAAACAAATCAGATCCAACTTTATGTAACATAAGTGTATGTGTATGCAGCACATTTAGATGGCATCTAAATGAATTAAAATATGTATTCAGCTGTATTCAGAAGGAATTAAAAACCACCACAAACAGGGCCGCAACAACAGTGCACAGAATACAGTTGTGTATTTGTCTTTTTGAAAAGAGTATTTGATATCTACAATTATTTAATAAACCAGCCTGTAGTTTTGTTGGTTACACATATTTTGACATTTATTAAAAAGTGAAAATGGTTATTTTCAACTTTGAACTCAATGCATAGTATTTAAGGATTGAAATCTATTTTTAAATTATAATGACTTGGTTTGCAAAATGGTTGTTTGCCTTTCATCCTGTTGGTCTCTTTAAATGTATTAACAAATGATTTTTCTAGACTGTTATGTTATATGTAGTCTTTTCTATTCACATAGACATCCCGGGTGTGCATGTTTGGTTTCTGACATATCTGTTATTATAAAGCCCATCGTGTGACCACTAAACAACATTAGTATTACGTACTAAACTCTACAAAACAAACATACCTTTTGCTTTGTTGACAAGTAATTGGATCATAATTGCAGCAGACAATAGACAGAGGAGGCACAATTCCGCTAAATTATTACTTTCAACAATCACCATTAATATTCTAAATATTTAAACAATGCTTATCAGATCGTGCAATTGGGATTGAGATATAACACAATGGCCAAAAATGAGTTGTTAAAGGGTTTAGAGATAGGTCCGAGAGATAGCGAGTGGATTAAGGTCACCTGGCTAGAATGCCCTCTTCACATCAATGTCATTTAGATAATTAACAACTTAGGGGAGAAGCATATTCAACTGTCTGTGCACTGGTCACTGTTGGCATGAGAGACTGCCAACTCTCATGGCGTTGTGAGCTGAGAGTATCACCTCACAGTTGTCTTGCCATGCGTTGAGCTCCTTGTGCTCTCTGTGCAGAAGTGGTGGAGTTGACTTTGTGTTCGATTAAATGTGTTGAAGCCATCGCTGCCTGTGTAAAGTCTCCGAACAGCCCCTCTCCATTGTGTTTGTTTCAGTGCTGGTCTGAGAGCCCTGATTTCTGGAGCAGAGATTTGGCAGCCACAGCAAGTGATGACAGAGGCAGTGGTGAGATCGCACCCAGAACCCCAAAGGAGGCTCACATTTCAGGAGGATGAGACGCTTGTTCGATACACAGAACACAAAAGCGCTGATCAGTGGCGTTTGCTGATGCTATTGTTCTGAAAGCACACTGCACAGCCATTGCTAAGACTACTTGTATATGTTTACTAGGAGAGTGTTGGGGTGTTGGACATTTGCAAGCTTCTGAACTTTTTGAAGACATTTGGCTGCCAATTTGAAATAATTGTACGACTGAAGGTCTGGCTCTCAAGATGTCATCCTCCTGTTATTTTATTGTAGCTGTTAAATCAGTGTAGGTTGTTTTTCTTCTTGACACATGGGGGTGGGATGGAACATGGGGATGTTTGTGGAATGGTAACTTGCAATTCAAGGGTTAAGGCAGCATGAAAGAATCCATTCTCGGTTTAATGACCTAGCCTCGCTGGGCGAGGACGACAGGGAACATGCTCTTGACTTGTACTGAATTTGCCAATTAACACCTCCAATAACAGGCTGCCTCTGAACATCACCAATGTAGAGAAAGGAGGAGCAACTCTCATGCACTTTGTTTTCCAGCCTCTGATCCTGTAATGATAAGGTCTGTGATTTCTTCATGCGCTGAAAATTATTTTTGCCTTATACACTGTTTGGTACTATTTCTTTTATAGTAGATTTTCATATGAATTGTTGCAACAGCTTTGAGCTGAATCCTCAGTTCATGAGCTGTGTTGTCACTGACTATCAGACTGGCAATGATGTTGGAAATATTTTATTTTTCCACGTGCTGCTTGAATCCTTATGTAGTTGTTGGACATTCTATTTTTCGCACATGCCCATATGGCCATGTGCAGCTTCAATTAGACACATGGCTGGTATCTAAGATACACCGTGCTTGATTAGCTTTGTCCCTTGTTATTGTTATACATGAAAATAAAAAACAACAGTGCTGTCCTTGATAGATACATCGGAAAAGATCTGTCCCTTCAAATAAGGCCCTCATTCTAGTCACCCCTCTGGCTTCACACATGCTTATCAGACTCCCAAACAACACCTAGTACAGGTGTGAATATCAAAATCCCCAGTGAAAACCGCAGTGGGTACTTCTGTGTTGTCTTCGGAGTCCTCTTACATACAGCAGTGGGTTTGCATTGGGGCTGAGATGGATCTGAATAACAGCAACTGCAGAAACACCTTTTGCAAAGTGTAAGGTGGACATCCCTACACCAAATGACTTAATGACTGAAAAACCGCCACCCACATCTAATTGAAAAAGGTGCCTAAGTGTACAGTAGCTGGTTATTGCCCAGTACAATCACACCGTAACACAGTAGTTTCACAATTCATTAGCAGGTATTTAAACAATATACAATAATTGAAAGATGGCTTCATAATTGATAGCAGTTCACACCATAGGGAAAGTGCAGTGATCCTTCTAATGATAGTAAAAAAGTGTAGTGGGTTAAGGCACAGAAGGTAACACTTGAGATGTGAGTTGAGCACAACTGTGACGACAAAGGCCTCATCCTAACACTTTGTCTACACAACAGATACAAACACCGAGACGATGTTAGTCATAGTCACCGTAGCAGGAGCAATTCGCAAACACGCTGCACTTCATCGAGGTTAGCAGATCATAGTTCTCTCATTGTCATGCTGACCACCTTTGTGCCACGTGTAGAAGAAGATGAACCTTGTTAAAAATGCTACATACAAAATCAATTCATTTATTCAGTGTTAAGAAACCATCTGGCTTGATTAGAGCTGAAAGTCATCCTGGCAGGCCAGTTTCCTGACTGACACCTCATAGAATTAGCAGGAGGACCGCTTCATTTACTGTCTTTCTTAGCTCGGGCTACACATCTTCTCATCAGGCTGCACCCGAAGCCCAGACATGAACTGAAATTTCTCCAATAAGCCCGGAAAGCCCAGAAAGCCGAGTCTTTCTGCCGTTATTAAAGAGATTCGGCATATCTGGGTTGTTGTTTATTGTCTTAGATAGATATCTTAGATGTAACACTTTTTGTGTTCTCTTTGTGGAAGCTGTGAAAATGGCACGCCATATGTAATACACTTGCTTGCTGTTGGTCTTGCCAATTCCCCCAAGATCAGTAATTCCTGTGCCAATGCTCACACTCTCTCTTTGTCCTTGTGATTTGAGCTTGTTGGATTGGATGGGTTTCGTTTTGATGCTGTGTCTGGTGTTTAGTTGTTGATTTGATGTCAGTCGCAGTCCGGTTGAAATAGTCGTGGAACCAAACATACGTGTTCAAATGCCCCTCAAAGGTAGTGACATTTCAAATTAAATAAATAAATGCATATTGCACATATTATATAGGTGACCCCTCCAAAACATGGGACATTTATAGATAAACAAAGTGTGTTTTAGTAACGTCTTTTTTTTTATTGTCTAATTCGGCACAAAACAAATTGGCTGCACATTTTCACACCTTGGCTAACCTGGGGATAGAAAGCGCAATTCTCCCTCGTCATACCTGTGACAACAACCTGCAAAGTGCTCCCAGTGCCCTAATCTGCAACGTAGAGACCTGCTGCTGCTGCGGCTGCATGTAGATGTTGTTTTCTTCTTCTTTAGCTGCTTGTCCCTGTGGTTTTTACATTTACACACCCACCAGAATCACACAAGGTAAAAGAGAATATGTGAGTGTCTCGCGAGCTACCATTTTTTTTCTCTCAAAAACGTGTCTGGGTTCAGAAAGCAATAAATGCACACTGATGGTATTTGATTTAGAAATGGCAGTCAGACCATGATTTTAGCATCAACAGATGGCCAGTAGATTGGTTTAAATGAGTAACACCACTGCCTGCTTTAGAGTTGGCTCAAGTTGTATAGTAGTGTACTACTGTCTTATCATATCTCCTCGTGTGAATGATGATGTCACCATGATAGATGCTACTCAAGTGGGATCAGACCTACTCAGTGATGCCTGGAGAGACCAGCTCAGGGAGATCCCTGTTTGGCTGCATTATTCAACAATACTCCGTACCTCTACCACGGAAAAGGGACTGCTGAATATTTGAAAGATAGAATTTGATTTTTTATTTAAGTGTATAGATGGGAGAAGGGGGAAAAAATAGAGATAGTGCCAGTCGGTGCAGCCTGGATGGTCACCAAGGCAACTTGCCGAGTTTTTCTAACTGATCTACGGGACTTCTTGGCTGTCTCACTGGGGGACGTTTTGGAGAAGCGGACTTCTTCGAGCGCCTTTTGACTGCGAGTACTAGTTGAAGGGTCATTGATCATTTTAGTCTCCAAATTGTGGCCACCAGTTAGTTTAGAATTTGATGAAACCTTCCCAGCTGTACCAGTTACTACTGGCATTACACCTCGCAAACCATCGCAAGACCTTAGGCTTTTCTGTAGTACGATTACAACTATGCTAAAATTAAAAGTATTAGGTGCCGTGTTTCTCTGGAGTCCTGGACTGTTTTGTTAAATCGAAGGAATCAATATTTCAGTCGTAACATAAGAAAGGAAATCTGCTCATTGATAACGTACCAGACATTGTGCCAGACAGCGATAGCCTATTTTCGAAATGGCAGCATAAAAAGAAACATGGCTGCAGAACCACTGCACAAATCCGGATGAGCCAACTGAGTATTGATCCATCTGGCTCTGAAGACACTGTCATGTCACCTTTGCATTTAAGTGTTATCTTGTCAGCTTCAAATGATCTAGCTGTCAGATCTGGAAAAAGCCGGTCTGTATGATGTTGCTTTGTCTCTAATGTCCAGCTGTTGCTACAACAGCAAAATATTGGAATCCAGTTTTTAGATCTTTTGCATATGTCAAGATTTACATGATATGTATTATGTTGATATCTGAGAATCTCATTATATATAACTTTACCAGTAGTTGTGACTCTGTGCACGTCAACAAACCTACTGATGTACATTTGTAGAATGCATTAAAGCAAACGTTGTCCATGACAGCTGACTCTCCCCACACTTCCAGTCACTTTCCATCTTATTCTTTCTTGTGTCTTCCACTCCTACACTGTCAGACAGTGAGAGGATGGGAGTCCAGCCTTGTGGTGAAAAGGCACAAACCTGTTCAGTCAAGGTGTGGTAACAGGGTGAAAATTTGAAAGCAAATTCCCTCGCTGCTAACATAGCTTACATCTCCCCTAATGATAACACATCCACTTTAATGCGCTCACAGCACTAATTTTCCCATTTTCACTCACGTTTGCTGTGATTTATCTTTTCTGTTCTCTCATAGTCGAATCAGTGTTTGGTGTCCAGCGTCTATTTCAGTCCCAGCGTAACAGCTTAGTTTCCTGATCATTTAGAGAGTGGATCGATTCCTAAAGGCTCTTGGAGATGCTGCAGGCCGGAGAGCGTAGTGGGCTGCTATAAAGGCAACAGTAGGACACCAGCCAGTAGTTCACACTTGTTGGAGCATACTGGTGAGGCTGTGAAGACGGATTCTTTCTTGATTATGTGGTACTGTCTGTATTTCTCATCTTTCTAATCAGTGTGAAATAATGGAACTGTGTGATATATGGTTTGGGTTTGTGCTACGTACGAAACAGAGAGCGCCCTGCACTTATACAACTGTATGGATGAAACATTTATTTAGCAGAAATCACTGCGGCCATTTCTTCGTCTGCCTTACCATTGGCAAAGTTTGTCAAGAAAATGAACTGGTTTCCACGTGTTTGTTTGTGACAGCTTAGATGTGAGTGGTGGAGACGTAAATCATGTCACATTTATTTTTCCCCTCAACTTTGAGCATGGTTCTCTTCCCTGTAGAATTCAGAACTGATCATTAACCTTTCCTTTAGTTCCTTCCCTTGCCTGGTCACATTTCCTCTCTATTTGGTTCCTGGCCCCATATGCCACTTTCCTATTTCCTGCCTGCAGACAGCAGGGAGTAGCTCTATTATCACCTTCCTAGAGCTGTCTTTGAATGTGAGAGGCAATTCCATTTCACTCTCAGCCATGGGGAGGAGGAGGGGTAGGAGTATAAAAGCACACCATAGAACTCACAGAAATTGGTTTAGGGTTACTTCTTATGCTCCAATGTAGGACTATTTTGTTTTTCTACTCATATTTCATTGTTTTAAAGATTATTCAATGCACCGCCTGCTGCAGCGGTGCGGGTCTTTGTACAATAGATCCACATCAGGGCCAAAGGTTAAGTGCTGTATATCATGTCTGGTTGTTGTGTGAACACTTTATAGTCAACTCCATTTAGAAGTCATCTTCTGAAATATTAACAATCCTAAAGCAGGTATGTTACACTGCTGTGAAGCTGTGCTAAACATATTGAAGATGTCTCTAATGCGTTCTCTCTCAAGTGTGCTCTCTCCATTTTGAGCCATTTAACTCAAAGCGTGTGTTATTTTTGGGTTTCCCTAAGTCTTATTCCAGCTTTTATCAGCCTCTAGTTCTTTGGAATGGTAAGGCTCTTGACAATATTGCTCCTGGATAAATTAAACATGAGTTACGTAGAGTGATAATCTGTGGGCCTCTCATTTCACACTGCATTCCCAATGAGCTGTGTGTTGGCCTGGTGTTGTTGCCTGTGATTTTAATGAAGATTATTCTTGTAACACGACTGTCGCCTGTTTGCTCCTATTCCCCCCTAAAAATATTTTATCTGCAAACAGAGAATTTTGATTTCTTTTGAGGACTCTGCACAGCATTCCTGCTTTGTTGTATTATTATTGCTACCGCAGCTTCATCAACAATTTATTATGAGTATAATTAAAGATATTTAGGTACAAAACCCTGGTTGTTGATTAATCATATAACAGGTTTTTGAGTTGTTGTTTTTAGATGAAACATTCATCATCATGTCAACCTAGTTATCGATTAAACAATATGCTGGCAGACACAGCTGTGACTGGGTAATTAGTACTTATTTTCATCCTGTCTAAGCAATGTGGGCTCACATCAAAAAAGGCAAAGCTTAAATTACTGGATTGCAGCCTTCTGTTTTCTTTTGTTCAGGTTTAGGCTCATAGTGCTCGGAAAACCTCAGAGTATTCTCAATGGATTAAGTGCACACTTCATGGCATAGCCACTCTTAAAATGGAACTGATGTTTTATAAATAATTTCAAAGTTACAAACATCAACCTCACAATCACAGCCATTCAATGATATTCATTTGGCATAAGTCAGTTTCATTTCTGTGGGCTTTTCATCAGAAATGGCTTAAAAAGTAGAGTTAGTGTGAATTTTTTATGCTGTGGGCATACTGGGGACAGTGGCCATGTTCTTCACTTGCAGACGTCTGACAGTGCATGGCAGCAGAAATAACAAAATGGTCACAAGCCCCAACTGCACTCCCCGGGCCACACAGGCTATTTAAAATTTAAAGAGACTAGCAACAAACCAAACAGTTGATAACAGGTCAGTAGCAGGTGATAAAAGAAGTTTTCGTTGGTAGATTAGCCTTTCTACTAACTTTGTGAGTCCTGACATTATATCCCTGCCATTTGTTAGGCAAAATAATACACATTACAGAGCGTGAAAGCACTTGTAGGCATTACTCTCAGGGATTGTAGTACCCGAAGGATTACTATATTTTACAAGTGTTACTTTGCTACAGAATTGGTATGAGACTAAATTCACACATTTATAATTATGCATGAATTTTACACACATCAAGTGTATTCATGATATTCTAGTTTTTGTAAAAGAGAGAGCTCAGCTGAGCAGTGTGGAGATATCTCATGGCTCATTCTCCCCAGGAATTACTATTATTTCCATAAGAGTGAGTTAATTACCATGCTGATGATTCGGAATAAACTGACAGGGAGAGAAGTTAAAAGATTAGTATAATAATAAATGTTAAATAATAAAAATAAATATGTGCTCCGTACTCAGACTAAATTAAGAAAAGAATATTAGGAGAATTAAAAAAAATAAGAAATAGCATGACTTGTCACAGGACCGTCATCATGACCTGGAAACAAATTACATGTAGAGAAATAAAAAAGCAGATTGGATGTTGAGTGACTTGCAGTAAACAAATGTGTATGAGTGTATGAGGTGACAAAATATGTACAGTGGAGCAAAAATATCATTTAGATCGTACACTTTACCAAATTGAGTTGTACGTATATTTTTGTATCAAAATTTTATTGTACTTTATTGTAATTGTACTTGTACTCAAATAAAAAGAAAAATGTGTATAAATATTTGTTTTGGGGGGAAGAATCCCTGCAGTGCAGGCTTAGTTATGGTATTAGCGCAGGAGTCGTGTCACTTGTATTGCCGGTGAGCATCATGATCACCTGTGCTGAGGTTAATTTGCTGTGAGCTGTGTGGTAAAGAATCGCGGCTGGGTCTGGTCTGGCTGGGCGACCTTTAAGGCCATCAATAATGAGCAGGTGTAGGAGTGCACTTCTGCGTAGACGCGTGTCTTGGTGTGTCCAGGGAGGACTGCTAATAAGGGTTTAAAAGCCACAACTGTCCACTCCGCCCCTTAGCAGCCCTCCTGCTGTCTTTTCTGTCAGAGAGCACCCTGATTCCTTCTGACAGAGCAGATCACTGATGGCAGGAAACCACAGGGGGCATTATTTATGTTAGCATAGCACAAAGCACCACCACACTTGACCAGATTAGTCATACTAGTTAATTAAAGACCTAAGGTAAATACAGGTTTTGCCTTTTTTTTTTTTTTTATAAAAAAAGCCTCATAAAAGAAAGGAGGAAATAGTCCACTTTGATGTATTGATGGAAATTGCAATGTGACATGTGGCAAACAACATATAAATAACTTAAAGGCCATCTTAAATGCATTCCCATGAAATTTTTAGTGTCGCTGTAATATAAGCCACTACCTGTCATGAATCCCAAATAACCTTGGCTCTATCCTCTTAGTTCAGCCCAGTGTGCCTCATTCCTTATTACTGGCCTGACAAGGAAATGTTTACCCATCCGACAAGAGACAAGCCATTTCATAGTCGGAAAAAGCAATTTCACCTGACTGGAGTAGCACACTATGTCCCCATATCCTTGCTGGCTATAATTTTGTTGTCATTTTGTGTGCTGTGATCATATCATTGAAGTGACAGTACTGGGCATTAGGTAAAATCCCTAAGCTGGTGCTCACTTTCAGGCTTTTTCTCTCCTTGTCATTCACATTGATTAGATTAGACCCAGGTGGAAAGCAGATTTCTCTGGTACAACAATAAAAAACGGCGATACAAAAAAAGGAGCTGTTTTATGCGAAGGTGAACAGTGTTAACCAGAAGTGGTTGGATCAGAAACATGTTTTTATAATTAGATTTTTTTCTCTTTTTACAATTTATAGAAGGATGTTTCTAGTAGAAAATTTTCAAAGAAATACGTTGCTGTCTGGGTTAGAATCTCCTTTTGTAATCCACTGGTACTGACAAATCGTAAACATGAAGCATTTAAATTCAAAGGTATAATTGTTTTGGACTAGAAAAAAACATAAACAACCCGTTCATTAAGCTCAGCTGGTCAACAGAGGATTTGAGACTCTAATCTGCTCTACACTACATTTCTATGTCTCCCAGAGGAACCAACCTGACCACATTTAAAACAAATCAGCCCCCACCTCTTTGGTTAAGTCCACTAGCTGACCGAGCCAATAGAAAGAGAGGACTTAGTCTGATAAACAGGCACCAGATCACCTGGGGAAACACACTGAGCTGCTGCATGGGTGACTCAACAATTGGTTTGTTCAGTAGGGAGGAAAGCAAGCCCATATTTGCTTATTAAAGATCAGTGATGGAAGTGAACCATAATCCTGTAATGAGGAGAGCAGAGAGTGGCCTATTTTCCTTGGGCACAGACAAGCCTGTGCTTGCATGTTTCACAAGAATAGATTGCTGGACCCTATAGCCCTACTGTAATGACCCCTCTTGTTAGCTTCAAAGAATCATGGCTGTTCATTAGAGATACAAACTTGGATGTACTCACAAATGAAATGGGCCCTGATCCGTCTCCATTTAACCTTGTCTGGTTCAGACGGTTCTATGTGAGGTTCTCGCTGGTTAATGACACTAAAGTAGAACTAAAGCAAAAGTTATGCAGGGAAGTGGAAACGATCTATTTGATAAAAAGATGCTCTTATGTTCTGTCTACACTCATTTATATAAAGGAGAGAGGCATACTGTATAAACACTTTTTAATATACAGCAATGAAACTGAATAAATCTCCATAACTGAACCAACACCTCTCTAACATTATAAGGCTCATAAATGTTGCACTGAATTACATTGTTGTTCATGTGTACTGGAATCTTAGAAATCCAGTGTAATTTAAAAAGGCCTTACAACCATAGAATAAGATGTAGATCACACCACCCACTTGAACAGCAGTCTGTGTTAACTCTGTAACACCCTATTAGGAAGCTAAGCAGAAAAATTGCAGACACTTTTTGTACCAAGCTTGTAAAATGTATATTATTATTATTTTTTTTTATTATTAATTCTGAATCTACACCATCCTGACAAAGTTGTATTTAAGTCAGCTCTAATCAAATGATTTAATTTCTCTTTTCTGTTTTATTTTTCATTTGTCTTCGTCCTAATTTTGGGCCGAGCTGCAACCTGCATCCCACTGACGTTAATTTCAGTATTTCTCAATGCCTCATTTTAGTTTTCTGAGTCGTCTCATCAAAATTAACTACTTCTCCAAAAAGACAAAGACGAGTTGAACTAAACTGTGACTACATTTTTAAAATCATAAATCTGTTTGGAAAAATCTTTTTCACTACTCAGGAATCTCAGCAGCCCGTGTTATCAGTGCACTGGTTCATAACTTTAGTGCATCAAATATTTACCAGCACTGGGACTCATAAACACATCTTCAGTGGGTCGCCGTGATTTCACGCTATATCACAGACATTTTAAGGCTCTGCCTGTTATGGACTGTCATTTTTGGCGTGTTAATAATATATTTTGGTTTCTTCGGCAAACACACTTTGGCACTCATAGCACATGAATAGGTAAATAACGCGGATAAATAGGTAAATAACGCAGCCGGCGCCACAGCTGACAGGAGAAAACAACCCTTACAGTCATTTTCTTCACTGAAGTTAGAAGAAAAAGTTGCTTTAATCACGTGCAGGCCGGTGTCACACTGCAAACAAATCACTTTGCTCACAGCGTTCCTCATATTGTCCTAATTAAGAGCTGTCTAATTAAATTACAGCCTCGAGTTAGCCAATGGCGATACTTGTTTCATTAGCAACGCGGGGAGAGTGATGGAAAGAAAGAAAATCCTTCCTGATTGCAGGATGGTGTCACTTGGCTTATTTGCTGCCTTCGGTACCTCAAGTCACAGCGAGGCGTTTTCGTAGTATTAGATTGGGAAAGGCGTGTGCAAAGGCTTGTGATATAGGTTGAGCTAATAGTGGCTTCCTATTGAGCTATGCAAGTCGAGAATTGCATTTCTCCAGCGAGCGATCTCTCCAAGAAATTTATGAATGTGGGCAGTGGCTTTTCGAGCTCCGATGGATCAGAGCTTTCGTTGCAGGACCATCCTATTATATCTGCAAGTGACAACCTGGAGAGAAGTTCACCTCTGAAAAAAAACTCTAGGGAGATGACGAATCAGTCAGAGGCAGACAATTTTCCCGACTCCAAGGACGCATCAGGGGACGTCCAGAGGGGCAAACTCTCTCCTGATCTTCACGGAGTCTCTGACATCCGTCATAATTTCGATGGATCTGCAGGAGAAAGGTGCATCTTTTCTTCATCTACCCAACCGCAGCCAGTCTCAGCAGCTCCCACTGCCATGTTTCCTTATCCGAGCCAGCATGGACCAGCGCATCCGGCTTTTTCTATTGGAAGTCCGAGCCGTTACATGGCCCACCACCCGGTTATAACCAATGGAGCTTATAACAGCCTTCTTACCAACACTTCTCCTCAAGGCTACCCGACAGCGGGCTACCCTTACGCGCAACAGTATGGACACACGTACCAAGGAGGGGCTTTTTACCAGTTCTCCTCGGCGCAAGCGGGACTCGTTCCGGGGAAAGCGCAGGTGTATCTGTGCAACAGGGCCCTGTGGCTGAAGTTTCACAGGCACCAAACAGAGATGATCATCACAAAGCAAGGGAGGTGAGTACGCGCGCACGGGCTCGTCTGTCGTACACATGCAGAAATAGCCGATTTGTTTTTTGGCCACATCACAGTGGAGGCTTTGTGCACAAAGTTAAAAATTGAAGCGTTATCCCTAAATAAATAAATGGATGAACGGACCTGGCACAACAACGAGACGACATGAAGAGACACAACATCGAAAATGAATTCAGACTTTTACGTATTTTAATTTAAAACAAATTACCTTTCCTTTATTTTCCACAGACGAATGTTCCCATTTTTAAGCTTCAACATTTCTGGCCTTGACCCAACTGCGCATTACAATATATTTGTGGATGTGATACTTGCTGATCCAAATCACTGGCGTTTTCAAGGAGGAAAGTGGGTGCCATGTGGAAAAGCTGATACAAATGTAATAGGTATCAGATATATTTTTACTATTATCACATTTTTGCACATTTATATAGAAACAAGAATGTTTGAAGTTTTTAAGTAAGTGATCACACATTCCGATTTTATTTTTCTGTGGCAAACTGAATTCCTGAACAACAAGCAGTAATTTACGATTTTACATTTCTGTTCTTTCTATGTTTGTTTTCTTTTTAAAGGAAATAGAGTTTACATGCACCCGGACTCACCAAATACTGGTGCGCACTGGATGCGTCAAGAAATATCGTTTGGAAAACTAAAGCTTACAAACAACAAAGGTGCCTCCAACAACACGGGGCAGGTAATGCACATGTATATCCTGTTTTTAATAGCAGTTGGGTGTAATAGAAACATATGTTGTTTTCCTTTCAAAGTTTATTCACAGCACAGGCTACTCTTTTTCATTTGCAGTCGGTTGCTGTTATGGAACCTATGAGTTATATCGCAACAACGCATTCATTGTTGTTACAGATATTATCAACTAAGGATAGATGACTAAAATATCATCGTTCAATCTTCTATCCAAAGTTTGGAAATTGAGTTTCTGAAGTGCGCCTTTTAATTGAATCTCCAGATGGTGGTCCTCCAGTCTCTCCACAAGTACCAGCCCAGGCTCCATGTGGTGGAAGTAAATGAGGATGGGACAGAGGACACCAGCCAACCAGGAAGAGTCCAGACTTTTACCTTCACAGAAACGCAATTCATCGCCGTCACAGCTTATCAGAATACTGATGTAGGAGCGCACGATGTTTAACACACCACTACATCATCATCATCATCATCAAGTCCTATATCTTATCAGCTCGGTCACTTTTAATTTTACTGCAGACAGAAAAATCTCTTTTTATGGTTAGTTGTTAAATATTTATGCTCAACATTTGTATATAATTAAATCAGCAACATTTCTTTAGAACAACGTGGAACACTTAGTTTTAATGGGAATCAAGAAAAAACTCTCACATTCTAACAAGAAACTAACTGTGAATGATCTCATCCTACACACACACACACACACACACACACACACACACACACACCAACCAACACAGACAGAGATGAAAACTGAATAAGTGCTAAATGTGTCTTTGCTTTGCTTTTTGCACAGATTACACAACTGAAAATTGACCACAATCCCTTTGCTAAAGGATTTCGGGACAACTACGACACGTAAGATTTTTATTTTTCTATTATTCGATTGTAATCAAGCTTTTTATTACATTTTTTTTTCTCATTTACAATTAGTGAAGTTCTCATTTTCAAAAGTGAAATTAATTTCAGAAATTCTGCAGAGTAATTAGTGTCTTGTTG
Organism: Microctenopoma stevenorrisi; assembly: GCA_032270685.1. Lineage (NCBI taxonomy): Eukaryota > Metazoa > Chordata > Actinopteri > Anabantiformes > Anabantidae > Microctenopoma > Microctenopoma stevenorrisi. The sequence goes on along the minus strand of JAUMTR010000013.1, from coordinate 10,018,269 downwards.
ACCAGATTGGAGGATGACCGAAATATGCATGAAAGCAATGAAACTTCGATCAGCTGAAAGTGAGATTTGCAGTTTAATAATGCAAATATTAAGGAATAGTTCAAATAATTCAACGAGTGACTTGAGTTCGGCTTGTTTTATATCAGCAAGTCATTATAAATCTGTAAAACTCCAACACGTTGAGCAAAGCTGATGGCGACTTTTTGGTCTGTCATCGTTTCTTTGTCTAAGACGTTTGGACCTTTCGAGGCTCCGCGTTATGCTGCATTTCCTAGATTTTCAGATGACCAGCCAAAGCGCACAGTTGAGTTTCTGAATTGTTTCTCTGTTTTACTCTCCATCTTTTCAGGGTCTACACAGGCTGCGACATTGACCGCCTAACTCCATCACCGGGTGACTCTCCGCGTTCACAGATCGTGCCGGGTGCGAGATATGCCATGCCTAGCTCTTTCCTGCAGGACCAATTTGTCAGCACTTATGCCAAAACTCGATTTCACCCTGGCGTTGGGACTGGTCCTGGCACGGAGCGCAGCGTCCCACTCGGCAACAGCTTGCTGTCCCCGCAGCAAACCGAGGAGCCCACTGTTGCCACCCCCCCGCAGCGATGGTTTGTCACCCCTGCCAACAACCGACTGGACTTTGCTGCCTCGGCATACGACGCCGCTGATTTCGCCGGTAACGCGGCCACCTTGCTGTCCTACGCAGCGGCCGGAGTGAAGGCTCTTCCCCTGCCGACTGCAGGCTGCTCCAATCGGCCTCTTGGCTATTACGCAGACCCGTCGGGCTGGGGAGGACGCACGCCGCCGCAATACTGCGGCGTAAACAGCAAGTCCAGCTCGGTCTTCTCCTGCTGGCCCACTAACTCTCTCGGAGGCAGAGCGGGCACTAACTACCTGGCCGAGGAGGGAGACTCCATCCCGACAGAGAGGTCACCGATCAGCGGCTCAGAGGACACCAAACCCAAAGACATGACATCCGAGTCGAGCTGGATAGAGACGCCGTCGTCCATCAAATCTATCGATTCGAGTGATTCTGGGATCTTTGAGCAGGCCAAGAGGAGAAGAATCTCACCTTCTGCCACGCCGGTTTCAGAGACAGTGTCCCCGTTAAAATCTGAGCTGCTGGCACCGAGAGAGTGTGAGAAGAACTGTACAAAGGACATTGGTTATTACAGTTTCTATCCTCACAGTTAAAACAAAGAAACGTCGAACCCATCTATCTATCTATCTATCTATCTATCTATCTATCTATCTATCTATACATCTATCTATCTATCTATCTATCTATCTATCTATCTATCTATCTATCTATCTACAGGTTAATCAATAAAAAAAATGTCCCGCCTCCACAGTTAATGGCCAAAGTGTAAATTCTTCCACTACTGACTTCTGGGCACATTCTTTCCACACTGTTAAGTCAAAAACACTGTAATTATAAATATAATGTACATATTGAACATTTGGTGATAGTGGTTGGACGTAAACAACATAGATTTAATCAGATTCATGAGTAGTGTTTAAAAAAAACAAGCCCTCTTCTGTTACGTAGCCTAAACTGTTAGGAAAAAAACAAGATGTTGAGAATCTGTACATGAACTGTTCTTGTGTAGCACAAACTGGCATAATATCTCTGTCAGTGAAAAAAATGTATTTTGTACTTTATTAAAGGTGTAGGCTACCAAAAATTTATGACGTTACCGATCACTGCTCCATTATTATAGATGTGATTAAAGAAGTTCTAAATGTTGGTAATGTAGAGGTAGGATCTTTTTTATTTGTTCATTTCAGCCGGTTATTTTTCCATAGCCTGTATGCTCCGCTGTTGTGAAAATCTCTGTATCTGCTGTAATGTGATTGAAACGTAATAAATGATGTTATCATCAGGACAAGCAAGGAATGTTTTATTGAATGTAATATAATAAAAAAAACCGCTTGAATTAAAACTATCTTCACACAGGCGGATATGTGAGTCTTTCTCATGAACGCATCACGTCTTCACAGAAATCCAACAGATCGACGAGACGGACTCAACAAAACAGTTGAATCTCAACATGATTAATTAAAATTACTACCAGTTGCTTACGATAAATATAGTCATTTGCCCTACTGGCCTTTCTACACATCACGCGCGACACATTCAGTAAAGAAAAAAAAGTATTTTGCAATAAAAAACTCTTTGGTGTCTAAGGTTCGTTAACGAGAGACAAAAAACAGTTCCGTGATAAAGGCAGAAAATTATAATAATAATAGTAGTAGTGGATAAAAATGGGAAACACAGTGAACAGACAGTCATTCAAAATGATCCAAGAAGCTGTTAACCATTAAAAAAATGACTGAAAGGATCTGCCAACAGATATTTTCTTCCCGACGCGACAATGAGGATTGTTGCAGCAGCACTTGGACTGAAGCGACTTTGTCGTTCGCTGAGAAAATGAGGTGAGTGGAAACTTTTCCTCAGTCATGTGCATAACGCACAGTGAAAAACTGTGAGGTTCACACGTTTTCCGTTTTAGTGACACAACAAAAGAAAGTCTCGCCTGTATAAAAATGCGCAAAAAGCCCAAAGCGGACGCGCACCAGTCAGAAACTCACACATGCTATTATAATATACGGGGTTTCTATTTGATTTCAGGTACACGCGATTTCAACCTCTGTTCTACTCTCCTGCAGTCATCCGAATTTTAATTGCGTTATTTGAAAAGAACATTCACTAATAAAACCAAGTCAATCACGTTAAGAATGTACGTAATTAAACGCGTGCGTAATAAACTCAATGTGCAGTTAATTGGTATTTCGGTGTGAAGGAGATGCTCACAGCTGTCAGTAAGAGGTGTGGCATTTCGCTTGTCAGAAAACGCTCGTGTGTGTGTCAGTGACGGGCCTTCCCGGGGATAAACAGCAGATGGCGTTAAATAAATGCGGGTCCTGTGATCAAACAGCTCCGCAGTGTGTAGTTTGGAGCTGGTAGGAGAGGTCAGTCCAGTCCAGGGTTCAGCTCTGACGAATCTCAAGCGCGCTGATTTATTTTGAACATCACTATTTATTCATACATTACCTCCCAAGACTCAATGAAACGCCCTGGCTGTGGTTTTCCTCTGGATTCAGCTACACAAAGACACCAGATGGCGGTGCTTTACTATTATTAAAACATCACTGCTGTCAACAGAACTAAAAACTAAAGTGGCAAATGTTTTGTTTTTTTTTGTTTTTTTTAGCAGCAGTCCTCAATCTCTGATCACCACAAACAGGCAGACAAGTGTAAGAAGTCCCACATCACACACTGTATTGTCCTTCGGGTTGGGACGCTGCAGCAGCTGCACCCAGATGGACCAAATAAGACGGCGAAGGACTGTTGACCCACTGCTGATCGTTTCCATGTATTTTAATAATAACGCGACACGCAGACAGACTACTGCTTCTCAGCGGGCGGTGGAGCACTGGACACCCCCAACACACGCTGGAGAAGGCGCAGCTTCGAAACTGGACACGCATGTTCATCACTCATTTTCAGTTTTTCTGCGGAGGAAGCTCAGTCTCCATGGGGCCTAACCACGAGTAAGATGTTGTATGGAAAGTGTGTGCGAAGAAACACTAAACACAGACGGCAGAGCAGAGAGTTGGACTGCAGTTTGGTCCCACGAGCGATCCTGTGAGTCAGAGTCGAATAAAATGTTATATAACTTGCACTAAACGAGAGCACATCCTCACACACAGTCTTTCGCCCCCTGTCTACGAGTCTTTATCACGTTTCACTCGAACAAAGGCTAAACATTTCAAGAGTGACTCGTGCGCGTCAGCGGAGACGCGCGTGTTTTTCGGTGTGTGAGAAGCGCTAATCATCCTCCCCGAGCAGCCGGGCGATATAAACATGTGACCGCCGTGTGGCCGCTCAGTCACTGCTACACCTGACGGATTTCCACACTGCGGACGTCTCGGCTCCATCTCTCCACGGTGAAGCGCTTGGAGAAGATGATGGACACCGCGGAGCCGGTCGCTCAGATAGAGCCACTGTTGCCGCCGGTAAAGATCCCTTGGGGGCAAATATATTTACTCTGGTAGATTCATATTTCATAAGGACTGTCACGTTGGGTCAGTGTGCTGTGTACTTGTGAAGTGTAATGGTAACGTTGAACAGAAAGGAGAACGTGTTAGTAAACGCAGGTATTTCCGCAGCAGGCAGTTGCGCACAGTTTGAACTGAGCAACTGTCCACAGGTAACGAACAGCACCGACTGACGTTATTGTTCTTCATTCCTATGCTTCAGTGCAGAATTGTTTTACAGTATTTATTCATCACCGCAGCATTTATGCTGTAGTGATTAATTGATTTATCTTTATTTTGTGCCATATTACTTTATTTATGAGAAACCCCTGTTGTGACAGGTGCCCTCTTTATATAGTGAAGCCATACTGTGACCACAGTGTGTCAGGTTACAATGACATGGGATGGGATATTTTGTAGAAAATAACTCGATAATGGAAACTGTATCTTAGTGGATGTTCTCAGAGCCCCTTTTGCACTGGTCTTTTATGGTCGTTTAAGAAGAGATTAGTTGTCATTATCCTTGTGCTGTTGACACCAGCTTTTTCCCCATAGATGAAGGTTTTTAGCTGAGAGTTTCTTTGCTGCCGCATCTCTTTTAGTGGCTTTGGCTTCAAAATGTCAGATCATAACCTGACCTTAAATGTCAAAAATAACGTCTCAGTTAATCTTTATCTGATTTGGAGCCAAAAAAACTATTTTTGTGAAAACGCAGCTGATTCCTAAAGTTTGTAAAGTTGTTGATTACACCAAATACTGCAATTAGTATAAGCCTCTATGACTGTTAAACTAAAGTGATGCTTTATTATCTTTCAGGTCGATTCCTCCTTTACGTCATCAGTTGGACGTAGAAGTTTGGTGAGTTACTGTCCCTGGGTTGTATTTAGCCTCTGTCACTGAGTATGCTAAATGTATTTATTCCTTCAAGCCTAAAAAGATTGGATTCTAAAAAGAGAAACGGGAGATCCCCGAAGTAAAGAAAATGAATGATTTAATGCTACACAACAAGGTTTTCTATAACTTTACTTTGTATACACAATATGGCTTGTTTAAGGGGCGGCATGAAAACTCGTCTTCAAACCCGAGGGAGAGCGAGTTTGATTCCCAGTCCCACCAGGTTACATGTCGAGGTGTCCTTAGACAAGACACCAACATCTCGTAGTAGCGCAGACACAGGTCTAGCAGCTGTCCAAACAACAGTTTCCCTACGGTGATCAATAAAGTATTCATTATCATTCTTCTAAATCTAAAGAGAGATGACGCACAGCTTGAAGCAGGCTTTGTCTTTGGTAAGAGGCTGCTGAGAAGCTGCTATGATGTCACAGCTATAAGCTCATGATGGGAGACTGGTGGCTCTGTCGATAGATGCTCAATTGCAAATTACAGTTGTTTGACACACCAGAAGGGCATCAGCATTTATCGGGCATGGTGTGAAGCAGGGCAGCAAGGGGGCTGTACTGCAGTGCTCAGAGCCCAGGCTGCAGTGCACTCTGACTGAACTGATTTTACACTGTAGAAGAGGACACAGGGGGGAAAGCTCATGCATTCTGGAAACTTGGAGGCTCCTTGGCACCTTAAATGTCAGGTAGGACAACCTTGAATTTCCTTGAGTTGCTCTGATTATTGGAAAAGATGCATATTTTAAAAATTATATTCTGTAAGTGTCATTCTGTCTATGATCAGTGCACAGTGCAACAGTGGGGAGAGCTTTTTTTTCTGCTGAACCTCTGCTGACTATGATGGATGCACATATTAAGTCTATCAAAACAAGGGCTCAAAGCTGCAAAACACCTTAAATAGCAGCTGTGAGGAAAATAAATGTACTACTAATGTATCCTCTTACAGGGTGTTGAAGTTTAGGGGAGAAACATTTAAGGATTACAGTGCATTTTGTGCCACATGAAAGCTTGCGCGGTTAATGATATTGCTGCTACTGATGCTTCCAACATTGCCATCTGTAGGGATCTGATCCAAGTGTTTGCCACATCCCGTGATATCACTTCAGCTGTGTGATTTGCCAGTTCTTTCAACGTGATTTTTCCTGATAGTAGTTGATTGAGTCTAAGAAGGAGACGTGGGGTGTCCTTCTTTCATGTAGTATAATTCAACCACTCCACTGCTGCCATTTACAGTGCTGTTCTTTGGATTTCAGTTTTCCATCCGAACCAAGTTTGTTGATCTGATAAATTCAATGTATCCATCGAGTGTCTGAAAATTGGTATCAGTCAATCAACAGTATCCATCTGCTATGTTTTTCAATAGTGTGCTGTGATGCGTTCATGTCCTAGCATCACTTGTGACAATGCCCTGCAATGACACAAAAACATCCAATTCACTAAACAGCTTTCTCTATGAATGTAAGTTTCTTCAAGAAAAAGATTGTTTTAATAGGTGTAAACTGATGACATCGATCCTATTTCAGTAAACAGGGTTAAATAAACGGTACACACCCATCCTGAGAGGTAATTTACAGCATAAACGTATGTATTGACGGTCACAGATGAGACATCATGCAGTGTTACCTTTTTATGTGAGCACAGTGCCCATTTAATATGGGCTAATGTGGCTGGTGTTTTAGTAACGAATAGTGGCAGTTTAATCTGAGCAGGGAGGTTGATCCATGCCCAGTGTATTTGTAGACAGATTATCTGCCTCAGCCTCCTGAGCACTGCAGCTGTGAACAGCAGTGCCCTTCATTATCATAATGCTCCGATGGTCAACTGGTGGCCAAGATGGCTCAGTGAAAAGCTGCCATCAAACCTTAAAAGTCTTATTTTGATCCTTTTTTCTTCACTTGTCAGGCAGATGACTTTGCTAACACGGGCACACCAGAACTGTAAAAGTGGTGTAAAAACAACTCTTTGTGGTTTTAACGCTGCATTATGTGCTGGACAGTTTTTCTGACCATGTGCAATGACTAACCAAGTCTTTTTATTGTGAGGTTGCCAGGCAACCAGCAGAGACTCCTCAAAATAACTGAGTCCTGGGAAGAGATAGTCAAATGATATCCCCCTGTAAAAGTCCACGTTTTGAACCTAAACAAACAAGAAGTGCTTGTTATTACTATTGTCTTGTCTAATCTGCCTTATGCTTTTCTACTCTTGCAGTTTACAGCATGTGATTGACTTTTCTGTTTTATTCTTAAATAGAATTAAGGAGTGCAGCGTTCTACAGTGAGCTTACCTTACTCCTACATTGCTCCACTGGTTGTTTTAACATTTGTGCAGCCTGGCGCCCTGAATGCACTGAAGGTGGCAGTTCAAGGGTTTGCATCTGCGAAATGTAGCTCAGCATGTGCATGCCGGGCAGATGAATTGTTGTCTCCTTGCATTCACGGTTCTGCTAGTTTTTCCAAGCCTCTCTTAACACCTCCTCACAGTCATGTTCCTTCTTGGTTGTTACATAAGCAGACAGAAAGCTGGTTTTCTCACTGATTAATCAACTCAATCACTGCCCTCTAAACTATCTCCCGTTGTTGGAAATGGATACATATGAAAAAAGAAACATAGATATTGCAGAGCTTGAATTTTTAAAGCTAAAAAAGTGACAAAAGAGCTTTAAATTCTCTATCTAACTGTGTAAAATAATGTCTTGAACAAAGTCCTTTTGAGCTGGTGTTCTACTGAAAAGAAATAAAACTTGTAGATGGGTCATTTATTGTTCCCATCATGAAAGAATTTCTGTTTGGACTGAGATGATACCCTTTCCTCCTCAAAATGAGGCTGTAATTAGTTTCCATGGCAACCATGCAACTCAGTTGGATAATGTGTTTGTTCATAGTGCCCTCAACTGTAAGGGAACACCAGGTCAACAAACATTTTACTTTGTTATACACTCTACAAATATTTTTTGGTTGCAGTTCCAGTTGTGTGGTTTGATGGGACATTTGTATGTACTGAATAATGTATGTAATATGTGTCTGTGCATGTCTGTTTGCCACAGAGGAATGATGATGAGGCTGTGGTGGACAGAGGAGGGACACGGTCCCAGCAGACAACCAACTTTGAGCAGGAGGATCTCGAAGGTAAATCGACTGACACTGAATGCATCTGAAATACAAAGAGCTTAAAGCACTAAAAGGCTGCTGCAGCTGAGCCCTCCCACTCCTTACACCTGCTGCTTTCCTCTTGACATCTTTTTCATAGTTAAAAGATTAGAGCGGAGTGGGAGGCAGAAACTGTGGGTGAACTGTGTTTCAGAATCCCTGTAACACAGAGATAAACACAAGAAAAATACAAACGGTACCAGAGTGACTTTTGGCTAACTGCAGGCCAGCATCTTTCATTAACCAGACAGGGCAGAGATAATGGGAAATATAGTTTGTCCTTCTCTATCATGATAACAGGCCATTAAACTATACTTAGTTATACTACACATAACCTTTATGTATGGCTTGATAGTGTACATGTAAGTGAAGGTGTATTTCTGTTGTGTGCATATATACTGAGTGAAATGTTACAGAGGTTTGGGAAACAGCTGTACTAAACTGATTTAATACCTCAACTGAGAACGTAAAACCTCTTACAAGGTTTAAAGTCTGAATGCAGAGATTACCAGGTTCATATAAAGGCTTTGCAATGTATATTCAGAGTTCACAGATAACAGGCCTTACCAGTCTGCAAAATAAAGTTCTCTAAGTGAGTATAAACATGCTAAAACACACATTAAGTAATCATTATTATTTTATTGAAGCATAAATATTATTATTTCTAGGAATCTGGCATACAGTAACAGTACTGTAGAACTCTGTATACACTCTTTTTCATGCCTAAATCCAACCTGTGGCATATTGCAGTGGGCTGAGTGGGCTTTCTTTTGAGTGCCCACTCTCTCTCTTACTGTCTCGCTCATGCAATCCCATATATGAAGAAAGGAAATTCTGACAATGTACAGTCGTCACTGGTTGTTTTAACTTGCCTGGTATACGGTATAGCAGCAGAAAGCTTTCGATTATCTCTCTGAGCAACGCACTTTGCCATATTATAAATGTGCTGCAGAAACCCATAATGATGATGATGAATATAAAGCTTAATAGAGTGATGCAGGCCACGGCCATGAGCCATTAAGCTTCTGAGAGCACACACACACACACACACACACATTGCACGTGATCTGCCTTTAACCACTATGGGACTTGTCCCCAGGCCACAGGACTCTCTACATCGGGGTCCATGTCCCCCTGGGAAGTACCAGGCACCGCAGCCATCGTAGGCATCGTCACCATGGAAACAAACACAGAAGGAGCAGAGACCGAGCTCTCACCTTGGTTGAGGGTAGAGAGTCACCTGTTTATGGTACTAGTTAAAATTCTGAATGCACTGCACCTTTACACTTTCTGTCCTATTAAATCTTTTGCTATAATCATTTCAGTTTGCACCAGTCATGTGCAATGCCTTATTCCCCAGACACTCCTTCTCAGAGAGTGCAGTTCCTATTGGGCGCTGAGGATGATGATGAGGAGCACATTCCTCATGACCTCTTCACAGAGATGGATGAGATCTGTGTGCGGGAGGCAGAGGATTCTGAGTGGAGGGAAAGCGCCAGGTACTGTTAGACAGTCACGTCATTAACATAGCATGTACACACAGATGTGAAAGCTCTGATTGAATGGACCAGCCATGTCCATGATCCCACTTACACTGATGAGAGATGTAGCTGCATCTAATGTTTGTGTTTCCAGTACATTACGTAATTAAAATTCATTGTTGTAATTACTAGGAGAATTATCAGTGTCATTGTTTTAATCAAGACGTAGAATTTACTTTTGTTATGATTATCAAGACATACTTTGTTTACAGTGATACCCTCACAGGAGAGAAAATGAGTACACATGAGAGAGGGAGAGATATTGCGACTTAATGTACGCCGACGGGAAACCGGATTAAATGAGTGTTGCTTCTGCAGCGAGAACAGATGGTCGGCCAGTTTGGTGTCTGCTGGTCTCTCCTGACTGGAACTCAAACTGCTGTTACAGGTGGCTGAAGTTTGAGGAGGATGTTGAGGATGGGGGAGAGCGATGGAGTAAACCCTACGTGGCCACTCTGTCTCTACACAGTCTGTTTGAGCTGCGCAGCTGCATTATAAACAGCACTGTGCTCCTGGACATGAGGGCCAACACTATTGAGGAGGTTGCAGGTAGCTACATCAATCAGTCACCAAACTAAAAGGATAACATTCGTTGTCTCGTTTATTTTTTGCAAATGCTTTGATTTTGCGATGCCATTTGTATTCTACGGGCATACGTTTGTTCATCTCAGTCCAAATAACATCTTTGTGTATGTTAGACATGGTGTTGGACCAGCAGGAATTATACTCACCACTTGGGAGTGAACTCAGAAAGAAAGTGAGGGAAACACTGCTGAAGCAGCACCATCACCAGAACCAGAAGAAGCTGGCTAACCGATTACCGATTGTCCGCTCCATTGCTGACATGGGGCGACGGACATCTGAGCTCCACCTGGACAAAAATGGTGAAACCTCTGCATTTGCAGTATTTTTTATTGCCTTGCCTTTAATCTTGTGTACTGTAGCTTTGGACCTTTGTTCTCGATTAGGCGTCTATAATTATTAAAATTAGCCACTCTGAAACTGTGAGAGTAGATAGAACTTTTAAGGGGTTGAAAGTCAGAACACTTGGGAAGTACTGCTTTATTTGAGTCTATAATAAATGTGTGTGTGTGTGTGTGTGTGTGTTATACACATATGGGTATAAGTTGTGTATGTTTTCTTATTCTCTCCAACACCCACCATCTGCCCACCCACCTGCCACAGTTCCACTGAAGTCAACAGGTGCTGATTTATCCAGCCTGCCCTTGCCTTTACACCAGCTTATACTTAAAAAAACACATATTGCAGGGCAGACTATTCCCATGGTTTGTTTTGACATTGGCAACTCAAAATACGTTGTTTTTGTTAGGTTGCATACAGGTTGATGAAAAATGTTAATAAGTACATTCTATAAATACTCAAATTTATTTGCTGATTTTCACTGCGCAAGAACTGAATTCTGGGATAAATTTAGTGCAGAACAGGCTCATAATTGGAGGCACCGCTCCAGTATTTCATTGCCAACTACATTTTCTAAGCTTCAGGGTTGCCAGATTTCCACATATCAAAATTAGGTACAGAGAACAACACCAAACTGTTTGTTAAATCACTTTATGCTAGAAGTCTTGGTGGCACATCGTGAGCAATTTAATTTCATTGGTGTGGGCATTTTAAAGCTAATTTTGCAACATTCTTTGATAAGCGAATTAAACAATATAATTAACGTTAATTTTTTACCCTCTTGTGTAATGAATACAGAAATTAGACCAAACCTGTTAGCCATTTTGGCAGTAATCGTGTTAGCATAAGCCTGGATTTCTTTCTTTCAAATTAATAGTTTTAACCTGCAATAGCACCTGTAAAAGCTGTGCTGCTCCATCTATGTGTGATCCTCACGGTTGCTTTATTTTCTAGAGAGACTCTGTGTATTTGGCTGGTTCTACAATATTTAGAAAAATAATAAATAATTTAGTGAAATTCAGTGCTGTTGAGAAATTCCTGGAACTGACTCATATTTTTTTTTCTGAATTCTGAATTATCCAGGTCAGTTGACAGCCTCCCAGTCTCATTTAGCAGGTCCAGATGGGAAAGGGGATGTCAGCAGAGAAAACAGTTCTGTGGACTTCAGCAAGGTACTGCACTGACTGTCCAGCTGTGCTATAATGCATATTGCTATGTGCGGTGTTTCTGTTCCGCTCGCTATTTAATTCTTCTAATGCACCAAAGGTGAGAGGTACATGTTTCTCCACTACATTGTTTCTTCACCTACAGCTGTAGGTATTAGTCACAATTTTTTTTAACATTTCTTATCAATACCTAAATATATTAAGGAAGTTAAATTATATTCATCATAACTTTTTATGAGGAATACATACAGGTCATTTTGTTCAATGAGATCTGATATAATTTACAAATAATAATATTTTACTTAAATTAAAAGTAGTAAAAAGGATATATAAGTATGCACAATGCATAGTTTAACACAATGACAAATTATTTGCTTAATTTACATGTCTAAATAATATTCCTTACCTCTGAAACCAAAAAGTCAACACTGTACTACTGTTTATTTAAGTCATGACCCATCAAGTTATCAAAATATTTTTCTGAACAGCTAGAGCCACGTGGACATTATGAAGGAACAAACAACACCTTAGTCAACACTTGTCAACTCCACATAATTATCGCTGAAAAATCAACACCTTTAATCTTCCAAAATATTCTGTACAATACAGTTCACCCACATGCAGAGAGCAGTTACAGAACGCTGTAAGAGGATCAGTTACACAGCGTGGCTCACCAGTTACACTACATTTCTGTGGTGTTGGGCACCATACTTGTGGGACATAAAAGATAACTCATCCTTATGAAATATTATGCAACAGGTCATACGGACATGTATATTTCCGTTATTATTTCACCCTAACACGTGACTTTTTAGAATGTTACATTCTATTACATAAAACGTCTGGACAGCTGGACTATATTTAGACTGCAGCCCATTGCATTTAGGGATTAATGTGAGGATAAACAGTAAAAATGACATATTTATAGAATGCACTTTTGAACATGAATGATTTTTTTTTAATCTTTTCAAAGCATGCTCTCAGTCAAAGCGGCTTAGACAATAAGCTAACTGGAATGGGTGATTTTATGATACCCACTGCACAGTGGTCTTTGCGTGGTCTTTCAGATAGACCTTCATTTCATGAAGAAGATCCCGGCAGGGGCTGAAGCGTGTAACGTGTTGGTGGGAGAGCTGGAATTTCTCAGCAAGCCAGTAGTGGCGTTTATCCGCCTGTCACCAGCTGTCCTGCTCAATGGGTTAGCGGAAGTCCCCATCGCCACAAGGTCAAGAGAGTCCTTTACTTATACCTTTTATTTACCGGCCTTGTGCATTTCTGATCTGGACAATATATACATAACTCTGACGGTCGTGATTATCTTTAATATAACATTAGCATTTTTTTTTGGCTTCAGGTTTCTGTTCATTCTCTTGGGGCCCTTGGGAAGAGGACCTCAATATCATGAGATTGGAAGGTCCATTGCGACGCTTATGACAGATGAAGTAGGAATTTACTAAATAATGTCTGGTTACCTGTTAGCATTTATGCATTATGTTTTGAAAATAGGCTGAGTTGTTTTGAATGTCAACTGAGCTTCTCTGCAAGCACTTTACATAAATTTACAGTTCAGCAGAACACAACAAATTTCTGAGGCGATGGAACATTTCTCAGCATGAAACACAGCCTAGAGCTTTTACGACATGCTTTTGGTGATTAGTCAGCCCCCATGTCCTCCTTTTTTTGGTCAGGATTTAGGCTACTGTCTGTCATCACTGAGAAACAAAATACGCTAAAGCCCCAACTTCACTATATACCTTTTGTCCCTAACATGTTAATGGCGTGCCGTGAATAAACTTCAACCTCCTGGTTAAGGTCAGCATCTTCTACATTGCATTTAAAAATCACCATTCACTTGTGGTTCTAGGTTTTCCACGATGTTGCCTATAAAGCAAAGGACCGAAATGATCTGATTGCTGGGATAGACGAATTCCTCGATCAAGTGACAGTCCTGCCTCCAGGAGAGTGGGACCCATCCATAAGGATAGAGCCACCCAAAAATGTACCTTCCCAGGTTGGTCCATCTTTTCTTTCTCATTTCTACAACTTGCAACTTGTAAGAATATTTACTTGAAAAATTTTTTTTTTATCTCTCCACTGTTTGTTAAACAGGAGAAGAGGAAGAGAAGTAACATTTTACCTAATGGAATGATAGAGGGTGATGAAGAAGAGGAGCATGAAGGGCACGGGGGTCCAGAACTGGAACGCACTGGAAGGTGGAGTAGTCACAAATAAAAAAAAACCCAATATGCAGTAAGGTAATTCTCATAGTCTCTATACAGAGGTGAATGCTTCAAGCCAAATGCCATATGCCAGCACATCATACACACTACTCACTGCACTCACTGCACTCACTCGTCTAAAGAGAAAGTTATTTGTACGCCTGCTTCTTCAACTGAGTTTTGTTTAAACACGGATGTTTTTCACTTTTGGTTTCCTACATGTTTCTAAAAATGAGGTGCCTAATATAAAATACCCTCGTGTTGGCACAGAGTTCTGGACATTTCTGGAAAAGTTGATATAATTTCAACAAATAAAAACATTTTACTGTTTATTTTTCAAAATCCAAAAAAGAAATTGAGCCCATAAATGGAATAATGTAGAATGTCAGTTGTCTATTTCTGGGTAAACTTGGTGTGTAGTTGTAGTCATAAAGTGGTTTCCATAGAAACATCCTGCCTTGAGGTCTGTTTTTGCTGCTGATTTCTCTACCATAGGGACGTATCACACTAAACCAACATTACTGAATAATGGGATAAGGACAGTACAGGAAACTTGTTTCAACATCGTTCAGTGGCAAATAATTTATGCTTTGCTACCACAAAGTGAACATGGCTGACGAGCTCCTTTGCATATTCCCAGGTGGTTTGGGGGTCTCGTTCTCGACATCAAGCGAAAGGCGCCCCACTACTTGTCCGACTACACTGATGCTATCAGTCTTCAGTGTGTGGCCTCTTTCCTATTCCTCTACTGTGCCTGCATGTCTCCTGTCATCACCTTTGGAGGACTGCTGGGCGAGGCAACAGAAGGACGCATAGTAAATCACTTGCTTTTTTTCATCTAAATGTTCACAGTGTTCTGCCAAGTCCAACTGTACACTGCTGTGCACTGTAGTAGCCTTTCAGTAGTGCTGTGGTTCAATATGGTAAAGGTTTTTTACAGCAACTGGCTCAATAATCATTTTGTCCTCTTTCCATTTCCCAGAGTGCAATTGAGTCGCTGTTTGGAGCCTCGCTGACTGGAATTGCCTATTCCCTGTTTGCTGGGCAGCCCCTTACCATCCTGGGCAGTACAGGCCCTGTGCTTGTTTTTGAAAAGATATTGTTCAAATTTTGCAAGTATGTTTTGTAAAATAATAAATGTGAAAATAACTATATTGACCATTTCTCATGAAGAGAATGACTTGTCTAATTGTCTAATGTGTAACATATATTTAATACATGATGGAGTTTAAGTTAGTCTGCCCCACTGTGATTTGTCTTCTTTTATCTCTACGCAGGGAGTATGATTTGTCCTATCTGTCACTGAGAACCTGTATTGGTCTGTGGACGGCTTTCCTCTGCATCTTGCTGGTAGCCACAGATGCCAGTTCCCTTGTCTGCTACATAACACGTTTTACAGAAGAAGCCTTTGCCTCACTCATCTGCATCATCTTTATCTACGAGGCCTTGGAGAAACTTATCCACTTGGGGGAACACTATCCCTTTAACAAGAACAACAACCTGGACAAGCTCACTATGTACTCGTGCGTACACACTTATTCTCACACAATGTACTATTTAAAGAAACAAAAAAAAGTGCATTTCCTGGAGGTACAGTAAATCCCTGACAGATGAGAGATTATTTAGTCACCCAGATGTTCATGTGGTTCCACAGATGTTCATGTGTTGAGCCTTCTGACCCCACCAATGGCACCCTGAAATATTGGGAGCTCAACAACATCACTGCCTCAGAAATCTACTGGGAAGCGCTGGAGGTCAAGGTACCACCATGTGACTCGGTTTAAAAAAAGTGGAAAAAACATTTCTCATGTGGGTTTTATATTCGTACGGTAGCGTGAATATTTAGTTAAACTGACTGAAAAGAATACAGTGAGGTTTTTCCACCTTGAGGTGACATGCTCTCCCAGATGGAGGAAGCTGGAAAGAGAAGATTAAGGGCACAGGGGTTGGATTCTATTGGATTAGTCACTGCAAAACATTCAAAAAGCTTTTCCGCCATGTTCACAGTGAACATGAGTGTTATTAATTTCTGCTAATCATATGATAATGAATATCTGTCCTTCACCTGCTGTTGCAGGACTGTGTAGAGAAGCAAGGGGAGTTTGTTGGCAGTGCCTGTGGCCCTCATGGACCCTATGTTCCTGATGTCCTCTTCTGGTGTGTCATTCTCTTCTTCTCCACCGTCCTTATGTCCACCTTGCTCAAGGAATTCAAGTTCAGCAATTACTTCCCTACAAAGGTACTGTGCCTCATACATTGTTTTCATAATAGTTCGCCTAATGTTCCCAACATGAAGACGAGGCTTCTGTCTCTCAGTTTTTGTGTAGCATGGTGCAGTGGTGCACTCTTGTGGTGCGATCGAGGTACTGCACGACTTATCAGCTCAAATTGAACATCAGTGAGACAATGTAATTGTGATGTCTGCATTTATTGCTTACAACTACACTTTTGAATGATTTTCCATCTCTGTCAGGTGAGGTCCATCATCAGTGACTTTGCTGTTTTCTTCACCATTCTTACCATGGTCTTAATAGACTATGCCTTAGGCATTCCCTCTCCAAAATTAAAGGTTCCCAGTGTTTTTAAGGTGAGCTAAAAAAGATATTCTCTAACAAATTTGTTCGACAGATTCCTAAATCATTATATTTTTTAACAAACTGCTAAACATGTTTAACCTACAACAACCATGTTTTTTTGTCAGCCAACCAGAGATGATCGTGGTTGGTTTATTAACCCGCTGGGGCCCAATCCCTGGTGGACCGCAGTTATAACTGTTGTCCCAGCTCTGCTCTGTACCATCCTCATCTTCATGGACCAGCAGATCACAGCAGTAATCATCAACAGGAAGGAACACAAACTTAAGGTACCTTCCTGTCCCAGATGTAGATTGTGTAGCATCCGATGCAAGATTTGCTGAAAGTGCATCAAAATGACTTACTTTCCTACTTTAAAGTACTTTAAACTCTTCTCCCCCCAGAAAGGCTGTGGGTACCACCTGGATCTGTTCATGGTGGGGGTGATGCTGGGTGTGTGCTCTTTGATGGGTTTGCCGTGGTTCGTAGCAGCCACTGTTCTCTCCATCACACACGTCAACAGCCTGAAGCTTGAGTCAGAATGCTCAGCTCCGGGGGAGCAACCCAAGTTTCTCGGCATTAGAGAGCAACGCTTTACCGGCCTCATGATTTTTGCCCTCATGGGCTGCTCTGTTTTCATGACATCGGTGCTGAAGGTCAGAAACTGTTTTTTTTTCAAGGAGTTATTTGCTGATATTATTGGAAGTGATGTAAAATATACCTGTAACTATTATACACTTACTAATTATGTATCATGCATCAGTTCATTCCTATGCCTGTCTTGTATGGAGTATTCCTTTACATGGGGGCATCCTCTCTCAGAGGAATTCAGGTAAAGTTATTTGAGTCTTATTGTATTTAATGTATTTATTTTAGCTTTTACTACATTTTGTTCTATGCGAAGATGCAAAATGTTCTTTTGTGTTTGTGGACTAAACTTAAGTCAAGCTCACATTAGACATACAACCTGCATCCGTGATGCACCCGTTCAGATTTTGGGATGTAACCAAATGGTATTGAGATGATGCACTTGGTGGAGATTAAACGGAGAGATGCTCAGTGCTGTTAATTCTGAAACTTTAACAGGATAATCTGTGTAGACTGTTAATTCTCACCCAACCATCCATGCTAGGGAATCGCCTCCATGTTGTCTGGCTGCCCAGATAAAAGTGTTAATTGGCCTCTAGTGTGTTCCCAGCATTTACAGAACACCTGACTAGTATTTAATTGCTCTGTTTACTTCTTATTTTATTTCATTTGGAGCACTTCCTATTATTGGTTTTGAAAATTATTTTTAAATGAAGACAAATGCATGCTCGGTAATTATGCTACCAGTGAGTTGTAATTATGTATTTAACAAACCTAGAGCAAGTTTTACTCTTTAGTTGCTAGATTTTATACTTGCAGAGTTTTTTAGGTTTAATTAGAATTGACTGAATGATCCATTTTTTGTGTCACTCTTCAGATCCCTTTCACATTAAGTGTGTAATAATATTTTCTTTTTTAAAAAAAGAAAAATCCCTTAATGCTCATCATTTATCCTCTTCAGTTCTTTGATCGTCTCACACTGTTCGGCATGCCAGCCAAGCACCAGCCAGACTTCATATATCTGCGACATGTGCCCCTGAGGAAGGTGCACCTCTTCACCATCACCCAGCTCAGCTGTTTGATTATGCTCTGGGTCATCAAGACCTCCAAAGCTGCCATCGTATTTCCTATGATGGTTTGTAAACAGTCATTCCATCTGCGTGCCCACACAGGCAGCACGCCTTTCACTAGACACGTAACTTAGGTGTTGATCCAAGGGTGGTCAAAAGACTCAGACTCACTAAACATTCAATCATTTAAACTGATGTGTCCTCTTTCTAACTGTACTGTCAGCACATTTAACTAAATGTAAACTCATTCAAACTCCCCAGCACGGTGTCCTCTTTAGTTCCTGCATGAGACGTTTGTGGATTCAGCTTTTTTGATTCAGTATTTCAATCCTGTAGGTGTTGGCTCTGGTGTTTATCCGAAAGCTTATGGACTGTATCTTCACCAAGAGGGAGATGAGCTGGCTGGATGACCTCATGCCAGAAAGCAAGAAGAAGAAGCTCGAAGACGCTGAAGAGGTATTGTTGCTGCTCATTTACTGTGTACTTGTTGCACCACATAAGTGTAACTGTATTTATTCTGTCTTCAGGAGGAGGAGCAGAGCATACTGGCTGATGAAGGAGTGGTACAAGTGCCATTGGAAGGGTACAAGTAAGATATGATACACATGTCCAGTAAATGTCAGCAGCTACATTCATCTAATTTATAAATGATGTTCTGGTTTATCTTTTCACAGGGGGATACCCATCATCAACATCACAGATGAAATGTCAAAAGGGTCTTTTGGAAACACTTGGAATACCAGTAATTAGGATATCTGAGAGTCGACTGAAAGCTTTTCGGAAAGACTCTGCATTGCACTGTGATGCATTGTGATTTATTTTGGATAACATAACATAGATGATAGTTTCTTCACTATACGTGTGCATACATAGCTTAGGTAAACTTTTTAATGAGAAAATGTTTCTAGTATCACAAGGTTGGCTATCATTTGCGCATTAGGTGTTTCTTGTCCTGGTGGATAAATATACTTAAATATATTAATTAAATATACTTTTTTATTTTTTTTATTTATAGGAATCAATTTTAGGAAGCATGATGAGAATCATTTTACTTTGTTTCTATTAAATTTGATATGTTAGTAAGTCACTATATACATGTTTCAAACATGTTCTACATTCATCTTTATGTCATGCATTGAAAAAGAGGAGGATATTATATTTCAGGAGTTGTTAGTTTAGATTCAACACTCTCAGCATTAACAAAATCCTCTGGCCGTAACTTGACTTAGGCTTTTGGATTTTAGAATTCATTATTTGATATTTGGGCAAATCTATCAGATTTCTTGCAAGAAGGTTTTTAACTGCACGAACAATAGTACTTTTTGTTACACTTCACTTCTACACCAACATAATATTGTATTTTCTATCCACCATATATTATTTCATATCTAGAGTTATCAGATCTTAAAGTTCAAGTTTCAAATTTTAAGTTTCAAAGTTTTCATTTATTACATACAATTTAATGATTTAATGTATTTTAAATGATATACAGCAATATAGTATAATGAGGTATTTAGCTGTCAATATATTGATCATGTAATTTTCATGACTAAATATTAAACTCATAATATTTTTACATGCTGGAACTTGACTGCTTTTTCCACCACTGCTGCTGACAATTTTGTACATGCTTAGTTTATATGTGCAACTAAACTATTTTTCTTGAGTCTAACAGAGCATTTCAATGCTCACATTGATGCTGCGCACAATGAGATTGTAGTATCAGGAGGATTTATCACTGTCCCTTCTGTGTGCCCATAAACACATGGGTGCTGACATCCCACCCCTGAAGAACCAAACCAAACCTACTTTATAGTTTTCTTGTGTTGTCTACATCAAATTTTACTCTGTAAATATAGATATTGTTTGGATACATGAATGGTAACTATGAAAATTTAAATGTTTGGTCTTGTGAGGATACAGTTTTAAAGTTTTTGTCTTTGGATCAATTTGTATATATTTTGTGTATACTCTGTATTTTGAAATATGTCTACATATCCTCTTCATCTATTTATATACCATTTATAAATCTCTATTCTTTATGTTCTATTTATACATTAAGTATGGTGTGAAATTAAATAATAAGTACTAGTTATTATCTAAGTCTAAAAGCTTTACGTCTCTGCTGACCATAGAGTAATCACTCTAAAATGTTTCTGAAAGCCATATGTTAATGTGTGCAAATTCCTTTAACATGAATAAGTGCTTTAAAGTGTTTCCTAAAGGGCAATATACACTGCATCTGTTAAGAACCAAATGCAATGGCACTTTTTTGATAGAATATTCATAGTCAAATACATAATAAATAAGATATTTATATAAGATGTATCTATATGTATTTTTTAGAATAAAAGAATGATATTTGCTACAGAATTCCTTGTAGTCCAACAGTGCTAGAGTATTTTGCTTCCTGGTTTTTGTATGTTGCGTATGTTGTAAATGTGAATCATGAAATAATGTGTTTTAGTTGTTGGTATAAAGTTTAGTTTGCCATATATTTTATCATTAATGTATTCAACACAAAATATTCTGATTCATTTGTAATACTGTGGTGTATAAGAAATTTGAGGTTGGGATATTTTTAAAAATGCTTACAAAACACGATTTTATTATACTGTGTATCCTGAGTGCTGTATTAACTAAATAAAGTTCTATGATCATTCTTGTTTTTCATGTCATTTTTACATCTATAATCGGCAGCTTGTTCCCAGCAACAGTGAAAAGACAGAAAGCATACAAACACTGCACTGACTTTGTACCTGAATTTGGAATCGCATCAAGGAAACATCCAGCATCAGTGTCACCAAGCATATATGCCCGTTTATAATCCTCAGAGATTTGGCCCAGAATGCAGTAGGCAGGGTTTTTGTAATCAACAGATGGTCTGATAAGCTAAAGATGACAGCTTAGAGACGTGGCACATCCCTGAACATGTCAAGCTGCTGGCTCATGTGAATTATTGTTTTGTCCCAGCGCCAGGAGGAACTCAAGAGTGTCGACCCAAGCATTGTTTCCAATGAGTCTGACTTGATTGACGTAATTTTCTCTTCGTTCATTTAGCATAACCTTGTTTGGCTCGCTGTCAACGCATCACTGGGAAATCACTCTTCAGCTGACAGGTGACACACATAATGATTTCACCCGGAAGGGGCCTGAAGCACATCTCTCCCTCGAAAGTGAGGTGTTTATAGATTTTAATATATTATGACAAAAAACTAGTGATACATGCAGTCAATTTATGTTTCTTGGCCAGACATTAGTGCTGACATCCATAATGTTGGATGCAGTCACTAAATATTGTAATAAAATAAATTATAGCTAGAAATATGTTATTGCATATTATAAAATTGTGTATAATAAAATAAATAATAAATAAATAAAATGTTTCCTTTGAAACTACAATTCATTAAATATTTAATTCTATTACAGATTGGCCTAAAACACAATTTTGATATTGTAGTGATATTATATTTCTAAATTGATTTTCTTAAAAAAATAAACTCACAGATTGAACACATTCATTTATTGAAAACTAAATATGACTTTTCTCATTATTAAGAAAAGGTATTTAGACTATCTACAGATTTAATTATCAAACTGGCAATTCTGATTAACAAAAAGAAGAACAATGAAAAGTCCAAAATGTAAAATGCAAAAAAAAACAACATTTGACTGATTGATAAAAAAAATCACATAGTGTTTTTTGCATATTGACATCATTTTCCAATGAGGGCCAACAGACTTAAGGGGAATTTAATAGCATGATAAAGAAAAGGGTTGGCACAGATTGTGTAACATATGATGATATAATGTCAGTGAGAATTGCTGCTTAGGGAGCTGGTGAGACTCTCCCGTTCAGCCTACTCTCTTCTGCCTCGGCCAGTCTTCAGCCAGGACACGAACTCCTTGGCTGCCTGGTCCTGCAGATAGGAGCTCACATCACTGGTATAAGTACCGTCTGCATGACGTCTAAACAGGCTTCTGCAAAAACAGATACATTGAGATGATACCATCACTGTATTATTTCTGTAACTGCTAAGATTAACACTATGAAAAGTTTTTGGGATACATTTGATTTCAGGTAAAATCCCAACTGTGGCGTGAATCAAAAACCTGAAGCACATACATAGCTACACAAAAAATGCAGATACCGAGACTGAACTAAAAAAAATCTGTTAAAAACGAACACACTCACCCATTCCTCTTTGAGTTCTTTAGCCACTGAACGAAGTCTTGCGCTCTCCTTGTCTCCAGGTATTTACTGTAGTCATTGGAAAATGTTCCCTCTGAATGTCTCTTTATGTTTGGAGGCTCAATAGGTTCAGTCATCATGGAGTTTTCATTCAGTAGCCTAGAAAAGGACCCATAATTAAAACAGCTTAGCAGGACACCCTCACATTTCAGATGCTGTAGGTTCCACCTGTGTCCTCTCTCTCTTGTTGGGTCATCTTTTACTAGCTGTCTTCATTATGCATTCTCTGTACTGTCCATCATCAACAGTTTGCATACATTTCAAAACTATAGCTTATTAACGCTGTGGTTCTTGCGTGATTCAATAACATAAAGCAAAAATAGATGTGAGTAGGTTATGTCATAAATGATAATCTCATGCAAGCAATAAGTGAAATTCTAAAATAAATATTAAACATGTATTAATAATCTTGTAAAAAGTAATGAAATGTAATCTTACATAATTCCCAGTGTGTGTGTGTGGTCTACTTGCTCTGTGAATGTCTTTCTGTCTGTGATATTGTAGTTTGCACAGATAGTGTCTGTTTTGGCCAATCAAAACCAACAAAACAGTAAAAGAATGTATTACTTGAGAATAGTTATGGCCAGTGCCAAAGAAGCTCAAAGGTGATCTTACATGGAGCTTCGGTCTGTGTCCTCGTCAGGCACCTGCCAGCTGCTTTGGACGATGATGAGAAGCAGGAGTCCAGCAAGAGACTGGGTGCTTTTCATTGTTTGAGCTTCTGAAGGATGAACACAGAAAGAAAAAGAGAATTTCATGAAAGCACAAAAGAAGAATATTTTACCAAGACATTCTGAAATTGGGAAGAGAACGTTCTCACCTGTACAGCTGTCTGTGGAGCGTCTGAGGGAGAGATTGTAAAGTGCACTGCTCGGTGCCCCCTCTTCTCTTCTGGCTTTTGGAGTTGTTTCATGGACCCCTCTTGATCTGCTCCGTCTTATATGGTGGAGCTGAGGAGCACTCTCCCAGGTGACTCCTCCGTCACAGAAACCTCAGCTTATCCTTTGTTAGTCCCAACCCATTAGTCAGCTTCCGTCTGAGTCCACTGAATGTGTTTGACTTGGAAAAAAAAAGTGATAAAAGCTGGTACTTTAAGTGTGACAATCAAACATGACCTCTACTCTGCTGTTTAAAATGTTTAACAACAACTTGCTTTCATTGTGTTATTTCACGTGAGTATATTAAGAAACGTGTTGCTCATTAAGAGTAAAAATAAATACAACTTAAGCCTGTTGTGGAAAATTAATTTGGACTGTAACTTTCTTGTACTTATGAAGGAAAAGAAAATGAAGCTGTTACATTTTAAAACAGTATTTTATTATTATTTGAACAGAACTGCAACACAAATTGTATAGTTTCACAACAGAACAGTGCAGTGCAATTTATGTGTTCACATAAAAAATGTCTTCAATCATAACTACAAGCAATAAATTTTGATATATTTTGACAAACTACAAATTTGAATGAAAAATTCCACTATAAATTTGACATAAAAATATATCCAATGAGTTCAACCTGACACAGAATATCTGTACGATAAGAAATGCGATAAGTAGAAAAAACAGTTGTAATGACTATAAACGACTATAAATGCTTCAACATTCTTCACATCTATTTGGGATTAAGGAGGCACTTCTGCAAGAAGTGACTCATAAGGGTGTATGTATGACGCGTGGCTGTTCCACTGAGACTGTGGTCCTTGTCAGTGTACCACTGAAATTAAAACCAAGAAAAACATTATTATGGGGATTAATAAATTCTTGATAAACAATTTAATACCCCTGTATTACAATCAACAATAACCATGACCACATTAAACCTTAATCATTATCATAAATACAATAAATTACACATATTTTAGACGAAAAGATAATTTTTTTACTTTAAACCTTCATTAAATCAACACGATCAAGGTCAATATTCACCCCACTTCCCTGAGCCAATATTTACCATCGCCTCAAAGTCCACCTTCTCGTCCACCAATGCTTTGGAGATCTGTGCTGCTTGCTGGAAATGAACATTGTCTACAGGAAAGACAGCGCTCTCACTAAGTGACTGAACATCAAAGCTTAAGTTTCCATCAAGGCAAATACAGTTTGTTTGTACGAGGGTTTACTATGTTACCTGGTGAGAACAGGGGGACCACATTCTCAGGTCTTAACAGAAGGTAAATGGAGAAATAAAATGAATGAAATCACCAAACATACCATCTGCTGTGCCGTGAACCAGTAGATACTTCACTTCAGTGAAGTTCCTTGCTCTGGCTATCACTGAGGAACTCTAGGTAAAAGAGAAATCTTAGTTTATGTCTCAAGTCATAAATCTGCAGTATTTGGAAAATATGTTTGGAACAGAGGTGCTTTTTTTAATATGTACTTTGTAGGAGTCTGAATTCTCTGAGGGCTTGCCCATGTAGCGTTCAGTGTACACTGCATCTGCACAAGAAAATACAGTTAATACCGCGTCACAAAAATATGCGACAATCCAAAAAGTAGAAAACAATAACCATATCAAGATGTAAATCTTAAAAAGAAAATGATTTTACACTGCAAAGTCATTTTACAGAGCTGTGGATGCTGGTGATACACAAATCATATCTCTGCAATATTTGAACTTCCAACCTCAACTTCAGTGGCATTGTAGGGGCACAGGGCAAATAAACAAGATTTGATCTCTTTAGCTGTGACGCATCATTGCTCATATGCTTGTCTCCTTTTTGTGCATTAAAAGGATTGAAAAAGAATTTTAACTAGGATGCAGATTAGGATTTCTTCTTTGTGACCTGTTGCTTGTGCACAGGGTAAATGGAAACCATGAAGACCCATATGGTATATGTTTGGTGGTGATGTGATGTGACTGTTGGACTTCCTATTCAGCTCTGCAGGGTTTTTTCCTGTCGGTAGTTGGTAGGTGGAGTTTTGGAGTTATAACTAGTGTGGTAGCAGGTTTGTAGAAATACACTTTAGTATGCAAGCTTGTACACTCACCGTAATATTCCCACTTTGCTACTGGTGCTACTGCTATTCCACATTTGAAGAGCCCTGTTCCAGCACCCAAGGCCATTGAAGACACATACCCACCATATGACTAAGGATCGGAGGTAATTCCATTTAGTGAAACCAAGAACTTAAGTTAAAAAGACAAGTACAGAGAGCAATAAGACAAAGTACAACTTACCCAGCCCCATATTGCTATCCTGTCTTTGTCGATAAAACCCATATCAATGAAATTCCTGTAACACAGTCAGTTACGTCACAAAACAATGCAAGGCCCACTAAACCAGACAAGAACAGTTCTAACCGTGATCGTGAAAGTCAACAAACGAGATCGCTTTACACATCGTGCCTCAATGATGATTTGGAAAAATGTTCGGACACACTTCACCTCACAGCTGTGATCTGATCTTCCACTTCGAAGGTCCCAAGGCGCTTGTAGATTGAGTGCAATATTTGATCACCTTGGTAACCACTTCCCCTTCCATCAAAGCTGGCGATGATAATCCCATGAGAACTAGAGAGGTACGTGCCCCAGTTGAGTTTAAAACGATAGTCCACCCTCTGACTGCATGGCCCACCATACCTGCACAAGGACAGCGACAGCAGGTATCATGAAAGGTTAACAAACACTTATACTAGGATGGAGCACTGTAAAGCATTTACTTACACATCAATGAGGAGGGGATATTTTTTGGAGTTCTTGAAATTTGGTGGTAACATCATTTGATACCAAAGATCTGTTAAAGACAGAAAAATAGAAAGTTAAAATAAAAAATATTCATATATACATCGTGTAAAGGTGTTAACGAAGGTCTTTTGTAAAAAACATACTAGAATTATTACTTATTATTGTTATGTCTCACCAAATCCTGCAACCTTTAGTGAGCCATACTGCATTGTTGGCATTTGGAATTCGGACAGAACTTTTCCCAGTGCACTGTTGTCTTCAAGAACGGAGATCTCTGAAAAAAAAGATAAAGAATGAAAACTGAGATCATACTAGAAAACATCAAAATTAGCCTAACTCCTGAAAAAGGGATATTTATAAAATACTTTCTGCACAGATTAGTGTAATCAGCGCCAGTGTTTGATACCAGCCCCTGGCACCAGCAACACTTTCTGGATTTGTCCCTGTAAACTAAGCATACCTGCACCTGGGCCCCTGTTGTCCATGAGTGTGTAGAGAGGCAATCCAGGTCCTGGTAAAAAAAAGAAAATAGACAATGCCCAAACAGATGATTAAACATCAAATCCTCTGTTTACTGTGACATCCATCGTCTTCTTTCATGTTCACAGATGCTTGATCCGTGTCCCTGACAACATCTAAGCACTGACCGTGGATGAGTTATTGCTTAATGTGCAGAGTTAACTGACCGTAGCAGTCCATTCGGTAGTAAGATGCGTTAAAGCTGAAGTAGGCTGAGTTGTACTGACACCTGTCCTTATACCGGTCGCAGGTGAGGCACTGGCGGGTATAAGGGCTGCTTCCAATCACAACCCTGATAATTAAATAGCAGATCATTTATGCCACTCGGTTTGTACCAATACTGGTAATCATGTGTCTTGTTTTATTAATTTTGATTTACTAATAGATCAATTTAGTTGAGTGATCATATGTAAATTCCTTACTTGTAAAGATTTCTTTTTACAGGTATTCCTTGGTACTCGTTACTCACAAAATATCTGTTGAAATGAATTTTACATGTCACACGCAGTTAGTTTTTTAGAAATACATCATTTTTTGTTTTGTTTTTCTAAAAAAATATGGTATCATCACTCACATGGCATCTATGGTTAGTTTGGATATGTAGATGACTTCCCACTTCCCAGAGGTAACAGGTGTGGCTTTGCCCTTAACGAAACACCATTAGTGAATAAAAGGTTAACCCTGAAGCGTAACCTAACCCTAACTGCAAATGAATAATACCTACATCTTTCACATAATGAATATGTTTGTAGCCCTGAGTGTCGCTCATCACTTTGTAGAAACTGAGTTTATCCTCAGCAAAGAAAACAGGTAAGGGCACATACTGAAAAGTGGAAACAGTCATACATGAGTTCAAACCATTACTTGACAAATAACAAGTCATCAGTGGTACTCTTTAGAAACTTACATGTCCAACCCAGCCTGTCTTGCTTGTTTGCTCAAATTTCTATGCAGAGTAGAGACGTTTATTGCAGTTAATTAGTATCTAATTACATGAGCATAAAGCCAGTGATCCTTGATATCGTCTAACAGTTAAGATTTCCTGACTACACAGACGGGCAGATACTTGACAGCTACCTGCTTTTCTTTCCAGCTGTTCCCATCAAAGTCGTAGATTTGTACGATCACATAATTGTGTTTTCTTGTGACCCACTGCACAGCGACACGTTCATCTGTAGCCCAGGTCACTGAGCACAAAATGTGATCACTGAGTGACGGCGACAGAAAGTGACAGTGAGTCGTTTTTACTTTAGGAAGACCATGAGTAGAAACCCTCTGCTTTAAATTTAAAATCATCCTATTAAAGCTTAAAAAAATATACAGACCCAGAAGCAACAGAAGCGGGAGCGGCCACCTGTGTGCGGCGAGACGGATTTGTGGTATTAACCACAAACAGTTTCACCTTGGTAAGGGGCGATCCAGCCTGCAACAAAGACAATAATATGGCACATTCTCGATGAATAATTATACATCACTAAAGCACGAGGTTGGGAAATTGTGGTGCTACGATCTACCCATATAATCTGCCCAGTAAAAATATATACTGATTTCATATTGGACTTCAGCATGTAATCTCTTCATGACCATCTTGCCTGTAAATAAGCACATTCTATGTTTGAGAAGAGCACATTAAAATCCAACCTTTGGGTATGGGACAGCCACTGTTTCAGGATATTGCTCAGATCCATACCAAGGAAACTCCACTTTGTGAACCTCGGAATCATTAAATTCTGCATAAGCTAAGTATTTTCCAGTTGTCGACCACCATATTGCCCCATTTGATGCAAAAACTTCCTCTGAAATTGTTGGAGACAAAACAAAACATGACCTATTGTCCAGATAGACACACAGATTTCTCATAGACAATACTTACCCTCATACACCCAGTCAGGGATACCGTTTAGGATTTCATTTTTTTTCCCATTATGCGTCACTTGTACGGTTTCAGCAGTGACATCAGACTTTAAATAAATGTTGAAGTCTGAGACGTAAGCCTGCAAAACACAATGTAGCTGTAGACTTGTAGACTTGATTTGTATGACTCTAAATATGAATATGATCCACATCCTTACTCTAATTCACGTTCAACACATTCACAACAGCCCCCCGACTCCCCCGTACAGAAAGCACGTTTCCAAACCAATGATGTTGAAGTTGCTGAACTTAATGCGATGGCAAAAACTCACATATTTGTTTCCTTTTGGGCCCCAGGCAAAGTACTGCACAACAGTCGGAAGACTCACAGGTGTAACAAAAGTTCTGCGAAGAAAAGTGCAATTAGTTTCTGCACTTGTTTTTTAATTGTTTGGGTTTCTGAAAAATGCTTTGACGAACAAACATGGCCACTTACGAACGCTCCCTGTCGTAGATGGAGTACGAGGCTGTGAAGGAATGTCTCCATTTCTGATGTCACACGCACAAACTTACTTTCAGACCTTGATCAATTCTAATTGGACTTTAAAGGGTCATTTACAACTATTGTAAAAACAGATACACAAAGTATTGTGTGTATCATTCATAACTGATTCCTCACCTTGGTGTAATTGCTTTCAAAAGCGATGTATTTATAGTCACCTGACAGCCAATAATCAGTGGCATCCACCTGGGCCTAGAGTGAGAATGAAATATTAATATAATCGCTGCTCAGCATCAAGCGTTGTTATATGGTCATAAATGAAGATGTATGAATATTACAAAGGTAGAATTGCTCAAATATAGTGACTCCTCTTTGGTTTCAACATTGTGGAGAAAGACATTCCCATCTCTTGTTTTATGCAGAAACTCCTTATCTGCAGACATGAAGGACAACACATAAGCTTCTGAAACATTTGAACCTAACGTAAACAGAACAACAACCTTCATGACAGACCTGATATCCAGTGCACATTGTAGGATTTCCATCTGATGGTGTCATTGAAGTAGTCATCAAAGGTGAATGGCCTTTTGCTACTAGAAGAATCTGAAATGATATGAATTTAAGCTGCATTACTTTAGTTTGTTGCTTCAGCAAAAAGCGCTGCCTTCCAAGCAGCACACGGTGGCGCTGTTTGAACTTTCATCATGCTACAGCTACTGTAAAACATAATATGGTTTATTTCTTATCTTTCACATGTCTGTCACTCAGACAAGTCGTGCGGGAAACTTACAACTACATGCGTGCATTCACAAAGAAAGAGATCCACGTGCAAACTGCCTGAAACTGCGGAAGCGCAAATCATTTTGCAGTGATTCACAGCTCCAACGTCCCACATGTTGCTTTGGGATGTTTCACCACAGAGACACGGAGAAAGAGATGAAGCTGCACTTACTGCCGATAAAAACCGCTGGGATTGTGATTAACATGATGACGACAGCAGCCCCCACCACTCCCCACATCACCTTGCTGCAGCCCTGTGAAAGGTGACAGAAGAAAAGTGGCCAAAAACAAACCATCCTCTGAATACGCACTGCTGACGCTGCGTCTCTCCCTTTTTACTGACTGTTTGTCCCAAAAGAAACCCTCACACTCCCCACACGCTTCTATATTGTGCAAAAAGTAGGATTCGCTAATAAAGCTGATGATAAATCGATTACTGACCATGATGCTGATCAAGTCGAAGTGAAGCTCTCAGTCTTTAACAGTCCTTTAAGTTCAACGTCACCTCTTGGATAAACAAGTCCAGCAAGTCCAATAACCAGCGCTGACTAAAAGACATGGGGAACTTTATAGTGCCTGGCGATAAGGAAACGAAGCTCACTAACTTTAGGCTTCTCACGCGTCCTGCTGCATTCCTGTGGAGCCCGACACCAGACAGAGATGACTCCTTGAAGTCAGCAGCCAGCACAACTTTCCCAAAGCGCAACACTTGCTGGTATTTAGGAAGTGGCTTTTTCCACCGAGGGCGCAAGTCACTGCACAAATGTGAGGAGGCTCAAAAAGTCCCACTCGACTCGCTTATTCATAATTTCCACCTTTGGAAATCATCCTTTTGTAATAGTGTAAACTTCTAAGTGAAGTAAGAGAAATAAAAAGGGAGTGATTCATTATCATTTTAATGTTAAAGGGGAGATTTGTATTTATTACATGACAGATGGTCACAATGTCAACATTTTAAGATACACACAACCTGCATGCATCCATCCCTTCCCATAAACACACGTCTCTCTGCAGGCATTGAACTGTGGGTGTGGACAATTTCTTTATTTCTTTTAATAACAACCCGTTCTGGAAATAGTGCTGATAGTAGTGGCTAACATTTGGACTTCATGGAAAACCATCAGCATCTGTTTGTGTTTGCATGCGTTGACAGGTGGGCTCTGAGGGGCTCTCACAGACTCGGTGGCTCCCATCTCATGAGACGGCACAGGTTTCAGAAGATTCTTTATTATTATTATTATTATTATTTTTATTCTGTTCACTTCCTGCCAGTCACACACAGATTACATAGAGTTCATCACTGTTACAGACACAGTCCCAGACCAAATTCAGACTCTAAAAAGACTTATTTGTTAAAACATGGAGAAACACTTAACACTCAACCAACCACCATGACACCAGATGTTATTATTGCACTGTTGTGAACACTGTGCTGGGTAATTCATGCTTTACCTGTCACAGAAACAGAAATAGTGTGTGTGTGTTCCCAGTTCATTCTGTTTCGTCATCGTCTGAGTCCTGAACCATATATTTCGCATGTTCACCATAGTCAAAGTCCTCGAACTTCACTGGGAGTTCATTCCACTTGGTGCACGTGGTTGGTGGCTTTCCATTCAGCGCCACCACAAAGTTTTTCACATGGAGGCAGGGGCACTCAATCCCACGGTAAAACATCATCGAACCCCATCTCTGCAATTGACGACAAATAATAAAACAATAGGAAAAATGGATGATCACTATAAGTCTATGCATCAAATAACGGAAGACATTTCTGACTTTTCTCAGAACATCACAGAAGTTAAAGGGTATTTCCTTAAATCTTTAAATGTTCCTCTAAAATGTATAAGAACATTACTATCTTTTTTTACTAAGGTGTTCTAAGTAAAAACACACGTTGCAAATCAATTAAATATCTTGGAGCTCATTTACCTGCCCACACTTTTTGCACGCTATGAAGCCATTGGACTCATAGTCTAAAAGTCGCTTTAAAAGAGACGTGTTTTCAGTCCGATTGAAAAGTTTGCTGTAAAGAAATACAGCAGAATTAATCATCGGGGCATAATTACACTAGTGATACAGAGTCTATGCATAATTAATAATATAATAATAATAATGGCCAGTCAAGAACATGGTCAATTCATACCTAAATTGTGACGTAACGTTCACTCTGTGCATGTTTTCAATGATCTGGATGTCTTCACCGGTGCAGATGTGTGTGCTGCAGCTTCGGCAACTAAACTTCACATCAGATGGATTCATGGGTTTTATGTTTTTCTGCTTCTTCTTTGTCAGTCTCACCTTCTCCTCCATTATGGCCTGTATCTGAAATTCTGTAATCTAAAAAAAAAAATACATATATATATATATATATATATATATGAACATATTCCTACGATAATATGGAATTTTGATTCAACTGATTTGAAAAAAAAAAACCATTTAAAATAAACATACCCGTTTAACATAGTGTGCTTCATTCAGGGCTCTGATCTTCTCAATGGCTTTGTCCATCATTTTTTGGCGGTACTCATTGACACACTCCTTTTCAGTCACCCCAGAGTTCTTCACATCCACAAGAGTGTAACTGCTGTCCTCTGCTCTTCCTCTGCCTTTAGCCTGCGAAAGTCAAACGTGTCTTAATTACTAAACCTACCAGCACCTAAGACAACAGGTCATTACTTGTTTGGCCACCACTGACCTGTATCATAGAGATCTCATTGGTAACAAGTCCATAACGGATAACAAAGTTGCAGGCTGCTATGTCCAAACCTTCCTCTGCCACCGTGGTAGCAATCAGCAAATTAACATCTCCTTTATGGAATTTTTTCAACACGTCTCTCTGCTCTGCCTGAATATAACAAATAGTATTGAGAAAGTTAAATTCAAATTGAATGATGCTAGAGGCAAATATTTTTCATTAGCCGGGTACTGTACACTCACAGGGGTCATTGGTTTGACGACACTCTGATCTCCTCCTCCAATGATGTGCGAAGCTTTCACTCCAATGTCAGCAAACTTGGGGTTTTCCTGAATCCACTGACTTAGAGCAATAGCGCTGCGGCGGGTTTTGGTGAAAATGATCCCTCTGGCCTCCTTCCTGCTGCTGAACTCTTGAAGAATTTTACTTCTTAGTTTTGACAAGCTGTCATTTTCATATTCTGGATTTGTTGCAAGTTTCTGCAGTTCTCTCTTGTTCTCTGTGGGACATAGATTTCAGGGAACTTTGATCAATTCTTAGCATAAGTTTCCATAAGGGAAATGAGTGGCAGCGATATTTTCCATCTCTGTCTGTAAACGCTGCAGGTTATGTGTTTGGCACTGATATTACCTTTAAATAAATTGAAGAGGAATCTTTCGGTGTCTGTGATTTGTATGGGATCCTCCAGATCAAGGACAGTTTTTTTCTTTATCTCGTCCTCGTAGTATTTGTTAAGGAAGTTTAAGGCATCACACATGCGGATGGTGTTGCTGAGATTCAAGCCCTCGCCATATTGTCGAAGATGTGCTGTGCAAACCCGGACTTTCTGATCTTCCTCTTTTGCAGCTGAAAGGGATTGAGACAGGTTTTAAATCTCAGCAAGTCAGGTCATTTAACTTGAACAAGGGGTTAATAATATTCATGAAGACGAGAAAAGCACTTTGAGTTGTACTCACCTATTTTCTCTAACTGAACAACCCACTGTTCATAATTCTGAGAGCCAAGGTCACATGTAGGAGACAACTCTGCATGAGCATGTATTGCATTCATAATATTCTTAATTACATCTCCAAAGGGATCCTGAAAAATACATAAGGTTATAAAAAAATGCAATGCACTTGTAGAGAAAATATTAAATATTACAAGAAACGTACCTCTTTTCTGTCTTCAACTGGTAGAGTTGTTTTCATTGGTTCCTTTTTGAAATCCCCAAGGCTTCTAGTCATGATTTTGCAAGCATCCAAGTTTGCACAGATCTATGAGAGGGACATACATTAATAATGCTATAAATGAATCACAATTATCCTCAATACAGCCCAATATTTCTGCACAATGACACAGGATTAAAGACAAAAGGCTGTTTGCTTTTGTGGTATAATTAGTTTTTGCCAGTGTGGAACTGAAGGGTTGAGGTCAAACTAGATGTTCCTCCTGTCAGTTTAGATTTCACACAGACTACATACGTGCTAATATTGTTGTCTACACACATTGCTAGTAGTAGATGTAGGCATTTACTCTTAGAATGTGCTCCTCGGCTTTCTCTATTTTTGTGGCTCCTCCAACCCCTGGCGAGGCAGTCAGGCCCAGAATCTGAGGAAGGGGCAACGGCTCCTTCTGCAGCTTTGTCAGTTGTTTGTTGCGGTGCTTCTGCTTCAGATAGCGCATCATTATGTGGTTGTAGACTCCTCCTTTCTGAGTATGGTGACACTCGTCTATTACAATCAGTGTCAGATCTATATGCACAGAAAATAAAACAAACGCTGTAAATCAAAGAGCTGTATATGAAGCAGTCCTGGGATAGAAGGACAGACAGAGATGCTGCATCAGATTTGCTGGATAACGTTTGGTGATTCCTTGGTAAGAATACAGTTTAGTAAAACCATAACATTTACATTTCTACATTTCTCACGGTAACATTATAATCTAAGGACAAACTTGCTTACGTCTTATTGTAAGAAACACTACAATTTTCTCAATTGAAAAGTGCTATTTTTATACTATTTATTTCTGTTTCGTACATACATACACAGATTACAGCATCTCTCACTAAGAGAAATCCTCCCACACAAACCATCCCTTTCCAGGAACGTCTGATGCAGCACTTTAAACCACACACAATAGCATATGCTGGTCAAAACGGCCTAGTTCAAAAATATCTTTTGCCAATATGTATTTTACAGAAGTGTAAGCAAAGTGAATTATAATCATTCACATTAACAAGTTTACCCAGGGTGATAAAGATGTGTCCCTGGAGGAAAAGAGTACGGGCATTGGCAGCTTGATGTGCTTTGGGTGATAGAAACTCTCATGTGGATTTGATCAGCCACACACTGATGGCTTCAACAGACGTGTGGCCTGGAAACCAGGAGACAGGGAAAAAAAAGTACACGCTCTCAGGCGTTTCAACAAACAGCATATGCTCCACTGAGGTGGCTATTCCACCTTGGACTGGTGAGTGCCAACAGGAGTGAACAGCCGAGCCGGAAGACTTTGACAAGATCCTGTCAACTATTATCAGGGGAGATGCTGCTATGAGTCCTCCGAGTGGTTTTCTCTTCCAGAGCCTGTCAGTGTCTGTGGTTTAGGCCTGAACAAATGTTAGATGAACGTTGGGGAGATATTATGGCCATAATTAATTCTGAATGTGCATTTAGTATTGTGTGATCAACATTACTGAAGCTAAAGGGCAAAAACGATGACGAAAACAAATGGAGCAGTTAGTTCTTTTGTTTCCCCCCCCCTCTTGTCTTGTTTTTGTTGGCCTTTTAGCTTTTATTTGATAGCTTAGACACTGGAGAGGCAGACAGGAAGTACGAGGAGAGAGGGAGAGGGTGTGACATGTAACAAAGGTATTCTGCTGGATCCAGAGTGGGGGCATTGCAGTTACATGGCACGTGCCCCAGCCATTTTTTTTAATTCTCTTTCTGTTTTTGCTTTTTGGATTGTCTGGAGAGAGAGACCGGCATTTAATGAGTTAACTAAACCCACTTTAGTTCACGTCTTTGAAAGAGTACACTCAGGTTTAATTGTGTTAAATGAAGTTAGAGAAGAGCCAGATTCTATTCTTAGATTTGGGAAATGCTTTCAGTTTTGTTTTAAGTTCTTTGATTGACACTTTTTTCCCCACCCGTCTGTTTTTTAACAGAATTGCAAACTGTCTACTGACTTAAAAAGTTCAACCTGAAGCCTGTAATAAGTGAAGGCAGTGTGTAACCATACGAATCTTTAAAGTGTTGCAACGTTGTTTTGGAGCCGTCACTAAATAAAATCATACCACTTAGCTTCACTCCTTCATCCTCTCCGTTGTTATCCCTCTCCAAGAAGTTTTCCAGAATCTGGGCTGTGCAAATGATGACGTCATTTTTCTTCACAATCTCTGTGAAAGTGATTTTGTGTTGGCTGTCTCCGCTGACTCTCTCCACTGTGTAGCTCTGCTTTAGATACGGCAAGAACTCTGCGGTATAATGCTGCTCGACAAGAGGGACCTGCAGGGAATCATTTTTCATTATGTTGATGATACAAAGTCAACAAACTGAACAATGTCTGTCAATAAAAAAAGATGAATTTCTCATTGTTTGCATGACTGCAAAGCTCCTGCTGATTTGTTTGTTTATCGTGACAATAACAACAGCATTAAATTAATTTATTGCCGAGTTATGATTCCGTTCCTTCCAGAAGCGAAGAGTGAACCACTATGATGAGTTACATTCACACACAATTACTGTTTCTCAAGCTGTCAAATAAATGCTTTTATAGTTAAAAAAATGAATCCAAAGTAAATTCTTTGCAGCTCAGAGCTGATCGCACACGAGCCAAAGTGCTGGGGAATTTCTAGGCTTTATGGGACATAATGTGCGGTGAGCTGACCTACATGTGCAAACTGAAATAAAGATTTTGTATTTCTAAAGGAGACAAGTTTGTTGCTATGCAACTGTGCAAAACACACATCTAGACTAGGGTTGCAGTACCTTGTTCACCAGGACGACTACTTTTCCTGATTGCCCCTTTGCCCTCCTGCTGTCCAGATGCTTTTTGGTAATATAAACTGCAACTCTGGTTTTACCACTTCCTGTTGGGAGACATATGATGATGTTTTTTCCCTCCAAGGCCGGTCTGGCGACGTCCTCCTGATAATCTCGAAGAACAATATTAGCTTTATCTGGGCCTCGGGCTGCTGCTGCTGGGTCAGTTCCATCTGTGAAGCAAGGCAGAGGTTCAGACAGACAGAAATTCTGGCCGTGTCAGCAACCCACAATTACAGGCATTACCAGCAGGAAAGGATTGTTGTCATTGGTGGTGTTGGTCTTGTTGTGGAATTTTGTTCAGAATGCAGCTCTTAAAAACAGTCTTACGCTGTATTTCCCCTTTAAGTATACACGCATCAATCATTTCGATTTTCTCCCTTTAAACTGCATCATTTCATCACCGTGCCATTTTTCTCTTCTCTTCTCTGGTTTGCAAGGACAGCAGTCTCACTGTGCTCCACTTCAGTCGGACTTTAAGTTGGCAAGTAATGACTCATTTGCTCTGTCTAGGTCAAGGATAAAACATGAGTAAGAAACCCTGCACAATGTGACTATACCCCCCTCTCTACAGCCCTTTCCTCTCATTTACACATGTGGCTTCTACATCCTCCCCACTTATATGTTTAAACCCCCAGTAAGATTTTTTTCCCAGCGCAGATAGCTTTTAATTTTCCTCCTCCGACTCGGTATGCCAAAGGTTACAGTGCTCTTTCGAGCAACTACATCAAGGAAATATCTGTACCGATGGAAAGATAAGGATTTACCAGCCAAACAAGTGAAGAGTGGCCTGTTTACTGTGCATTTACCACATTCGGTTATGGTTAAAACCATCTCAAGCTTACAAGTCTATTTTTCTGTTTGATTCAGTATAATGAAACTCAGCCCAATGGAACAATCCTAAGTATAATCTGTTCTATTTAAACCCTGCACTCTGACCAGCCATAGTCAGGCTTATGGCATTACTTAGATTAATAAGAGACTGTACTGTAACCGCAACATTAAGAAAATGAAACAGACACTATTTCACATAATTAGTTCCACATTTTGTGCCACATCCCCGCTCTGGATTGATCCTGTGCCAATTCATTTCTTGAACATACAACGTAAACCAACCAAAACAGAAGATGCTGATGTAGTAGTAGATGGTGCAGAGGACAGCCCCGTTCCACTGCAGCCCAAACACTCCTTTAAATTTCTTTACAATCCGACAATACAGAGTCAGCATGTGGTTCTCATTTGAAGTGCTAGCTGTGCTCCATCCTCTATGACCTCCATGTGATTCATTGTGGTACACACATGGAACATATTCTTCGGTGTCGAGCAGGCAGTCGGGAGAAATGTTCCACTTGCAGCACATTCCGGCTGCACTCATTCTGGCTTTATACTAAAGGGCTTCTGCAGACCCGGTGGACTTTTTTTTTTTTATTGCCATGAGTTTGTTTTTTTTGTGTGGGCTGCCGGGGAGGAGCCAGAACTAGCCTTTTAGATTACTAAC
The DNA here is from genome assembly GCA_032270685.1 of Microctenopoma stevenorrisi. Classification (NCBI taxonomy): domain Eukaryota; kingdom Metazoa; phylum Chordata; class Actinopteri; order Anabantiformes; family Anabantidae; genus Microctenopoma; species Microctenopoma stevenorrisi. The sequence continues at coordinate 9,980,297 of JAUMTR010000013.1, read as the reverse complement.
ATGCCTTAAATACATCAAGAGTACCAGGAATGACCATCAGTGAATGAATCCCACCTGACACGGAGGGTTCCGAGCTGCTTGACGGCTGTGTGGATTCGCTGCTTTCTCCTAAATACATGTCTGAAAAGTTATCAACAAAGGTGTAGAAATTACAGCACAGAATGATTAAAGACCAATACACAGAAGAAATGATCAACATGGCACCACTAAGGTTCAGGAACTGATGTCACAGAGTTTGTGATTCGCTGATTAGAGAGGTGTAAGACCTGTGGTGTCACCCTGAGGATCTGCAGCTGTGCTGATGTCCATAGACTCTGAGTTATCACACTGCTCAGTGGGGCCAGGGTCAGTCATGGGATCATCTTTCACTGAAGACAGCATCACACGTGAGTCTAATGAACCAAAAAATGACAGTAAGAAGTTATCTTCGGGTTTCAGAGACGGTTTAGGGACACACTCATGATTAGACTCAGATAATGAGTTTAATAAAGGAGTGTGCCCCGGTTCACATGGGAGGTGCGGAGGACACTTGCCCTGTTTTTCGTTTTCACACGAGCCTCCCATCAGCCTGTACAAGTCGTGGTGTTCTGTTTCCCGCAGGATATTGAGAAATGTAGAGAACCACCCCACTCTGTGTTTCACGATTCTTCTCAGGAGCTCACGGGCTCCATTCATGGATCCTCTTTGTGTTGCTGCAGTTTGAACCTGAAACACGATGGAGACATCAACTTAAAGTCATCTGTGGGTCCTAAGCATGACATTTAGGTGCGTTAGTCTGCCATCTTGTGGACAATATTTGGCAGCACATGTAGATTTGGTAGTGGTGTAGTGGTTTGGGACTGTTTAAACTCTTGAGGTGGGGATGAGGTGGACACAGTAGAATCCACGCTTTTGCTTTGTATGAATAACATAGAGATGAGCCACCTGAATGTGGATTCCGTTACAGGCTTTGAACAGGGTGTCAAACATCTTTCACGATAGGTGGTGCAATACACACAGCTGGTGTTTCCCTCACCTGCCCCAGGAAGCGGAATTCAGCCCCATACAGAAGTTGGTGTAAAACTTACACACTTATGTTGTATAAGCAACAAAGTGCATGTGCTGGTTAATCTGGCTGCACTTTGTGACCACTTGAGACGTTTTTACATCACACTTTACTCACACACGCTTTTATGCACCAGCCACTCTCTCATTGGCCTCGTGGGTCCTGTAAAGATGACAGTGAACTTACAATCTCCGCGTCCTCCGCGGTGATCAGGCCTTCAGAGTAACACTGGGGACACACCTCGGCCGTCTTCATGCGCACCAGGCTGGGATAGAGGATCTGGATCAGGCGCACGCAGCAGTCGTTGTCCGCCTGCTCCTCGGGCCTCGGCGCGTTGTCCTGAATGTAATCCGCTGCCCCCTCACAACCCGATCGTACCAGCGCGTCCACGAAGGCCCGGAACCGGCCGGGGCCGTGCGGCTTCCTGATGACGGCACTGATGAGGAGGTTTGAAGCCGTCGGCTCCCCCTCAGTCCTCGCCTTCTGTCTGATCAGGTCTTTCTGCTCGCTTTCGATGAAATCTAGATGATCCAGTACCTGATCCACCTTAATGAGCTCCTTCAGCCTGGGCCTGAAGTCTTCAACGTGACGCACCCATTCTTCCTCCTCATCGGATGCCATCTTCGTCAGCTGATCCACTACACCGGTCAGGACTTAATGCTGTAGCCTCCACGACCCGCTGAGAACGTCACACGACTCGCAGGGAAAACTAAACTCTTTCGCTTTCGTTTTCCAATAAACGGTGAACAGTGAAGTGGCCGCCAGGTGTCAGGTTTGAGCTCGGTCACCATCACCTGCAAGCATGGTCGTGGCTGTGGCAGCAGCATTTATTCACACTTTCTGTGGTTATTTCTTTATATTTTTTAAAAAACAGGTCACATTTAAAAACTATGCATATTAATTTATTTCACAAATCCAAAATTATTTTTCCTAATTTTTGCTGACAACTGCACATCATCCTAAACCTACCTAAAAGTCTTCGGAGCCCTCTATCATGTCTGTCTAATTCCACGCTGCTGTTTCAGTAACAAGAGGATCATTTATATTAAACGTTTAGATATGGCATAAATAAGAGAAAAACAGGAACACAATCAAGTGCTTTAATTTATTGCTCCAAATGCATCAAAACAGACAAACACTACTGTTTTTTCATGTAATTTGCTCAGTAAAAAGAAACAAAACATTTTTTTTTTCATCTGGCAATGTGATGTACTTATTTTCTAAGAAGTGTGTAACAATATTTTACGTATTATTAATGTAGACGGTCAACAAAAACGGCACAGGAAACAATATGAACTGCTGTTTTATGGTTAATTACACATGAAGATGCTGACTGAGCATTTGGATTTGTTGTATAGGCACATGACCCTCTCTGGGGCCTTTACTAACAAGTATTTTCCATGCATTCCCCGATTCCTCGCCCACCCTCCCCTCTGCACCCTAGATGAGACAAATATGCTGACATCATTTTATATTATAATGTGCTACTTTGGGGCTCCCAAGTAATGCAAAACAGTAAATAATCAGATATAAAACACATGCACTGCTTTGCAGAAATGCCTACATCATATTGTTTGCCAGGCGCCTAGCTCTGGGTTAACAGCAGAGTGCTCTCACGTCTGCGTGTTATGATATCTGCCTTGACATACACGTATGGTGTGTTCTATTGGCGTAATATAATACAGTAGGTGCACATCAGTGACAGCAGAAATAATGCACATTGTTTAAAGAGGAAAACTACAGTATACTTGATAGTGTACTGTATATTGCAGTGCAATTGTCCATGACCCCTGAGTCACACGTCAGAGAAGACAGGCATACTAAGGATACATACTAAGGATAAGACAACTGTTCTCAGACCTTTGTGATAATGCTGAATTACCATAATACCTGCAGAAAAATGTTTTGAGTGTCTGTTTATATGCAGGTGCAGGTCCTCTAACTGGTAGACTCTGAATCTGTGTTGTACATGGGCTTTAGAGTCTAACAGGCTCTAATGACAGCTGCTCATCTATGGCTTTTCACCTTTGCCAATGCCTCAGATTCAGGTGCTATGCAGCAATTTCAGTGACTGTTTAGATGCTCATGCAGACTGATGATCTTTATAAGGGCATAGACAAACAAACCTACACTTTGGTGAGTGTGATGGGCCACCTCCACCCAACATTTACAATCTTGGACGGTTTGACAACGTTCCTATCCCATCTTCCTTTTTCTGGCATCTCCCTGCATCTCTGCAAGCATCAACACATGCTTTACCCGGGGGTATTGAGGAGCACCTGGCTTGAGTAATATGTACTATTCTTTCTCTTGGTTTGTTTGAGCGTCCTCCGTCTGCCACACAGACCGCTGAGGTCTATTGACTTTGGCCTGAGTACTGGGGAGCCAGATGTACTCTTGGCTTTGCAGATGACACCATGTGATGGGATGTTCTGGGCTGCTGGTTAAAAGGACCCGGCTAGTGTGAGGTAGGTCAGTTTGCTCTTCCTTTTTCACAACTCACGATGAAGGGAGAGACAGATGTCTCAGATGTGTAAATAGACTGATGCACTGGTGCTTGCGGTCTCATGTCACGCACTGAGACTGTGTTATGTCACAAAGTGTTTCAGCAGAGTCACAGGACAGAGAGCCTGTTAGAGCACAATGCCTAGATGAAACAGACATTTGGTTAGGTGTTGTAGTGCTAGTTCTATCGTAAGCAGGTAATAACTAAAGTGTAGGGGCAGTCTTATTACATTCTTCTTGATTGTTTGGGCACCCATGTCATTGAGAAAGTGAACGATCATGCTTATAGAAAACAGGGGACTTGGGTGAAGATAGAACTGATGCTACAATATGTAACCGATGTTATTATACTGATCACTGCAGGAAACATGCTCTTATTACAATGTTAACTGCAGACAGCAGTGTTTTATCCACATGCGCAATGAAAAGAACAAAAAAAACAAACCATCTTATTTCTATTACCAAGGCAATGCAAATTGACAATACATATGTCTGTGCCAGCATGCTGATAAAAGAGTTGCTACTGATTATAGCAGTGCAACTCGTATAGTAGAACACTGTGCTGCTTATGGCCTTGGAAACTCTAGATCTGACACAGGTCTATGGTGTCCAGTGGCGTTGACGTTCATATCAAAAGGGGTTGGGGAGGAAGAGGAGGAGGAGGTGGAAGAGCTTTCAGCTGGAAAAAGAATCGGTGCAGACTGTTGACTCCCTGTGATTTGTTGTTGTGGCTCTGTATGTCTTTGTACAAGCGATGCAGTAAAGCTGTCCTCGATGGGTGCATTGGCATTGGCCAAGCTGGACAGAGAGTCTTTGGATTCCTGAATGGTGCTCTCCACTTTGTGGACGGGGCCCTAACAGGAAGAGTGGCAGAACACATCTTGCTTCAGTGCAGTAACAGTGTAGTGGTGATTGTGTTCTATATATATGAAGAAAGTTTATACGGAATAAAAAGAAAACATCCTTACTTGAGGTTCTGTATTGCTGAAAAAATGGCCCGCAGTCAGACCGGCCGGCTGAACCTTTACAGCAGGTCTATGATAGTCTGGACTAGCAGTCACCGCGCTATAGGCTGGAGGGCCCAGAGCTGGCTGTCTCTGTAGCAGCTGCAGGATGGTCTGAATATCTGACAACAGCTGAGACTCCAGCCTCAGAAGGAACAGAGAAGACACACAGTCAGATGATATGCCAAAAGATAAATGCATGATTCTGACAGGACCTAGATGGGCACTAGATGGAGCTTGTGCTCCTCAGTAGTGGATGAATGAAGATATGATAAAAGCCTGGAAACTAATTCAGCCAGAGTAATAGACGAAACTGCTAGGAGTGCTAATGATTTTTGTGTAGGAGGTGTGAATTCAGCGTTTACCATGGAAATGACTGTACCACCCTCGTTTGGTCAATCTAATTATGACTAGATTTCTTCCAAGCTCTATATTTAGGGCATCAATGGGGAGTGCTGAGTAACCTTTACATGGACCATGTCAAACAGATTATGTTCTTTGCTTACTGCGCTCTTGTATTTCAGTGAGGCAGCATTTTGTTTTTTGAATTTAAATTATTGTGGAAATGTGTTTAAAAAAAGCACACAGTAGAAATTCTGTGTTTCTTGGATGTATAAATGAATTTATTTTACACACCCACACACATACAAAAAAAGCAAAGCAAATATCCTATTTGTGCTAAATTAAAATGCTTCAAATGCTGGCCTAGTATTTCAGGCACCCTGGTGCTGATGTTTGTTCTCTGTGACAATTCCAGCTAAAATGCCATCTAATGTTCATTAGTGTGTCCATTTCAAGTGGATGGCTGGCTGCAGGTATATCATTACAACCAGAAAACAATTTTTACTGTACATCATGTAGCATATACGCTGTTGTTCCAATCACAGTCAGCTTAGTTGGAGAGTTTTGTTTCATGTTTGCTTTTAGTTTCGGAAAATCAATCTGCAAAACTGTACAAACAAACATTTTGTACCGATTCATTCTGAAGTCTCCACAGTGGTACATCCTGCTTGCAGTACATCCAACCTCCAGCTTCTGCCAACTAGTTGCCTTCCTCCACCCACTCATGTACATTAGCAACTGAACTACACGTGGCCGGTGATTGCAGTGAAAATCTAGCTTACTTTTAACAGCGTGGGAGGTGACAACTTAAAAAAATAATCCACTTCATAATCACTAAATGACAAACTGAAATTGTAATGGGGGAATAATTAAAAACAATCACAATCACATTCAAGATAGAAATTATTTATGAGCCACCCAGCCCTTGAAAGAGCTTCTGAAAACAATCAGAGGTAGGGAGGAGGACTTTTAAGAAGCAACACCAGATGCTAAAAGATGATCATAATATGAAACGGCGCAGCAGTGATGACTTGCTTGTTTTCACCATGCATCAGCAGAGCACAAACTGTTACAGATCTTTCACGGCTTCATACTGTGTCGTACCTTATTTATCTCCACTAAACCATCACACCTTGCATCTCAGACCTGCCTGGTGTTGTTGGTGTAACTGATGGAACATGTAACTGTATCATCAGAAAATGATGAAGTCCAATCCCCTGACTTGAATAGACTGGTCAGCAATCAACGCGCCTAATATATATTATTAAAAGACACTTTTTGATTTCTATATTGTGACTAATGGACATTTAAAAGTAACTTATTAAGTTCTTCTCAGCCATAATCACAGCCAGGACTCCTGTTTAGGAACTTTAGGAAAGTTATAAGCTGTATGGGAGTTTTCTAAAAATGTTTTGTGAATGTGGCTCCTACTCTGACTCTGCTTAATTAGCCCGGTCTCTCACAGCTACCTCACTATCTTACTGCTCCTAGTAATTGGTAATTACCCAGCTCAGTGTACATATCTGACAGTTTCCTCCAGTTCATGTACCAGATTGTTTGTTGTGCTTGCATGATCGGAGCTTTCTGGCCACCATTGCCCATAATTTCTCAGGAATTTACCTGTCATGCACATAACTACACATATATATATTCTCTTATAACTGTCTGACTCTAATAAAAAAAGTTTTAAATAAAAGAGACAAGAAAAAAAAACAACACACAATACATAGTCTATGACTTTAACTGAGAATCAAACTTTATGCTGACTTCAGAAAATACCTACCTGCTTAAGTGATCCTGAAGCTGACCTAAGCGCTGTTCCAACTCGCCATATGTGATTTCACTGGTAGAATTATCATCCTCTCTCAGGTCCTGGAACTGTGCTGACTCATCCAGGTAGTCTGTGGGCTTCTTACAGGCCCATTTATCACAGCGCATATCTGGATTGCCAAAGCAACACACATGCTTTACATCCACACATGTGGGTCAGGACAACATCATCCCCAAACAAAAAATCTCACTGAAATAGAATGCAATTAATCTCTACAGGAGAGACTGTGGAGACTGTGTGTCCTTTTTTATTGTAATTTATCAAGCCCTTGCTGCTGATGCAAGGTTTTCTAGCTGCAAACTAACCCTGGCGTTATCTCTGCTCAGCACCTGGCGTCCAGATTGTTGTCCTATGATGTGCTGAGCCCCTTTTGTGGTTTTAAACACAGGGACAGTTGTGTGATGACTCTATCTGGTGCAGCAGTCTGTCCAGGAGGCTTTGTACTACCATGATGAGCCATAGAGATGTCAGGATCTTTGTTGGCTGCGCGCGCCTTCACCGTGGAGGGCGCTTACACTTCTCCTCTCATGCAGCCTTATTGCTCTTTTTCATGAATAGAGATTAAAAATAGCTCTAGTGTGTCATTCAGCAGTCTCCTTGTTAAAGCGTTAATTGTCTGACTTGTTTCACTTGGTTTGGGGCCATTCAGTTACATCTACTTACTACATGTTCTAGAAAGTTTTTTAGATCACAGAGACGGAAAAAGGAAGATTACAAATTTTCTGTTTGTGTCACTGGCTCAACTCTGGTTGCAGATCATGTTTTTCTTCAGATTATTGAGACTGAGAGGTTTGTCTCATGTGATTATACCACTGTGACTTAACCACTGTGCAGAGCTTTAGTCTAAAACAAGCCCTTAAGGTCACGGATGAGCTCAAGCCACTGCTGGAAAGTTTCAGAAGATCTCAGTAAAGATTATGATTATAATACAATAATAGTGGATATATTGTTATGAAACATAAACCATATTACCTTCAAATGAAGGGCGTCTCTCCGTGACATCTCTTACAGTAAGATTTGAGTCCTGGACAGGGGGTTTGGGTGAAGGGGGACTTAGGAATTCTGAACATGTCTTTAGGCACGAGTTTGTTGTCTCCCTCCTTATGTCCGTATCCAGTTCCTTGTTATCCCCTGTAGAATAACAATCAACAGGAGTAAGCGGAATAACACAGTACTCTACTCCACAGTGATTTTCTCAGGGAGCACCAGTCTGTGAACAGTAACATGGAAAAAACCTGCAGCCAACAAAGCTGAATGAGCTATTTAATGTGTTTCTACTTACCGTTAGGTGGGTCTGGTGTGAAGGAGATCCTTCTTTTAATACTTTTATTGCCTTGTAGATCTGATTCACACTCTTCGGAACTGGGGGGCTGAAACAGTGTTAGGGTTATTAATCAGTTCTTTAGTAGCCTAAAACGCCAGAAGATAAATCAAATGTATATGAGCGTCAATGGGCATGACAATGTGAACACGGGAACATGCAGGTCTAATAATACAACTGTAATGTTATTTACCTGGGATGACTCATCTCTGAGGTTGAACGTAAGCTCCAGGTTGTTGAAGAAGTAGTCAGCAAACTCTGGGTACATGTCTATCACCTCCAGCAGATCTTCCCTCTGAATAGTGCTCAGGTCGCAGTAGCTCAACGCTCGCACATCAGCATTAGATTTTCCAGGCCTGGCGAACAGATGGATCATTTCTCCAAAGATGTCATTTTTTCCTAGTTGTGACACACACAGAAGCACACAAACACACACACACACACACACAGCAACACGCACACAGAGGAAAAATACATTTTAACTAGGTGAAGGTGCATTGGGAAAATACCAGCCTTTACCTATATTGACGGCATTGAATAGAGGTATTGTTTTTTCTATGGGGATTTAGCTACTCCTCAGGCTCTCGCTAAAGGGCAGTGCATGGGTTTACTTTTGTGTATAATGAAAATCCAACTCTCTTCCCTCTGTGTGAATGTTCGCTCAAGGCTTGTGTGTGAATTTTTTATCCATTATTTATGCGGAGGAATAAGTCCTGACTCAAAACTATTTAATGTAGGGGTAACAGGAAGGTTTAATAGTGATTAACATACTGTACTTGCGACGTGCATCAGAGGAAATATTTGTGTAGATAATGGATATCACATAATGAGACCAGTTCAGCAAATATCCAGAGTACCATGAAGTCAATCATATGCTCCGTAGAAAGAAATAGTTTCCTCTAGTGAAATGGGGGTCTAGTCTGCAAAGAGCTAGAGGTCTAGTTTGAAGGGCATCATGAAAAATCCCTTTGTTGGTCCTGGGGTTCACTAAATGTCAACAGTACAAGCAGGGATTCGAGAGAGAAAAGAGAAAGAGATGTGATACGTCGGCTGCCAGTGTGCCTTTCACAGCATGTACCGGAAGGACACCTTTCTGCCAAACACATAGTGAGGCTCTAACTCTATGCATCCTGCATCCTGAAGAATTCTTCATCCTAAAACGATACTACCAACCTGGTTGGACTGCATGCGTTAGGGTACAACCTGCAACATACTTGACTACACAAAATTGTGCTGATAGTGCATTATGTTGGTTTTAAATGTAAATGGGCTGATTTATAAAACTCGTGTTCTTTTTACTGTGTTTGTTAATAATAGGTTTTGTGATGCAACAGCTTTTGCTAAGCTAAAACCCCATTCTGTCAGGTGCAGCTTTGGAGAGCATCCATCTCATGAATAATGGCAAGTTAAATCCAGGCAGCACATGGCTGTGGTTCCCTTTCAAAGAAAAAAATGAAAACTCATTGTTATGAGAGTAAAAAATATTAAGTGTCATTATATTACTAAGGCAAAATATTTCACATTAAAAGCTTTCCTCAGTCAGAGCTGTTGTTTACTGCCCGTTTTATAATCCGTATTTGTGTATTCAAGTATTTTGTGTTAACTGGGAAAGTGCCATGTTTTTGTTCCACAAAACGTGTATACGTTAAGATCTAAGGCAAGCACTTTTAACATTTAACAGTCTTTACTCGAATATCCGTAATTGTATTTCAGATATCTAAGAATGCATTTTAAATAGTCAAAATTACAATGTGACTAGTCAAAAGTCAAATTTGGGATATGTATGACATCATTTTGACTATCCGTAATGTGAATTCTATATATAACAACAATGTGTTATGTATGTATTAAAAAGTGAATTTTGACTAGTCATATCGTACTTTGAGACATCCAAAAAGATAAATAAGATATCTTCTAAATGTGTTTAATTAGATATATCTTTAACTGGAATTATGACTATTCGCAATTCAGTTGTGGATTATCTGAAATGAGAGTTTTGACTAGTCAAAATGATGTAGTAGATATCTTCAATTTGACATTTGACTAGTTGAAATGGCACATGAAATTACGCTTTTGACTAGCAGGAAAGGCGTAGCAGATATCTTGATCGTATATCCTGTATACTTGTTAAATGTTAAAAGTGCTTGCCATAAAGATCAGAAATCATCCGGATCCTTCAGAATAATGCGTAGCTCAAAGCAGCTCATGTCATTCAACATATCCATGATACTAATAACAGACACCAGAAAAACACCACAAAAATGAAATGATTTAAATATATAATTCTGGCATTATGCACACAAAACTAATTAAATAATTTACCCCGGAATATTACAACAAGAACTGTATTTACCCAGAATCGCTACTACAATGTCGTCTTTCAGGATCTCTATAGAGCCACGGGACATAAAGTAGAGAGCAGTGAGCACGTCACCGCAGTGGACCAGAGTGTCTCCAGGAGGGGCATGTGTGGTATTGAAGCGCATGGCCAATGCCCTTAAGCAGCCTTTAGTGGCTCCTTCGAATGCTTTGCAGTTTTGAAGAAGACTTTTGTTGAGGTGAAGACAGATATCTGCCTGCAGGCATTCAGGAAAACCTTTTAACACCTATGATGCAGGGAAAAGCAGTGAGTAAAGGGCAGAAAATGTTGGTTTGATCATTTGAACAGGACTCTGAGAGTAGTTGATGCGTTTTGACGACAAAGTAGTAATTGGATGGAAACTAACATGTTCTGGATAACAAAAAAAAAGACAGTTATAATGTATATGACACCGACGTAAAATATAAAAACATAAAATAACAGTTAAAATCACTGAAACTCAACACAGAATTAAGAGTAAGATGGACGTCTACTGTCTGATTATTATTATGACATCAGTTTTTTGACCTGTAACAATAAATAAATATTACAAGATACATACATGCATAAAAATTTGTTTGAAAAAATGGCACGGTAATGTGTTTTGGGAATTACTGCAAATTGAATTGGTCGTTTATATTTTGTTACCATGTATGTGTTCACCTGTTATCCAAAGTTTATCGTAACTTACTGATGAAATAATTCAAAATCAAATCAAATAAAATTGTATACTGTAAATGGTAAACTGTAACCAGGTCATTCACATATGCATACAGTACGTGCATTTTTTCTTTACACATGCACAAATGCTGTATCAAAAATAATGTCTACAGCAAAAGTGGACATAACATTTATACTGTACTATATTACTGGTAATGATCAGAGATTGGTTTTAGATTTGCAGTGACTTGTGTAGCTATAAAAATAAAAGTACCTCCTGCTCTTACCAATGAAGAGATGTGATTCCAGGTGAAAGGCAGAGAAGAGAAAGAAAGCTGTCTTCAGAATATTGAAAAATATGTTAAATACATTTTTCAATCAGCTTGTTAAATTGTGGTTGGGCAATCTGTCATTACTGTGACATTTAGGTGGGCTCAATGTTAATATTTACCGTGTTCATATCAATTCCGTTAGTGTAGGTCCATGAGTGTTGGAAATACTCCTCCAGCCTTTGCCTCAGTGGATTGGGAATCTGGTGAAAGCGGATGAACTCTTTGACCCTCAACATTTGAGCATGGTAGCGAGCCGTGCCCGAGTACAATCTCTGAATGATGGCAGAGACATTCCCAAAAATACTGGCATACATGAGAGCTGAAATGGACAATGAAGAATAAATGACAGGTGAGTTTCATTCATCTAACTGTGTTGAATTTTCACTGACCTGCAGAGAAGCATTAGTAGATTTACCGGATGTGAACGAAGGTTGCTATAAAAGGCCTGACCACAAAGATCGAAAAGAGAATAAATGCAGTAAAAATTCAAAAGAGAATACATGTAGTACAAATACAATGACATACTCACAGCCAATCAACATGACACAGATGGAAAAGATCTTCTCTGAGTTGGTGTTAGGGGAAACATTTCCAAAGCCCACACTGGTGAGACTGCTGAAGGTGAAGTAAAGTGCTGTGACATACTTGTCCTTGATAGAGGGACCAGAGCTAGGATCGCTGTAGTTGTATCTCTTTCCGATGGACACGCCGAGATTGTCTAGCCAGCCAATCTTGTGCTCCAAGTAGGGCTTCTCCACGTTGCCAATGGCGTACCATATGCATGCTAACCAGTGAGCAATGAGGGCAAAGATGCACATGAGCAACATCAGAACTGCAGCTCCGTATTCAGAGTAGCGATCCAGCTTCCGGGCTACACGCACCAATCGCAGGAGCCTAGCAGTCTTCAGCAGGCCAATCAGAGTAGTAGTCTAGACAGCAAACGTACAGTAGTTAGCAGTTTAAATGTTGACGTGTCAGACAAATCAATAACAATCTTATAATGTTGTTTATTTCATGTCATGAAAAAAAACATTGGTTGACTATCTAACTGGGTTTACGCTAAACAAATCTAAGTGGTTGTTTAAGTCTTTTTTTCTGCGTGATACTTATTCATAAAACAAATTGTAATATTACACAAAGATAACCAGATAAATGCAGTTTGGTAGAAAAGATCATTTAAAAAGTTAATTTTACTTCCAAATTTTTATAATTTATTTTTATACTGTATTGTACATTTATTGTTCTGGTATGGCTAGGTTGTTTATTTCAGATATATTCTTTGTTCTAATCAAAAGTGTTACTCGATTGCTCGTAGGTTAAAATCTAAATAAGCAGCTGAACTAAATGAGCCTTGTGAAAACCATCTGCCACTGCCCCAGTTGGTTTTATTTTCTGAATGAGTTGAATGCAGCTGGGCAGAACTTTGCGTGTTCAGTCTGAAAATTTCAGTGCGGTAAAGTTATATTTAGAAGTGATGTTTATATCTACTATTTATAGTCTGGAAAGGGCACATCGTAGCGATCCAATTTTTCAAGCAGAAATTTTAATTAACAGCATCAAATATCCACAGTGAAAGGTAGAATTTGTGTTGTTGTTGTCGTCTTCTTTATTTGTTGCCGCTCACTAAACTGACTCAGCAATAGCAGCGGTAACAGCAAAAGCAGTGGAAAAGATGATTATGCTTTATAATCGGAAGCTTTTCTGGTGTAATAGAGTGCATACAAAGCACGATAAAGCACTGAAGTATATTCAGAGCCTGAGGGGACACATCCTACCGACAAACAAGCTAGCAGGCCTGGCAGCCGGCCTACCAATGGCCATCTCACATCTGCATGTAAGCTGTGCACGCAGATCTGTTGGCCTGCTCTTCACATAAATGCATCAATGATTGCCATTTGGTAAGCCATTAATCCGTGTAAATGGATTCTAGAACGAGGGCCATTCAAAAAAAAAAAGAAAAAAAGAAAAAATAACATGCAATTCAAAGTAATCCTTTCAGAACGGAGACAGAAAGACAAGCTTTAAGTAGTGGCCCAGGGGCACAACTCTGGACTTAGTCAACAGATAATAGTGCAAGCTTAGGTTGCAAAAGACCTCCCTGGAACAATAAAAAAACAAGTAAGAAATATATGCAGTACAAATAACATACCTCATCTGATCCTGAGCCAAAAATAAGAAGGTCAAAGGGGATCGCTGCCACCATATCTATAAGGAACCAGCCTTTAAAGTAGTGGATTGCTATCTTAGCTGGATGGCTGACAACCTCCTCATTCTGGTTTACGTAAGTGGTCCTAAAGTTGATGAGAATGTCAATGATGAACATGATGTCCACGATTAAATCCACCACGTTAAGAGGACTGCAGGAGTATCCGCATTCACGCCTCTTCTGCTCTTCCTGGTCATTGAGAAGAAAAGCAGCAGAGTAGGGAGTGAGGATTGCCGTGTAGATGACAAGCAGCAGAATCAACCAGTCCCACACAGCTTTAAAAGGACTGTAGTGGAGGATGGTGAACTTGTCGATGCGGGTTGTCTGCAGTTTGTACTCTGGCAGCACATCAGCTCCAAGTGAGAGGACCTGGAGGAGTGGTAAGAGACGGTCAGAACGGAGAAGGGAAACCTCTGAACCCCCTGTTGGATCACGCATAACATAAAGGCTTTATTTTCATTGTCTTCTCTTTGTGGTGAAAAGGGCACTGAATTGTGTTTGTGGATCAGCCTTCTGATACTTTCATTGTAGATGGTTTCAGTTTTCTGTCACATACTCGAGGAAGCGATTTGAGAGAAACTGTCACACTCTAACGTACACTATGTGCTCTGCAGTCAAACTCTATTAAGCAAAGGCAGCCGCTGGTATGAAAAACATCCCAGCACCATGAAGTGTGACTAAATTATTCTACATTTCAAAGAGGTACGTGAGAACTCTTGGCAAAAAAAAAACTGCAGGAGCTTTACTGTACAGATAATATAGTTGAGGAATGTTGTATTTGTAATCATAGATATTTTATACATATATTTTGTTGAGCAAACACTTTACCGTATGAACTCAGTGTATGATAAATTATTCAGTGTGCTCTGGAAGGCCGAGTCGTCCCCTGTTTCCTGCTTAATAAGCAGTGGCAGACATAGAGAGAGGCCTGTCTTGTGGCACAAAACAGTACAGGAATGAAGATAAGGTCTGCATGCCTTTCCCTTCATTTCAGCACTAACCTCGGTACATTAATTATAGATTTAACAGTTAATTATAGATAGCGTATTTAATCATGATGACTATCTTCATTTAGAAATGAGGAGAAAGTTATGTTGTTAAGTTGTAATGTTTCTGGACCTCTCTGCTATTTGCCAACATTGCCTGGAGTACTAGATGTTTATTATGTAGTATTGTAACCTGCACACAAATTTGTTTTGGTTTTTATTATGTGTTATAAGCTGACAATGAATTCTGCTATCATATAGCCATTCTTTCAATCAGATATCATCGTTTGGACTTTCTGTCACTGAGCAAATGATTTGCAAAAAGACAAATTTGATCAGACCCTAAATTGTCCATGATTGTGAATGTAAGTGTGAATAATTGTCTGTCTCTATATGTCGACCCTGCGACAGACTAACGACTTCTCCAGGGTATTCGCTGCTTCTTACCCAATGCAATGACAGCTGGGATAGGCTCCAGCAGCCCAAGACACTTAAGAGGACAAGCAGTTAGGATGATTATGATGATGGATGAATTTGATCAATGTAGGATCAGTGGAATTTCCTCTGTCTCACTTTCTAAAGCAGTTGCCCATACCTGGTGTTGACGAATATACCGTTTACATAATTCCTCAATCTCAAACCTAAGTTGCAAATAAGAATGCCTATATGACCCTTCTCTCTTGTCCTTTATATCACTGCTCCACTGCAGACATGGGCAGGCAGTAGACAGCTAGAGTTACCCACGTGACACATGAGATCACCAGCTGCTTTTTAACCTGCCAGCAACAAATGCCACAAGCAGTGTGTAACGTGCTGTGTATCAGTGTATCACGCTATCCCACAACCCTCCCTGGAGGCAGCCCTGCCCATGATTAAATTAGGTGTCATTAGTGCAGTGACAAGGACATTATCCCTTAGCCAACATCACTATCATAAAATAGAAATGTGAAATACAGACCCAAGAGTTATTAGAAATTAAAGCTCATGTTCCATGATGTTGGCTGAGAATTTTACCTTTGTACAATCTATGCAAGTATGAAAAGTAGTTCATATTATTCCCACACCACTGAGCAGAGAGCACTCCTACTGGAACAGACGGAGAAGGAGAAAGAACACAAACACATCAAGGAGGAACCCGAGAGTGTCATACACAGCATCCCTGAACATTTCAAACCAAGCATCACACTAAAGCATAAATGTGTCATCCGCAAAGACAAAACATCCAAACACAAACAAAGTAATGTAGTATATGCAGTCAGGAATGCATATATTTATACATATACATATATACACATACTTAAAACCCACTTTTATTCCTTGGCTTTTAATCTCAGCGAGACTTCGTTTCTCTTGTTAGTAAATAATCCCTTTACTTTACTTTTTCTCTCATTTTGCTTTTATTTATATTATATTATATTTT
>JAUMTR010000013.1:9942995-9964186 GCA_032270685.1 Microctenopoma stevenorrisi | reverse complement strand
CGAATGTACAGCACTTTGTGTCAGCTGTGGTTGTTTTAAAGTGCTTTATAAATAAAGGTGATGATGATGATGATGATACACTCACTGGCCACTTTATTAGGCACGACTGTCCAAGTGCTCAATGACGTAAAATACTGATCAGCCAATCACATGGTGGCAAATGTGTTTAGGCATGTTGACATGGTCAAGATGAACCGCTGCAAAGTGTTGCCTGATCTGATGAGTCTCGATTTCTGCTGCGACATTCGGGTGGTAGGGTCAGAATTTGGTATCAACAACTATCAGTATGGATCCATCCTGCCTTGTATCAACGGTTCAGGCTGGTGGTGGTTGTGTAATGCAGTAGTGGTGATAGCATCCCGCAGTGCAGCAACTGCGAGATGCTATCATGTCAATATGGACCAATATCTCTGAGGAATGTTTCCAGTAACTTGTTGAATCTATGCCATGAAGGATTAAAGCAGTTCTGAAGGCAGAAGGGGGTCCAACTCCGTACTAGCAAGATGTGCCTATTAAAGTCACGGGGGGTGTATATACATATAGAGTATACATATAATATACAGTAACAACTGGGGAAAACGAGGTGTGAGGAAAAGAGCATGTTTACTGAAAGAATAAATGACCCTTGTTAAACAGAGTAGGAGGCCCATGGCATAATCTATTGCCTGCTTACAATGCAGTTATTTTATCATTACCCAGGTGGTTTCACACTGTGCTTCAGGTGATCACAGTGACACAAACGGAAACCAGGTGAAAGAACAACCCGCAGGCGACCATAGAGCGCTAATGACTCAATGACTCCACAGGGTTTAGAAGTACTGAATATATTGTATGCTACTCCAGCCAGTCAGTTAGAACTGACGAAGCCTATTGGATGAAAGGTGAAACGTCTACAAGGACTTAAAATACTGCAAGTCCAGTTGCCACTGAACTGCATTTTTGGGAAAACCATGACCTGGATGATTGATTCTCTTTCCAGAAAGAGGGTGATAATTACTAAAGATCTCATATAGACACTGTAAAAAAAAGCAAAGCAGAACTTTCTGACTCACCTGAGTGACTTTCTCTGTCACATTGTGGGTTCTTTCTTTGACCTTTGGTGCTATAATTGTCTTCTCGGATGTTGGTGGAGAATGAGTCTTTTTATCAATTGCCTCAGAGAAGGTGAGTGCAATCAGAGGGATCTTGTTGATGGTGCTATACTTATTGATGTTAGAATCAGACGTAGAGCCAAGCAGACTGGACTTAACGTGATTAAAAGGGCCTGTGGATTAGAACAGAGAGCACAATAGAAGCCTTGGTAAATTTAGTTTATCTTAGTTAACATAATATTTCTTTCTGTAAAATAGGCCATTCATATTCACTATTGATAGCAGTTTCAATGTTTTGAAATACACAATATACTGTAAATATTGATTCAGCAAAAAAGTAATGAGGTTAAAAGTTGATTAATAAGCAAATAAAAGAAACTGCATTAAAACAATTAGTAATATAATCAGAATGGAAGAATATAATTAAGTATTTACCAAATAAATCTCTAAATAAAAACAGGTCAGAACTAGTGAGTAATTTCAATATGCAGCGCTATAAAATGTATTTGCCCTCCTCTTATTTGTCATTTTCTCGCACATTTGCACATTTTATTGATTCAGATCATGAAATGTATGTATATATAAATTACATACAGTAGGACATACCTTCACCTGTATGGCGATCCCTGAATGCACCTTTGGAATTTGAGCTATAGCCCTCAATTTCGTGCACGGATGAAGCTCGCCTCATGCTGTTAATGCTCCCTCGGGGGAAGGTGTTTGACAGGGAGGTAGAGGACTGGTGTGGTTCTGTCTGGTATAGCTTCTCCCATGGGAGTCTAGGGGATGAATGGTCTATTGGTTCAGGACCGATGCTGACCTGGGAAGAATGGTGGCTTGAGCCAATGAGGGCATGTGTGTCATTTGCCTCAATGGGACTGCAAATACTCTTGGTGGGAGACGGGAAGCTCTGCAGGGCCACCGAGTCCTCGTTCTCTTTAGGGGAGTCCACCAATACAGCATCTGGGTCCTCTTGCGGAAGGGATTGCTTGTTCGTATTCATTAGGCTCAAAGCAGCCTGACGGAAGCGGAAGAATCGACTCCTCCCTAAAAAAATTTAATGTTTTCAGTTGATAGCACTATAAAATGAACATATCCGAAAAGTTGAATCAGAGCCTAAAGCATATGAATGAAAGCAGCATATAAAATAGATTTGTCAGTTGGGGTACACTAAACAGTGGAGACCAACACAAATTTTATATTACCTAGTACTTTGTTAAAGTGCTAGTGCTAGGGTTGCAGCGATTCCTCAAATTATTCGAATAACTCGATTATAAAAAATCATAGAAGAATTTTTCTAGAATCGAGGCTTCGTTTACGTCATATAACTCGGGTTAAACAGCAATTTCCGTTTGGGTTTGCGCATTCAATAAAGATGTTTAACGAGGACAACGTGGTTCAGTGTTTACTTTGTAAAACTGAGCTGGCGTAACCGAAAAAACATACAGTCCTGGCAACATTACTTATGTTTCTGCGGAAGCATCAGTACGTTAACCAAGCGGAGCCTCTGCAAGGTAACGCAACGTTACACAAAGAGACACACGCACACGCCCCAGCGCTTCACATTGACACTGACACAGATTTACAATTGCTCAGGGTAATAGTAAGTCACCCCCCCAGCAAACCTAAGGGATGTTTAATTAGAATTGCTAACTAATTTAAACACTAGCTAGCTATAGCTAGTTATAACGCACAATATTTGTGAATATCAGTTTATCAAGGTTTATCAATAACAGCCAATTGCTTGCTTATATAAACAGGTCTTCCATGTGACACAATGCACTATAAATTCAAAATACGTTTTATACAATTACTCGAAGAATCAACAGAATACTCGATAGTTGCAGCCCTAGTTAGTGTTAATAAAGAAAGTGCTGAAACATACTTTATATTCTAATAGCAATGGAATGAGCAGATTTTGGCTCTGGCTTCTCAAGTGTTTTACTTAATGCCAGTGCCAGAAATCACTTTATTGAGACTCATTGGCTTGTGACATAATATTTGTACAGTCACATCTTCAAAATGGACTGAGTAGCAATTGTTTATGACCTGTTGGGCCTGAGTAAATGTTGAAGCCCATTAGGGGAATGTGAAACTTGCCTCCCTTGTGAGACACCCATCTCTCAGCACCCTCCTAATATAAAGTCACTGCCATCTGTTTCCACTCCCTGTGCTGAGGTTACAACCAAAGAAACTTCAGCAGTACAATAGAGCCATTACAACCAACAAGACATACTGGAGAAGACACCCTGAGTTGGCAGGAGATATGGACAGCCTTCTCTCCCCATATTCAGCAAGCTGCAATGCACTGTCTAGATCATGGCCAGCATTACAATTTATCCTCCACTGAACCGTGTCCAATAAAACAATAAAACAACAAATAAACAATAAAATCACTAGGGTTAAGTTGGGGCTGAATGAGTCAAACACTTTATGCCAATGGTTACAAATAAAGCCTTTTGTATAGAGAATATATAATAATCATGACAAGCATATGTCATACATGTATATGTCATACTATGTACTAAATATATACAGCAGATGCTTTACCCATATTATTTCACAGTTACAGTCACTAATACTGTTATTGACAGGAAAGTCAGTCTAATAGTGTAGAATGAACATAGAAAGTGACTTAAAGGGAGCTTGCGCTGGGTGTTTGGTTCAGGGTTTTGAACCTGAACCTTCTGCACCCCATTCTGATGCTTAACCGATTGAGCTACCAGGCCGAATATTAAATCTGCTGCCTATCTCAACATGGGTTATTCTGACAAAGCTTACCAGCAGCTCACACTGCTGTTTTGATGTCTCTTCTAAGGTGGTCTCGAAAGTAAAAGACTTGATGACTCACACATAACACTCAAGGAACTCGTTCTGCATGTGATTTTAACAGCTCTCATGTGATTTTCACAATAAAGTGTTTCACCTCCTCGCTGGTGAAATATCTCATGATATACTGGATACTGGTCCAGTAATGAGAGGTTTCTTTATTGGGATAGTTTACATGGGTCAAAGGGCGATATCATACACTGTGCAAGAAAATTTGCTAATTCCCGCTGAACTTTAAGGATCACAGTTTTCTTATAAGCGACAGCAAGATATGGTGAGACTGGAGGTGGATCATTGCACCACTGGCAGTAATCTGGATGGTGTCGAAGGCTGCTGTGGTGAAAAAACACTGGTTTTCCAGCTGATTTATGTTCCTGTCCTCAGCTATGCTAATAGGCTGTGAATGGAAATGTAGCTAGAAGGAAACATATCGGCTTCCTTCACAGACATGAGAGGATGAACATCTAAGCAGAGCTCACAGTAGAACTGCTGCTGAACATGTCATTTGACATTAGCAAAATGTATGATCATATGTCTCATTAACCATTTTAGTGTTAGTCACTAAGTGTTAAAACATCATTTTTATCCTACACAGCAGGAATACATTTTGACATTGTACTGCATGCTATCCGTAGTATGGGTATTGTTAGCATCAGGCTTTAAATTCCTCTAAGTCAAACCAAGTATATAATTTAATTACATTTAATGTCCAACTGTTCTCTAAGGGACGCTCAAAGACAATGTTAAAGTCATACTGAAAGTGCGATGTGTGCATGTAGTCAAGATTTTTTATAATCCACAGTCACATCATATGTTTATCTTGCTCATCTACCCACGAGTCCACTTGCCAAAGCACAGTCACAAATAATCAACTGTGATTAGCAATGTTAGCAACAGACACAGAAACTCGCACGCACTTATGCAGATGCACTTAAATACACACATACACAGAGTGCAGCAGAAGCCAAATGTCAGTGCCTTGGAGCAAATCATGCTGAGTGAAGTGGATAGTTGAGCTCCGGTCAGAGACACTGAGTGTCTCCAATCACATTGGAGCACGAAAGTCTCATTGACATTTACACCTCCTGACACACATCCAAATAAAAACCACAAGACATGTGGTATATGCTGTTCTCTCAAACGACATAAAACAGATGTAAATAATTAAACATTCACAACAAGATAAGGTTACATAAGCAGACATTCTCTGCCTGCCGCCACACACTGTATACCATCGATGCTCACATGAACTGTACTATACACAACTAACCTGAATAATGCTCTTTCTGATAATTATGGGAGTTACAGTCAGCACTAGGGATGTGAACAAAGTTGTCAGTGCCTAATTAGTGTCTTGCAGGGCTTTTTTAATGGACTATGTCAGTTATAGTCTGCTACTTATGAAACAGCAAAAACAGTCCCATTTCTATTGTTGTTTACTCCAGAGCAACACTTTGCAAGGTGCTGTTATATCATAGCAAGAGGGGAACATCTTTATGTTATATGAAATACTTACTTTGATCCGACTTCGTAGGGGATGAGGGGCTTATTTTCTCCGTGGAGTTATCACTTCCCTCATCCAGGACATAATCAAAATTCAAGATGAACATCATCACCACGCCTTCCTCGTTCTTCACTGGGATTATGTGAATGTAACACTGAAAGTCAGACCCTGAAAGAGAAACAAACTGTCAGTGCCATTAAAACGGAATCATACTTCTCTTACACGTCTCTGTCATCTCCAAGTGCAAATCATTGTCATCAAGTACAAAGACGAGTTAACTGAAGATCAAATGGAATAGCTACAAAAAAAGTAAACACAGGGTTAAACAAAGATTTTGTGTGTACGTATGCGTTCATGTTTGTTGCATGACTGTATGTACCATGTGTGTTTTAATGAGGAATACACGGGATGAAAATTACTAAGCTGGCTGAACTTGGAGAGCCATGCTATAGTGTAGACAGCTTGGTTTAGTAGAATAGATCAAATGGGCAGGACAGATTACAGCCAATTTAGAGGATTGTGATGTGCTCATAGGAATAATCTCTAGGACTGAGCATCGTGTGAAGCAGTGGAGCAGAAAACAGCCCATGATCTATAGTTAGTCTTGAGCCCAGAATATCATCATTTCTCATCTGCACTGGTTATAGCTGTGTTAGCAAAAGCTAGTGATCCCTGCAGGCACAACTGCCCAGCAATAAAAATCTCTCTATCCACTGGACTTAGTGGATCACAGTGACCATCCTAGGCACTGTATGGGATCAATCTACCACAATCTAACCCGTTTTCATTGAAATGTATCTAATTATCAGCACACAATCAAAAACAACGTGACAGATATTTTAAAAGCCTAACTGAATCTAGCAGAGCAGTTGATATTTAGTGGATTATTTATCATTATTCTTTCTGTTCGGCTTGCTGTTTTCCTCCTAGTCACAGAGGACACATATTACCAATGTTCACTGTAATCTCCTCAGGACTCACAGACACCCTGCCAGCAGCATTCATTAGCAGTAGACTTGCTGTCTGCCTAAATATAACAAGCTTGGTCTGTCGCAACATGCCAGAACTCTTTTAGGAGGATTTCTGCATCAAAACTCCCAAACGTAATACTGCATTGTCACTGCTGACAGTTTGAAAATGTGGTTTCTAATGCTAAACACAAAACAGGAAATTACATGTTATATTCAGTATTCCTTCACACTTTTGTGATTTGATAGAGACGATCTTTTGTCAATGTAGGCTGTTCCTATCCCAGGAAATCCCATTTAAAAAGCACTTTCCTGCATTTGCTAAATGTTACATTTGCATGTATTCTTTGTCAATTACTTTTTGTGTAAAGTAGAATTATAAGGAAGTTATAGGCAAGAACATTAAATCACCCAATTTACCATTAGATAACATAATATTTCTCATAGTTTATGCTATGTTCATTGTCAGATCATATCTAAGCTAAGTTACATGTACCAGAACTTAAAATAATAGAAATTGTGAAACATTACAAATTCTACAAAAGACAAGAGACGCCTGATATCTCATAGTTACCTGTGTTAGATATCAGGTACAGGTACAATCTAATGCAGTTCTGCTCTCCAGTACAACTCCTCCAGTACAACTTGATCATCAATAACCACCTTTCAACAAAAACGGAGAAATTATAACCTCGTAAAATCTGAATTGATGGCAGACTGCACTAGGTTGTGAAGGTGTACGACCAGAGGCCAGTGACTGTGTATAAATGTGAAAAATTCAAAAACAGGATTTCAGCCTTTTTCCTGCACATGTAAGGAAACAGCTGCAGATGTTCTTTTCCATTTCATCTAAATGTTGCTTACTCGAAGGGTTTTCTAAAGTTTCCTGAATAAAGCAATAACCATGAATTATTAATCTGCCTAAATTTAGCAAATGCTGCAATAATCACATAAATTAAAAATGTGTTTATTTAACTTATCTACTGTATGTTTGCACATTTTTGCATGCTTATCGTACATACAGACTCACTCTATTTAATCTCTCTATATATATTTTGTTTCCATGAACATGTAAAGTGAATGATATAACTGCATCAGAGCTGACACTGGGGTACTGTATGTATAAAATATAGAAAAATGTTAACAAAATGCTGTATAAAATCTGAAGTTATGTTGTGTGTAAACAATAAAAAAATAAAAACGTGGATGTTTATGTTTTATCTGTGTGTACATTGCACACAGCCCGGATGGTACAGTAAATTCAGCAGAATGAATTCTGGGCTGGACTTTACCTTACCAGATGGGGAAACAATGGTCATGCTGAATGGCTAAGCTATGGGGGTCCCTTCTCATCTGGTCTCCTGCTGAATGTCACCTCTACCAAAATGGATCAAAGGAAAACCTCTCTATAACTGCTATGTTAAATCAACAAAGGGTGCCCAGATCTAAATTTGATATGATAGGGTATAATCACAATCATGGTCATTATATAACACAAAATAATTTAGCAAATGTATGTATTTGCCTAGAGTGCTCTTATCCTGGTAAAAGGGCTAATTTAGGGTTTAACAAGAATGCTTTTCTTCCCTGCACATAAAATCAGGGAAAGTACACCCTGTGATCAGCACTTACTCATGAACTGAAGATAGACAGGCTCAGCTATTGAGTGGGAACAACTGTGTTAGTCATCTCATTTCTAACCTGGTTAACTGATGATCACTCGAAGCTTTATTTGTCTGCGTATATGGATATTCTCATACAATGGAGCCTATTCAGCTTCCGCCACATTCCTAGCCATAAAATATATGAATGAAGACTGAATTCAGATGGAAAGAGCCCAGTTTCTGGATCTGTGCAGCTACCCCCTGTTGACTAAAAATAGCCTTAGAAGACAAGACTTTGCAGATGAGGTGTAATGATGAACTGTCAAACTGAGTTTATAAGTTATGGCCTTTAATGGCCTTTCTCGTTTACTCAAATACAACATTGGATTTGCAATTTGACAAATATTTACAAGTTGTAACAAAAATGTGATATATGGAAGAGGTTCTGCATGAATACAGTACATTTACCCCACAAAAATGATACATAAAAGATTAACATAATGCGTGTCTGACATTTTTTATATAATAACTTCATTTATTTAGGTATATTTAAAATAAAACTATGTACATAGAATATCTTGTTGTTTTACTTTCTCTGAAAAGTTCACAAGTTTAGTTTAAGTTTGGTTATTTTATTTAGTGACTACACTACAGACGTACTTATTCCAGGATAAAGTTGTATGTTGGACTTAAATCTATGACCTTTTCCTGTTTACTTGTCTTCTATATGTTACGACATAACACGACGTGTACAGATGATTTGTGTCACTTTGCATTACAAATGCGACTGGAACTGATTGAGTGTTTTGCACATCTGACTGGATCAGCATCACCAGACAAGTCATTCTGCTAGTCCTAATTCAAATACAAACAGCCAAAACAGTAACAGAGGCTAGCCGGGGACATTTTAATGCTGGCTATGATCAACAGGTGCCAGAAAAATAAACGCTTCCCGAATATTTGGCTGTGTATCCCACACTGACACAGGTCCATCCAAAAGTTAGAACCACCAGGAGGCTAACTGGTTTATGTGTTTGACTAAAGTTAGGCTACAGGAATGAGTCATGCTGGATTAGATAAATATGGTTGCAGTAATGAGCTTTGCCCGTCTAGGTTTGCAATAAATAAAAATTAATAAAAAAAAATTCGGAAAAAGAAAAATCTAACTTTCCAGCCATGCACCAAAGAAATATTTTGCCATGATGTCCATTATAGGACGTGACTTTTAGACCTTTGCTTCATGCAAAACCAGATTGTTAGCCCTGCTATTAAACTATGTAAGCTGTGATTGTAATTGAAGGAAAGAAAAAAAAACATACAGCACATACTATTTATATAGGTGTAGATATACCCACTTCTTTTTTTATATATATATACATCCCCTCTTCTAACAGGATGCCTGCAAGAAAAATTGCAGTTGCTGAAAGAGAAAATCCAATAATATGTCCACAGTATGTGTTTCTACAGGTCCTGAATTACTCTTTTTTACAGCAGTTTATTTTAGGCTGGCAGTTGTAGGAAATATATTCTTGTGTTTTTGCATGTGTTTTCTTACGTAGCAGCAATTTTCTCTTTCTTGGCCAGAATCTCCCCTTTTTAATCTTTACAGCTGACATTATTTGAAACTCTACAGTACAGTACACGTACTGATAAATACTGTTCATTTCATGTTTATGCTAATCAACCTTGCCATTCTTCACCAACATTAAACCCAGGTCAGCAGCACAATACGGTCCAACCAAGGGCATAGCTGCTGGACACTGTTAACATCATTGACAGTAGAGCAATTTCAATTTTTTCTCCGACCTTTACACAGAGGGCATGTCCCCCTGTGAGCCAAGAAGTTATTTACACCTGCTTGAATGAATGAACAATGTGTCGGCTTCCTTTTCAGGATGGAAATTTCATTACAGTAGATTCCATTTCCATCATCAATTATTACAACATCGATACTTAATGGAGTGGGCACTGTCACATTGATGTCTCACAGGTCAAGCATGTTTTGGTTAAATTTAAGATGTCTTAGAAGAAAATATATTGTGATGTTAATATCTTTATGATAAAGTATTACATATTGTTTAAACCTATTTTAAAATGAGAATTGTTTTTCTTATTTGAACCTCACTTTTGGATTTAGATTTCTATTAATCTGCATAAGCTGATCTGCTTTAGGGAGAAACACGAATAATATCATTTAGCACTGATCTTTGTCTTTTGTATTTTTCTACCAGTGCGATGTCCACAACTGTAGCTTTTAAACAGCGCAGCCACAGACTACAGCCTGGTAGTAAGTCTTGTATAATGAAATCTGACATGTTTCTCGTTTAGGGCTATTCTGCTTAAGCCAATACGCAATGTAACTGGGGCATAGCCAATTGAGACTAGGGCATGTAGGGAGAGGCCATGCAAGCTAGCCCTTTGTTTAGAGTCCTTGGATCTTGTGGCAATATTTTGCCTGAGTAAAGACTGCTGTAAGCTACACAGCCTGCCCTAATTTCATCTTCAATCAGTGTCTCCAGAGCCATCAGGGATAACTAGCAGCTCCAGCTCACACTACGTATCATTATGTTATCAATTTAGGATATTTTCCTCCATGATCTGTTATTCTGTTTAATTTGGCACACGACTTGACAGGTTGCAATGGATAAAAAAAAATTCATTTAGATATATACTGTAGCTCATGATTAAGAGAAACACAGATATATAGGTATGGAGAAGAATAATAGATTACCACCTCCAGTACAAGTATCTCATGAGATGAAAATAGCGTTGTTATATTGTTCAAAGCTCCATCTGCTCCTCTTCACTACCAGTAAACTTCTCTCACATCCGATTAAAGAATGTTATCAAACCTTCCGTTATCTAAATACATTTGCAATAATGAGTTATGGCATATCCACATTTCCTATAGAACAAAGGCGTCTTGTTTTTAATTTATTACATTTACTTGGACAAGCTGACTTTATGCTAACAAATGAGACCTGATGAAGGAGATGCTGTATACTTTTCACCTCATACTGTGAGACTCCAAGGTAGGTTGGGTGTGATGAAAAATAGATGTGCTCTTTTAGAGTGTAGCCAGCCAAGTGTCTGCAGCACACCTTGTGCACTGTAGGCAGTTTGTGTCCCCTTCCCCTGGCTCCCCTGCCACTAAACCCTCAGCAGTGGTACATGGCCCCTCAGTCCCCTCGGTGGGGAGTCATCTACAGTATGACATCCTACACCCATGCATACCACATGTCCCAGATCATTCAGCATGGTTAGTTAAGCTGCCACTGTTATGTAGCCATTATCCATTTAACTTCTTTGCATGCAGCACGGTGTCAGCTTCCTTTTGTTTAAACCTATTCAGGTACAAAGTATTATTACACCCCGTGGAATAGGATAGCTTTACAAAGCCATCGGGGGAAAGCACTTATCTCATTGATTTTGTATCATCACTGGAGGACCAATGCACATATGGTATCTTTTCACACAAGCCTTTTTGATCACAAAGAAAGAAGCACAAAAATTACAAGAACGTGTTCTTGTGCCTTTGCAGTTGTCCTACGGTCCCCATTGTTCCACTACTTTTAATTTCTAAGCATATGCATAAGCAGCTTAACTTTTGCCTTTTCAGTGGAAAGAGCCAAAGCTTTGTTGCTCCTGATGTCCCCACAACGTCCTCAAATCCTAAACTTACTCAGAAATATTCCCACTCTAGTTATTGGTAGGAGAGGGAAACAACATTATGTCACGTTGCAATTCCTTAAAACATACAGTAGTCAATTAAAACAATGGCACAGAAACAAAAATAACAAAACAATCGGATCTACTTCTGGTTTATTTGTTATTTTTTAACACAACATACCGTGTGATTGCTCATGTGCAGTAGGTGAATGAAAAATACACGGCTTTAAGGATTAACTGATTTGCATTAGGACCGATATCTTGAAATACAGTTAGGAGAGAACACGTTAAAAACATCCATATTCCGTGCATAAGCTGCCATTTGTATGACGACTTGAATCAATGACGCCATCACTCTCAAGGATGCGGTTGATCATTCAATACTCTACAGTGGTGGGAATATGAGGATTGTGTCATCTATACCAGTGAAATGCATTTACTCTGTAAGCTGCTCCTTCCCGGGTACTGCACTGTCAGCCCTGACATCTTTATTCATGAACGCACACGCTCAATATAAATTCCTCTGAGGAGCATTAAGAGATGTGTCTTGGAGCTCTGAGGCACACCAGGGAGGACTGAGAAGACAGAGAAGGAAGCTCATTGAAAGGTTCCCGTAGCTCTCATCTGTCGCACTCCATACATTATAGGCAAATGACGTTTAGGCAGAGTACGGCACAAACATGTAAGATGGGAGGATGGGAAACGGTACTGAGTTGCTTTAAAATCCTTGTCTAACACTAAGCTGTTTGTGAGCTCACACACAGACCCTAGAGTGTTTTGAGTAATTGTCTTCCAGGTTTCTGAAACAATCTATTTTAGCAGCGTAGCAGCTGGCTGTTGGCTTCATGATGATTAGCGAAAAAAAAAAAAAAGTCTAGGCTGATGGCTGCTGATGGTAGATTAAACATGTATCCATGGCCTAGAATCTAATCAAACTCACAATTAAAAATTAAAATGCTGGCTCCTTGTGATTAAACAAAAACGTGTAAACATTCATTATTTTCAAGCTTAAACATCTTCTATTCTGCAGTTTGTATATTATATAGATATATTTATTTAGATTATATATTATAAGTCTTGGACATTAGCATTGAAGAACAAATATGAGCTTAAAGCAATAATATCTTAAATAAAATAAGAGGACTCTTTTGGAGCAAACACTGCTGCAGCATGCTGCAAAATAAAAAAACACGTTCTTTTATGTTGCAGTGCTCGACAACTGACTGCACAGCTCGCTGAAATGACTCCATACAGCTATGTCATGGTGACCATAAAAACCTCATGTGAGTGCACAGCAGGAGGTGGTCAATCTGAGGATTTATGCCACTGAGGAGTAACATCGTACTAATTCTCTCTGACTCGCTGTCTCTGCAGTACACCATTCATACCAGGACTGGGATTGTCCTAAATGAATGACTAACACCAGAGCATTTCAGTGCAAAGCTGGCAAAGCCGTACCCTATCACATGTACCGCAATTTCATGGATTAGTGGATTGATCTACTGGCTACTAAACCTACTATACACTTTTGTTGTCATGCACCGTGGTTCTTCAAAAATACTGTGTATTTTATTTGAAAGGTGTCAGATGGATTTCTTAAATATACATTTTACAGAACAGCAGATGAGCTCTGTCGCACTCTATCCAACAAAGCACGAAAACTGTGTATTATGTCATCACAAGATCTAGCATCTCCCGTTGAATTTCTATTCCTATGTTAAATCCAAACGTAAGAAGAGGGTTGCACAAACACTTTGAGAGACATTTTTTTTATGCCTCACCAGGCGCATGGTGCTATGAATCAAGGCAGGTGCCAAACAGATGTGTCTTCTATTTCCACCTCTGTGTTTCACAGTGTTCGCATACGGCGCTATTTATTTCTGACACACTAACAGTGAAACCTGCTCCTGCTGCACAGATTTTCATGACACAGCATCCCACTGAATATGAACACACTTAAAAAAACACAATATTTCTAATATTGTGTATTTAGCAAGTTGTGATTATTATACATGTTATGTTGCTGTTGTTTGTTTTGCTGTACATCTTCTAATTGACCCTGCAGGTTTGTTTCAAACCAAGAGGCCACAGCATGAAGTGTGCATAGTGGGGAGCTGTTCTGGGTACCCTTCCAGAGTTGTCTTGGTGCACTGGCAGTCTGTGGCAGCCGCCCTGTTGTGCCGTGTCTCTGACTTACCATCCTTACGGTAGTAGGTGATCTCCACTTTGCGTTCCTCTGACCCTAGCACAGCCTGAGACACCTGGCTGATGGCCTCTTGGCCGGTCAGGTCACCATGCAAGAAGTCGCAGGTGCACGGCTTCTGCATGATGTCTGGTCTCGAGAAGCCTGTCATCTCACAGAAGCCATCGTTGCAGTATATGATTGCACAATTCTCCACCCTGGCATTGGCTATCACAAATTTACGATCTGCAGGATAAGAAAAAAAAACGTACACTGTGTACTTTCTGCTCTGGTAATGTGGCAAATGACCTCGGGAGCTACATCACAGTGGCGGGTCACACATACAGAAAATAACAGCAATAACAATATGCACTGCTTCTTACATATTTTCTCTATGCTATGCAAAAAATAATAAACAGCCTATAATTAAACATATGAAAAACTTAACAAACCAGCCTCTCTTTTCTTTGTCTTACTGGCTTCTTTTTCTGAAAAACATTACTTTGTTGTCTGCCCAAATAAAAGCAGCAATTGCACATCAAGGAGATACTTACTCTGACCCTCGAATTTCCGAATAATTATTCCAAGGAAAGTGTTTTGGGGCGCAACGTGACCCCTTCTCACCGGCATGTTTGCCCACAGAATCTCCCAGTATCTCCGTGTCGGGAGTAAATCCTGAAGTTACGCTTGTGTGCTCTTTGTGATGTTTCCTTCTCCACGGACCATTCCCGACGCGCGCACTCTTCCCACTTTAAATGACCTTCCCACTTCGCAGAGGAGTTCTCCAGCCCGCTTGTCTGCCGGAACACGTAAATGCCTCCTCGCCGAAACGCACGGATTCGGGGAGGATTGCCTGAGTTAGATTCAGTTCCCAAAGCATGTCGCGATGCGGATGGATGCGACCCTGACGTCCTCTTTAGCAGCGCGTTGGACGCGCACAGCGGACTGTGCTTGATATGCCAGGAGGAGTGACGTTGCTCCCAGGGGGCTTAGTTCCCTCCACCAGCGGTAAGGATAAGTCACAGCCTCGTGCACCGAGAGCGAGCCCAATCGGAATAAGCGCTTGTTTGGAATTTATATACTGGCTCTCTGTACAGAAATCTACATTCCCATAAGCAGAATCCTGCCCATCCTCTGTGAAGAGAGCTGCTCTCTTTCCAGTCTTTATGGTATGTGCTGTCTTACCAGTGACTAAGCATGATCAACTCATCCATCTCTTGTCAAGAAAGCAAGAAATTATGGTCTTTCATTATATGAGGTTATGTGTAATTAGTGTTTTTCTTTTTACTTCAAATAATATTCCTCACATAGAAGGAAAAAGTTGTGATCCAAAGGTCTACCCAAGTAGTGAGTAACTGTTTGATTGTAATGTCAGATTTATTTATTTTTAAATATGCAAACTGACAGAAACATAATGTAATGTATAATATTTGCCATGAAACTTCGCCATGTTGGACTTGATTTGTTTCAACCATAGGAGAAATTAGCTGAATCCTGCACAGGACACGCGTGAACTGTTCTTTTGTCTCTATTCGCAGTGACAAAAGCTATCACTGTAGCAAAACTAAAATATGCTTGACCTTATCTATTTTTCTCAATTCGTCAATTGTAATCTGATGAACAGATCTAATTCTGTTTTTACAGTGCAGCCTATTAAGATGTGGTGCTGCCACTTAGCTTTGCTGACAGAGGAAGCCAGCTGGTCCCTTACAGTAATCACTGTGGCACACCAAAGCTCCTGCAGCATTTTTCTATAAACATATATTATGAAATAGATATGGCTTCAAAGCTGTTCACAGGAAATCCAAGTGCACACGAGGTTAGTTAGTCTTTGCAGGGCCGTTTCTAGGTCTTTGGAGGACATGCAAGATTAAGATATAACGAATTTCAAAGATTTTTAAGATACCAGGTTTTTAAGAAGCCTGGTATCTTAAAAAATCTTTGAAATTCATCAGGAGCAAAGATTCAAATCAGATCCCCTGTTTCTAAATGTTTGTGTTATGAGATTCAACAATTTGGTTTATTACATAATAAACAAAATTATGTAAAGAGCACAGATGTCCAAACATTTTTTAAAGAATGCAAGATTTGATGATGTGAAGATTCCTGTGGGTCTCTCAGAAAAAAAAAGATTTGACAGCAAAGCTAAAACAAATGTATTTTAATTGTGACAATTATCATTTTGAAATTTCCACAACATTAAAGTGCAAATATCATCTCAAATATATATTTATTTCACCATGGTGCCTATCCGCATAGCACAAGAAACAGTACTGGCTCTTTGTAATATAATTGTATTAAACCAAGATGGTTTTATCTTTGCAACAATTTCCAAGACCAATTTTATGTAATTTGAAATCAGTTGAGCAGTTGGATGTACTTTGCAGGCAAAATAAAAAGGTAGAAAACCTTTCTGGCTTGGTGAGGGATTTTTTTTGAAAATGCATGTGTGCCATGTTGTCAGATTGGTAACCAATTAAGTTTTCCAAGACAAAAAAAAAATATTATTATTATACATGTAAAACAATATAGTTTCAGTTATAATTATGCATAATTTAACATCAGATTTTAATATTCATATTTCAGCTTTAACGGTTTTGAAGTAAGTACTTGGGATCCAGCAAGTTGCTTTAAGTTTCCATTAAAACTTGCTCACTTTCACATTACGTGACTCTAAGTTCCTGGGACTCAGGTGCTGTCCATGGTCCTGCAGTTTCAATACCACGTTCTGTATACTGCTATACTTTATGTAGAGCAGCCTGCTTGAAGTGCACACATACACATACATGATTCATTTTTCCCTGTCATTTGTGGGATTTTGATGTGCAGGCAAATGGGAGAAATAAAAAGTGCAGCTAATTAGCCAGCAGCGAGGTAGGGAAAAAATAAAACTGTTTGCATAATGCAAAACCTCACTTGCAGTCTTGAAACATCTGTTACAGTATTTCCACCAGAGACTATTAACCCCAAGCTCCAAATACATACATGCATCCTATTCAAAATTTCAAACCAACGCTGATCTTCATGGGGTCAAAATGCCTACGAATTCTATCACTCATACTCATATGATTCACTTATTGTCTTCATGCAAATAAATAACTCATCACCCATGAGACAAGACAACACAGCAAACGCATAAAGAGACACGATCGTGTGAGACAAGATTAGACAACGAAGCGTTTGATGACAATAATCCTGGCTTGTGCAGGTATTTGTGTTTACCAGTTACCACCCAATATGTGGTACAATTTAGATGTTTTACAATACATACTTACTTAACAATACAGTTGTGTAATGCTGTATTTATAGAGAGCCTGTGTGTAAAGGTAGGTGTGCAGGGAAGGGGTGGAGTTAGCACTCCAAGAAATTATTCATTTCCTTCTGTTTTGTTGACCTAAATTTGGAAGATTGAGGCAAACACTCAGTGTAGCTTTTTTGCAATGCTAGAGATAACTTTAAAGCCGGGTTAGGTAGCAGTGTTTTGACTTTGCACATAACAAGTAAGATAATTTTGTTCTAGTGTTTTTCCTACTGCACCCTTAAACACAGCCCTCTCCCCACCACAGTGTTTTGTTTGCTGTGTTTTATCAAATCATTGTTGCATTAAACCAATCTGCAGCTCATAAAACAGAAAACAGCCATTACTCGCTACCAACTGAGTAAGATCAAGGTCAAGATGGAGTTTTTCTTGTTATGTCTTAGCCTGAATACATTTCTATTCTGCAACCCAGAGTCCAAAATATTACTTACAGATTGTGGGGCATGTAATTGTTGTGTGCTTGTTATTTCTGGAAACATACTTGATTAATACTGACAATCATGCTGACTGGTAAAAGCAAATGGGTGGGTGAGGGGAGTTACTAACAGCTACCGACAGGGGAAACAATATCCCATTGAGAAGTTATTGCTCCTGGGTGAAGACACTTGGGTACTGTAATGACTACTCAAGCACACTCACTCCAAACACAATGACTACGAATCACACTTGATCTACCACAGCTATTATTTTGCAATCTCGAGTAGCGGGAATGAAAAAGTGAAGGTGTGATCTTTAATTCTTGTCACTGGGAGTAATTTATCTGCTGTCAGCTTTAAATAATGTTTTGACATAATATTTTACACTTTGTTTAGTTTAAAATAAAGAGGATAGAAGTTGAGGTCAACACACAAATTAGGTGAGTGAAATTCTAAACCTGCGCCACATATACCACTTACTGGAGGTTATTCAGACATTTTACATACTGTATCTTTAAATAGAAACAAGAAGCACGGACACATTCAATCTTCCATCAGTGACAGGTTGTAGTGTCTGTGGCTGAATAAGAAGATGACACTCTAGTAACTGGTCTGTCAAGTTACAGTAGTTTCAGCTGGGTAATTCTAAAAAATAAGGGATAGAGCTTTAGCAGAGAAAGAGCACCTACATTTAAACTTCTGTGTCAGCAAACATCAGCAACAGAGGTAACGTCTTACCTGCGCAAGTAGAAATTTCTTATAGCTGAACCATGTAACCAGCTATGGTGGAAAAAACAACTTCATAATAAACATGAAATATGTGTTAGATTACAGAGAGTAGTTTTTTTTTACCACACAGTGTGTTACGAAGGTCTGCAGCACTGCATACTGTATGGTTGAGTTGAAAATCACACCGCCATTCATTTATTTGGTCATTCATGCATTCATTCATTCCACATAATCTCTTAGAATTTAGAGCAATTTGAAAAAACAGCAGCAGCAGCCGCAGCAACAGCAGCAGCATCCACTGTCCAGAGCCTAATCCGGGTCTCACGGCAGTACAGCTCTCTCTGTGCCTCTTTCTCTCCCTTACCCCTTCTACTCTCTCTGCTGCTGTGGTCCATACACATACATCTATGAAGTACAGTTGCAGGGCTTACTCATTGTTAATATAAACCATTATATTTATGTCTCAGAGAAAATTCCAGTATTGCAAAACAGTGTGCTATTGCTGCTTTTGCTGCTGTGCCTTACCCAATATGCCACTGCACACATTCTTCACCATCTGCCCTCAGTGAGAAAAATAGAGCAAAAATAAATAAATAAATAAATAAAAGCCACCCTGCACTTTTGGCTTAGTACAGTATTTGACTTGACGATACCATTTAATCTACCAGAGGTGAGTTCTTTGTCCTATTGAAAAGGTTTATAACACAGTGTAAAACATGTTTTATAATGTTACTCAAAATAACCACGTTAAAAGCATGCACAATGCTAAATAAATGAATCAACAGTCATTTTCTCTGAGTGCATTGAGATTGTTGTGAACCATCCAATGCCACATGTTACCATTAATTTGCAGGGTCAGAAATACTGCAGCATCTGTCCCCTGTGTCATCGCTGTGAGGGAACTAGTGCTGGGTCCCATGTGAATGCAGCTACAGTCTCTAAGGCACCATATGCTGCTATAGAGTCATCTGACATTAAAGTTCTTTTTGTGTTTTATTTTCTGTTTATTCTGGGGAACAGGTCTTTCTTATAATATAAATGATGGGATAATTATACAATAAAATGTAAAAAGTGTATAAAGTGTATTTGTGCATAATTTGTTCACTCTATTTACATATTGGGGATTTTCACATACTTCACTGATGAGGTCCAGCATTGCCACCCTGCTTAAACCTCTCCTTTCCACCGCATAAAATATTCTAGATCTGCCACTGCCTATCAGCCTAACAAAGCATGGAGACGTCTTTAGACCTCTGGATTTGCTCAATTTGTTGCTCGACGTGGGCAGATGTGATGAACAGAGGAAAATTTGGCAAAGGTGCCTGTAATCAAATTTGTATACAAATTGAAAGCAATTATATCAAATCATTAGCAATTTAGCTTTAAGACTGTTGTAAAGTCAATGTTAACGTAAGAAAGACCCATCTGTTATCATCTTTTTGACAAGTTGTAAGAAGAGTTCATTACCACTATTGCCAATGCTGACAGGATTCAGCGCAGTGCTCACCTCATTTTTACCCCCACTCCCAACCGAGGTTCCCATGGAAACTGGTGTGCCCCAGTGCCATTTACTCCCTCTGGCAGTGTTGGCTACTTTTCACATGATACTTTTCCTTATTAATGTTTTGCATATTAACCTTGCATATAAATTAATTCAGCGCAACAGTACATATACACAATATGTAGAACACAATGCGGCCTGGTAGCTTAATGGGTTAAGAGTCAGACTGGGATTTAGATGGTCTAAGGTTAGAAACCCTGTCCTAGTCCATCCCCTACCAGGTGCGTCCCTGAGCCAGACCCCCAGCTCTAGCTCCCTCAAAGTCGCATTGAATAAAAGCATCTGCCAAGCAAAATAAAGTAATATAGATATGTCTGTATAGACATCTGTGGCAAACCTATTTTGGAGGGGGGGCCCACTTTTGCATGTCCATTTTACTAATCATCGTAAGACACGTAGTCATTAGCATTTTCACGTAGCTGCTAGTCTGTTCATGTTTTCTCATATTATCAGAAACATATATTAAATCTGTACTACCTACTACTTATTTTCCTCACAGCTGACAGAGGAGGCAGGAAAACACACACATTTTTTATGTGGGGTTCCTCTGTGAAACAGTTTAGTACTTCGTTTTCAAATGATCTTTCTTCTTAAAAAAAAACCCTGTAAACAAAACACCACTGTCGTGGTGAGTCCCGGTTGAATTTCCTGGTCTGGAGCTGTAACCTCAGATTTCTGGATGAGCCGTGGGCGCCCTAAGTTTCTCCTATACTTTGTTTTGGAGGGGGTTTCAGTGTGCATGCACCAGCTGTAGCGTAGGTCTATGAATCTAAAGATATTTGCGCCACAAAGGAACACGAAATACATTGCAGGACCTTTTAGTTGTGGTAACTGAGAGAGAAAACATTTCACTACACTTGAATGTTGATTATGCACAGTCCTCAAGGTTTGTATAAATTATAGCTTATTTATTTTAATTTTCATGTTGTTCTAAAATTATTTTATTGTGATTGTGATTTGTATCTTCTTCTTCTTTTTCACGTGAGACTGGTGAGGCGATGCCCCAC
Organism: Microctenopoma stevenorrisi; assembly: GCA_032270685.1. Classification (NCBI taxonomy): domain Eukaryota; kingdom Metazoa; phylum Chordata; class Actinopteri; order Anabantiformes; family Anabantidae; genus Microctenopoma; species Microctenopoma stevenorrisi. The sequence continues at coordinate 9,943,307 of JAUMTR010000013.1, read as the reverse complement.
TGCCTCCTATTGGCAGGCCGCCGCTGATGACATGTAAAATGTATTATTTTATATATTTTATTACATACGAGGTCATTTTGCACTTAACAACATCACTTTGAACATGTGTATTAGACAAGAAATGTCCAATCTCTACATCAGCTGATAAAACATTTCTTTCTATATCAACACAAGAACTGTATATATTGTCACATACAGGTCCTTCTCAAAAAATTAGCATATTGTGATAAAGTTAATTATTTTTTGTAATTTACTGATAAACATTAGACTGTCATATATTTTAGATTCATTACACACAACTGAAGTAGTTCA
>JAUMTR010000013.1:9908133-9942895 GCA_032270685.1 Microctenopoma stevenorrisi | reverse complement strand
TGTGTGTAATGAATCTAAAATATATGACAGTCTAATGTTTATCAGTAAATTACAGAAAATAATGAACTTTATCACAAAATGCTAATTTTTTGAGAAGGACCTGTATTACCCAGACACACCCAGCACAGATTTTATTGAGATTTTTTTTTCTCATGCAATATAAGCCAAAAATACAAAAATTTTAAAAATACTGTATGACATGTAATCTGTATTATCATGAAATATTGAATTCTGAAAGGGGAGAAAAGGGTTTTATGTCTTCGCTTGCTTCCTCAAGGGAAAAAGTTTATTTTTGTACATCAAACTGCACAAGCCTTATTTAATGATTATTCCCCCATGCCATACTGTGCTTCTCTCTAATCTTGACTGTCATTCACTCTAATATCAATAATGCTGATGCAATTAGCTGTAATGGCTAAAAATAGAGTTTGTGATTTTTTAATGTCCAAGGGACGAACTTAGTTAAGAAAACAAGCATGAAGCATATCGTACAACAGTTAGGTTCATACCTCTGTACATTGCTACACTGAATATGAAATTAAAAACTCATGGCCTGAGTGCACCCTTCTGGGATCGAGGCCTTGACGTGGCCGAAGGGCTTGCGTGGTCTAGTGATCCTCAGAGCTATGTTGTCGGGAGCTATATGCTCCTGGTAGGGTCTCCCAAGGCAAACAGGTAAGAGGTGAAGATCCAGACTAATTCGATCCAAAATGACCCAAATGGAGAAGAAAAATCAAGGAGCGGCGTTTCCCTTTCCCGGGAAAGGGTACCCGGGGCCCCACCCCTGAAGCCAGGTGAGAGCTCGCCGGCGAGCACTTGGTGGCTGGACCATGGACCGCGGGGTCCAGTCGGGCTCAGCCCGAAAAAGTGGCGCGGTTCCGCTCTCTTGTGGGCCCACCACCTGCAAGAGTGGTCGAGTGCGCAGAGTTATGGGTGGTGGCCGAGGACGGGAGCATGGCGTTATAACCCTCGGTTGCTGAAACTGGCTCTTGGGATATGGAATGTCACCTTTCTGATGGGGAAGGAGCCTGAACTGGTGCGGGAGGTTGAGAAAAACCGACTAGATATAATCGGGCTCACCTCTACGCACAGTCTGGGCTCTGGAACTGTTCTTTTCGAGAGAGGTTGGACTTTGTTCCACTTTGGAGTTGCTGTGGGTGAGAGGCAGGGGTCGCCTTGCTCTTGGCCCCCAGGCTCGGTGCCTGTACGTTGGGATTCTCCCCGTTGGACGAGAGGGTTGCATCCCTGCGCCTTCGGGTTGCGGTGAGGACTCTGACCGTTGTCTGCGCATATGCGCCGAACAGCGGTTCGGAGTATCCAGCCTTCTTGGGGTCCCTGGAGGACGCGCTGAGAGGTGCTGCCCCTGGGGACTCCATTGTCCTGCTGGGAGACTTCAATGCTCACAGCGGCAATGACAGTGAAAGCTGGAGAGGTGTGATTGGGAGGAACGCCCCCCCGATCTGAACCCCAGTGGTGTTCAGTTATTGGACTTCTGTGCTAGTAGCGGATTGTCCATAACAAACACCGTGTTTGAGCATAAGGGCGTCCATAAGTACACGTGGCACCAGGGCGCACAGGGCCGCAGTTCAATGATCGACTTTGTAGTTGTGTCATCGTATCTGTGGTCTTATGTCTTGGACACTTGGGTGAAGAGAGGGGCTGAGCTGTCAACTGATCACCACCTGGTGGTGAGTTGGATCAGATGGCGGGGGGAGCTGCCGGACAGACCGGGCAGGCCTAAAAGTGTTGTGAGGGTCTGCTGGGAACGTCTGGCAAAGGAACCCGTCAGAAGGATCTTCAACCACCACCTCCGGCAGAACTTCGAGCTCGATGGTCCGAATGGACCATGTTCCGGGTCTCCATTGCCGAAGCGGCAGTGCAGAGCTGTGGCCGTAAGGTTGTCGGGGCCTCTCGTGGCGGCAATCCCCGAACGTACCGCACCGAGGAGATTCTGGCAAACCATCAAGCATCTCAGGAGGGGAAAGTGGTGCTCCACTATTGCTGTGTACCGTGGAGGTGGGGATCTGCTGACCTCAACTGTAGACGTCGTTGAGCGGAAGGAATACTTCAAGGATCTTCTCAATCCCACCAGCATGTCTTCCCTAGCGGAAGCAGAGCCGGGGGATTCTGGGGTGGGCCCGTCCATGTTGGGGGCTGAGGTTACCAGGGTAGTTGGGAAACTCCGAGGGGCCGGGGCCCCTGGGGTGGATGAGGTCTATCCGGGTTTCCTTAAAGCTCTGGATGTTGTGGGGCTGTCTTGGCTGACACGTCTCTGCAACATTGCATGGACATCGGGGACAGTTCCCCTGGATTGGCAGACCGGGGTGGTGGTTCCCCTTTTCAAGAAGGGGGACCAAAGGATGTGCTCCAACTACAGGGGGATCACACTCCTCAGCCTCCGGGGTAAGGTTTAGGCGGGGGTGCTGGAGAAGAGAGTTCGATCGATAGTCGAATCTCGGATTGAATACGAACAACGTGGATTCCGTCCCGGCCGTAGGACACTGGACCAGCTCTACACCCTGGCCAAGATCTTGGAGGGGGCATGGGAGTTTGCCCAACCGATTCACATGTGCTTTGTGGATTTGAAGAAGGCATTCGACCGTGTCCCTTGAGGGATCCTGTGGGGTGTGCTCCAAGAGTACGGGGTACGGGGCTCGCTGCTACGAGCCAATAAGTCCCAGTACAGGAGGAGCAGGAGCTTGGTTCGCATTGCCGGTAAAAAGTTGAACTCGTTTCCTGTTGAGGTTGGACTCAACCAGGGCTGCCCTTTGTCACCGATTCTGTTCATAACTTTTTATGGACAGAATTTCTAGGCGCAGCCAAGGGGCGGAGGGGATGCTGTTTGGTGACCTCAGAATCTCGTTTCTGCTTTACGCGGATGATGTGGTTCTGTTGGCGTCATCCAGCAACAATCTCCAGCTCTCACTGGAGCGGTTCGCAGCCGAGTGTGAAGCGGCAGGGATGAGAGTCGGGACCTCTAAATCCGAGCCGGAAAAGGGTGGATTGTTCTCTCTGGGTTGGGGACAGAGTGCTGCCTCAAGTGGAGGAGTTTAAGTATATCAGGGTCTTGTTCACGAGTGAGGGACGAATGGAGGGAGAGGTCCGGCATCCGCAGTAATGCGGACTCTACACCGGTCCGTTGTAGTGAAAAGAGAGCTGAGTGAAAAGGCGAGGCTCTCGATTTACCAGTCGATCCACGTTCCTACCCTCATCTATGGTCACAAGCTCTGGGTTGTGACCGAAAGAACAAGATCGTGGATGAGAAGTTTGGTCATCCGGGAGAGACTGGAGAGGAGTCAGTTGAGGAGGTTCGGGCATCTGGTCAGGATGCCACCTGGACGTCTCCCTTGGGAGGTGTTACAGGCATGCCCCAATGGGAGAAGGCCCCGGGGCAGAACCCAGGACACGCTGGAGGGATTACATCTCACGGCTGGCTTGGGAACGCCTTGGGGTCCCCCCAGATGAGCTGGAGGAGGTGGCCAGGGATAGGGAGGTCTGGGTTTCCCTGCTTAGGCTGCTGCCCCTGCAACCCGACCCTGGATCAAGCGGAAGATAATGGATGGATGGATGGATGTCTGAGTGCAGTCAAGACTTTCAGCTTTAATTTGAATGGGTTTGATAAAAGTTACATTACATTCATTTCATACACAACCCACCATTACTGGGCCTCATAAATCATTATTATTAACATAAAAATGTATTTTAATATTTAATTTAATACTTTTCAAACTAAACTTTTGTCAAATCCCTTGAATTCAAGTTGAAGGTCTTGGCTTTGTTCATATGCTAAGTGTTTCATAAAAAAAAAAATTACTAACTAAACTTAAATCATATTGAATTATTTTAGGCAGTATTCCTAAAGTTCCTCATGTTTACTATGTCTCCATCTTTACTGGGTTGCAGGGGTTTATGTAACAAGCATAGCTATGTGCTGCATTTCAGTGGACAAACTCAAAACATAGTTGCTCTAAAATAAATCTTTATCTGCAAAGTCATGGAAATGTCTACTAATGCAAGACCAGTACTATATTTCATCCTAACATAACAATCTCTAAAGGGAACAGGAATAGATGAAGACATGTATTCTATTTAGTCAGCAAGTTACTCATGTTGAGGTGCTGGCGAGAATGTCCTTGTTGCACTTTTATGCCATCCTTGTTGTTTGGGATACCTAACCTCACAACCTTGCTACCCTAGAGTGATTTACTAATTGACAATTCAATCTTAGGACGACACTTAGAAACTCACTTGTTTGTACATGCTTTTGGTGATTACAAAAATTCAACTATGCAGTCTACTGCAGTCTATGCTGGAAAAAATATCTCTTTGCTGACATCATGTGGTTACTGTAGTAAACTACATGTGAACCTTAGACGCTAAGTCCTCTACCCTGCACTGTGTCCTGCCCTTTTTTGTATCACATGACACAATCATGTGATCTCCATGGCGGATTACACACAGCCCCAAACAATGGTTATTCTGAATGTACAAGGAAAACACTGACATTTAACCCTTAAAACTGCATATAATGCATACACGTCTTCTTCATTTGGTGTTTTTTCTTATTAGTTTTAGTATTTTTCATGTTTTACTATTAAACAAACATTATGTAATTAACAAAATGTTAAAGTGTTAACCCATAATATGTTTTATATTTGACATTGTCCAAAGTAGCTAGCTTGGCTCAACTCACAAGATGATCACATGCAATGGTTTTGAATTTACAGACTGCCTTGTCAAGAAGCTATTTCATATTTCTTGTCTTATAAATGTGCTTTACATCAATCATCAGTTGTCTTGTGTAAAGGAAGGGTTGGTACCATAGCCATATTTGTGCTATAAATCCACGTTAAAACAGAAAAAGTAGAGAGAAAAGACAGATCATAATTACTTTAAGATACGTGGGAGTGAATGCAATCAAATATTGCAATACACATTTAAAGCAAAAGAGGGCAGTGCCGACCAAGACATAGCAAAGAAGTCAAAAAATAGAAACAGACAACCTATTGTATTTGTATTTTAATGCTTGAGGGAAAATTGTATTACATTGAATTACATTAACCACAAGTTACTGGTCTTTACAAATCTTTCAATAGTTCCAGTGGCAAAACATGTGTTTTAAACATTTCAGTTGTAACCTCTAACATATGCACCAATTGTTATTATATGAAGCTGTGGATCATAGGACATAAATGCACTCTTGTATTTTGGCACTCATGCTTAAAGTTATTATGCTAGATAGCTTCAGACTTATATTCAAAGAGTGACCTGTCTGGACGTGCCAACCCTGTGGCACAGTATGTGTTAGATTACCACACTGGGAATTAACAGAAGAAGGTTATAAATCTGTCTAGGCTTGCCAGAGGCAGGGTGAGAACTATAGAGACGGCAGGAGACATAACCTGACAAATGATGTTCAAATGAAGACAAAGGGATAAAGATAGATAGATAGATAGATAGATAGATAGATAGATAGATAGATAGATAGATAGATAGATAGAGAATAGTTGTGTTAAAATGTCATGAAAAAATCCCAGTCTTTCCTGGATTCAATTATTAGTGAGAAAGTATTAGTGTGTAAGAGAGTAAAGTAAGTATACTTTGAAGTTGCTTCTCCAATGAAGAGAGGTGGATGATGTCAAAAGCCATTCTTAAGCGTGGCACTGATGATAGAAAGTTGTTCTTGTAGAGAGAGGGTTGTGGCATACCTATGTAACATTCATATCATTTGAATTATGAATCACAGTAAGAAAAACTCTATGTTCTAAGTTCATAAATATTAAAAGGACTGAGTATACAGATCGTCATATTGACAAAGGAAGAATACTAATGTCCTCCTCTTGGAGTTTGATTAGAGGTTAAGCAGAAAGCAAACTACATAATTTATTTTTATTCTTGCATTTTTGTACCTTTTTAATTGACTCTTCTTTTGAAGTTTTCTTGGTCCATTTCTTTTTAAAGTGAAATATGGTGCACAACAAGACAGAAACTGGTGTGTTACTTAGTTTTTTAGTCTGTGAAATAAAAAGGTAAGAAAAATCTAAAATTTGTGCAACCCACTGGATAAATGCTTGTGGACAGGCAGCCACTTTAACACACAATGGTTAGGAGTTCAGTGTCTTGTCCAGGGACAGTCTGACATGTGGCCAGTAGTCTGGAGTTGAACCACCAACTTTGGGGTTCAAGGATAACTGCCCTACCATCTGATCCACTATTGCTCTCAAACACATGTTTCAGTTTTTATTGTACAAAATATGTGCTGTGCAACATACATCCAGTATAAGCGTTCCATTTCCAAGGCCCATGCTCTAGTAGTTGACACACACATAAAGCCCACTGTCCCTGCTGACACAGACCTTGTCTGCAATCTATTAAATTGAATGTTGTATTTAACTGGTTTGGAGCCAGGGCAAAGTTACATGCTTTTGTATCATTCTAACTCCTCTCTCTTGTGGAATGTGCTTATTTCAGAGAGGAGAGAGAGGCAGAGACAGAAAGTGGAAGTGTGAGCCCATGCAGGTGAGAGTGTCTAACAGTGAGGAAATCAATATGATGTAAATTATTAAGAGCTCAGGAATGCGTCTGACCCCTACTGTCTTGCAGCAGGCTGGGCTCTGAAGGCTGGCAGGTGGACGCGAGCTTGGACTTTCCCTCTAACACTCATTAGTGGCTGGGAGCCGGGGCTCCTTGTGAGTGGGAAGGCAGGGAACACAGCGGGGAAGTGATGGCCCAGGCCTCTCACATCCCGGCTCAGCCTTCGCTCTGGCTCTGCCAGCCTCTCCCTGGAAGCTCATTAGTAAGTGCACTGATGCATAAGAGCTAGTCATTAGCTGGGCTTTTTTTCCGTCTTCATCTCTCTTTCCCCTGACACCATGTCTGATCCTGAAGACCGGTGGCAGTGCCGGTTTAAAAGACGAGAGAGAGAAGAGAGAAGTCCACATTACCGCAGGTAGTCTAGATATACGGATATAAGACAGCGGTAGCCATCAGATTTTTTTTGCTTTTATATATGGGGTGTTGGGTGGGGGTATCAGTTCGGAGTTCTTCAAATGAAGTCCAACCATAGCCCTTCAAACCAAAGAGTAAACATTAGCGCTTGACCAGGACTTTGGCTGAGCGCCCCTTTCTTCCTCCATGGTTGGTTTTGATCTTGGGTATTTGCTTTTGCTGCTGGCCAGATCCCCCCAGCACCTGATGGTTGCCCAGGCTCTGAGTAAATAAGAGTTGGGGCCCAGGCCTCTTCGGGGCTGCTGGGTAAATAAAGTCTCTGGTGTGTGTAGCATGCCTGGCAGCAGGGCAGAGTACTGTGGAGAGCTCCAGAGACACGCCACCCCCTCTTTTCTATAGCTAGCTGTTTAATTCTGTTTTCCTCCCTTTCTTTAACTTTCTCTATTATACCTTTCGATTTTACTTACACACCAGACCTCCCTCTCAGCAGGTGTACTGATTGTTAGCCAGTTGTACTCATCACCATTTATTGCTTCTAAGGACCCGTGTTCTTAACTAGTATGATGGGATTAACTTGTTCAGGCAGTTTGGTCAAATGAATGGAAACAAACAATTTGACAATTGAGCTCTTTTGTCATACAGTAATCAAGGTTATACATATGTTACATCCTAAGATTTCTATTAGACACTATTAAAATTCAAAGATCATGTTATTAAAAGCAGCATTTAATTAAAAACATCATGTAGGATAGAGTGCTTGCCTCTGAGGAACACTTTGGCATTTAGTAAGTCTTAAAATGTCAGAAAGATAAGTGATGATGATCGCACCTGTAATAATGTAATTACTCTTTCAATAGTAATATTCCAAGGCCACAAACAAATGGATTTCATATACTACTGAAAGATTAAACAATTTAACACATGATGTCTCCATACCTTATTAAAACAAAAAAAGTGGCCATTGGGGACCCACCTTATTGTAGACGTTACATTGCTCAACCTACATATTATATACCTTCCTGCTTTTAGCTGGTCTGAACAAGAAGCTTGGAGGAGCTTTTTATAAAGCAACACAGCTGTTTTGGCCTCATTTCACCAGTAAATGAGTACTGTTCTGCAGCTGATGTCTTTTCATTAGAGGAGTAACAGATAAGTATTTAAGTTTACATGCTATAGTGTCATTCAGGCACTGTAACTGGGGATTTGCCTTTGTGAAAGTTTACTGAGTCAAATCTCATCAGCTTAATGTGATCTGGCGCTAGCCATGCTGGATCCCCTTATGCCAATTAATCCAGGTTGTAACTCACAGACTCCTGCTGACCAATTCACATCCATTGTTGATAGTTTTTGGCTGCAGGAGCCTCAAATCTCCTTATTAGAGCCAAAAACCACAAGAAACCCACCACCTCTTTCAGCCCCATCATATTGTCTGTTTATTGCCAGCAATTAGTAAAGCCAGGCAGGCTGAGAAATGACAAGATGGGGCATGGCTATTGCAATGCATAGGCGTTGTTGGCTCACAAACCAGCTGAAAGCCTCAACAATGTTTGTTAACCCTAGGGGTCACGACTGATTCACTAGCGCAGACAGAAAACAAGATTTATGTAGCACAAATCAATACGCAGTCAGACTTTTACTATTGTGAAGCGCCAATCCAGGCACTTCTCCCTATCAGTCTAACATGACACTAATGAGCTTTTATTCCTGTTTAACCCAGCCTGTGATGAATCGGTTGGCAGGCTAAGATGGAGACACTGAGAAGCAGACTGACCTTGATTAGTTGAGGAACACATGGCAACATGCAGAGGCTGATGCAGTGGCATGTCATTGAGAGAATGGCCTATCAGTCTTCAGATTTCCTGCTGGGGATTGTTTATCCACTGTTTATCCATTGTGAGAGAAATTAGCAATCCTGAAAGTGTATCGAGTGGACTAATGACAATGTACTTGGGTGCTGATCCCATTCAGTGCCGTCTTTAAGTAAATTATAATGAATACAGTTCCTCCACTTCTCCTCACTGGGAGTATCGGCTAACCAAGCTCACAATTCCTCTTTATTCTCCCTTTCATTAGTTGTGATTTCATTACCGTTGCTTGTCAATCGAACACAAATAGACACACACCTGGCTGAACCCTCCCTGCAAGTAACCCCAGAGTAAATTATTGTACAGTTAGAATCCTCATCTTACAAACTGGAAGGCCAAAAATGTAAAATGTGTTGAGTGTCTTCCCCCCCTTACCCCGTGAATGGGTAAAACTGGAAAGTGACACGAGTGACGTGCGCTATTCTCTGAGCATTGACCAGCAGGCACAATAGAGCAGTTGATACTGGTTCCAAGTTCTATTTCAGGGGCTGCATTCCAATTGATTAGGAGGCTTGTGAAACAAATGCCGGTGACAGAAACGCGAGTACAGCCCTGGCAACTGTTGGGCACTGTGCCAGGTGTACAGTCTTTCCTTACAGCACGGCTCTCTCTCCCTCTCTCTCATACACACATTAGTGACACATGAACGGCACCCACGGTGTGACCAGTGGGATAACGTAGCAGCTTCATCTCTCTGAGCTTTTCTTGTTGCCTTGAATTCCACCGGTAAAAAGTGTGTGAGCAAGCACTCTTCAAATGTATAACCTCTCATTTAAAGGAAAAATGTATTTTACAGTATTTCTGAAAAAGAGAAATATTCCTAGATTTGCATTACACTTGGTCCTTGACAAGTGACAAGAGTTCACAATTCTGCTTTAGTCAAGTACAGTTTTGAAGTACTTTAAGTACTTTTGGCCAGAGTTTAAAACTATATGCGTGTGTGGTATAATACATTTTTGTATAGGTCTGTGCATGTCTTTGTGCAAGGACAAGTGGGTGAACGTGTTGTACATGCCGGTGCCTGGTCTCAGCAGCAGCACCGGGTAAACGCCTGCTTGTCTTTATAGTGAAGCTAAAGATTGGACAAACAAGCTGAATCTGGATTATTATCCTGTAAAATGAAAGCATATCCACAATTTGCATTTTAATGAGCAATATAAAACAAATTGTCCCTGCAACAACAACTCAATACAAAAAGCTATGGCTTACTGTAACAATCAGACATTTTATTAACACATATGTGAATCACTTATATCATTATAATTCAATTTTAAACACCCATTTAGTGCATTTAGAGATTATTAATAATTCTCTTTAAGGATAAATGTACTTTTATCTTGTTTTGGTTTATTCTGTATTCAATATAAACTAAGTCACATGTTGCTTCCTGCTCTTTCTAAATCTACTGTGATTGTGACATGTGTGAGGAAGCCATGCAGAAAATTTATGCATACAATTTATGCATGGCTGATGCAAAGTTCAGTAGGCCTGTGCCAAACAAAACACTGTTCAATTAAAAGGGAAGTAATGGCATCCTATATAATAAAGGATATCTGTGCATATATAAACTGACAGAAAAGCATGATGGCTCATTCATGTCATGCTATGCAATTTAGTTAATGCATTCCCCCTTGGTCTTTAAAACACTTGCACATTCAAATTTGCTATCATAATCTGTATGACAGAGGACATTAATTATGTTCAGTGGCTGATCACTGTTTCTTCACAATATCTCTGATTAAAATTTCACACGTTGTAATGATGTGCTTCAGAGCTAACTTCAGAGCTAGAAGCTGTGAAATTTACTAAGCAGTCGGTGGGGTTGACTTTTTCCAACGCACACACAGACACACACACACATATAATCCAAATCAAAGCTGTTAAGTGCTTGAGGAAAAGCTTTATTTACATGCAAACGGCAATATATCTTAGCAACTTGTTCATTAAAATATTGTGCAAATGAGGAAACAACAAAGCAGTCTCTCCTGATATGTGGGTTCAAATTTCATATTTGGGAAGTTTAATTAAGCAATAGATTATATTTTGAAGCAAGTGTTCACTTTAATGAATCCCCAGAGACTGCAGATAAACACTGCAATGGTATCAAAGCATTCATCTCTTTAATGGATGTGAAAATTAGAGATGTAAATGGCTTTAAGCCTTTATTTTCATTGCTCGTGGGAATATTTACTGGATAAAGACGACATTTACGTAACCTACATTATACATATACTTTCATTTTTGGAAATCACATAAATAGCGTGCGACCATTTTCAAGGACAAAGACTAAACACTTATTTGAAACAGGCTTTTAACTGCTGTTTTGAACCTAATTCCATGTAAATTTTAAAAAGCACATTATCCCGCTCTAGCATCTGATTCACTCACTCTTCTGTTTGGGCGAGCTCTTGTTTGACCAAAGAGCATTTCGTGAGAGAACTGGCCGTTTTTTCGGTTTCTCAATAAGACGTTTGCCTGAGTGTGGCTCTATATTCTGCAATCCCAGAACAGTGCAGAGTCAGTGAACCCTGGTACATTGTGTGATGGAGGAGTGCTACGTGCTCAACATTCACCTCCGCGGGGCCGCCTGTTGTTTATCCCTGTAATGTCCATTTTATTGGGAATCTCAGCGAGCCTTCACACTACCTGCTGTGCTCAGCAGTGTGGAGAAGCCAGGGCCAGTAGAGTGGTGGTCATTGCCTGTCAATCACAATCACAAGGATCAGTTAGCAGCCATCAGTCTGACAAGGCATACCCAGATGCTCTGTCTGTCTTCCATCTCCTCATGTTCTACCTCCAACCATTGGTTGTCCTTCAATTACTTGTTTGAACTTCCTATCTGTCTATCATAAACTAATGTTTGTGGGCTCTTACAGTGTGATTCTTTTATTTTATTTGTATTGTGTAAATCATTGTTTAAAAAAAATAAAGAAAAATGAAATATATAACTTCAGAAAAAAAAAGATTTTAAGTGTTATTTTCAACCTCAAAGGAGACTGTTGCTGCGTTTGTGCTGAAGTCTTGGGGAAGAGAGCAGTCAGAGGTGATAAGAAGGTAACACCACAATATACTCGAGCTGCTGGAAAACAAACACAACACATTGATTATATCATCTTTTACAGACACCCAAAGCTCACTGCGGTTGATGTTTACCTGACACGAAGTAAACAGCACGTTGGACTGTAGACTTCTACTCTGCATTTCATTTGAGGCTGTGACCCAGTATACGTGCATCTGTGACCTGTTCCCACCCCTAATTTCCCCCATCACATTCAGAGCAGAGCTGCCAACGGTCAGCTTCATTATAGCCAATATCTTAAATCACCTCTCATGTGTTTCCCACTAGTTTGAAGCTTGGTCTCCTCTGAATCGCAGTCATTTAAATGTTCCTGTGCTGATTGAGGGTGCAGGTGGTAATACATTAAGGGACTGAGACAGCCAGTGGCACAGTGCTGAAAGACCTTTACCCATTTGCACTAAGTTTCCGCTCACATTCGGAGGCATGACGGTCTAATTAGGCCAATGGTTTTGACTGTGGCCATATTCATATGGGACAGCTCACTTTAAGTTGTACAACAAGGTGATTCTACATCATATATACTCCACAAGGCCAATAGATTATGACATGGTCTAGGGAATTTCAAGAAGAAATTGTAGATTAATGAAAGCAGAGAATGGCTGCTGAGAAGAACTGTGACGGGGTTATTGCTCTTTTTCTCTCTGTCCTTTAACTAAAGGTGTCTCAGACCTCTTGAGAGGCAAAAATGTCTGGAGTGTAAATGCAGATGTGCTCAGAATTACATAAGCAAAGTCTCAAAGTCTACATTATTTACAGATTTGTATATGAAGTTCAATGCATATCTTAAAGAAAGATGTTTTACATGTGCTACAAAAATCAAAGGCATTCATTCCGTTTTATACAAACAGCTTGTTTCTGTTTTTGAACCACAGTAAGATCCTGGTATGTCTCTGTCTTCTGTTTCTGATGAGCTCTTCTAGCAGATAAAAGCTTCAGAAAGCCCTCGGTCCATTTCCATTCTAGCTTCCAGCAGTGTGAGTGGTGTGACAGCCTCTTGGGGCAAAGGGATTATTGAGATCAGGCCTCCCCCAGCTCTATGCCTCTGGCCCAGCCAGCCAAGCTAGCCCAGTGAGTTCCTCAAGCCCCCCGGTGCCTTGCAGAGCAGCCCACTAGGCACACAGAGAGCAAAGAGGCACCAGGGACCCCTCTAATTGTCTATGCTTTGGGCGGCTTTCTGGCAAGCCAGCGTGAAGAAGGCCCCCAGTCCCAAGGCTGTCCCACTGCTCCTCACTCAGCCCTTACTCGGAGATTCTTAGGACGATATATCTGCTTTGAGGCTTTTGGTTTCTGGGGCCATCTCATAGCACAGGTGGAAGTAGTGAATTTCTCTTAAAGTCTGCTGTCAACATGGTCAGTGGTAGTGATACAGAAGGGTCATATGCTAAACTGCTCAAGTGATGTGTAGACTATTTGGCGTAAATGTGTTGCGGGCATGTCACTCTCCGAAGGTCTTTAAAGGTTTTATGGCTTCTGCCGTTAATCTTGGAGCACTAAAAATAAGGATTTCAAAAAAATGTAGATAAAGAGGAAGACTGAATGTGTTCTTAAATACAAATTTGATTTGAATTAATTTTACATATCAGTTTCAGACCAGTGATATGTCAAAATAACTTGTAATAATAGTTATTTGCAGTTGATGTTGATTGACTAGTAATCTGGTTAATTGTCAAAAATATTGTTTGTTAATTTTTAAATGCTGTATATATAAGCAAAATAAATTCTATAATTACATAAACAACACTTTATTATTTTATTTCATAGTGATGTTTTGTATGTACAAATTCTCGGTATGTGCTGCTGTTAGAACTGAGGAGACCATAGCTGCTGGGAAATGAATGAGGACTGACAAGGCCACCAGTACAAAGGAAGGGTTAGTCTCTGGGTTTCTGAGTGGGGGAGGGGAGGCAAAGGAAAGTGTACAGCCACAATAATAATCAGGACACAATCACTTTGGTCTTTGCTGCTTGTTTAATCAGCTTAGTATTTTATTCTTATTTTGTTAATTTAACAGCAGCTTTGCAGGAAAAAAACAATACATATGGAACTTATACAATATCACTTGCCATTGTTGAGCTGAACAAAAAAAAAAGATTTTTAAAATTTTAACGTAGTATAGAAGTCAGTAGTCAAATGACGTTGGAAATCAGTTACAGCTTATGTGTGGCTTTCTAACTGCAAGATCAGCCAAATTGAACTACAAGCAATTATAAGGCACACTAACATTTGTGTATGCGTGCCATTACTAAGACTGACAAAACATCACAACTATTGTGCATGTATTAGCAACTCATTAGCAACATACATATTGTTCAATTTCCTCAGCCATTTAATTAAAGTGATTTCATCATTTACACCTCCCCCTTTTTATTTCTAATCATAAAAACACCAATTAACTGACAAATTCCACATCAAAAACATACTGGTGTGGACCAGCTATTGTACTGCAGACTCTAATAACACTGTGTGGGGATCATTATTAGTTTCAAATAATTCATTAGTGCTTAAACTTTTCACTATGTTTTGTCCGCATGTGTTGCTCAGATATGTTTTGAGTTGAAGAGACAGCTGCTTTTTTGTTTTGCGTTTCTACTCTTTTACAGGGTATCTGGAGCAAAACAACTCAGCTCAGCTACTGAGTTGAAGTTCTGAGCTCAGTAAATAGATATTTAGCCATGCTGGTCATGCCAATAACAGCCATGCAAAGGATAGCTAGACAATAGCCCCTAACTGAACTGTGACAGGGTAATTACAGTGCACACATAATAAAATTCTCTTTACATAGGTCACTCAGAAAGTGTAATTAAAAAAGCGTTATAGATTATTTTTATTGAAGCAATTAAACCAAAAAGCAAAAAGTAATTAAGTGTGGAGGTAATAATAGTGTTGGTCAACAGCATTTGTTTTTAGAGAGGGATTTTTCAGCCTCACCTCTCTAATGCAGCACAGACATCCTTTCATTTACACTCTAGGATTTTATAATGTTAAACTGTTTTTTTTACTGTGTAACAATTATGTTTATAATGCCAAAAACTGAGCATGATTTAATGAAATCGTTATCATGAGTGATAATTCTGAGTAGATGTTAGATGTGAATTATTGTCTACTTCGCTGTCCTGAATTAATGACTACTATTCATACTACTGGTTTATAATTATGTTAAATTGGCCGTCTTATCAGCAGTCAAAGACTTGGGATTATCAGCGTCTTGACTGTGTGGACTGTGCCAAATTCCTTGTGGATATACGCCTGTCCCCTGCACAAAGAAAAAAGGAAAGATAATATTGGTAGGTTAAACTCCACAATTTTCTCTTAAAAGATGCAAGGAGAGCTACTGCACAAATGTGCTCCTGCTTTATGAGGGAAATCATACTGATGGGTTTGTGAGGCATTAACATCCACTTGACTTTGAGTGCAGCTGATTTTACAAGCCAACACATACATGTGGCTGACACATCAACTGTGTTGATCTCTGCAATTGTGTCAGGTAACTGAATTCAGATGATATGGTAATGCGAAGGCTAAATATGTAGCCCTAGTTAGCATATGGGCCACTTGAATTTCAGAAATTTATTATGATTCAGACTGCACACGTCTGAAATGTAATAATCTAATTGTCAGGTTTGAAAAAGAAGCCATCATTTCATACAGTTAGGTCAAAGATGTGTTTAAAAAAAAAAGGGAAGACAGATTTCTTTGTCGGTCACATACATGAGCACGAGGTTGTTAAAAGTTTTCCTTTCTATTGTGCATGTAAGATCAGTAGTTATCATAAATTAACATAAAACGCAAACGAAACAGAAAATTGTGCATCATATTTGCTGGAACGTTTAACATCCAGTGTAACTGTCTCTCTGTGACAGATACGAAGCAAGGATTTGTATACTTCCCTCATCTCTATGATTTACATCACCACTCATTACATCTTCATACCTATTGCCATTTATGTGTTTTATAAAGCAGCAATAATAATCCTTCATAAATACCTTTAAATTATGTCACATAGTAACCCAGGTTTAATAGTTCATTATACATGAACCATAACAAAAGAAAAGCGATCAAGTGATTTTACTTTGGGCACAGTAGTTGTGGTCTGAAGTAAAACTTTCCTTTTGTTTCATGGCCTGTCATGGGGAATGTGAACAGCAGAGGGCAGCTTGAATACATAAATACACAAACCAGAAGGGTAAATCTTTCGGTCATCAACTGCATGCACTCGTTTACATGCCCATGTTTACACCGCTCAGCTACTGTCTGACAGCTGGTTGGTCCGCAGAGAGCTGGGGATTGTGATCAGCATCAACCCTATCACAATACCGCTCAGGGGACCGAGTGGAAAAGAAAGAGAATGTTGGAGTGACACGTAATTGACCAACACCAGTGAAGTAGCAGGTAATGTTATGGAAACCCTGTGTCAATTTGTAAGTCACACATAATCTGGAGCTCTCTCTGTCTTTTTTCTCTGTCTCTTTCTTTCTCTGCCTCGTTCCTTGCAGGCTGCAAAGAGACTTACAGCCGCTTGCTGCGGCAGAACAATCCTCAAAGACAACACTCTATGCTGTTTTTATTGTTAAACCTGTGTTCAGCCATTGTCTGCCCTCCCTCCTTAGCTCTCTCTCTCTCTCTCTCTCTCTCTCTCTCTCTCTTTCAGTTTGCCCCTCTCTCTAACCCTCTCTCTCACTGTGGCTCAAGATGAATCTGCCAGCATGTGCTCATGCTCTTCATCACTGTCAGGTGCCCCATGGTGGTCCTCCTCCTCTTTTTCAAACTGGGCACCAACCGCTGGCTGGAATTATTCCTCACCTCCAAAACTCTTCCCACTGTTTCTAAATAAATGTGACTGTAGAAACTGAGGAGTGCTGCTCATCCATCTTTACCGTGTGGTGTGTGGAGAGTGGAGTGTTTACTGAACACGACAGAGAGCCTAATAAGCCACGCAGACATAAAGTATGGAATGTAACATAATATATTAGATATGTCACCTACAATTTACTCTGTGCCCCATAATTTAGGGAAATTATATTTGTTTCGTACGACATTTGTAGCATGTCATTAGCAGTTGTTTGGCCAGTTGTATAAGACTCGTTAAAGCAGCCTCTTGATGGACTGTCTTTGTTTCACTTGACACAGGAATAAATGCTGATGTGAAATTTGTAATTAAGGTACACCACTGGCCAAGTGTTTGTGAGTGTGAGACTGTGTCTCCTAGGTGGGATGCGAGTTGTTAGAGTTTGCAATGAATGTGTGCTAAAGATATAGGACTGTACGCTCCAGCCTTGAAGACACCTACACATACAGCATCTCATGCTGCTGCTGCTGCTGCTGAACAAGGTGTGTAGTGATTTCTTGTCTCTGTGTTGGTTATCAGTAGACAGTTAAAGAGAATGCTTTCATTTGTTTTTCTTTGAGGTAATTAAGCTTTTCCTGATGAGTGATATTGTGCTTATTGTCCCTGGCGTCATGCAAATGTGATTTTTTTCCCAGCCCTTTCTAAAATGCCTTTTACACACGACATAAAGTTAAATAGTTATTTTTTTTCACTTCAGGGTAAAACTTAAAGAGCATAAAGGTTGTAAGTCACCCAAATAAGGAAAGTACCTGCGATACAACTTGATTAGCAGTTAAATCAAATGACCTACAGTGCGAGACCTTTGGTTGATCTCCTGTGGGACACATCAGTTGGTATTCTTTCTGTCTTCAGTATGAATCTCATTCCTCAACACAAATATGCACTTATTAAGTTCCCCAAGTTCAATTTGAAATGGGTTTGTAATTAACAACTAAGCCAAGCTTTAATATGTCACATTTATTGTATTTTCCTATCTCTGAAATTCAGTCCTGAAACAGAATGATGTGTATTTTATAGCAGTTATGATAAGAGGCTTACACAGTCAAAATCTCAATATAGATCATTTGACAAACGTCTTTGGTGGCCACTCGTTAAATTGGTTTCACCCGCATATTTGGGCCTTATTTAAAAGATATCTTTGAATAATGGTAAGCAGTTTAGCTCATCTGAAAAGAGGAGGGTGATGCAATTGAACTCTATTTCACTCTGTTTTGTTTAATCTATAACACTGTAGGCTTTCTCGCAGTCTTTTCTCACATAGTTTATAGCTTCTATATTCTCGCATAGATAAATACAGCTTAGGCATACCTATCTTGAATTTAAGTCAGTCTAATACTTCTCATTTCATATCAAGGGCACAAGAACATAATTATCTGATCATTCCTTGCATTCATTACATTAATGAATCAAATATGAATAAGTGTTCCTCTTGGAGAAAAAGGCAATTACCATAAACATTAATATTAATGTCATTATGTGGTGATGCTGAGCTAAAATATCTAATGATGCGTTTCAATATACCAATGTTTGCAAAAAGGAAATCAAAATACTCTTTGTAATTGTTCCTTTATATATGCAATTTTGGAAATAACCATTGTGACAACAATTGTGGGAAAGTAATGTATTTTTGCAAAAACAAAACATGTTCCACTAATCATAATTAACATGTTTACAGTTTGCAATCTGTCACTGAGTAGCAGGTAGGTAAGGTATGGTCTATGTTTTTTCTTCCCTCAGTCACATCTGTTTGGAATAACAATGTGCATCTGCTGAAAATCAGTGGAATTAAAGCAGCTGCATTTTATTCTTTACATGGAAGTTTTTGGCATGAAAAGAAAATCAGGAACACAAAAGTATATTTGGTCTTTAGGTTTCTTTCTACACACAGTGACCACACTATGTATCTTCAGTTCACACGGCAGCAAATCATAAAGAAAACGCATTATGGCATACATCTCAACAATGTGCCCCAAATATTCTGAAAAGCTGTTGCATGGTCACTTTTTTCAAACCAAAAGCATCAATAAGCTGGTTGTATTTCACTGCTACTGAGACATTGGCTGTCAACAGAACTCCTATCAAAAGCAGTGGTACCATCCAGTGCCTAGAGCGTCTGGCTCTGTCCTATTCTTTAGCCAAACTGGTCTCTGGCAGCTGCACGCATGCACACTGGCTGAGGTCAAAGCTGTCACTTCAGAGGGCACTGTCAAATCTCAGCCAGCACTGCATGATGTGGGAGTGCTCCCTACAATCACCCAGATGTTTCCAATCAGCTGGGCTTCTCCTATCCTCCTCACCCACTTTTGGCACTGTCTGAATTTGGAGTGCTACCATCAACTACTGAAGACATTGTATGAAAAGTGGACGAGAAAATCTGATTAAGTGAAAGCGGTGCTGACATTTTTTAAGATAATTTTTTGCTTTCTGCGACTCATCACCCAAATTTTGTTTTGGCAAATTCCCATTTAGTTTGTAAGAAAAAAGAAAAGCACAAATCACAAAATTAATTAAAATATTGTGCAGATAAAGAGCAATTGTTGTGAGCACATTTTGACTGTAAAACAGAAGTTTAATTAAGTGTCTTAAAAACTTAAAAATGATTTTTTTAGTAAGAAAATATATTAAAGATTTCAGACACACTATGAACCTATGTTAGGTGGATGCACTCTGTGTCTCCTTTTTGGTGTGTTATTCCTTCTAACCTCTCTACATTAAACACAATCATTTTCTGTGCATGATCACTGACATGCACATTTTTCTGTCAGCATGACTGATAACTATTCAGAATAATTAACTCAACATGTAACTGTAGTGTAGCATAACTTTGGGAAAACCTTTTATTTCACAGCTCATAGATTGTGGGTGCTAATGCAATAAGTGCATTTGAAATTACATGTGTGAAACCAGACCTGAAATCCTAATATAATAGTCAATCTGATTCTATGATTTGACACTTTAGCAAGAAAAAGTGTCTGAGACAAGTTGACGAATTCTGCAAGTGACCTTGTTTCTAAGTCAAACAGAAACCACAACAGTACTAATCATTTCTAATAACAGGATAAAGGGGCTGAGAAAGGGTATGATATAGACCACTTAACATCAGCCTTCACAGCACCCACAGACAGACAACTTCAATGTATAAGCAAATGGTGCATGTAATTTTGTTAGATTGCCTGCTGCAGAGAGCCATAATGTTCTCTGTGCATAAAAATACTGTAACCTTGCACACAATATGTAATGAATAACAATAAATAGAAAATATACACATGCACACATGAAACCTCACAGTGACCTTCAACCTGCCATACAGATAGGTTGAGAACCTTCACAGATACATAAAGACAGGATTAAATAAATAGTTTTTTTGTTGTTTGATGAATTGGAGCTCAGAGACTGTCAAAATCTAGTGTACAAATGATGTTGCTTTAGCATTTTGTGAAAAAATAAACTGACACTAAGAACAAACCTGGAGCACAGAGGTATTCCTCCAGCACGGAATCCGTCTTGTTTTTCTATTCTATATGAAATGTATAATGTGCTTTGTATTTTTGTAGGTGGGTTGGTTAATCCACAGAGGACGGTATCCGAAGATGAACAGAAGTCAGTGGTGGCCCAACAATAACTGTTGTTGCCTATTTGACTCCTAACAGGTTAGTCCAGACATCGGTACCAAGTGTTTTGACACTCGATGTCACTCGATGGTTCTGTAACGTAATTCTCAAAAATTGCCCGTTTTCAAACAAGTGTTGGAATTATTGCCCCACAAAAGCGCATGTATTAAATGTGACTGATGTCTTTATTTAATACTGCATACTTGTACCTTAAGGAGCAAAAATGAATCATCCTTGACTCCACAGTGGCACAACAGTGGGACAAGGCGTGCCTCAACCATTGAATGCAAATTACCACAATTTAGAGCCTTGTATTCAGCGGGAGACCATTGCTAAATGGTCAGACAAGCTAGTCACAGATATTAAAATAAATTATGTCTAATTTGAATTTTAGTCACGCTACATTAACTAATAGAAAGTTATTAACATTTCAAAAGACAGAAAAAAAGCTTTTGCCTGCAAAATTAACAGTGCCTGGGCTGACCTGTAAGCCATGCAGTCTGATCACTGTAATGACAGCGTAATGGCATATTTACATTAAAATCTGGGCAGCTAATATGGGATTCAGAATGGGAGGCTCAGTCAAGGATTATTTAGTCTGGCCTGCTGGCCTCTCGCTAAATGTTTCTTTCTTAACTTCAATACAAAGCAGAAAGTTTTCATTTCATGACTATTTATGTAGTTGGTCTCTGTGGCTTGCTTTCCCTCTCACCACCCTAACGTTCTCTTTAGTTTCAACCTTTTAGCTTTCATCTGCTCTCTCTTTTTCCTCCTTGGTCTTTAAAGGCAATTATCATTTCACTTCAGAAATGTCAGAACTCGGCACTTCACTTGTATCTCGAGGAGCCGTGTTGGGATGAATGGAATTCTTCACTGACAGAGATGAGTAGGTCTTCCCCACCAACGCTGAACCTTCTGATATTGAAACAAGATAATTTCTTTGCATTTTAAATATTCCTAATTCATTTCCCTCTACTTTGATATTCTCCATGAAACCACTGTGTTATTTCAAGACATAAGATGAGAGAAAAGAAGTGATAAGATCATACTGGTTAAGAGGTTTTAGGTTTAAGGTTTAATCGGTGTGAAGGCAGTAATGAATGAAACGTCTTTGTAATGTAGGAAACGTTTTGGCCTTGATTTTAGCCTGTGTGCCAGATTTGGCAAGATTTTAGCAGTGTGTGAGTGCATCAATCTTGACTTTAATAGCCACAGTATGACATGTTTGCCAATAACTAATCAATTAACTCGATTTAAACTCAGCCTGATATGCATTAATAAGAGCAAATAATCAACTGATGACTGATTTATAACATAACTATGTATATTTATAACTATATAGTCATAAACAAATATGTATTAGAACGTGTATAAAGTATTATAGTACAAGTGTGTTGTCCTCATTTGTACTGTCACTCAGGTTCAATTCGTTTCTTTTAGAAACGTATCTATTATTGCCTCTTACACTCCACATGACTGCTGGCTGTGAATATTGGACTCTGACATCCTGCAGGTGGGAGGAAGTGATATGTATTTAAAAATGCAAAATGGCATCTAATGTTTAACGTTGCTGCTTGTTTCCCAGACCCGGGGCGGACCTGACCATCTGCTCCCATGGTCGGGTGGAGATATGCTTTTGGCAGTGCTCAGAGCTCTTCCATTGGCCTCCATCTCAAAGGACACTGAGTATTATCAGATTTCTTTTACCTAGGAAAACTCAGACAGTGGCACTGTAGGAATAACAATATGCTTAGAGAAGGAAGGGGGTGGAGGATAAAATGGGTGAAATGGAGGGTGTGAAACAACAATAACAACAAGTTGTCTTGCTAGCAGCCAGATACTGTCACATTACAGATGGAATCACTTCAGAAACGTGGAGAATTAATATCCTAATGAAGCTTCGAGTGGCCATTAGGTGTGTGTAATGTGGCTCCAGGGGGCTAGGATAGATGTCCAGCAGCTTTAGGCCCTTATTTGCGCGCAGTCACCTCAGCAGTTGCTTTTATTAGGGTAACATTAGAGGAAAAAGCAGAATGCCACAGAAAGATAGCTTTTTATTACTCTGGCTCCCAGGGAGCCATGCTCTACCTGTCACAGGCACACAAACCATGCTGTTTTAGTTCATTTTAAAGCTAAATATCTCTCTAACAAATGTCTCTGTCTGTGGAACAACATTTGGGCCATTATCACCAAAGTGTTCTGGAGATGAGTTATTTGGTGTAATGTTTCAAAGTGTGTAGAAGGATTTCTGTGTAGACAGCCATGAATATAAATTTCATTCACATTTTTCATTCACGTTAATATACTCCATTTCTATCTTTTTTACCGCCTCTCTCCCTCTCCCCCCTTCCTGTCTCTCTTTTTTCCTTTTGACAGGACGATTGCATGCCTCTGGTTTTTATCTCCTTACATTTTCAGGGAATGAATTGCTCTCCACTGTCACTGGGCTCTGGCCAAGAATTCATTTTTAGTGGGTCAAATGTTTCAGACTGTCATCTTTGACAGGAACCAACCAGCACGATGAATACAAGGTAAGACACGGCCTGCTGATTTTTTTTTTCTGCGTGTGCATCACACATACATGCATACGCTTAAAGCGCGGTAACGGTGTGGTACACAAAGCAACAGCACAGTATCCATGTAGAAATCAATATTAAATTAAAACACTCCCCACTCATGAATAAAAAAAACAAAAATGAAAAATGGTAAGGGGTATTGGAGCTGCAGGACTCTACAGTCAGCTAATGAAGGTTATGTTGCATGGCAGAATTCAGTAATTGCAATGCACAAGTGAGGTATTAGACAGGATGTAGCTAATGGAAAACAATCACATTTAACATGGCTCCTTGGTTCTAGCTGTTCAATAAGTGAGCAGCAGGCTGGTTCACAGCAAACAGGAGGCAGGGAGGGGGCTTGCACGGCACAGGGTTTTAATGTGATCGGACTATAACAGACAATCTATTTACAGTGTACTCTGGGGAGCTAATAAACAAATGTTGAGTAATTTCAGCCAGCAGTAATTACCCTTGCAGCTGACAAGGAGAGTGTGATACTCTCTCCTTCACCTTCGGCTCGGTCCAGGAGGTGTGGGCTCTTCAGAGTGGTCCTCCTCTGCTCATATAGATGTGGCTGCTGGCCAGCAGTTCAATTCGCAGGATCATTTACAGTACGCTGCTTCTCTCCGTGCACCAGGGTGTCAAATTCTACACCACTGTTTTGCTTTGGTAATAACCAGGCACAAATGAATATGATAAAAGAGGGAACACATAATGGTTTGTAGTAAATGTACAGATTCACAACTTAGAAGTTTACACGAATGTGTTAAATATAATCAAATTAAAGTGAAACTCCAGCAGTAGGTTAACCCGCTTGAGTGGTTACTAACATTTGTACTTGATTTCATGCCATTTGCTATAACACTCTAACCCCATTTATAAGTCAGTGAAGGAAGAGAGCAAATATTAAGTTAAGGAAGCAAACAAATTACTGTGTAGGTTAGATGGGCGAGAAGGCCAATGGCATCTTATCCAGGGAGCTCAGTCCTGATCCTTCAGTTACACTAAAATAGATTTTTATGCAAATATATCTCTATTGATCGGCCTCTTCCTTTCTTTGGTGGAAGAAAATGGAGAAAACCAGATGTAATTTGATAGCGATAATCATTACCGCATAAATTAAATTAATATATACAAGGGTGTAGAAGAGGTGATCTGCTGCATGCATCAGCTGGTAATCTGTAAAACTACTATTTCAGAATACTCGATGTAGATAAAACAGTTTTCCTGTACGATGTGCTTGCTGGGTGTTGTGCTGTAAGGAGCCTGTGCCAAACAGCAATATTTTCTGTTGCAGATCATGTCTACAGTGCATTAGCCCCAGTCCCCTCTGTCTTTCTGACCAGTATGGCACAAACAACGACACATTTCAGATCTCTGTGTTCTCTCTAGAATAACAAGGAGGGAGTGGGTCTGTGATGCAAGGGGTCCAGTCTGAGGGGCTGACAGACGGATAGTGAGCCAGCCTGTCCCTTATCCTCAG
Organism: Microctenopoma stevenorrisi; assembly: GCA_032270685.1. Taxonomy (NCBI): domain Eukaryota; kingdom Metazoa; phylum Chordata; class Actinopteri; order Anabantiformes; family Anabantidae; genus Microctenopoma; species Microctenopoma stevenorrisi. The sequence continues at coordinate 9,918,508 of JAUMTR010000013.1, read as the reverse complement.
ACAGGCAGATGTCCCCTCTCTCTGCGTGGCCGGCTGCTGACCAGGGGAGTGCCAGGCGGCTGCTGAAATGAAGAAACTTGAGAGCTCCTCAGGGGGTGAGCTGGTCATTTGATGTCCAGCACAAGGGCATGGTGTGATGCTGAATGAGCTGAGGGAGAGAGGCAGCCGCTACAGTCTGTTACAAAGGCCCAGTCTGACGGGTAGGGAAGGAGGAAAAAATACTGAGCACAGACCGACCATTACTATTTTTCATCTGTTTTGTCAGAGAGGAAATGGTTGTGAACCACACATCAGAATTTGTGTGTGTGGAGCACAAATCCATGAATACAAAAACAATATTTAATATCATAATAAATACTGCAAATACTATAAATGTATCATTTCTATCCATCACTTATAGAAATTATTTGGCCAAACGTGGGATATTATTAGCCTCTTTGTGACCAGTAACTGTCCATGATATTGTAACTTACTGGACAATTGGGGAGTGATACTGACACAATCTACAACTGAATTTCCATTGAATATGTGAAGTACAGTCACAATGGAGCTCTGACATCTTTCTTACCTGGCCGTGGTTCAGTCTTGCAGGCAGTGGAGAGCCCTTTGAAGGCTACAGAGAGACTGAGATGAGAAGGAGCACTGCCTGCACAGGGATCAACCGTGCTGAAGTGCCAGGACCACAGTGCTGTAATTAATCGCCAGTGATGGCAGCCTCGGTCCTGCAGACCTGCTCAACTTTTCCCTTATGACAAAACCTGCGGTCAGGAGATGTTAGGCTACATTAACTGCCCATACTATTTCCATTTTAGTGTGTGTGTATATGTTGGGTGGGGGTGGGGGTCCCAGTGTATGTCTGTAGATATTGGACTACTGTGGAGGCTCAGATGAGGGGAGCGACGGTGCATAAGTCATGGCTATGCACCTTTCATCTTGGAGGAGATTTGGAGAGGTTTCAGACCACAGAGACTTCTTAATTCTCACTAATTCATTTGCGTTCCAGATTCACTGGGCCTGGGATAACCTGAGAATGATAATGAACTCACAGGGGGAGTGCATGGTCCCTTGCCTTTGAATGTGCTCAGAATAGATTCAGATAATCTTTCCTTTTGAATCTTTCTAGAGGAGAAGTCTCCTATTAGGAGTGATTGCTTGTCATGAGATGTCCTCCAAGTTGGGAAGGCTTAAATCTTGGGCACATATACCTTTTTTGTCTGGGGCATAACTTTAACCTGTTGCTGTTTTATTTAAAACACAAAACATTAATATGGATGTAACCATGGAAAAATGGATTTGTGCAAGTTTTCTGTGTCAAAATCATACTTCATAATGAATATTTATTTACAAGCGGCATGAATCCACAATCAATAAATCCTACCCACCAGCTTATATAAAAAAAGTGTGTGCTGTAAATCAAGCTTCATCCAAACAACATATTATCATTACAAATGAGGGAGAATGCTATTTACATTTATGGACTGAAATGCCACATTTTCAATATAATACACTTGCACATGGGCCTAAATGTTTACATGCTAAAGGCAAGAAACGTCTGCTGTTATAAAACTGGAAAACTGTTCCCATTATGTCATGACTTCCTGCAGTATTCAACATTGAGCTACATTTACAGTTAAACTTATTAAAAGTTGAAGAAATGTTTCTTTATTATATAGCACATATCTATATTCTTGCAATTGCAGTGTTGACATTTACATGCAAACTGTGTTTGTCCTTAGCTGTCAGATCATGACTGAAAGAATTTTCCATATGCTCCTTTAGAGAGGGCTGACAATGAATAGAGAGATTTTCGAGAGATTTATAGTTCTGTGGAGTTCTAAGGCATAGATCGCAAACTCTTGTGAGAAAAGGGAGGGAAAGCTGCCTTACTCCAGGGCTGGTCTCATCTTTGGTCAAACAGAAGTGAGCTTAATTTGTGGGTCTGCCTGGGGAATTTCAAAGGAAAAAAGCTTTGAGTGACGCCAAGCTTGAGCTCCCTGATGTTAGTGAGATGAATGAAAGCAGGGTCTTTAGGCTACAGGCCTTCTCACACTCCCACATTAACAGAAGTCTTTCAAGTTTTCATCAGGATAATTGTATAGGACGCAGTAAAACACAAGATGTGGAGCAAACAGCATTTGTCATTAGTTTGATTAGGAAACACTTATTTATGTGATAATACTGTATGTACATAATTCACAGTAAAGTCCCGGTGTATAATAAACTAACAAAGACAAAGATTATGGTGTATTATAAAACAGTTTAAATCCTGCCTAGTGCCTCTGAATGCTTCATAGCTGCATTAAAGGTAAAGTTCCCCAAAAGCACACAACTAATTTCTAATTCAGTTAGTCTTTAATTGTCTGCTATTCAAGATCTCTGTTCAAAACGACAGCAAATGACCCCAAATGGGGAAATTGGTGTAGTAGAATAAGTAGAATGCAAACAGTAATTATATAAATAACAACATAAACACTGATTATGACGATGCCCCTACCCGTCTATAAATAACGTCATAAATAATGATTATGATGTCCGTGCTGTCAAAGTGTATTATATACTCACAGTACTAAGCTATAATATCTAGTGGACAAAATAAAGAGTACTCATTTTCTAGCAGGTTCCAATTGCAGTAAATAGAAGAATTCATTCCCAGCCTCTCAGTGTTTTTCAACAGAAGACTTACTGTGCTATTGTATGGAACAGACTGGCCTTGATAGAATGACCTAACATTTTGACAGGACAAAATATAAAGCTGCTCTTTATTCTGTGGACAATTCACCAGATGCAGGCATGGGAATGGCTTTAATCATTAGAAATGTGGGTGTATTGTGTGATTTATCCCAGGCTTTGCTTTATGTACAAAGAAATCTCGGACATTGCTAAGAGTGCAAGCAATAATGGGGCCCACTCAGTTTTCCCAGAAAGCTTGTGTTATGATGGTTCCTGCCACAAGTATTTACAAGTGGTATCTGATCCGCCTCAGAGGCTTCCCAAGGAGACAGATGATTAGGCACAGCAAACAAGCCTCATCACCAGCTAAAATTGATGACTCAATGCTGAATGACAGACAAGACAATTTGTATCAGGATGAGGATGCTGACAGTTGTGAATCAATCACAACTGAATTATTATTATAGAGTATAAAGAGAGGCTTTTGTGATATCATTAAATCTAGATATGGTTTTTGTCACATCTGGCAGGTAGCCACACTGAGGGGAGAGGGAGAAGGGGGCAGGACAAGAGAGGTAAGAAAAAAAATAAATATATAAATAAACACTCGGGGCTATCATTCCTGGCAGTGTGTGTTTTTTTTTTGTAATTTCAATATGTTTCTTTGCACTTCAAGCTTGGGCACAATAACAGCTTACAGATTGCTTATGTCATCAAATTCTGACAAAACTCTCAATTGGTTTTGACCTTCATCTTTAGCCATCTGCGTTCTACTACTTCTGCTCCTGCTCTATCCCTACACCTGTGTGTTTTCCACCAACAGTAATTGTGCACCTTAAAAAGACGTTGTTTAAAAGTATATAGTTATGATATTTTGTGTTATGAGCTAGGTATATTTAGCTTTGTTAAAACATCAATCAGCTGTTGGTCACTTGGGGACTGATAAAAACTATGAACACAACATTGGCAAACTTGTTAACACACACTCACCAAGCATTTTGTTAGGCACACCTCTCTAGTACTGTGTTGGACAGTTTCTGCATATTTGTCAGATACACATCCGTGATGTGAATATTCCATTCCACCACAACCCCGAGGTGCTGGTGTGAATTGAGATCTGGTGACTGTGGAAAGTAACCAGCTTGACATGACTTCAGCTTTGTGACATAAGAAGATTGGTGAACTGTGCCAAAAAATATCCCCCACATCATACCACCAGCATACAAGGCAGGCTGGATCCATGCTTTCATGTTGTTTATGAGACATTCTGCAAACCAGGAAACGTTTTTCCAATCTTCTGTTATTCAGCCTGCAAACTGTTGCCTTAGAGTCCAGTTCTTAGGTCACGAGAAAGGCACGTGGTGCGGTCTTCTACTGCTGAAGCCCATCTGATTGAAGGTTTTATGTGTTGTGCATTCAGATGCACTCTTCTGCATACTTTGGTTGTAACAAGTTTGTATTTGAGTCACTGTTGATTTTCTATCAGCGTGCACCGGTCCATTCTCCTCTGACCTCTGGCATCAACAAGGCATTTTTGCCCGGAGAACTAGATCTTTTAGATATTTTAGATCAGCAATTTCTGCAACATACGGTATGGCACCAGACTTACTGCCACATTCAAAGTCACTTAAATGCCCTTTCTTTCCAATTCTGATGCTTGGTGTAAGCTTCAGCAGATCATCTTGACTGTGTCTATTGCCTAAATACACCACCTGATAAATGGTAATTTACTATTCACTCCCTGGATTTGTTTGCACCAACTTCTGAGGGCTACTTATTTCTTCTCTATGGTCTCAAGAAGTGAATAAATAATGTTGAGAGCAGATAAAAAAATTGGCAAGAGACAATAAAAACTCTGTAGAGTGGACAAGAACTGCAGAGTCACGCACTGCATGTGAAATGATTACACAGAAACAAGTAGAGAGAACTAGGTGTTCTAGGCTGTATTACCTAGTCCTGCCTTTGTAGAGTAGGGACTGTCCTCTCACCTTTACTCTTCACGCTGTACACAGTATTACACTGAGTCCTGTCATCTGCAGAAATTATCAGATGACTCAGCTGTTGTTGGGTGTATCAGCGGCGACAAAGAGGCAACAACCACCTGACCTTAAATGTAACCAAGACAAAAGAGATGGTTGAGTAACAGAACCAGTTTTAACAGTGTTAAAAGGACAGCGCAGACTTTATTTCTTGAGGAAGCTAAGGTCCAATAATAACAAGATGTTGCAGCTCTTCTGTTGTTGCCAGTGCAACCCTTAGAGCAGGTGGTGGAGAGCAGACTGCTTATCAAGCTACTGAACATCATGGAGAACAGCGTTCATCCTCTCCATGGCCTGCTGGTCAAACAGCGGAGCAGCTTTAGTCCTAGTCCTTCTTCAGCTGTGCTGTGATAAAGAAAGGTACAGGAAGTCCTTCCTGCCAACAGCCATCACCCTGTACAAGTTCCCTGTGAAAGTTTATCATGACAGAGGTCTCTGCACCAACTGTTTAACTGTCTGATCCCAATTACCACACACCTGATCTTCAATTCCTGCAATTTAAGTTAACATTGAAAGTGTTTTGTCTGTCGATTAGCCCGTCCTTGTTTCATCTTCTAAAGTAATCTGAATTACAATTAAATATAATAAATCAAAGTAATAAGCTTCATGGTAGCTTAATGGGTTAAGCATCAGATTGGGATGCAGAAGGTCGCAGGTTCAAAACCCCGTCTGACTACCAGTCCATCCCCCACCAGGTGCGTCCATGTCCTCCAGACAAAGAGTGCTAGCTCCCTGTAAGCTTGCTTTGGATAAAATAAAGTAATAATACAGTTGAACATGTTTTTTCATTTTGTATCACTGAATAGCATTAGTTCAGTAATTCAGAAAAAAAAGAACATATCGGGGAAAAACAGAAATATGCAAAGTGGCTACATTTAGTGAGCGCAGAAACCTGAGGTGGTTAATGACTGTCAGTGTATCTCACATATGTGTGGATGAATATATGTATATCTATAGTCTCTAGTAGTAAGAACCTATGAGTTAACAGTTTGAGTGGAGCGTCTTAATGTAGTAAACAATGAAAAAGAAGTGAGAATTGCAAAACGTCACATTCTAATAATAAATAGAACAACAATAGATTTTTTAGACTTTGCAGTTTTGGTGAGAGTTTATCTCTCAAACCAAGCATTACTCTTTGAATAAAGCCAAATGTGTTTTTCATGGAAGTCAACCACTGGACTATATCAAACTTGAAAACATTTAGGATTCTTTCAAGGCATTTCTGCTTTAATAGTAACAATAGGGACAGAAAAAACATGGGGAGAGAGGAAGAAATATGCACCAAAGTGCTCATTCCAAATCAAAACCCAGATGCTGTGGTTTGGACTCAGCCTTGATATGCGCTACGTTTCTACTGGGTGAACAACCAGACAAACCAACAATGATGATTTTTTTTTCAAAGTGAAATAGTTATGGTCTGGAGTTCTTTAGGAGCTCACCTGGAAGAACATGTAAAACATACGGAGCCTGTGTGCTTGCCACAGCAACCCTGGGTTTGAATTTGTCCTGGACCATTTGCCGTCATTCCCTTTCTCTCTCCCTGCAATCTCAACAGCATCATTCAAAATAAAACCTACCACACCACAATACCACAAGGATAACATGCACAAGTTTTTAAACAACAACATTTTGGAGATTTTATGATGTATTTCTCTCACTTCACAGGCGCAAAGCTGGTAACTTCACGCTGCTGGTATACACCGCTCGGTCAGTCAGCAAGCAACCCATGCCAATGCTTGTACTTGATACCAAATATATCGATGAATTACTAATTACCAATCTCACTGTCACTGAGACACTGGTAAATACAAATCAAAATTATACTGTGTGTGCTGCTTTCAGAACCTATGAAGCAGGTTATGCAGAAGTCACTTGGATCCTGACCAAGTAGAACAGGGAGACCTCAAAGTACAATGTCATCAGAGACAGCTCATGAATGTCTCAGTCTCTCCCTACTTCCATCAGGAAGTACAGAGTCACGCCTGTTTTTGGTGGACCTCATGGGACCTTCGATGAGAAAAAAATATAAAAAGCAGTGAATGAGAAAAAACATTAAATTTTTTGGTCCCGTTTGAGTTATGACAAAAATATGTTAATGAATTTAAAATGTCAATTTTGAAGTTAACCTTGTGGTAAAACTGTGGTCAAACTGCTGATATTAGTTTTTGGAACTACATTGTTATCGTAAGACTCTTGATTATTGCATCTTTAATAAAATTCTGATGAGATCCATTCTCAACACCTGTCCTCTTGTCAGCTTCCGTTCTACTATGTTAATGACGCATACTCTTATCAGTCTGTTGGTCTAGTGTTATTCTGATGTGAGAAAGCATCTGCACTCACACAGATCAAAAGTGTAATTGAGACCTCTTAAATAGTGCGCTGACAATGTGGCATTAAGAAGTGCCGCGTTCCATGAGCTGGTGATCATAGTAAACAACACACTGCATACAATACAGTCCTTCCGCAGTTTGACATTTCCCACTGATTTTCATATCTTTGCCTGAAATGACAGTCTATGTAACATGTGGAGGCCTTAAAAATGCCATCGCTGATATGAAATCAATTTGCATTTCCCTGGTGTCTGGATAACATGGCCCTGTCAGAAGACCCTGCAGATCTGCTAAAGATAATGACGTTATAGAGGGCGGCTTGCACAGTGGAAAAGATGAAATTGAAAGAGTGACGTTCCGTGTTTCCCATGATTGCCTCAACTTCTGGATGTGTGGCTTTCGGACATGTACTCCTCTGTCTTTGCTCCCCATTAGCTCCACTTGTTCCCCACCAGGGGTTAAGACAGACTAAAGAGATTCACCTAGCCACCTGGTCAGAGCCCCTTTGTGACATATAATATTTCAACAGAATTAACTTTTAAGTAAAGAACTGAAAAAATGAAATAAAGCTCATTACTTTCCCCACATGGATCACAACATTGACACTTTCAAATTTGTGGTAACCTACAATGTATAAATGCTCAAACTATTGCAATTAATTGAAGACCTCAAAACAGTGATTAACATATTAGGAAACGAAAAAAAACAAAACACTTTTAGGTCACTTCTGATGTGATGTTTTAATTTACAGACCTCAATTAATTCATGTACTCAGTGTTTAATACTTTCAAATAAAAGGAGCTGACATCAGATAGAATGCGATGTTGTAATTCATTATTGAATAAAAGATGAAAAAAGAAAGAAACTCCTCTAATGACTAAATGTCTGTTACCAGATTTACTGTATACTGTAGCACTGGTACAAGTCAGTGCATGACTCTGGCGTAGCTCCAGCATACACTGCACAAACTACAGGTGATTCCATTATATTTTTCTTCACTTTGCCTATTTCAGACTAAAAAACGCTGGTTGGATTAGCCTTCGAAAGATGTCATCAGATGCTTCAGATTTCCTCGTCAATGTATAAGTGTTTAGGTTTAACTTTTACTACCTATAAGTTAAATATCTCGTTGGTTTCCACCACTGAAATCAATACTCATATATAGTATACAAGTATACAATAATACAATAAAGGCAGTTTTGTATAGTTTTTAAGTGCAGGTTAAAAATGTTTATATAAAAATTGCCTGACAACAGCAAATAATTTTAAAACCTTTGCAAGAATATATATTTCTTTTTGGGTTTTCAAGACGTGGTAACACTGATTTGTTTGTAATTGCAATGGGAAATTCTGGCTTACTACAAGGACATTTACACCTTGTGTGAAAAAACACTATAAATGATACTGAAGATATTCAGGTGTTGATTTAGGGGACACAGTGCAGTTTGACCTATGAATTCATATTTTCTTTCCATGCAGCTTATTATTTCTTCTTTAATCAAGATAAAATTGCTTTAAATGCCTGGGGATTAACAAGGCCATCATACACATCTGATAGCAAATGGTTACTTTAATGTTGCAGTGGGATCAGTAAAGTACAAAATCCACACTTTTCCATGTTACTACAACAAATAAACTCAGTCAACTCTATTTACACAAGTGGCCTATTGGGTCTAATGTCCACCTTTGGCAACATGTCATGTATTTAAAAACACACGAACAGTTCAGTACACCGACAAGTCCCATTCATAACAAGGAGTATACTTAGAATATATGAAGTAGACTGGCTAATAATGAAAAATGTTGGCTCTGATCAACCTTATGAAATATGTCTGCTATGCTACGAATACATTTCAATTAATAAAAAACAAATTTGTCCAGGCCCCTAGGCTGGAGATAACTTGAGGGCCTTCCAGCGCATAGTAATAACAAAACTTTACATTGTGTACATGTGTGAATGTGTATGTGAAACAGACACTCTGATAGTCTCTCTCAATTGTACTCTCTCTTTCTCACACACACACACACACACACACACACGCACGCGCGAACGACAAGGAATTATAGTTGTCTGTATGGTTTGTTAGCACTCAAGAGATAAAACTTTACATGTTGCTCCCAATTAGCACAGCAGTGACCGTGCATCATCTCCTGTGCTCAGCTTCCCTTCTGAAGAGGGGCTATTTATGTGAAGACTCAAGAGAATGTGAGAATTGAGGCAAGAGAGAGGAGATATGGACTGTGTGAGACTGAGTGTCTGCATGCGCGTGTGTTATGAGAGAAAGATGGTGAGAGAGAAAGGGAGTGAAAGGAGGAGATAGAAAGAAAGGAAGAATTGAAATGGCTTAAGCATCCATTTTGAGTAGAGAGACAGGTCCTATTAACATTTAACAGCATTTGTGCAACTTGGTGCCGAGGTTATGATGCAAATGAGGAGGAATTAAAACTGGCCAGAGGTTTGTCATTGATGGATTGCAGTCTGGCAGTGCTCACACTTCCTAGTGTCCATCAGAAGCGATTACTGTGTAATTAAACCTTATTTCTGGACTCTCTAGTGCATAATTACTTTGTGAATGTAACCATCATCTAAAAGCTACAAAAATGCTTTACCATTTAGTCTAGCAGTCAGTTCTATGGGCTTGTGTCAGATATAGCCATCAGACAGAGCAAAAGAACTGTCACTTTTAATAAGAGGCAAAAAATTAAATGAAACAGTATGCTTATTACAGAAAAATTAGGCTTTCAAGAGTCTTTTCTGTTATTTGCATAATTTATCCCCCTTCCCCAGCCCCCACACATACACACCGCCGCAAGCTTTAGGCAATTTCCCTCACATTTAAATAGATTGCACATTTAAGGCTACTTAAGGAAAATTATCACTTTGCATATTTTAATTGTTATGAAGGAAGTGATTTGAGAGAGGTCCGTGGCTCATCCTCTTGAGCCATGTGGTTGCGAAGCTGTCTGATTCGGCTGTTCAGCGCTGCAGCTCCACAGATAACCTTCGAGTTCACACACATCCACTCCAGTTTCATCAGAATGTAAATGAAGCACAGAACACTGGGACAAGTGGATCTTTGATATTTACAAAATAGCCACTAATAACTTGAGTGTAATTTGCTGGACTCAACTTTATTTTTTCTCTTATCAGCCCTGATTGTTTTTTTCTTCTGGTCAAATGGTTCTCGTTTAAAAAAATCAGTGAAAAGAATAAAAGAATGTGTTTGCAGTGAGAATTTCAGACAGCAGAATGAAGGAAGGATATGAGCTGTATATATATATATATATATATATATATATATATATATATACTGTCCATCTCTATAATATAAT
>JAUMTR010000013.1:9866158-9908033 GCA_032270685.1 Microctenopoma stevenorrisi | reverse complement strand
TACATGTATATGTTATCATTATTTTTGTTTACAGATCAAGTAAGTAAGAAATGGAATCATGCACAGTAACAATCTACTTGTTGAGGACAAAGATATGAATAATGATGTGGATAAGATTTTACAGTTACTCGACATAGTCAGACATCTTACAAATATATCTGAACTGGAAAGAGATTCTGCTGATGCAGCTGTGAAGAAAATTCAAGAAGTAAGTTGGTCTTCTGTAACCAGAGGAATCTTTTGTGCAGTATAATTAAAAGCTTAATAACCGCCCACCCACCCCCTAAAACTGGCCACAGCATTTTTTATTGTAATTTACTTTGAATTGGTTTAAGAAATATTGCACACAAGAACAATTCATTAATGCATCTGTCCGCATTTCTTAAAGTTAACAGGCTTTATTTCTGATTACAGATGGAAAATGTTATGGCTACACCTGCACCAGAACACTGAAATGGGAGTGTAATTATCTGTTATCAAAAGTGTTGAATTGTGTCTTTATAGCTTTGATGTTTTTATTGCAGTCAGTAATGAAATTTCTACAATTAATTTAGCTGAATTCCTTCTCGTTTCCAGTAAGCATAATTTGTCAGTCCATGTGCTTTAGCATAATACTCGTGCTGGTGAATAGTTCCATCATCCAAGGACAGTTCTCCATGGGAGACTGCAGTGTTATAAATGTTAGTGTTCTCACCTTGACAAGCTTATCAGTGCTTATGAGAAAGAGTATTCAGACGATGACAAGCACTTATATTATGAAATTGCCTTTTTTCACACAGTCTAGTTTTTTAAATTGGTTAATTTTACTCCACATCATCCACATTATATCTGAAGTCTTTATTTAGAAAGACTTCACAGAATGTGAATATGCATGTTCTGATGATAAACTACATCTGACACTGACATTCTTGCAGGATAAAAGAGAGATCTTTTCTCATTTATATTAATTGCCCACAAATCTCCCACCCATAAATTAATTAATGATATCACAATAATCTGAAGCACATCTGTGCGTTATCTAGTAAAAACAGACAGCACTGATGTATAAACTAGATATAATATACATAGATGGAATCATGAGAAATGCACCTTATATTTCTGGGTAGAGTGTAATAAAAGTAAGCTTAAATTCAAACTCTGTAACTGTTGCCAAATCGCCTTCACTATTTTTTCGTTAGACACCAGTGAATTAACAAAATTATGATGTTAACCTGTCACATATTAAAGACTGGATTCTGTGAGAAACTGCTGAGAAGGGAAACAGCACAGGCTTAAATCAGTAAGACTGATGATAATTTAATCAAAAGTACAAAATGCATTCAGGAAAAAAAGAAAACATCTTTATTCAGTATTTCAATAACTTTTATGTACCTTGAAATTAAAATACATTTAAATCGACTGTAAGTATGGCAACACATACACACATATAAACATGTATGTGGTGCATTTTGTATGTATGCTCTATATCATTAGCAAATGTACAATACATACAACTATGTGCAAGTTTATTGTCTGTACATGTATATGAAAAGTGAAAATTCAAATGTTTTATAACCTAATGTTATCCCCTCATACTTGCATGTAGAATTGCAAGTGCACATACATATAAGTTAACATGCGCACTACAACAATTCACAAAGTATTAAAGCAACTTGTTACTTTTTAGCAAATGATGCATTGGAGACCTGTTAGAAGACCTGCACAGTCCACAATGACTCAATGAAATGTGGTACTGTAAATAAACGGTAACTCCATATGTGCAGGATAACATTTGCACTCAGTGTGCCTTATTTTTTCTGTGACTTGTACTTGACAGTGTAAAGACAGTCTTTTTGAGGTAGACTGCTCAGATTCAAGGGCAAGCTTAAATATTTTTCTCGTTTTTTTTTTTTTTGTTTTCATTTTTTTTAATCCACAAATGCATGACATTCAAAATAACAGGACATAGGTACTACATGTACAATATGTAGTAATGAGGTAGAAATGGTTATAAAGAATGCAAGACTAAAGGATGCAAGCAGTTGTCAACAAATGCAATGAAAGAAATACTGACAGATTTAAAAAAAAAAAAGTGATTCAAATGACTGAATGGCTGCGAGACTCGATGTGCTCATCAAAGGTTCTGTTCGACAGTTGTTTGTCACTGTAGGCCCTTTCACCATATCAAGTAAAATGACTATTTGACTTTTATTGATAACATCAACAACATATGAAATATACACCTTAAATTTTTCCTTATCAATATCAATATCTCTTATATTCTTACGTAAGCCTTTTTGCTGTCTTGATGTGATTAAAACAAAAAAAAAAAAAATACAAATGTGTTAGACTGTGCTCTACTGCACTGTTTGGGACACAGTTTTTTAAAGGAAATAAGTGATGAGATTTGTAATTGTCAAAGTGATTACAAGTACTACTTAATTTGAGAGGAACATTTCCCCTTTTTAACATAGATCTCTCCATAAGTTTATGAACAGTCAGCCTCTTAAACTCATGAAATCTGTGCTTGTTAATGGCACTTAGGGCTTCTTATCACCATCTTGTCAAAAACCTTGCAATGAGCAAAATTACTGGTTTAAATGAGCAATTATGGGCATAAAAAAAAAACTCAACGTGACAATGCCTTGTATGTTAAGTACAGTTTCTTGTTAATATACACTATGTGCTGCATTTTATAACATATGAACAAATTAGCCATGTTTCAATCTGTTCTCGGACAGAAACTAAAAAGAGTGTTTAACTCTTATTGTTTGATAAAAGTTGATGATAAACTCTGATTGAGTAATGGAAAATCTAAGTATTTGACGTACTGTGATACAAAACATAAACACTGGCCAATGACTGTGCTATAAAATTTTCAAAAAAAACAAAAATTCAAATTGTGCCATTGTGGATAATGAAATTCAACTTTCATCCTGTTTGAAAAAAGGATGTTTGACTTTGGCTTTAATGAAAGAAAATCAATTAACAAAATTCTCAAAGTGCAACAACTACAGTTTTTTTGTTCTTTTGTTTGTTTTGTTTTTTTTCATTTCTGCTAATTTTCTTAATTTGTCCAATCAGAGCAGAGATCAATTTTTATATTAATTTGTACAAATCGGTTTTAATGTGAGTTTTTTTGTTTGAAATTTCTAAATACTTCATCTGAAAACAAATGTAGTTATTGGTCACCCTGAATCTGCTGTATGTAAACAATAAATCCCACTTTTGAGACAGACACAACAGAAAAATATGTAAAGTTAAAAGTACAGTAGGTGAATCAATGGGAAGGGCTGGGTTTACAATTGAATTTAAGTTGTGCCACTCATCTTATGACTGGAGCTAACTTCTATACATACAGTATATAGCACAGATAGTGTGAAACTACAACATTCCTGTTGGCAAGCTTGCTAGCTTTAGTTACCACTGTGTAGTTTCTCTGCTATTGTCACGGATGCAACATCAAAATCCTAAAATGGGTCTGGAAGAGTTAATGATTTCAAACCAAGTGGCAGTAATCAGTATGCACAATATATAATAATAAAATAACAGGTTAAACTTGTGCAATAGGCAACAAACACAAAAGAACCTCCTTGAAAATGAACACAAGGCCTTTATGTGCCTCTGCAGTGTTATATACCAACACCTACAGCTCTACTTCTACTTCAGTGGCATTTTTTCAATGTGCAAGTGCTTTGCTTTCCTTACTGCTCAGAGGACATAATACATTCAAGACTTTTACTTACATTTACCAATACAGCTGTTAGACAAGATCTTTCACCATAAAGGTACTTATTTATGGCAGCAAGTAAAGATTAATAACACTCTTGGCTGTTTATACATAAAAATGTAAATACAGAAAAATGAAAAAGAAAAGTTCTTAAAAAGGAATGCCACTCAATCCATGTATGTTACTATAACCTGAAGAGATTAACCCAGTTTTTCTGTATACTTCATATTAAACTAATGGAATTGGATTAAAGCCAGGAAATATGCACATAACATCACTGTGAACACATATAGATTTTCTATTTGATATCGCAGATTCATGAGCCTAACAGCAACAAGATCCACTGAAAGATGACAGCTAATACAAATCAAGTGTCCTAAGGCAAAGACACAGTGTACACCAAACCTCATATTCAGTGGTATTCCCTTTTAAGTGCTTTATGTGGTGAGAAGCATGGTTCTTGGGAGTTATAAAAAAGTAAAGCTAATAGATTTTGCACACAACAACTGTTTAGAATTTTTTCAAAAGGTTTCCTCATCAAACAAGCAGAAATTGGTGCTGACATTTTGTTGTCTTTGTGAATTTGTCTTTCAGAGATAACTGAGGTAGAAAGGAACTTAGGCTATACATAATCCTTAGGTTTCATTAATGATAAAACAGCAGCAGAATGAAATAATATAGCTCAGGGCAGTTGTCTTCTTCAACCCTAATATGTTTGTAGACACCTTTCAAAATTCTCTCAGCTCCGCATCGCCACAAGCTTAGCAGTTTGTCAGGGTACAGCAAACTAAAGAACAGCATCACTGACTACCGTATTATGTTAAAGAAGATTTTCCATGTGATAGGCACTAGAAAATAAAACTGTGTTCGAACTCAAATGGCCTCAAGGCTTCAGTTCATGATACGTAATTGTGTGATTCTTTTCAAGTGAATCGCTAATCATAATACAAGTTCTCATTTCAAAATAATCTAAACACAGAAACACAAAACAAATGTGTCTTGAAATTAAACCAGAATTACATCATTGTACATTCATTTTAGCAATGGTCTCATTTTATTTTTAGCTTTTTGAGGTACTATATTTCCTTACGTAGTTTGATGATGGAATTTAAAATCCAAGCCGAATGCTCTCGTGTTGTGTAGTGCTCCGACAAAAGCATATGAGGTACTACACATATCATTATTTCTTTCCTGAGGTTTCAAATAGAGAACATAAAAAAAATAGAGAGAATTTCATATGTTTGTAGAACACTGCAAATTACTTTTGTAATACTAATAATTAAAAAGTAAATTGTTGTTTAAATTAGAATTACACTCTAAACTAAAAAAGTAAGTTTTGTACCTTTATCTATAGCGGAGAGGCTTGTACAGCAACCAACTTCATCTCGGGTTTGCTAGAAAACAAATCACTTGGTTAAAGCAAAAAAGTCATTGTCATTTTAATATAATGATTGGCACATATAGTAAACCTGTGTAAGTTAATGAAGTAAATGAATTATTTTAATTTAGCTCAAATTAATCACAACTGTTCACAGACAGCAAAAACCAGACCTAGCTGAGAAAGGAAAGAGAAAGAAAATATTTTTGTCCCATTTTAAAGCTTTTTTTTTAACGTCACCAGAAAAGATTGTGAGAAAAAAAAAAACAGCACCAGCTCAGGCACTTGATAGCAACAAAATTTCAAGATCAGCTGAATTACATATATATATATATATATATATATATATATATGTGTGTGTGTGTGTGTGTTTGTGTGTGTGTGTATGTGTGTATATACAAAAATGGGGGGGGTCGTTGTTTGAATCTTAGTAAGCACATGGCTTCAGCTTTATAGAGCATTTCATTAATTTATATCAATGTACGTTGTCTGGATTGTACTCTTCTGTCCAAAGGACAACCCCTTTGCTGTATATAACATCTTCTGGTTTGTTATTTTTTCTTCACTGAAGGCCAAACATTCCTTCAAACCCAGTGTTCTTTTGCTAAATTTAAACAAATTGTGTTTGATGGGTATCTTTCATTGAATACAACCAAACATTTTATTCCACTCAGTGTACATATCAAGTTCTTTTTGTGATATGCTAGGCTGGAATTTACAAAACACGTTGTCAAAGTCTTGGTAGGAGACTGGTCTCATCTGACTGGGATGGATACTAGACATATCAGTACCAGAAATGCCATGGAGAGGACTTATTACAGCCTCCTGACACAGTTGTGCCACATCCAGTCCTGAAAAGCCTTCTGTCCTTTGAACCAGTAGTGACATCTCTTTGTCACTAAGACAATAGTTGTTCTGTGAGAGCAGCTGACTGATTATCTGGTGTCGTGCTGTGCCATCAGGCAAGGGGATGAGCAGTCGCTTGGTAAAGTACCTCCGTAGGGACTCTGGGATTTCTTCAGGCTTATTGGTGGAACAGACCACGATGACATGGTCCTCAGCAGAATTCAGAATACTATCAAGCTGCATGAGGAGCTCGGCCTTGAGACGAGTCACTGAACTCTCCTCGCTGAGCTGAGCTGAGAGAAGCAGGTCCACCTCGCTGATGAACACTACTGCCGGCTGACGACATCGGGCCACCAGGAAAGAAGACTGGATGATCTTGTCTCCTTCCCCCAGCCACTTGGTCACGAGAGCTGAGCTGCTGAGTCGCAGGAAGGCAGCCCCCAGTTGGCTGGCCATACATCGGGCAAGCAGTGTTCTACCAGTTCCCTGAGGTCCAAATAATAGGAGGCTGCGAGGTAATGTAGCAAGACCACTGAACATGTCCGGCCTTAAAATGGGCCATAGTACCTCCTCTTTGATGGCTGCCTTGGCCATATCCAGACCCGCAATATCACTCCAGTCTACTGGAGGGCATGGCTGAAGGATTTCTGTGGTTACCATCTCCACCAGGTTCGAATCACTGTTCTTTAGTTGTTCCTCTGCAGCATGTATAGACGAGGTAGCCACACCAATGTCAGGCCCTGAAAGCGAGTGGTGCTGTCTGTGCTCTTCAGTTTGCTCACCCATGATAGGAGAGCCAAACTTGCTGTAGGGCTCACCAGTTCTGACATCACCCAAAGAGCTTTTGGTTGATCCATAGGATGGAGGAGTTAGTGCTCTGCCAGAGTGCATATTAAATTTTCTTTGCTGATCAGAAGACACTGTTTGTTTGGTTGGCTTAAACGCTAAAGATGAAACCTCAGAATTTCTGTCAAAGCCACTGCCCCTATTTGAGTCTGAGACACTGTCGGTTATTCTGTACATCGGACTTTGTGAAGATCGCTGTTGGTTGTAGTTGAAATTACCATAGCTAGAGTCCATATCTCCAGGTCCACTCATGTAAAAAGCTTTTCGTTTTAATGAATTACATGTGCTGCCATTCAAAGGTGTTGGTGCAATTGGTGTATGATTATGGGATTGATAGGTGTAGCCAGGCAGTGTGGAAGGAGGAATTGGTGTAGGAGCTGCAATACCGGATGGCAGATAAGCAGAAGGAGGAGGTGCTCCCCCAGGGCTGTAGCCAGGGCCAAGAGCAGTCTGAGATGGATACCCCGTTGGAGGATAATTGTAGCTGGGAATGTTTGGAGACCCAGTGTTGTAGCTTGGTACTAAGGTAGGGGGAGGATGTGGGGGTTGGGGCTGTAGCAGCCCGGCGCTGTGCAAAGGGGACGGGTGAGGGGAAGGGACGGCTGGGGTATTCTGGCCACTGTAGCTTGAATGTAGGTAGGAACCATTGTAGCTAGCAGTATATTCCTGAGGGGGGAGGCCCGAGTGGAGAGTAGTGGCTGTGTGGCTCCCACAGTTACTGCTGGAATAGCTAGGCTCAGACAAGCTGCTGGCCACCCCTGGGGAGCTGCCGATGCTAGCTGACACATCTGTAGGGGGTAGGGCAGCTGTCATTCCAGCTTTGCTCACAGTTATAACATCTGGAGCACAGTTCATTGGGTAAATCCCCTCCTGCCAGGATTCATTCTCTGACTTTCGTCCATTCATGAGTCCAGTGGTGCTATCAGAGTAGGAACACAGCAGGGCTCTTTCATTTGGGCCCTCTAAGATCCCAGAGTACTTCTCTGCATATTTCTTCAGCAGATTGGAGGCAGTCAGTGCAGAGATGTCATCATTTGCCCATGCATACTGGTATGTTCTCTGTATGTGCCCCCGGTAGGCCTCTACTTTGTGTGCTGGTGAGCGGGTGGTGGATGAGATGTCAAAGTGTTGTTCTGCCCATTGTGGATGCTCTGGGGTCCACTGCATCTTTAGACCTAGATATTTCACATAGGGAAAAAATATATTAAAGTAAACATTAACACCTAAAAAAATATATTACTATACTACTGTAATATGCTTTAATTAATTCAAATACAATTTTAATATTATTCACTCTTAAAATAGTTTAATAAAGAGTAACATCTTAAAATATTATAATAAAGACTGAGTGAACGTTTATTATGAATGAATATTTTTTCCAACTGTGTGGGTGAAAAAAGGTGGGAAATAAATAGTGTAATTATAAAAAAAATGGCTTGTCACATTTTCCTTTGGTAAATAGCACACATCATGATCAGCATGAGCATGTGGGACCTAACACCTGGTTAGTATGGTATAATCCACCCTACACAGAGCAGAATGACACAGACATTGCGGGTCAGTCTATAATCCAACTCTCATCTGAGACAGTTTCAAATCTGCTTGGATGGGAGCAGCAAAGCAATCTTCCTTGGCAGCGCTCTGTTGCTTTCATCACACAAACCCCTCAGCCCAGCATGAATTACATCCACATCCAGTCTGCCTACTGCTCCCTATTCCATAGAGTACGGGAGGGGCAAATGCTTTACTTATTTTTCCCGCTATGTGGCTTTAAATAATAATATTAATTGATATAATTGATATATTATTGATTCCCTTGGGGCTAAATAACAATACTAATAGTAATAATATCAAATTACATGAACAATCACGGTAGATCCTAAAGTCAGCCTGCCAATACCGGTTTGTACAAGTTGTTTTCTTTCGCACAGTTTGGGATTATCAGAAGATGTATTATACTATTATAATATTTAAAACATTTCTGTTCCAAAGCATCAGATACTATGTGCAGACGCTTATTACATTACACTAATCTCAACAAAAACTGAGACGATATGCAAGAAGCAGCATTTCATCTAATCTTTACCTAACTGTTACAATAGCACTTGCCTTTTTAGAAGCAGGGAGGCACAGCAATACCCCATATTCTAGTAGTATCACAGGATTTGGACAACAAATAGCTACTGCCCAGAGGCAGATTACAAATGCAGTGTTTGTCTGTGGATTCCCTTCTGACTCCCTCCCAGTCATTCGCCCTCCCGCCACACTAGACACCAGGAGCTAATTAGCAGGATGATGCTAGACTAATTGTGTTAATTTACAAGGTTTTAGTCAAAGAGATTCATGCTATGGCTCACATGGTTGTCAACTATCCAAGCTAATAATTAAGAAAAAAAGACCCAAGGCAAAAAGCCAGAGCAGATATATATGGTAGCCATACTGTGCTGGAAATAAAAGGATCATATATCTACAAAAAATATCAAAACTAATTATATTATCATAGAGGAAAATCACACAATAACTAAAATAATTAAAAAAGATAAATAACTTTTATATAAATCTACTATTTTTATTTTAATGTGTCACTGACTTGTGTTCTACATTTACAAGTATTAGTTACCTACTATGCTCTTTGTGAGCTGTTTAGTTGTATGGTTTGTATAATATCCAGATTTATACCCTATGTTTTGTTCTTATTGTTATTAGTACATTGTGGGACATTTTTACAAACTGTTGAACATTACATATTTTCCACACCATTCATCAGAAGAATGTTCCCTTGAAAACAAACAAAACAGTGCTTGGCCAATCACAACTAGCTCTGTGTTGTCTGCCAAAAATCTTAGGCATTCACAGCATGTACTGACATTGCAGCGCAAGTAATAGGATAATGGTTTTTGTAAAATCATTAACACTCAAGCCACATTTTGTGCCCACAGCTCATTGAGTGAGACACTCCTATTACTGTTTATCCTCCCTGAACAATGTGCCATTTCGGTCAATCACAGAAGTGCTACTTATAAAATGTACTTGGCATCTCAGAGCATCAGATATTTTATAAAGAAAAAAAACCCCAAACATCCGAGACAATTATCTAAATACAGCATGCTGCAAAAAACAGACTGAGAAAGAAATATCCGATCTTATCCTACATACAGTAGCAATAACACAATAAAGTAGTCAGTGTGTGTTCTCAAGGGACCATATTATGCTATTATGCTTTATAGTTTTGTGAATCTTTGTGCTTATGTTACACATCACGTCAGAAGCCCAATCCCTAAAGTGAAGTGAATGTAACCAACTAGCTGAATCAAACCAGGACCAGGACTTATTTTGTGTCTATGACCTAAAAGTGTGTTCGTCCGAATTATTAAATTCTTGCATTTTGCTGTGGCTGCACTGTGTTAAGGTGTGATAATGTGCTGTAGTTAATGAAAGTTCAGCTCTAAATGCTCAGCTTGTAGTTAAAGCGGCACAGTAACTCATATAGGGTGTATCTCTGCAAATCCACGCCTGTACTTCCCCAAACAACTCCAAAACTGTATCATTAGACAGACAATATGTTTGTATTTTCATATCATTATTTATATTATTCTAAATATATTAACACAATTGAAATAACACAGTGAATTCGTGCACAAGCATATTGCACCTGCCTTGCAAAAGTAGATAGGCAGTCTTACAGTGCATTGACGGAAACTTTATTTACTTTAATTAAAGATGAAAAAGGCTCATAAATTAGGTTATAATGCCAAAGTTACATAAACATGATGTTTATTTATGCACATATTTTCTTTCCTGTTCGTCATGTTGACACATTTGCCACATAACTGATAACAATGGCAAATATAATTAGGTTAGAGTTTAGATTACATAGTGAAATCAAAACTGTCTAATTCCGGATCAGATTCCGGTTTAAACATATAGACAATATTGCTGCAAACAATCACTGTTGTTGCTGTAGTCTGGCACACAGGAAGATCTCCACAAGCTGCCCAATGAGAATAGAGTAGATTGAGGAAAATGGGGGCTTAAAGACACAGGAATGTAGAATGAAAATATAACCTTTAAATTGTTTAACATATGGCAACTTAAAAGTGTAAAATAATTGTGTGTGTCAACCAGATTTTTCCTTGTGGTGCATACATATATAAATCATATATATATAGTTTTGTCTGAGAAAAACATATGGAACAAATAGTTAATGAACCAACACAAGACATCCATTGTACAGTACAGACACAAATTGTGCAAAGTGTGCAGAGACACACACACACACACGGTAAATAAGCATAATTATCTGGTACTTTGGTATTACAGTAAAACGCTGTCCTTTATTCCACCTGCATAGAAATTCAAATACAACATCCACAGGTTCCTTTGTTTTTCTTTGAAATGGTATAATTACAGAGCACTCTATTAGTGGAATGTTTTCAGATAGCCTAGGGGCTCACACTCAAATTTCACTGATCAGCCACCAACAAATAGGCCTTTGTTAGACCATTGTGTTTGTCCATTCATACATCTGAAAAATACTCTATGGTAAATTTAGGAGAATCATCATATAACAAAATAAGTTTTTTGTCCAAAATGTGTTGTGAGTTATCTGTGCGTATCTTGGAGGTCAATTCAGGTCTGAACAATCACCTCGAAAATATTAATTTATTTGTATATGCCCATAGAATCATCACTGAGATTAAAAGTGATGTCTTGACAGTTTCTGTTATATATGGTATATAGCATACACAATCCTCCCACTCCTGGAAGAAAGGAAAGCCTAGCTGGAGCTGACACACATTTGACATGTGATGCCATGGCGTTATGCTGCACTATGGTGTTTAATTTCTGGTTCAGTGATCATCATTGATGAAACAGAGATGCTGACCTTTTGGGAACTATTAATCTGGTAGCCTAGGCCGTTTTTAAGCAAACAAGAGTGGGCCTCCACTCTGTCCATCCAATTTCCCAGCGCGTAAATTGGACCGCCGCTTGCACAATTCTCTATTCATTACTGTGCTGCTGAAAGAAAGCACAGAGGTGGCAGAACGGTTTTCTTTTCGCTTTTCTGTGTGTGTGCGTGTGTTTGAGAGAGAGAGAGAGAGAGAGAGAGAGAGAGAGAGAGAGAGAGAGAGAGAGAGAGAGAGCAAAATGCCTTCTAGGAGGATTCCCAAGCATATAGAGCTGGTCTTTCCTTCCTGGATTTTGGTTTGGTGGTAGGGAAGGGAGAGGGGGAGGGAGGTGAAAGCTGTTGTAATTGAAACGTGGCCTAATCAGACTCATTACCATTTTAACCAATTTGCACCACCAAAGATGCCTATTAGGTAACTGTGTTTAATAAGCCGCTCTTTAGAAAACTAACTGTAATGAGCTCTTTAAAGTCAGACTTGAGCGTGATTATGCACTGGAAGTGTTTTGCAGAGCCAAACCAGACTGGTACATTTAGTCATGTACAATGTCATAATTAAGCTGCACAAACTCTGCACTTCACACCACACAATAGTCCCAGCTGAGGCAGTAGACATGCTGAAAAGTATTTATAATTACTGATCATTACAACCCTGGGATTTTCATCGCTTGGACGTAAACATAATTATGGGAGCTTTTGCTTTTATTCTGTGCACGCAGACTGCTCTACTTGACAAGCGTGCAAATATTGCAGACAGACAGTAATTACGTTTATAAATAAAAACAAGCTCATATTCATATTCAAATTCACTGGAGATATTCTAAGTAGGGGTGGAGCAAAACACACTAATACAATGTGAAATGGTAATCGGTATGACTACAAAATCCTATTCATCTCACATATCAAGTTAAGACTATTTAAACTCAATTTAGAGCACCATGTGGCAGAAATTCTAATCTTTGGATGGCAGGGTGCCATTTGAGCACTCATTTAGAAAAGATATGCCTTCTTCAGTCACTCTCTTTTCCAAGGGCTACTACCCATACGTTTCACAGTTTGACCACCCATGGCAGCATTAGCTACGTCTCTACCATCAAAGTCCACTAATCTCAGAAAAGTCAACACTAATACAAACATGAAGAAAAAAAAGGAATATACGTACAGTATGTCATTTGTATTTAACAAGTAAAGCAAACAACTTTGCATTTTTTAATCACACTATCAAATACTCTACTCTGAAAATGCACCTACAGACACCCTTACAGGTGCATTTTTCTATTTATTGTTTACCTTTTTACTCTAACCCTACCCCTTTTTTTATTTAACCAGGTAGAGACAAGCCTTTTTTCAAATGCGAAATATCTCACAACCCTGCTTGTATGTCTATGTAAGATTAAACAATCAGAAAAAGTTTTGTGTGTCACTGACATCTGTGTGTAAGAATCTTATGTCTGTACACTGACATTGTAAATGCAAATAAAACTTCTACAAATGTAAATCCCTCCGCAAATACATGCACTCAAACGTATGCATAAATGGCCTTATTGAGTGAAAAATGTTAGTATTTAGCTTTCAGAGGTGAACTGTATCCACCTTTTGGATGAGAATTTTGCTACACTGTGTGTGGTTTATTTTGCCCTAAGCTCAGTTTCACAGGCTGCATGTAGTTCACCCCACAACGTGCCTCAGTAGCTGCGCAGCCTACATATAGTTGAAAAACCTAGTGATTTTAATTGTGAGATTGCTTGGCAGTAGTAGTTGTGGTTGCTGTTTTGCTGTAGAAATGCAGTCTCAATTGCTATTTCCAAGTATTTAGTCATAGCTCGGTTCAGCTCTTGGGGCACATTGTGAGGTGAGCACAGCTATTTTGACACTTCTTAACAGGTACAGGCAAAGACAGTGATCATTGTATGTTGAACAGGTGTTCAACAGGTTCTCTGTGTGTAATAGAAAGTGCCAGAATAATGTATCCATTTATACAACGCAGAGCTTACCCATTTGTGCAGGTGCCCTGACCAATCAGTAGGAATTGCTAGTGCAGCCCTCACTGGCTTCCCACCCATAAACACTGCCAGTTGTGTTCATTAAAGTGCATTACCACAATAGAGGAACTGCTACTTCTGATCCTTGTAACTGAGCCAATATGAAATGTTTAATTAAATGTTAAATATAATTAAACACATTTGCATCCTTATATGCAGTTACTGTCATTTTAAATTCATAAACGCACCATCCTTTTCCGATTTGTCCTTACATGTGTTCACAGTAAATAAAAAAAATTAAATTACATGGGTACGACTTTCTTATATGCTGAACTTTACCACAGAGACTTTGCTATTTTTAGCTGAAACAATAAAAATACTATGAGGATGTCCGAGCCAGGGGACTGTGGGTGTTAACAGTGTCTGGTATGACGATACATGGTTTCTGCAGCTGTTTGGCAGTTCTACAACTGGCTGAATAAAGTTAATGAAAAACTATGGCTGGTTGGAATGGTCATAATACTATACTTCGATTTCGTTTCTGTGGCTTCAACCATAATGTGTGGCATTCTGCCATGAAAGAGGCTGACTGGTTCTGTCGATGAATGCTCATTGTATCAATCTGCAGCTATAGTTAATACATTTATGCAGTTTAAATAGTGTAAAGAACACAATAAAAGTACAGAATAGCCTAATCTTTTTGCAGTCAGTATAAACGTCTGTCTTAGTTGTATTACCTTTACACACATTATTTTCACAAACGCTGTAATAGTTCAGAAAAAAACCCTTTTGTTACAGTACCATTAATGTTTTGATTACGTCTGAATTTAATAAGATGTAAATGTTCCCACTCGGAAACCATTGAAAAATTTAACATAGCACAATATGGTTTTAGGATTTTACATAACTGCTTAACTGTATTGCAGAAATGTTGATGGCCTTTAAAGTGATAAAAAATATGAATGAGAACGAAAGCAGAACACACAACGTCCTGGTGTTCCTACGGAATAAAATGTCTACTAACTGTAAGCGTAGAATAGCAACAAATAAATATTCAGTCCTGTTTATTAAAAAGTATGCTGCCTTGCTATTGCAGATATTTAAAAATGATACACTTTTGACGCATTTTACATCTTCGGTTGGAACAACCAGGCTTGTGCTAAGAGACGATACAGAAGACAGAAAATATTGACAGATGCTCTTTTTAATGGGAAATTGCATGTTGGTACATAATACATGTTTGTTTATATGAGATCAGTAACTTATTTAGTCTCTGCTTTATAGTGACTTTACTGAACATGTACACATGTTGACAATTTAACTGGATATTCTTTGGAAGACCAGTGAGTTTATTGGCTAGAGAAGAACATGAATTTCTCATTTCTCCCTGTAATACTGTAAATTGCAAGGATGAGAGATTCTTTGAGCTGTCATTTCTCTGTCTCAGTGATGCTCATTAAACCATGACTCTTCAGGCCAAGAGGCCCCAGAGGCTACTACTTCCATTACTAACTTAAGTATAGCTAAATCCACACACATGCTTAACTAACAGCCCTCCACACACAAGTAGCACACTGAATAAAACTAAGACAATTATGGGAGATAGGCTTCATAGTGCTCTGTAGTGCATAATACTGATGAATACTCAAATGGCTTGTTAGTTAAAAGAACACAATTGCAGGACTCAAGCACTTGGTGAAACTTGTTTAACCATATAGTCCATGTACAGTAGAGGCAGTGATTTTGTGAGTTTCTATGAACTTGGCTATCCTTCCTCTCAAGGGATCACTTACACACTTCAAAAGAGAAGAGAGGCAGATTGTGACCTTGCTACATGAAAGCTCATTGACCAAAAGCTACTCACTAACATCTTCATTCCCCTGGTAGTCCTGGTACCCTAAGGAAAACTCCGATCAAAGAGGAACAGGCCAGTGGGAAAAAACACAAAGAGTGAAGAGAACATTTTCATATGATTTTCTGGATTTTCATCACCTTTAGCACATGTTGACTTTTACTGTAATGACACTGGGAACCAGTCATTTGATTTACAAACCAACAGACCAGGTCCCATTGGAAATTAACAGATTATCTTGTTCACTGGTTCGAGTCACAACTGTGATTACCTCACACTTCCAACTATTAGACTTTACAGCTGTGTTAACCTGGTAAAGACAAGAAGAAAATCAGATTGTAAACCCATCTCATTGTTTTGAGTGAGAGTTTAAGACACAAATTAAAACTGACTTTTTTTGGGTTATTTTCTTTAACAACCAGCTACATGTCCAAACGCAGAAATTATCCAATATTACCGGTGTGTATTTACACACAGTGAAAGGCAACAAAAATAGATGACAGAAATAATACAAATAACACAAAAGATAATGTGATGATAGGACCTTGATTATGAAGAAAACCATAGGAAAAACATTATTTATTAAAATGTACCTACAATAATTCGGTTTTGTAAGAAAACTGTTGTTCTTACACAAAGGAAGCTGTCTGTTGTTTTGTTTATCCTTTCCTACACATTTAAGTCATGGAAAGTTTAAAGTGAACTCTAATTGAAAATACCCGAAAAAAAAGGCTGTTTTCCTGGAACTGCTGCAAGCTTTTCGTTGACACATTCTGAAGCATTCTGTGGTATCAAATGCAAGTCTCAAAGAAGGTCACTTCTCCAACACAAGCCAGGCAAAAGGTGAAATGAGACAACTGAAGCAATCTTGGGTCAATATGAAATAGAAATCTCTCAGCTATACTGTAATAAAGTTACTGAAGTGAAGTAGTGAAGCCATAAAGGGGAACTTTTACAAGGAAAGAGCTGTCTAGAAGATTGGTTCGCCCACTGGCAAACAATGGTTTCTAAGAGCTAAGATGGCATGATCAATTCACTAGCATGAAGCTGAATTACAATGTTCACTTTTAAAAAAACAACAACATTTTCTTTAGTTTTCACAGATTATAAATCCTAAGACCTTTTTGCGACGTTTGAATAGCAAAGATTATTCACAAAATCTAATCTAATTGCATTGACGTGATATAAAATGTATAAAACTATTGTTGGTCACTAGATCAGTTTTTTTGCAGTGCTCTGATGTGCATAAATGTTTATTTTTTGTATTGTGTACATATTGTATGTTCTAGATGTATTCTAATAAAAATAATAATACAAAAACACAAAAATAAATGCATATGATCAAACGTCCCAAATCTCACGTTTGGCTTTTGTACAGCACTGTAAATGATGGCAGAATGACACTTGATTTTAAGGTAACACCAAAGATAAGGCATTTATCAATTTTGTTACTAATGCTGCTCTCTGTATAGATCTTGACAATACACACAATGGTCAATGTCATGTCAATAAATGTTCATGCACTTCTTAGTTCTTCAATAAAACTCTCACAAGATTCCGACAACTCTCAAACTTCAAAACCAAAAAGCAAAACATGTGTGAACACATGGTCAAAGACTAGTAACCTTCAAAATTATATATTAATGTTTAATCATTTTAACCACTCAAAAGCAGGAGATGGATGTGGTAGCTTTTTGTCCATACAAATTATTGTAATTATAGAGCAAATGAACAAAATACATGAATTATTAACAAATATTTCTCCTTTACAAATGGCCTTCACTTTTGTACAACATACAACACTGTGAATGCCTCAGTAGTGTCAATTCTATAAATGACAGACATGACTGACAACTGTCAGAGTCCCCTGAATACAACTGCAAACCACTGTGAGGTAGGTGGATGAGAGAGACAGAGAGTTAGCCTTCAAAGAATTCAGTGCTTTGACAGCAATGAGAAAGAAAGCAGTGCAATGGAAATTATTTCAGCGCATTCCTTAATAGATTATGAAATGAAAAAGGAAAAAAGGTTAATCTGTGGTGCAAAGCAATTGAGAAAAATAAATTAGATAATAGAAATCTAGAGGTAGGTATTTCAAATATTTCCACATTCTCTTTGTTCTGCAAACACCTTGCGGGTGTTATAACTCCATTCTTCCGGTTTGTAAAGAGAAAAATTTCCTCTACAAAGCAAACATGATCATGAAGAGAATCAACAGAAGCAAAAACTTGTACATCAACCTCAAAATGTTTTTATATGCGGCTTAAAGTGATGATTGTTCTACATTGTGCTGCATTTGCATGTCCACAGTTTAATCAATTAAAATCTAATTAATTAGACACAATTCTATTAAGAAACAAATCTCACTCATCAATATACACAACTTAGGGTCTTTGCACCACATGGACTAGAGGGTAGCACAAAAGCGCCACTGAAGCTCACAGTAAACACTTTGGCACAGATATATCTGATGGAGCATGATCTCATCAGTGTTGATAGATTTTACTTCCCTGGATAGAAAGCAGGATGAGAAGGTGTCACCCGGATATAAAGCATTATCTAAAATCAAACACCTTGCTCCTTATAGAGACCCTATTACCTTTGTTACCATATGTTACAGCATATACATCATTCAGCATTCATGCTGTGCTTCAACTTCAGAAGTCAAATATGCTGTTTAATGTGAGTAAAACATGCTATGGCTGTGATTTGTGCACCTCAAACACTGCTCAGACAAAATGAGAACGAGATAGCAGCACGAGAGGGTACATGGTGCAGATTAAGTTATACTGTTTCTTTAAACACAAGTTTGCATTAAATTCACATTGATGACCTTGCACAGCACCCGATCTATTGATTCCTTATGAGTCTTCCCAAGTTATTTTTTTTATTATTGTTATGTTTCTTTTTATTCTATCTGAAAAAACCTTTCTGCCTTCAAGTATGTATCTATATACCATAATACAAATGTATACCATTGTCACAGGAACTGAAAACTTCAGTTTACATTTAGTTACAATGTAAAATAAAAACAGGACTAATATTATGTTGAAGTAACAGAAACAGTACAGTATAACAGTAGGGGTCTTTTATTTGCTGCAGATTTTGATGAAATCTCTCTAAAAACCTTCCTTCATTCTTAACTGAATATCTAATGTCTTATTTTGCATGTGCCAGATTTCTAATACAACAAATGCTTTATAGAGGAAAGTGGGCAAATAGCCTGCTGGCAGAAATATGCAATGAAAACATCTAGTTCACAGTTTTGCTTCTCTTACAGGTTATGTGCATACTGTTAATAAATATGCCTCTGGCTAGTAATAGTTCCCTTGATGAATTGTGAACGGCCGACTGTGCATCTTAGTTTACTGGTCCACTTCGAACAAGGCAATTCGTACAGCCTTGCTCATTTGGGTATGCATGAAATAACAATATCCTACTGGGAGCGTTCTAAGTTTCAAACACTTGGGGTCAACTACACAAGCAGATTCCACATGTGCAGCCCGTGGCCGCTGAGGTCTGGAATCTACCTCCCTCCTGGCTGGGTGACGTTGCATGTTCTATTTCCAGACCGAGGGCTGAAGTGAGGCTGCAGGGAGTGTAACACTGACCTACATGACCTGTGGCCTAGAAAAGCTGCCTGAAGCTCTGCACACTAAAAACTCCGCACTCCTTTGCTACAGCCTTTCAAAGTCAAACAAAACCTTTACACATAGCATGTGTCTTTTCATGCCAAACAATTTGCATCCTTTTTATTCACATCTTTGACTTGTTGTCAGAGTATTCTGTACTGTTGAGGAGCCTCATGCTCACTCTCTGAAGTCTCAAGTGGGAAAAACGAAGGAAGTTGAAACTGCTTTACTTTCAGACCCAGTGTCTACAGGCCACATGTCTCCAGTCATCTGTCACTAGTTTACATACACACTATGACACTTCCTCTCTCTGTGGGAACCCGTTGTCACCACTTGACCGCCAGCAGAGGCTGACTGGGTGCTAGATGGGTCTCCCTCAGGTACCTCTAGGGAGCCACATTAGGCCTAACTGACAGACTGACAGGGACATACAGGCAGGCGCACACGCATACAGTTCATCCCTTGCCCAAGCGTTCACTCCTCCTACATTACGCCAGCTCACATGCTCCCAAGGCATGACACACTTTGCATAAAGCAGTGACTTTGCTCTACATCCATTTTTTTCAGACACAAAATTATTTTTCACCCCTCTAGCCTCTCCATGCTACATGGAAGTTTTGAAATGAATAATGGAAACAACAGAGCTGAAGACTCATGGGATCCATTTAAAGATGTGGGAGAGGCAATGCAGTCAGGGTTTAGACTGCAGAAACATCATGCTCCAAGTAAATGAATCTACCATTGTTCTGCACTGTACAGAAACTCCCATAGAAATTGTCTCAACAAAGACATGTTAACAAGTTTTCCTTTAAAAAAAGACTACAATAAAAATACTCCTAAAGTTTTTACTTTAACAGAGGAAAGAAATGTTCTGTGGATGCATTGAGGTAAAAATGTTACTGTAATAGTTAATAAGCAAACATGAACCTTTATTTATTGAACACATCACCCTAGATAGCACAAAAGAATAAATGGCTAAATGTCCTTTGCTAAAGTGGGAGTTTAGCTAAACTATGCTTATCTTTTCTCAGCAAAATGTTCATTTGGTTTTCCACCTTGACTCCCCAGATAGTTATAGTGGAAGTGAGCGAGTGACCATGGGGCAGCCCGCCGAAACAGCTATTTTAGACCATGCAAACATAACTCCCTGAGGTGATTTCCCGATAATGAACACAAAAGAAGTGTCAGCCCTCATAATGCTCTGTGATGACGGTGAACTCTTGAGCGCTCCTTTTTTTGCACTCTTATTTTTCTCATTTAAATTAATCTAATTCCATACGGACGTTAAGAGGGACTGTCAAATAGGCCACACGACAGACAAGACTTTCAGTGACTATTCACTTCACACTGTGCAAGTGACACTCTTAAAATAAAAAAAGACAAATAGCTTCATGAGATACAATTATCCACTGTACATTCATGAATTTATCAGTAATCAAAAGTCAAATGTTTTCGTAATATTTCATAATTATTTTTGGAGGTCTAACTCCATTCCAAACACCTGCCATTAAACGCTATTTGTGGTTATAAACGAAGCAGCTCAGTCAGCCGGCCACAATAAAAGCAATTCACGTCATCACTGGCTGTTCCTAAATATCATACACATATCATGCATCGTGGTTCCACCTCACTTCTGTATAAACTGCTGTGGACACATCACAGTATGACCACTCACACACACTGCCTTGCTGCAGCCTGACACCTTGTCCCTCCCCCTCCCTTCCCATCCCTCCACTGACCCTCATCAAGCCACAACCCATCTTTTCCCATCCCTGGCACTCAAGGATCCCACTGCCAGCATCTGGCACGGTGCCAGCATGTGAACCACCCAACCCTACCAAGGATGAATGAAGCTCTGAGAACTTTGTGTAAACCACTGACAGCTCACATCTCATGTGATCGTTGTTTAGCTGTCGCAGATATTTGTCTGGGGTAATTAACATGGGACATAATGAATATATAAAAGAAAAACAGGCCTGTTTCTTTATATATTCCAAACAAATCCGTGCATTCAGTTGAATATAAATATCAACATTACTTAAGGCATACATTTCAATATATAAATTATAACAATATAATATTTAATACTTTGTTAATCCTCTTGGGGAAATTCTTGAGGACAAGCAGCCCCTCTGAAGCAAAAAGGGTTTGCGGTTCAGTATCGTGTCCTGGGACCGACTGAGCACTCATTACTACAAAAGCAAAATTAAATGGTTGTGATACACTGTATCTACACTCATTTACTGATTTTTTTTCTTGCAGATACATATTTTATCTCATTAAAATTTAGAACATTTTTTGTGGAGAACACAGTGGTGGGAGCACCAGTGTTGCTGTTACTATAACTGAGGGTTATACTGATTAGGACAGATGAGCATCAGAAGATTATGGGGATTTGCATATAGAAATCTGAAAAATGTTCTCCTTAGAATAACCTGTAATGAAACAGACAATTAGTGTTGTGAAAAGTTACCTAGGTTTTCCGTCTAGCTAGAATGGCGGCCTCGATTACCAGATTAGTTATAACACAGGAGGAATTTCAATACAGCAAAATATTGAGTTTTTTTTCGTATCCTCTTGTGAACGTATTGCTGCTCTTGCACAATACAAAACTCCCCAAAAGCAGGCAATAATAAAAAACACCTTGGAAGAAGGACAGGAAAAAACACACCTCTCTCTTCACCAAGGTTATTCAATGATAAGCAACAGCACTCAGGCATACAATGACGACTCAAAGTGCCAGCCATTTTCAAAAGTCACAGAGTTGTAGATTTTGTTAATAATAGTCCTTGAGGTCCAAATATTTACTGCCTGAGACTTACAGTAAATAACCCGGACAAAGAAATAATTTAAATAAACACAATCTGATTTATAGCGAAGGATATAATGTAAGATTGCTGACGACTGTTCAGATCCTCTGCATAAAGCAACATACCGATTTCATTCTCATCCTGGAAAAACAATTGTATAAATCATCTTAAAGGTGTAACAAAGGTTACATTAACAAGACAAGAACTGTGGACAAATTACCTGTTTTTTTAAGGACAATTATTACTGCAAGACTTACAGCCAGAGCTCTCTGTATACATTGTCTATTTTTGCCGAAGTAAAGAAAAGAAAAACTCCAATCTGACCACTATGAAAATCAAGAATTCTGCATGTCTAATTAAAATGTAAACAGTGTAATGAGGACGTCAGTGATTTAGGCAAACGTCTCTCTGTTTGCCACTGGGGGTATGATAATTACAGAGGCAAATCTATGAATGCACATGAATCTCCTACAAGTCCAGATTAAAAGCCTTAGTGCTAAACCTAGTTTAGTACACCTGGGGACTGTCTATTCTAGCCAATCCCCAACAGGCTCTGAGCTGCCTCGTCTCCTTATGAGTGCAGAGACACATCATGTGGAGGAGATGAAACAAAGCCTCTGTTTCAGTGTATTAAAAACAAGGAGAACAATGTGTTTAAAGCAACAGATATATAATATAAATATATCTGGCATATGTGACCTAAATAATTTTTAAAGTAACAACTTACTTACTTAACACATTTCTCACATGATCATTTGGTGACGCTCCAGGCTCCATGAACACATAAGGCATTATGTTAAGGATCAAGATCAACATCATAGGATGAGTGAATGACAAGTTTCTTTGAAAGGATTTAGAAAAAGAACAAGGCATCGTCTCCTCCCTCATGCTGGTTCTTGAAAAAAGAAAACATGCACAAAGAAAAGAGACAAGCAGACCGACCACGTACACGCAGGAACGCAGGGACCTACACACGGACACCCGCGCACACAGGGTGTGTGAACACACACAATCACATGTCTGCACATAACCCTAAAAAATAAAAACACAAAATATTCCACAATAAAAAGAAAGGAAAACGATCGATATGAGCTGCACTGAAACACTATGTTTCTAAATATCTGGCTGGTTCCTTATTGGGCAGCCTATGATGTTTTATCCCCTTATATCTGTTAAACTAAATGAAACTGTAGGTATTTTATCTGAATTAGATAAAAATTACATGACAGGCCTGTAGCTAGGAGACATATGAAGGCTAAGTACAAGCAGCCAATGGTAGGCACATGCATTTTAAAAAATGTCTATGCCATATGCTGTCACTCAGAGAGAAAAAAAAACTCTGAGCAGACAGTCGCTGTGTCTAAATGAGATGGTAGGAGGAGGAGGAGGGGAGAGAAAGGGAGGATGTCAAGGATTCATGGTCCTTCATCTTTGCAGTAGAGCAAACACATCCCTCAGTATACAACAGACAGCTGCCTCCACTTTCTAATGCAGTCCAACTTAGATCACTGCAAGAATTGTCAGTGTAGAGAGAAACACGCAAAGATAACATAGCAAGCTGCCATGAGGGAAACGACAGAGATGTGGATACAAGAAAGGGAGACACGCAGAGAAAGAGAGAATAAGAAGGGAGGGAGGAACATGTTGAATACTTAAGAGATTTTTGTCCATTTTACGCGAGTCTGACTCCATTGGGGACTCCGTGGCTTTTATGCCAAAAAACGGGAAAGACACCACTTTACATATTTACTTAAAGATGACAATCCCGCACTGATCTTAGACAATTTTTTCAAGGGTCTGAATGGAATAGATCCATCTGATGAACAAATGAACATTTCATCAATAGACAAAAGCCTTCCGAACATCCCAGAGGTTGTTCACACAGAATCAGCTAAAGTTATCCACAAGCTGGCTTTAATTTCCACCACTAGTGCACATATATAAAGTGTGTCAGTCCTGTCATACACTACTTCCCTATAGTAATGGTTTAACTCTTCATGTTCATTTTAGCTTACGGTGTTACACAATTCAGATTATGGACATGTAGAGTAACTAAATTGCTTCACACAGACAGATCTCGCTTGTATTGCTGATAATAAAAAATAAAAGTGATGTACTGTATGTTTTAATAGTCACAACAGTAGAAGAGTCAAACACTGCCTCGTGGCAAGCCCGTTTTCTTTTTTGTTGTAATGTGGGTTTCTAAAAATGAAATGTGGGTTTCTAAAGCAACATTGTACTAGAAAAAAAAGAAGATTTATAAAATATGACAATCTTACGCTGATCTCATACAATCAGTGAACATAAACCTCACAGTGCACTGACTGCACTGCAGAAATAAGAACGTGCTTTGGCCACTATTTGCCAGCAATTCTTTTGACTGTCCAACAAGGCTAAATATAACAATTATATTCTTACATGCTCATGTCACTGGACAACATGTGTATGTCATTTATTTTAAATGACTTCACACAACTTCTTGTTATTATTTACAGTCACTCAGCGTGAGCATATGTGACACCCTGTAAATAGTGTGATGAAAGCAGGTAAAAGCAGCAGCTGTTGTCAGAGATTTGTGTCAAACAACAACTCAGACTGCCATCGTAAGTGCTACCGTATTAGAAATAAACAGAGCTGTCAGCTGCTTTCAATGCACACCAGAGGTGACCAGGGTTAAGTAAGGACTTGCAAAAGTCAAATAACACACTGCAGGAGCTCAGACATAGAACCCTACCAGGGCTTGAACTCTAATAAGTATCCTCAGGTAGTACTTATAACTATTATGGGAGATTGTTAAAAATTCACTGTGAACATACAACAAGATGAAAATTCAAGCATTGTTGTGATTTTGAGAAGTTGAATTATGCAGTTTTAAACTGTAAATGAAATTGTATTTTTAAAGAGAATAGAATAAGTATATTATTTGATTGAAATATTATTACTTACATCAAACAAATAGCATCCTGTTCAGTATCAATTTATGAGCTGCTCAAAAATTATTTTGTTAAAATGCACTGGAGGGAGGAAAAAACTGAAAAAACTTAAAAATCTGACCAACAAATTTAATACCCACTTCTACAAAAACACATTACAATCAAACACTCCAACATAATGAATGTGGTAGTAATGTACATCTTTTTTTTCCAAACGAGTGACGGAGGCTGCAATGCTGTTATTTTTGAAGAGGAATCAAAACATACTTCAGCTCACTGCTGATGATGTTAATTTGCTCTTAAAGCAAAACATGCAAATGAAATGTGCGAACACAATTAAGTAAATTGTTCTATGGAGGTGGAAAAGGTTCACTCAGGACAAAGTGTTTGCAAAAGAGAGACAGCACACAACTTGTTACTTCTCCTGACGTTGTGTCCATGGTCATATACATTTATTGGTTCATCACTGGAACATGCATAACAGATATTTCTGATGCCTTTGACTAGTTTAAGAGGAAATCGGATATCATTTTTACATCGTGCGACAAGTACAAAAAAACACATGATAACTTTCCAAATGAAACTTAAATCAAGTCTAAATGTGTGTGAATTTCTTTAAGTCATTCTTGACAGACTAATGATAATATTGCCAACATAATATGACATTGTGATAAAAAGCAGCATTTTAGTCTAATTTCTAGTCACCAATTATTTTTTTACTGAAAACAAGATAGTGGTTTATTGTGACGCAACGTGTACCAGCTGTGAACCTGACACATTAAATCTGATTTCCTCTGGTTTTCATATAAACCACAGGAACTTATTTATAGGAGATCCTGGCTAGAGCCACATCACACACAAAGAAAATTTACCATAAATTATTTAGTGGCTAGTTTTAAAATTTAAGTTTAATTATGACACAAAGATCACACACATATGCAAAGTTTTAAAGAAAAGGGGGCTGAAAATTTGCAACCCCTCTGGATATATTCCACACTATTGTCACCACTGGCAAAATGTCATATTGTTAAAGACATGCATGCGAATATATGTTGCAGTGCAATGAAAATAGAGAAAGTTAAAGTCAGTTAAAAACAAAGACCAATTCATGGGGCAAATTTTGAAACCTACAGGAGACAAAACCTAATGGATAATGCCACTAGTGTTGAATTATTCACACACTGGACATTTTGCAGTGTGGTTTTTAAATTGTCAGAAGTTAAATGAAATAAACTTGACGATGAGCCATGCATGCACAAAGACAAAACACAACACTGCAACAGTATTTTTTAAAATATGAAATAGTAATATAATAACAGTGAAGATAATTCCAAAATGAACATACCATAAATACTGGTGCTAGTGATCATGTCTTCAAGCCTAAAAACAAGAGGAGAGGAAAACAGCAGAATCGGAATTTTCACGAGGAAGAATTCCAAAGGTTGCTTCTCATTTACAGGCACTTCCTCAGCTATCGCGTTTCACAACTTTACCACGCATGGTCCCTTGTTCTTTCCTTAGGTATTCAGTCAGGGACAACGCGAAACGCGAGGGAAAGGGGTTTTCTATCTATTAAAAAAAGCCCCGGACTGAGACGCGGAAGCCACGAAGGCACGACTGGAGCCTGTCACTTGGTTCGCGAGTTGAACCAGGAAAATAGGGAAGCATGTGGGGAGAGTGAGGATGACATAAAACACACATTCTTCATGCCGCCCATTAGAGGAAGAGGCTAAAGCAGCGTGATGCCCCCTCCCTTTACTTTCCAAATAGATTACTTGCCAGCAGTTGTCCCACTAAGAGCGCAATGACAAGTCATCTATTAACCTCCCGCCTGCAGTTATCGCGGCAAGTTTTATTCAGGCTGACATGCAAAAACTTCCCATTGTGGGAAAGTTATTTAGGAGACCGGTTCCAGCCGTCTACGTTACCGTATCTTCAAACTGCGGCGAGTGAAACGTAAACTACGAGCTCCGACAAAATCCTCAAACTTCGTGGCTGTAACGGATTCTTTCCGTAAGCTGTGACACGTAATGTAGCTTTGGAAAATTGCGGCATCAGTGGGAGCAGACTGCGCTGCGGCTCCGTGATGCGCGACACGGCGAGCGTTTGCGCGCACAGGGGCTGCTCCGTTTCTCTTTTTTAATTGTTAACATCAGTGAAACGCAGGGCACGACGTACCTGGGTGGGTGACAGTGCAGACTCGGGGTTTATAGCACCATCGATCCGGAGAGTGTGCAGATGAAGGCTCGCTGGGGTTAAGCGCGGCTGTTCGCGATTTGAAACCATTCCAAGTTAGTGCGGGGAAGACTGACCACAGCCTCTGCCATGTTGGAATTCCAAACCCTGGACAGCTGCTCCTCTGACTGGAGGCAGCACGCTGCGCACTGCGCATGTTCGCTGCGACAGGAGCCAAATTCAAAGAGAATCGCCCTTGATGAGCAGTAGTTCACATGTAGGATATCCTGACGTTATTCTGATGTGATTTATGACCAGTCTAAGAGGAGCCCGCCGTGTGCGCGCTCCACTGGGAGCTGCATCCCTCTGACCTGTGCTACTGCGTGAGCTTCAGTACTTGGCACACTCTTATGTGCATACTTATTTATGTCTGTCTATATCATAGGCCCATTCATCTGTAAACATGATGCGTTATTAACAGCTTTCACGTGAGAATGAGCTGAGGATGAAGTCTAAATAGTGTTTTTTTTTTAAATCAAATCTTCACCTTGCTGTTCCTATGGCCTGGTGTGTGTTTCTTGTCTGTCAACTGAGTATGATGCTACACTAATTTGCTGGCAAGATAGCATACAAATTAGAAACAGCTTGCCTGGTGATGAAAGGAAGTAACTGCACCCAGGCGAGACACCCTCATCTAACCCCCTGTACAACGGCAAATTGTTGTTTACAGATTTGAGCTTTTGTATGGATTTACCAAAGATTAATTAATTAGTGAGATGTACTGGTGATAGTAGGCAGAGTTTGTTGCTCGTCGGAGAAAGGCTGTTTTCCCGTTTCCCCATTTGATGCTAAGCTATCTTAATCTTGTCTGTATTGATGAATATTTTACCGACAAATTATGAAGTATCAATTTTGTATCCCAAATTGTCAAATATTACTAACTATATATTCTGGTTTCGACACGTACCATTGCAGGCTATTTTCCAGCCTCTCTCTCTCTATTATCTGTATAAAGCTCTGAAAAATCTTGTCTCATGGGGTGGCGTTCGGGAAGACCCTGGTAAGACGCATGATATGAGGACTGGCACCAAAAGTCCCATTATGTCCTCTTATAGCCATACCCAAGGCCCTGGGAGTGATGCATCGATTCAGCCTTCAGTACTCCCTCGATGGCACTATGCTAATTCCAGCTGCATGAGTTCTTTGGAGAAATCCTACCCATGAGGCAGGACATGGAGCAGTCAGCGAGCTGCTCAGGACACGGACAGTTTAAGCTCATATAGTGTCAGTCCATCCTACTGTCCGCCGTAAGCAGATTGTTTCTTTTTTCTCATCTCTGTGTACATTGCTAATTTGAAATGACTCTAGTCATCACAATGTAGAGACAGAAGCTTTTGCATATTTTTTTAAAAAGATTGAAAACTGTAAACAATCAAAAAGTGGAGACAGCAGTCACAATACCAGAATGCACGGGGGTTCTTGCGTTCATTTGCAGGTTTTTCAAATGTTACCAGTGCTCATTCGATAATTTTTTAGCCATAGTGGAATAAAGCCCAATTAATACTGAGCTGGCTCAACCAGAAGTGTGTGTCCATGCTTGTAGGAACACCTGTAAAAATATCGGTGTGCTGTGGAGGTCACGGTAAAAACAACAGCAGTGCATTTCCAGGTGTAGCCCTGTCCATTGTCTCCTTCCTCACATGGGCATGTTCAGTCTGTGCCTTTGTCCTTGTGTCAGCAGGCAGGACACTCTAAATTATTTTGCTCAGCTGCCTCCCTGAACTCTTGCTACAGCACGTCAATACACACATCACGGAGACACCCGCACATACAGCTACAGGGATCACAGTTCATATCTATCACACACTTGAATCCTCCTTGACACAGATCAAACCTTGAGGAAAAAAGTTAGATATAGAGTCCTGTGATTTCAGATCAAAATCTTAGCGTATGTATTTTGTTACTAAGAACTGTGTTAAATGTTGTAAAATATGAGAAATATTAACCTAGAAGAAGCATATCAGGGAGATTTATACGTTAATTTAAGGTTGTATTTTTAAAATACTAATAAATAAAATAACATCCGTCTGATTAGTCTGCTGTCATTTCTATATACTCCCTGTTCTTCACATACACATACTGAGCCTCACATAGGGCGTTTATTGTTTCTGTCACTGAAGACTGACCTTACAGAAACCACCTGCATGGTTACTTCTCGTTTCTCACAGTAATACACATCAATACACATCTATCTATCTATCTATCTATATATATAGCTATGTATATATATATATATATATATATATATATACATAGCTATATATATGAGAGAGAGAGAGAGAGAGAGAGAGAGAGAGACAGAATATCCACTGGCATAGTAAAGTAATGATTTCCTTATTTAAGCTGTGTTTATATTTTCTATCATTTTACAACTTGACTAAATCCCATTTGGGGCTTTTCATGGAGTAATGTTGCAAACAACACAATTTGCCAAAGTGCTGCACTGTATCTCTGGGCTATCACAGCCAGTGTTTTTTATCAGAGTAGAGATTTTTGAGTAGATGTAATGAGACTTAGAAACGCTGTAGTCCAGTCTCAGTGATGAAACAGTTGTATTGTCATAGAAAGATGTATAAAAAAGTCAAATATTGAAGGGTTGATGTCCCACATTCTTTCAAGAAAGTGTTTCCAATCCCTGTATAGACTAGAGCCAAAATCCTAATAGGGACAAGCTTGAAGTGAACGGAGCCCACAGAGGATAAGCTACTAAATCTTGCAATAAAAGCAATGTGATTTACAGTACATTCCACAAGGCTGACAGTGCCACAGCTGAGGGCATAAACACTGCGCTCAGTGCTGTGTCTCAGTTCTGTCTGCTGTGAACTACAATCACACAGGCATGCTGCTCAGCAGCAGTGACTTTGATAAATTACCACAAGTCCCACTGTTGGCTTAAAACTAGAACTTGTTCAGTTGCAATTCTGCATTTGTCCCTCTTTAATGTATATGGAAGTGGCTTTAGCGGTAATCTGTCAGTGATTGATTAGGTGTGGCTAAATCCCCTCTCTGTTCTCCTCTACTGGCTCACTGTTCAGTCACAGCTGTGTATTTACAGAAAGATGGCTGTATTAGGGAAGAGGTTGCCTTATTTACCTGCAACATAAACATGGTTACTTCCACTTGGGTGACTATACACTCAGGATGACCAGCACTAAAACAAGAAACAAGAAGTGACATGTTCTTGTTGGTACTGAACTCATTCAGGAGAGGATAAACAAACAGGCATCTGACCTATGACTGAGTTGTTTTAGCAATAGAAAAATCGCACACACACACTTCTTTGGCTAGGTATAGGAAATAGGAAATGTTACAAACACGTATGTAATTATCAAAACATATTTATTTTGTATGTGACACAAGAGGTTGAAAAAGCAATTTAGACAGGTTGCTGGATATTGATCACACTTACCAGTGGATCCATTTTAATTAAATATTAAGAGAGTGTGCTGCATTGATGGCAACTGAGCATCAACTGTTTCTTGCTTTTCTTGTGTAAAATTAAAATACATCTACAAGCTAAAAAAGAAGACATGCTTTAATAACACTCATATATAATTACACTTGAAACATGAAAGCAGGGCTTGGGTTATATTCACTGCATTTTGTATTCAAAGAATATTTTTGTTATTTTTAAAAGAAGGTCTGAGTATGAACATCCGTGCATGAATTTTAATGGAGATACTTAAATGGTAATTATTCCACTCAGGCTCAAACGTAGGTAACAAATGGAATTCAATCAGTGTCCGTGCATAATGATGGTCATTAGGAGAAAGAAAATAATAATGACATCCTATCTGCATTAAACCTGCAGACACTTTACACAATGATCCTGCACCCATTATTGATCTCCATGGAGATAAGCAGTTGTCACTTTTCAGCATTGTGCCTGAATGTTTAACACAGCTCATTTTGTTTTTGTTTTTTTTTTTGCAAACTATTTCAGCCAACACTAAATTTTCATTTAATTTATTTCACTACTTGAAATCCTTGGTCTCCTGCCATATGATTGTCCTTTTGGTTCATTGTTACAGCTGCCTCTCCAGTTCTCACAGTTTTTCTCTGTTTTCCAATCCAAGGTTTTTATAAAGCTTGCATAAAATGAACATCACATCTGAAGGTAGTGATACTTTATGGACTGCTCCTGCACGTGTTTCATATACGAGTGTGCTTTTTATATGCAGTGCAAAGCCATCAAGAAAACAGTGCACACTTACTAAGAACCTTGCTCCTTTCTATGTCCTTTTCTAAAATACTAAGAGTGAATACAAAATGCCTCATTGTTGAAGCAGCATTTATAACCCCTTAAAGTGGAATTTAAAAGCAAAATGTTCTTCTTCTATCAGTTATTTCATGTTCAAATACTCTTTAAACATAACAATGTCTTAGTTTTCATCTTTGTGTGGTTCATTATTAGTTGAATAATGTAACAGTTGCTTACACATATTGTACAGTAGGCAGCCTACACTGAGTCTTCTCCAAGACAGCCACTTGGTTGAATAATTAAATAAGATCTCCAATCAAATGATCCATGATTTGCATGCCTTCTGTTGCCAACTAGCTCCATCTGTTTGGTTTTGAGAGCTCTGACACAGTGGCTCGTGTGAGTGAAACAGCAATAATGTAATTGTGGATGTGACAGATACACCAGATGATGCAGGGACTGTTTCAAAGTCTGGTCCAAGGCATACTGTACAGCACGGTGTCATATGGTCAGCATGAAAGCATGACAAAAACAGTTTTACAAAGGCTATCTGCTGTCCCCTCATCATGATTAAGTTTAAAGAGCCTGTGCAGTGACTGGCTCATTCATTTAAATGCGCACTTCTAATACTGAGCACAAAGTTACTGTATCTTAATTGAATAGCAGGTTTTCGGAGCTTGGAGGGTGAAGGACAATAGTAGCGGGGCCAGTTTGGATGGTTGCCAGTGGACAATGTGGAGTAGGCCTCTCAGCAGCAGGCAGAGCCCATACCAGAGTCCACATCAGGAGAGACAGCTTCCACTGCTTTGATGGATCTGTCACAGCAGCCAGTGTCTGCCCTCAGCTGGGGTTCAGGTATAAACCACCAATAACATGGTACAATCCTAGTTTAGGTTCACAGTTTAGTTTTTACTGTGGTTCACCTTTAGTGGCTTGTTTGAAGGACCTCTCGTCACTTTATTATCAAGCTAAAATAAAAACAACGAGTGAATTACAACAGATGTTACTATTGTATTATATCCTGAAAAGTCTAAGACACTCTCGGTTTAAGTGAATTATAATCTCCTCTAACTTCACTCATTCAACTTTCTAGAGGCTGACTCGATTTAACAATTAAGCATTTTTTGGCCAGCACACAACATTAAAGGCTTGGTCAAAGAACTAGATCTTAAAACACTAACAAAGATACAACTTTCTGTAGTCGTATGCCTTTTTATATTAAATTGTGTCCACTTATAATTAAAAAGTGATGCCAAGGTCATCCAATTAATGTCTCTCCCTTTTATCAGCGCAAGTAGCTCCACAGTGACTAACTGCTACTTTGCACATCACACTAATGTGCTTTAATGCTATTGTACAAAGTGGGTATTATTTTAATACAAGCCAAATCCAAATATTAGACAGGTTAGTAAATGCATTTAAAAACAGGCCAGATATTACCTTTTTGGGTTGTATGCTACTGTTTGAGTAAAAATTGTAAGACAACTAAAAAAGAAGAGCATCCAGTGGAAGGATTATGACACAAACATACTGAAGAGGTTGCAGAGATTTTAGGAATCAGTAAGATCGCTAAGATCAGTAAGTAGTTGTCGAGTTAGGGACCCGAGATCATGAACTTAGCAGTTAAATAGCAGATAACGTCATACAATATGGCCATGAGTCTGTAACTGTGATTTATGATTTCTGTGCTGACAGTAAATGTGTTGTCATGTCTCAGTGTCACTGAAGTAAACAAACTAATTCATTTGTAGCTTAGACTTAAATAAAACCAGTATACAGAATGAGGTAATGTAGTGCTTAATTGTAATATTTTAAAATAAAAAAAATTGAAGCTACAGATTATTCGTCACTTCCAGGGCGACATGAAAATGTTGCATTTATACAAATTAATATATCAAATCGATGACGAGTAATTACCATGACCACTCTACATGAAGAACATCACTAGACCTGGTGAGCTTTATTCAACAATGGCCTCATACAGCACAGACAAATGTGAGAGAAGCAGGGGCTTGTGAAACACAGTCCTGGAGTTGGATTCATTTTGCAAGGCAATGCTTTTCCAAACAGCTCAAAGACTTCCTGATCGGCTGTAATCCCCAGCTTTCACACATAAGTCATTGAGAGCGATGGAAGCCTCTCTGTTTACTCACTCCAAACCAAATGATCTTTCACAAGTAGACCACTTCAGATGTGAAATGGAATTTGCCAGGGTGTTCTATCCCAAGTCTATTTCTCTATACGCTTTACCAATTCCCAAATAGGCTTCAGTCACTCACAAATAATGTCTATGAGGATTGAGCCTGGATCCTCAGCTGTTTTAATGGCCCACGGGAAAAGGTATTTGATGGAAGTAAAGTGCACATATACAGCACTAGATATTGTTTTGTGTTACTTGCTGCCATTAATTTGTTTTTTGAACAGTAGGGGACGTATATAATATCGTGAGTTATTTATGATGAAAGCAGTTATGCTAAAATGATCTCGGCTATATTCTTTAATTCAAATTCAATTTCAAAATTGCATGTCATAGAACAGAACAAGCGGATGGATATTCGTACTGCCGTAGATGGATTTGTATGTAACATGAAATATAAATTCTTCACAAAAACAACAGATGTTTACCCTGTCATATGCTTACATGTTAGGGTTAGAGCATAGCTGATTGCTTTATCTTTTCTGCAGTTGACAGTGTTACTGCTTCGGTATGTAGTTATGATAAATGGTTGGCTTAGGAGGGCTGCATTTACTTTGTAGAGTCATTA
The DNA here is from genome assembly GCA_032270685.1 of Microctenopoma stevenorrisi. Lineage (NCBI taxonomy): Eukaryota > Metazoa > Chordata > Actinopteri > Anabantiformes > Anabantidae > Microctenopoma > Microctenopoma stevenorrisi. The sequence goes on along the minus strand of JAUMTR010000013.1, from coordinate 9,873,938 downwards.
TGAGTATATTATGTATGAGAAAACAGTCATTAATATTCATTATAATTGCAAACTACTGAGCTGAATGCTGATGGAGTGTGTTAACACAGGGCCGCTTTTTCTAAAGTATCACTCATTGCGTCTGTAGAGCAATAAATGTAGGCGCTTAGGAAGATGTCTATAACACAATCTGACTTTTACTAATTCTTCCACTCAATCAGTAAGCTTATGACACCCTTGTGGGAAGTAGAATTTAAGCGTCATGACATGCTCTCACAGCACCACCACTGCTTTCATAGTGTTATATAAATTCATAAATACATAATAAAATGGCTTATTCACTGAGTATTTATCTTACTTTGGAGGAATTCAGAGCACATACTACATTATAGTCTCTAGAGGATACAGTTCCTATTCCAGTTGATAAGGGCTTCAATTTTGATTGTGCCTTGTAATTGGAGCAATGTTGAAGTGAGGAGCACTGATACATTTCCAGTCTATGTGTGAATGAGGCTGGCTATAGAAGTGAAAGGTCACGCCCTGGACTTGCATTTCTCCCCCAGGGCCCCGAGCAGTAGGGGCAGGAAAACACCACAAACAATTAAACATGTTGCTTCTTAAAGTAGAGCGGCCAGAGTCCTGTTGGTTAGAGAAGTTTTTACCTCAGTGGCTTGCTGTTGGTCACTCTTCAGAGCAATAATCTGCCAGCCTGAGCAATCAATACAGCCACGACAGCTTCAGCTTCCATTAGCGTAGACATCTCTGGAGTGCCTGTGCATGAGCAGAGGAGCACAGAGTAGGCATCAACAAATACATCCACAAGCGTGCAGACATACATGTACAAACACATTTATTCAAGCTCATGCACAGAATCACACGTGTATTCACACACATAAATACAGACACAAAAACACATAAATCTACGCTCATATATTCAACAAAATAAATATTCTTAAGCAGTAATTGTTCAATACTGTATTTTATCTCTGTATTTAATTGTTTACGTGACATGTTTCATGTTTAAAAGATACATAGCTCTTTTCCAATTGTATTTCAAAATCATGTTATAGAAATTAGCTTGAACTCTACTCATAGGCATCTGAAAATACGTATAAGGGAAACATAATCATCCAAGCTGCATTTTCAACAAGATCATTAGGAAATATTGTAATAAATGTATCTGCCATGTCACAAAATGTTAAAGAACAAATCAAAACACTTTTTCTTCTAATTGTAGCAACTAAAACACAATTAACGTCCTGCTCTTTTTATACCCTCCATCACTTTCCATTGACTTCCATGCAGAGGTTAAAATTCCTTAATGAGAAAGCATTGCTTCTCAATACAAACCAGGCAGCAAATATGTATCTCATGAAGTCCATTTACATAAAACACTACATAATATTATACATCTATAAATATAGATTATGGTAGACCAACTTATTGTTTATGTGCGATGACTCTAAAATAACATCTGCTATTCTCTAAATTATTATTTCAGAGATTATACAAGAACCAAAACTGACAAGTGAAGAAGGCTGGAAACACAATATATGCTGTGCCTAGATTTTTGTTGATCACTTTTATGTGGCACAAGGTCTATTAAATGTATTTTATCAATGTAGTCATCCTCTGAACATTGTGAGAGTCACAGTATTGTAGCTAGAAGTCGATGACAGAGCCACATTTCAATAATGTAAGGATATTGAGCAGTGCCTTACTGAGCGCTATATGGTAGTCATCTGTTGCTACTGAATAGCAGATAATAACAATGCAGCCCTCTGAGCCTCTGAGACAGTGTTGTGTATGCTGGGGATAGTCCATCTATGTGCGCTTGCTTGCTTTTGAGCTAGCACAGTAATGGACTCAACAAGTGAAGCACCTTTGGCATATCTCCAACAAGACACAGCCCCAAGATAAGTGATGCTACAGTAGCTTTACAGTTATGCAAACAAAGAGGTATCCTGCTAAATGCTTCCTAGTGGAAAATCACAAGATAAGAGTTTTTTTTTCAACTATTCTTTGACTTGAAAAACACTAATTAGTTCCCTTGCTAATTGTTTGTCATCAGTAGCACTGTTGAAATGCTCATATATTAGTTTTTAGCTACAGTAGAAAAAGGAAAGCATCTTCTTGCCTGCCTGGCTGATTTAGATTTGGGTTTGCTTTGTGTATAAAGTGCTGCATAGGGATGAATTATTTTAAATTAATATAGTTAATTAAATAATTATTTGTATATTAATATATTAATATACAATGAAAACTGTGAAAAGAAATATGTTTTCCTGCCTATACCGATGTCTGCCCAGTTTGTGTTTGGGTAATACTTCTGTTCTTTAGAATTATACTGTAGGTGCTATGAAAGGGTATTGTACATGAACGCTAACAAACAGAATGATTCTCTTCCTAGTTGCAAAGTCATTGCAATGATACTAGGACAATGAATGCAAACGTGTAAAATACACAAGGTTGATGTAAAAGAGGTCTGTTTTTCTATTGCATTTTTATCATCAATACCTTATCACTGTTCTGACAATAAGGTGCCAAACAGCCCCGTGGGAAGGTGAATCACATTCGGGATACACACTGCAAAATTACACGCTTTTGTAGTGCAGAGTAGATAATGATTAATAAAAGGCTTTGAGTAATTTAATCCGAACCAGGAACACTTTGCACATCTGGTGTGCAGAGTAGAGGTGTTGTTGCAGCTTCCAGAGAAGTCGTCTCTTTATTTGAGGATAATGTTTGTCCTTTCTTCAGCAAGGAATCTGCTTAAGAATATGTAATGCTACAATCTCTATGTGCAATGGTTTAAACTCATTGTTTTAAAAAAGAAATGTAGAAGGTAATTGAGATTTTGGTCATGTGCGGCACTGTAATTATCTTTTGTTATATTTTTATTTGCAACATATATGCTACTTTTAAGTTCTGTTGCATCCGATGTTTTTTCATTTTTCTTTCTATGAGCCATGTGCAGTCACAGTCCCCTGCAGCTTCAATTTCTCTTAATTATTCAGTGACCTTTCTATAGACCCTTAACAATTAGCTGATGGGTTTGTCTGTACTGTGGGTCAGTATCATTGAGTTGTAATCAACACAAATAGAAAGAGGCTTTGCAGAAGAGACACTAGCTTGGATTCAAGCACCCTTACCTTCTTACATTTTATTAATTACAAAACAATAATTAAATGGTTGTGTGATTATGAGGAGATAACAAATTTTAACATAGTTGCAATATCCAATAAGTACAACAGGATAATCAGAATGAACTCTATATACAAGGTTTTCCTCCAAGTAATTATCTGCCCGAGGCTAAAAATGTGTGTAATATCAAGAATACTGCACAGAACACTTTCTGTATTCACAAGTTTACTGCAGCCACAGACAGCAGCAGAATATCTTTTTTCCCAGCAGTCTTGTAATGAAAGAACAAGAACAGCACATTTTCCGGAACTTGGCATGGGTTGCAATATCTTTATCAGAAACCATGAAACACAACTTTTTATTATTTATTTCCCAGAAAATCAAGTTAGTAAGATAGGGTGGTGAACACCAGAGACCAGGGTTTACGCTCTCCTGTCTCCAGCTATGCATGAGGGTTCGATGCATACTTGTGTAGCACAAACTTAGTTACAACTGCCTGTAATTTCAAATGTTGGCTTAAATGCTGCACTTCTGTATATTCTTCTCTAAATATTTTGTGTACAATAGAAAAACAATTTCTCAATTTCGCATCTCAAAAACTACATAATTGCAATAGCAGACATTGAGGCAATGTTGAGCTCAATGAAATAACACATACCACAAATATTTAAATAATTTTAATCACAGCACCATAGATTATGTCTTAGTGAGAAAGACTTACATGCGGCTTTAGCATGCTAATGTTTGATAAATGGAACATCTGAGGATGATGTCATTAGTTCTGCAGATGTTTGGTCATAAACCAATGCATTTGGAAAGGTTTTTACTTGACTTAGAACAGCATTATTTTCAGACCATTCAGGGTTATGTTTTCAATAGTGTGGTCTTAATTGCTATTGTGTATTAGGCTCATTATTTTCTAAACCAGCAAATATGTGTGTACATTGATAGAATTGACCATCGTTACTTAAAGGTTTGGCCATTGAATGCAAGTAATGAAGTATCACAGATTTGGAAACACATTGTACACATACTGTCACCAGCCAGTAACTTGGTCCTACATTGAGGGCTGCTCTGTAGGAGGTGGCAGCACCAAAGAATGCTACTAATGTCTCAGTCAGCGAGTTAAGCTTTCATTATAGTGTTACTATGGAAACGATATGTCAAAAATACAGATTTAACGAGATTGTACAGCCTTGTAAACTATTGACTGAGCTATAGTAACTGTGCCAAATTGCGAAACTGCTCCAACACGTGTTCAACAAATACCTTGGAAACTAAATATTACTGTCAGTCGACTATATACAAAAAAAGTAGACTTCAATATGTGTTTATATAGAGGCTACTGGTAATTGGATGTAAGAGGATGTTTAACATGACACACTGTGATTCTCACACTACCTGAGTTGTGATATTCCTTTAAAGCTGCAATTATCAGAAGATTAACAAGTTCATGCAGCTACAACAGGATGCTGTGAGAATGAGTTTTGGTTCCAAGAGCATTTGGCTTTTTGCCATTGCTGAAGGTGACAGAAATCTTGCCGATCTTGCATGACAGTGAAGGGGGGGTGAACAGAACTGGCTGGGTGGAGCTTGTGAATGTGAAAGTCATTGGTGTTTAGGCTTCCACCCTGCCCTTACTGCCCCAGTCTACTGGATCAGCTTTACTCAGCAGAATCCTCTCCAGTGGGAGAGAGAGGAGAAGTGGCAGTTGGCTTCAAGCAGCCAAATAGAGCCTGCAGATAAAGCCCCAGTGTCGTCATGCTAATTATTGATCAGATGATTAAGGCAGATAAAGAGATTTTTTTTTGACAGTGAGAGCTGTATTGTGAAACCCCAAGTTGTCCAGATAGAGCTGCAAAAAGATCATTACTTCCAATCACACCAGAGAGCTCTTCTGTCAGTCATTCTGAGTAAGGTGATTTCAATTGAGTCTTAAGACAATGAGGAACTTCTCAGGGCTTTCTCAGGGAAACTCGTAGGGAGTCTAATGAACTCAGATGTGCTGAATAGGCCTCCAAACTGTTCCAGCTAAAGATCTTGAGAGACTGGCCATAACTGCCAAACTCATCTCTTCTTACCTTTAACAATACAGCATGCATGCATGTACCCACACAGGCAAGGAAAAAAACTGGTAACCTTTTTTAAAAGTCTTTTATTATGAAGGATACTGATGACCACTGAGCTTTGCACGAGCTCCCAGTTAACTAATTCTTTTCTCTGTGTAAAGTCTGGAAAGGATTGTAATAGGCTAGCGAGAGGTTATGTGGTAAGAAACACCAGGAAATACTGACAGAATGCTAGCTCTCTTTCATCAGTATATTCATAGCACACTCACAGAAGCCAGTGCACAGTTTTCTTTTTCAAGACTGTAGGTCTTTGTTTTTTACATACTATTTTTAACTAATTTGCTGCTGTGTTTTAGTGTTTTTGACAGTGGATGGAATGCTTCCTGTCAATGTTAAACTATTTTAAAATACAATATCTGAAGGGAATTATTAGATTTTGCATTATTGAAATAATGCTAGTACAGAAACATGTAGAAAACCCAAAAATCCAATAGTTTTGTGTTTGGGATTTTACAGGCAGCATTTAGCAGCATCCATCCCTCTGTGGCTGACACCAGCCTTTCAGGGAGCAGGTGACTTGTTAGTACTCTAAGCAACAACGGGAACAGATGTGTCCCTGACAGTGGATGGATGGTCAGGGTCCATCTGGTCAGTGCAGCCCTGGACAGGAATGATGAATACAGCTTCATCAGTGAATAGCTGTCATCAATCGCATGGTGTCGCGATGGCCAGTGACAGCCACACACCGGCCCCGAGCCCCAGGTGTGGTGAGCAAAGAGTTAGCTGGTTCTGGAATGCAGGTCAGTCTGGCAAGTCACAGCTAATGTTATATAAAACAATGCATGCATTACAAAACAGATGAAATGCATTGCTTAGTCAGGGTGCAACTAATCGTCTCATTTTTTGATATAGACACAGACTGGGTGACAGATTTATTTCAACACAGGGTTGTTACTGAGCCATTGAGCAAAGGACGAGTACCAGGCGTCTAGACAAGTCATGGCTCTACGTTGTCTTCCCCAGCGGTCCTAAATGAAATGTGCTGCATCCTTGTCTGCTTCAGTGCATAGACATGGAGAGGTACTAAAACACTGACCTTGCTCTGGACAATTCTGAATATATTATGTCTCCCGTTTCCCTTGAACTGTCACAACTTTAATGAGACCACTTCTAATGGTTTCATACATTGTGTACAGATCTTTAGGACAAATAGTCTCTTCTAAGTGCTGCATATTTAAATCACATCTCACTTAGTAACAATTAGTAGTTAGTTTTTTTCTTTTTTGAGGAAAAAAAATATTATTTGCAGCAAAATACTATTGCATGCTTGTAAAATCTTGAGGTGCAGAATGCATATATCTTCAAGGGAGTGTAGTTCAGATACACAGATACAATATCAAATTGGTAAACATGACTTGTGATCTTTAATAATAAAACGTACTAAAAGTCTAAGAGAGAAGAGACAGGGTACATGCGTGTCAGGCAACCAAGCACTAAACCTGAACCTACAACAGTCTCAATGGGTTTTATTCTTTATACACCTGCTACTGGTGTCACTCACACTATCAAAGAGAAAACCTAAATAGTTTATTCACCTATTTCACCTCCATTATTGATGAGCATGTCTCTGCTACATAAAATCCTCCACCAAATGCTGATCCTTAAAAGCAAGTTGTAAAAATTTTAGATACTGATTTACCAAGACCCACCACACTTCTTAGAACGGTGCTCTCTTGATAGACATAATTTGGTATTATTGAATTATGTATTCAAAGACTTTATATTTTTAAATGGGGTTGAATGGATGCATGTTGGTTTAACTGGTTTTACTTCATGTCAGCGACCGGTAGCTGAATGGGTTGAGCGTCAGACTCGGATGTAGAAGATCGCAGGTTCGAATCCCATTTGACTCCTAATCTATCCTCTACCAGGTGTGTCCCTGAGCCAGACACCCAGCGCTAGCTCCTTGTAAGTCGCTTTGGATAAAAACCTGCCATGTAAAGTAAATATCTTATATTAATTGTTTTTATACAAATATATTTGGGCTGTAAAAAGAAACATCTGAGTTTTGATTGTTTTCTTTATATATAGGTGGATTACGAGCACGATTGCAGAACAAATTATGGTTGCTATTCAAGGTTCCGCTGTACAGCTGAAAAAAAGGTGTTTTATTTTTAAAGAAATGTACAGAAGCATATCATCAGCATATATATTGTCTTCCAACTGCATATTGTGTTTGCCAGTGCAAATTTACTAAATTAAAATACTATTTGATCATCTGAAAACCCTTTTGCAGTGATGATAACACAGCTGAAGAAGTATATAGAAGTTTATAGTTTTACTATGTGTGTTCAAACCTTTGACTGGTGTATTGTATGAATATTTGGGGGAAATTCTGGATCCAGGTACCCATAATGATAATGTAACAATTAAACACAATAATAAAACAAAACATAGCGACTAAAATCCTAAAGTATGGAATTATATTTGTGCCACAATTCGTAAGAGCAGAACTTGATATTTTGAACACCAAAAACGTAAACCGTGCAAGCAAAAGTTTATTTTGTGCTAAAAAGTGACTAAGTGTC
>JAUMTR010000013.1:9854341-9866058 GCA_032270685.1 Microctenopoma stevenorrisi | reverse complement strand
CAACCAATCACAGACCCGAACAGGGTCAGCTGATCACCAAGATTGTCGGTCTCGCTAAGATAGTTCTCTCTACCGCTAGCACAAAATAAACTTTTGCTTGCTCAGTTTACGTTTTCTGTGTTCAAAATATCAAGTTACGCTCGTACGAATTGTGGCACAAATATAATTCCATAGAGAACCTTTAACAGATATGTAACTCTAAGAAGAAAATCGTTTTAAAAAGTTCAAAAGTGTTTACAGCGCAATCTGAAACTCATAGGATTAGTTCACAACAGCAGTTGACAAACTAACTTATATTATATTATAAACGTTCTGAAATCATCAGCCATAAAGTGAAGTCTGCATTTAAATCAAATACAAAAAAAACACGTACACAAATAAAATACGAAGCTGCTGATCCATGTAGCTTTCTGAGACCCCCTGCTGGTGAGGCCATAGGCTGCAACTTATGTAGCCTTTGCGTCTGAGACGGCCTTGAAAGAACAATACAGTAATTATTATTCTTAATATTTTACAGGACAGTTAATTTTATTTGAAAAAATGGTTCATTCAAAAAATTGCCATGTGTGGGGCGTTTAAACTTAATTTATTTATATGACAGCAAACGGGATTTCTTGCCAGTTTTATATGCCTTTGGCTCAATTTAGACAGTTTTTCTATGTGCAGAGGAAGGTGGTATAAGCCAGCAGACGTTTGGTTTTGTACATTTTTGCTGCCCTGTGGTTTTCTCTGCAGGATGTCTCCTGGGAAAACCAGAGTAGTGGAAGGCCATGGGGGGAGGGTTTGTAAGAAAACATGCTCACATACAGACATCACATCTTTAAAACACATTGATGTGTTGGCTGTCTAAAGCTGCTTGCATGTGATTAAGCCTCTTCTAAACAGGTAAGGTTTAATGGCCTTGCTGGTTTGTGTATCCAGTATGTCTTAGTGATCTCTCTCTCTCTCTCTGTGTGTGTGTGTGCAAGATTCTACAGATGACCATCTCAACAAGAATCACTCTCATGTTCAAAGCTGCACTTGCCTTTGTGAGGAAACTGACATTAATCCACATTTTCTTCTGTAGACTGACAAGAGCGTGGCATGGAGGTGTCACACTTGTAGACAATGGAGAGGGCAGTTCAGCTTTGACATCCTGACTAAAGCACGGCTGCCTGTAACAGCTCTGTAAATTGGAAATCCAGAGGAGATCATCTGTAAGGCACACTCTCACTGGTGGCGTATAACTAAGTCAGAGGAGAAGTCATTCTACCAGAACACAACCAATACATTCCCAAAGCAAAACTATAAACAGCAATGAATTAAGAATGCATTTTCCCATGAGACATTACCGAAAAAACTAAACATAGAACATACATACATAGAGAATATACATACTCTGTCACGTGTGGCGGCCCAGCTGTTTTTCTGGAGTGTGTGGTTCACATCTTGTCGATCTTCAAACAAAAATCCTCCATCTCTTTGACATCTGCTGATATATTGAGTTTTGCCAGGTTTCCTTTGTATTTATTAGAACATATAGGTCAAATTGCATTAGCTGAAGGAATTTGACCTGGTTGTAGCATACAATTAACTAGTCCCAATATCCTAAGACGTTAGAGGGAATAATTTATTTTATCATATGCTATGAAGTGAGTAATAAAAATTGTAATAATAAGCTTTTTTACAGAAAGTGCCTATCCCACGCAAGTCAGCCACCACTCAAGTAACCAGCTCAACAGATCAGGTGAGGAGAGAGTTGAACAGACTTCACTCCACAATGGCTGCAGGGACAGATGGAGTCAACCCAAGGGAGCTGAAAATCTGTGCGCCCAGCTACGTTGTGTTCTCCTACACATCATCAACCTAAGCCTACATCTGGAAAGAGTTCCTTCTGGGTGGAAAAAGTTGTGACTAGTTCCTGTGAGTAAGAAGTCATGGTCAGGGACACTTGTCTGTAGGGGTTCTGACCTTGCACATCATGAAAGCTTTTGAGAGACTGATCCTGGAGTCCTTCCAAGCTCTGGTCAAACCCTCCCTCAACCTCCTCCAGTTTGCCTACCAGCTCCTACTTGGAGTGAATGATACCAGCAGTTCATCTCCTCCATCGCACCTCCACCCACCTGGACAAGCCTGGGGCTCCGTGCAGATTGTGTTTTTAGCTTTTTCCAGTACATTTAAAGTGCATTAAAACTATCTGGCCTGCACTGCTGGACAATGGACGCCTCCAGTACATCCGCCTACAGAACTGTGTGTCTGACACTGTTGTCTGTAGCACAGGTGCACCACTGGGGACAGCTCTGCCTCCCTCTACAGCCTGTATACCTTGGACTTTAGGTACCACTGCCATCTTTACAGGTTCTCTGATGACTAGAGTTGTAGGATGTACATCACAGAGTATCAGAGAGTGGTGGACAGATTTTTAATAAGACCAATGAACTGGTGGTGCACTACAGAAGATCTGTGAATCCTATCACTACTTTATCTATACGGGAGAAGAGGTGTCAGTGACGTGCGGTCAGGAAAGGCAGTGCCTCATGACAAGTAAAATATTAACAATGATAAGAGAAAATCAATTTATTCATTGATTGATTGCTTATTTGAAAATTAGTTTAACAGTTTTATGGTGAAATTTACTTACTTTACTTTAGTTATTTGTTTCCTATTCAAATACATAGGAGAAGGGCAAGGTGAGAAAGTGATGAGCACCTCTGACGTGAGGTAATTCCAAAACTGTCCCCGATCGAACAACTGCAGATCAACTGTTAGCTGCATTGTTTTATCCTCAGCTGTAAAACAATGTTACTGATACTGATGAGAGTAAATCCAGCTCGAACATTTCACTTAGTTCGCTGTATTTTGTTTTGCACTAGCCTTTGGAGGCTTATGTCTCAAAACTAAAGCTTTTTTCCAAACTGTATTTTCAGCTGAAACAGGAGCTATTAGCAAGAGGAAGACCAACACTGATGTGCTTCAAACTAGTAAGAGAAAGATGACTCACATCTAAAAGCTTTACCTATTAAAATCTAAGCTTCTATTTCTGGTTTATATATTTGTACATTGAAGACACTCAGGTGTAGGAGAGGTGTAGGATACAAATACTTAAATATACCTGAACAATAAACTTCACTGGATAACAAACATAGCAGTACTGTGCAAAAAGCCCAAAGCTAGAGGAGGCACAGGACCTTCAACATCTGCAGCACCATGCTGCGGCTGTTCTAAGTCTAAGTCTGTCTTGGCTGGCTGTTGCGTGTCATCTTCTATGCTTGACTTGATTGACTTGACTTCACTTTGACTTTTTTGTCCCAAAGGAAAATTCTTTTCCACAGTACTGTACTTGTTTGGCAAAAACACAACACAAACACATTTTAAAATACAACAAAAGTTAAAAAACGTGCTGCTGTGGTTGAAACATGACCATGACAGACAATAACAAATTAACAATAATGAAGTCCTCTGAAATTAGTTTTTTGAGAAGCATGGTTCACATTACCAGATGGTTCTCATGAACACCAAGCTTAAAATGTTATTAGTGTTTTCAAAAAGCCAAAGTAGCTCTAACCCACACCTTCAACCAGGTTTTATTGATTTAACTCCAGGTTTGATAATTTCTTACTCTAATTAGCTTCTGTTAATGTCATTAGCCTAGGGGTTGACATAGTTTTTCCAACCTACATGGTCAATGTTTGATTTATTCCATGTGAAAGAGAACAATGCAAGCAGTTGTATATTGTTACATCAAAAACATTTTGTTTGTTCATTATTGTAACATCATTTATTTGTCCATATTTTTTGTTTTGATTGACATTTCGCGCCTTGGAAAATGAAGGAATCTATTAATTAAAACTTTATTCCACTGTAGCACCAACAGTTTGACCCAAATGTTCAGATTTGGTAAAATTGCCCTGTTTTTATTTCCCTTGTTTTCTTGAACACCAACGACAGTGACAGCTTTCATCTGTGATCTCAGCTGAGATCTTTGCTGTTGGCTGGAATGAGCTGAGTCATTTGGATGCTTTGCTTTTCTAATGGTGTGGTGATAGCAGAAGCCTTCAGCCTGCATTAAAGTAGACATCAGCATACGAGAGAGAGTGGCCTGGGAGAAAGAACTACAGTACAAACTAACAATGGCAGCTCTAGGTTTTTTATATATATATTTATAGCGCCCAGCAGGTGTCAGCCACAACAGTACACCCCTTGACACCCCATGGCTGCTTTGCACCACTGTATGAAAGAAAAGAAAGGGGGAGGGGTGGCAACTGCCACCTGGGATTATGTACCTGAATCCAATCTTGAGGAGCATTGGTCTCCAGTGGTGTTAAAGTGTTTTCTGGAGAATTTCCCATGTTCCCCACTAGCTGATTATATCCCAGCTTTAGATCTGCCTCAGTGGAGATGATCTCCACACAGTTTTGCCACTTGTAGTTAAAATGTAGCTTGACACTAACTAGCCACACTCAGATGAGTTGTATACTCTCATTTAAAGAAGCATTTCCCACAGACAAATTATAATTCTTCAAACTGACATTCATCAACATGTTTAAATACACTGAATGTTAACATCTGATTTCAACAGCAGTAGGTAAATTGGTGATTTTTTCATGTTGTTACCTTTGTTGAAACTATCAGGAATGAAGACATTTCCTATTCTCTGCTCTTTGTCTTCCCTTTCACCACTGTCAACAGTGCTCTGTCTACTCTTGCTCATTAACCTTGCTTGTTCTTCCACTTCATAGCTCTGCTAATATGACCCCCTGACCAACTCTTGGAAGACTTTAAACCCTTTAAATAACCAAAGGAAAGGAGATAGTTATTGCAGTGCCACAGTACAGTGATTGGTTTCCAGCAGAAGTCATTTCGAAAATGTAACACTGAGCAGGTCAACGTAAGCCAAAACTATGTGAAAGGCGTGCATGGAAAATAGATCAACATATTTGTTTAGCATTAATCTGTCATGATATAGCTAGGTAGGCATAGGTAGCTGTTTTTAAAACCACCATACTCGTCTTTATCACAGAGGAGCAAAAGACCAGCTGCTGGCTGATAGAGTAGTCACAAGACTGCAAGAGCCTGGGTGCACAAGAAGAAAGCCTATACCTGAATGCCCCATAGACTTGAAAATCTTAGAACTACACATAATCAGCAGTACTCTATAAAGAAAAACACCCTAGAGGTCCATTTAAAACCAAGCCAGATCATAACTAAGACTGACTACAGACACCAACTACAGAATGAAATGAACAACTCCTCTACGTGGATGTATGCTGAGAGTGAATGAAAAACATCAATACACTGATCCATGCAACTAGGATTACAGCAATGACATCAGATGCTGTGCATAAATGTAGTCGGGTGTTAACAAAGAGAGGGAAAACAGCCAGAACTGAGGGCATTGTCTTACCAGAATGCAGCATAAGATGTTGAGGACAGTAACAGATGACACAAGACCACAAGGAATATAGATACCACCAAGTACCTAGAGAGTAAGGCAAGTACTCAGAAGTCATCTGAATGGGAAAAACAAGATCTGTGCAATCTAAACACCTACATCCTGCCAGTCATAAGATATCCTGCTGACATAAAAAGCTGTCTTAAAGAGGAGCTGACATCATCAACTAAACTGCATTTCTACAGAGGAGGATTAGGGCCACCATGAAAATATTTATAATAATTCTGACTTAAATCTCAGAATTCTGACTTTTTTCTCATAATTCTTCCTTTTTTAAGTTGTGAGTTAAAAAAAGTTCTAACAACAAAGTCAGAATTTTGACTTTAATCTCAGAATTCTCTTTTTCTCAGAAGAATTATCAAACTCAGATCTCTGGCATGTCATTCCTGCACAGTGTACACCTTTACTTTACTTTACTTTGCTTGGCAGACGCTTTTATCCAAAGCGACTTACAAGGAGCTAGCGCTGGGTGTCTGGCTCAGGGACACACCTGGTAGGGGATGGATTAGGAGTCGGACGGGATTCGAACCTGCGACCTCCTACTTCCCAGTCTGACGCTTAACCCATTGAGCTACCAGGCCGCTGCCACCCTCCGTGTAACCCAGTTTATTAGAGTTCACTTTAATAAATGTATCATGTCACTTATATTAATTCACAAAACATTTCTGTACAATGTGATAATTATGTTCAACAAAAACATAATTGGGTCACAAATACATCCTGTAGAAAAACTTTATTGGGTATGGCTTTTAGTTGTATATTAATATATTTTTAGGAGAGAGTATTGCAGCATTCTATCTAAAGGTTCGCGATTGGGTTGAGGTTGGGGCTATTTGCAGACCAGACAATTTACTCCACAACAAACTTATTAATTCAGGTTGTGGTGCCTTAGGATTTACGCACTGTGGTTTTAAGGACAGCTAATGATGAATATAGGCAATTTGGGGTGCGTAAAACTTATATGCACGTTCTCAAACACTTCTTCTGGCCTTGTGCCAAAAGGGACCTAGCGGCCTATGTGAAAACGTGTCACGTTTGCCAGCTGACCGCCAAGCCGAACCAGAGGGTGAAGCCCGCTCCATTGCAGCCTATTGCAGTGGTGAGTAAGCCATTTGAGCATCTGATTGTTGATTGTGTTGGCTCCGTCCTGCGTCGGGCTGTAAGTATTTGTTAACGGTAATGTGCAAGAACATTCAGTATCCCGCCGCTTACCAGCTTAGTTTAATCACTACTAAGTCTGTTGTGAAAGCGCTCTTGCAGTTTTTTCTGTGTTTGGTATACCTGAGGTATTACAGAGCGACTAGAGTTTAAACTTCTCCTCACACATGTTCTCCCATCTCCCAGCGGGCTTCACAGCAGGCCCAGTTGGTGGAGTTAATCAGAGGTTATTTGCAACTCTTTGGTGACGTGCCGTGGATCGTGCACAACAGGATGGCTGACTAAGTGCGACCTTGCTGAGGCAACGGTTACCTACCTGGGCCGTGTGGTGGGCCAGGGTAATGTTGTTTAGTTGCAGCTGAAGGTGGTGGCTGTGTCTTAGTTCCCTCCGCCCACCACCAAGAAGGAGCCACAGTGGTTCCTGGGTCTTGAGGGCTATTACAGGAGCTTTTGCAAGAACTTTTTCGTCAGTGGTCTTCTGTTTGACTGAGTTGTTGAGGCTTAGGGAAAAGTTTGTCTGGTCTACTGAGTGCCAACAAGCATTTGATCATATAATATAATTCTAAGGCTCTTCTCTGCTCTTGTCCTGTCCTTGCAGCTCCTAGGTTTGATTAACCTTCTGTGCTTCAGGTTGATGCCGGCGAGGTGCTCATGGGATGCTGAGACCTGTCTGCTTCTTCTCTAGGAAGTTTAATAGACATCAGGCTAATTTTTAGTTATCAAGAAGGAGGCACTGGCCCTCATCCTGGCCTTGCAACACTTTGAGGTGTATGTTGAAGTGATTGGCCCAACTGGTGGTCTATACTGACCATAATCCTTTGATGTTTTTATAATCATAGAGGACACCCAACCAGAGACTGGTCCGATGGTCGTAGTTCCTCCAGTGATATGATTTGGACGTCCGTCACATCAAAGGGCAAGACAATGTCTTGGCAGATGCCCTGTCCCGTGCTCCTTTGCCATAGTGATGTTGTTCTGGTGGTCTGGTAGCTCAGTGGTTAAGGCAGAGGGCTGGGATGTAGGAATAACGGGGTCGATTCCCAGTTGAGTCACCCAGCCCATCCCCCATACCAGGTGTGTCCCTGAGCAAGACACCCAGCACTAGCTCCTCGAGTGCATTCCGTCTAAGGGAGGGGAGGGTGAGGCGTGACAATCTGCGTGGGTGTTGTGTTGTGTGTTTTCTTTCAGGGCCGTGTTACGTTTTTTTCATCTCCGGTGTGTGATTTTCCAGTGGGTGTGGCTGCGCCTTTTAAATCCTGACTAGGCCGGCGCTGCTCTCTCTCTCACTCCCTCTGTAACGGACGGTTCAAGACTGTGCCGGCCCTGCAGCTCGCCAGGTCCCAGCAGGAGTTTCAGTCACAGCCATGATCTGACCAATCCCATATCTAGTTTACTGGGTTGTTAACCAATAAATAATATTTGCCAGCAAGCTTAGCCTCTTGTAGCTCTTTCTTTGTCATGGTGTTGGAGCCAGTCATGACACTATGTAATAAAAGGTTAATGATGATGATCTATAGTGTCAAATGCAGCACTGAGACGAAGAGATGTAGGTTATCTGAAGCTAAAAGAAGATCATTGGTGACGCCATCCAATGCCACTACTGTACTATGATTTACTCTAAATCCTGATTGTGCAGGTGGTCACATAAAAGCTTATTCATAGCTTTTAGAAAAAAGCTGAAGTTGGATATCTCTCTGTCCATAATTGGTTAAAATCTCTGAGTCAACTTAATAAAAATAGATTGAGCCACTCTAATATGGACGTACTGATCAAGGGAATGATATCTTTACTTTACTTTACTTTGCTTGGCAGACGCTTTTATCCAAAGCGACTTACATGGAGCTAGCGCTTGGTGTCTGGCTCAGGAACACACCTGGCAGGGGATAGGTTAGGAGTCAGACGGGGTTCGAACCTGCGACCTTCTACATCCCAGTCTGACGCTTAACCCATTGAGCTACCAGGCCGCTACCATATCCTTATCGAGATGGGGTCTAAGAGAGAAGTATGTGGTTTTGCTGAGTTAATTATGGAAGTATGGAAGAAGTCTATGGATGAAAGTACTCTAAGTGAGACTGAGGTCTTACAAACAAGTCATAAACTGCTGGACACATACTGTTCATGCCAGTTGCAGGGAGTTTCAGTGCTGAAAAGAAATCTGGACTTGTTCTTTGCCACTATTATTGATCAATAGTATACGGCTAGTTTTATTGATTGCTTTTTTATATAGTATTAAACTCTCTTTCAGGTTTCGCGATGTTTAGCTTTAAACAATAGCTATGTGAATTGTGCTACTGCTACAAGAGTTGTACGCAATGAGGCTGCAGTATTATCAAAATTAACAAAATACTCAGTTTACTTCAATGTCTTTGAGGTATGCAAATGAAATAAAATACATTTTTTGATTCTAAAACCTGTTGTCCAAGTTAATTTTCATTTATTATATTTTACTGACTGATGGTCTTATTGTCATTTTATTGGGTTAGGTGTCCCACATTTAAAGCATTGCAGTAAATTGATGTCTTTTCTCATGTTCAGATGTCCCCCCTGAACATGGAAGGAGGAGCGGTATTCAGCTTCAACAGAATTAATCAAAGTGTTAATGGTGTGCTAAAAGTTGGACTCAATATCTGTAGTCAGTTTTTTTTTAAGTTGTCTCTAAATTATTGAGTCATAGGTACGTTGAATCTGTAAGATAACTTGAATGTTTCCTAAAGAAAGGTTTTACTGTACTGCATGTGACTATTGTTATTGTCTTATAATTCACATTTCTTTATTTGAAACATACAGCTGTAAGTGACTTTAGTGGAAAAACATATTACAAAAGAAGGTAATTAGTAAGTATTGAAAGGAGATGGAGGAAATCATAATGACACAGATAACTGAATTTGACCTAAATCCGAAGGCCCAAGACATCTTGGAAGAGACTTCATTCTTGGCTTTGCTTAAACATCAATCATAAGAAAGCCAAGAATTAAAGACCTTTAATGTTAATATACACTGAAAAATGGTTAGTGCATTCAACAAAGTAAAAACTCAGTGTTCTTGCTAATGATGACAGATGTGACAAATATGGCAGCAAGATCCAAGGGAATTCAGTAAAATGCTCATTAAAAGGTCCAATAATTAAAATATTGATTAATTAGACTTACACTGATTTACAGTCACACTTTATCAAAGCGTGAGTCTGTAATTACTGTGCCATTATGCCACAGGCTGACCTGCTCAGTTTTTGTCACATGTAATGAAAAAGAACATTTCTTTAACTGCCTTTTAAATTTTTGACCTGTAAAATTTTAATGGGGAGTACAGTGGGTGTCGAATTTGGATTGGCAGTAAAGTCAGGGGTGGCTAATATCTGTGAGTCTGGTTAAGTGGTTGTACACAGGGGGAGCTGAAACACCTCTCTAGAGGGATTGGTCAGGGTTACTCTGTTTAAACAAAATTGCATTCACCAGTCTCAGCAAAGGCACAATGAATAATTACACAAAACTTGACTTTTCTAGTGCTCTAGTGCACCTTTTCACAAAGTATTAAAACATCTGTGAAATACCCCCAAAACGTGTTTAAGAAGCATGGAAATGCAGTTATCAAAGTTCTTTGATACAAGTACTTTTTGTGGTTGGTATTTGGAGGTTAGGTAATGAAGAGGTGTTGAACAGGATTTGAATCCTATTTTCCACTCTATAGAGTCAGAAAATGGTACTTCAGACACTCAGGAATCCCAATTTTCCTCCTGAAATTGGAAATGTGTAGACATGAGAGTGAGGTGCCAACCATCAACAACGTTTTTGCTGACTAGTGGCACCAGCAGTGAATTCAACAGTCCACATAACTATGTCTTTGTCTGTAGATGTAACTCTGTCTGTAGATACTTGAAATTACCAATTTGGCAGGAAACCAGGCATTATTTGTTAATGTGAAAACCCTACAATCCAACAGTCTACTTGAAAATTTGGATGGATAACAACTGGATATTTTTTTTTTAGCTAAGACCTGCTCTAACAAATGAATGTAATTGTGAAATTAGGCTGTCAGTAAATTTTGTCTTTAAGCAACTTGTTGTACTTTGAGTGCAGTATCTGTTTGATGGGTTTGAGTCCATGATCTGCAGAAGTATGCATCCTTTTTCACACATCTTTCTGGTCACAGCCAAGAGCAACTCCAACTTGGATAACTTGCACAATTCAATTAATTTGAATGTAATAAGATTTCCTAACACACTGTGTTTTTGTTCGGACCATGGCCTGAATCAACAGCAGCTGTTGTGGGAAACATGCAGGGTTTTGTTATGCGCAGACCAGCAGGAAGAGCGTAAAAGCGAAAGTAAAAACAGTCTGAAGAGTTTGTCCAGCATGTCTAGATTGACCTGTGTGTGTGCGCGCGTTTGTGTGCACATGCACACACCCCTACATCAGTGCCCTGTATAGCCTAATGTAGCCTCCAGCCAGTTGCTTGAAACTGAGTTGAGGAGTAGACTGTAGAGGTCTAGTAAACTCACTTCTTCCTAACTACACAATCCCAGATTTTTTTCATTTCAAACTTAATGCAGCCTTCAGCACCAACCATCTCAAGTGACATACCTTGAGTTGATTTATCAGACCTAATGCAACTTCCTCTAAAGACACATTATGTTTTATACAGTTTTCCACATTGTCTGCAAACAGACTTTGATGTGTGATGCAATGAGTAATGTCTTTTTTCAATTATTTCTCCTCTTTACATGAAAAAAACATGTTTTCCAATTTTACTTGCATTTTACTTTTGATAACACAAACAATTTTTGTATAAAAATATTTTTTTCTGACATGCAGCTTAACACAAGATAATCTCTCATCCAAAGTGTAATTATTCAACCAAAACACATTTGTCACTCAGAACACACTAATCTAAAAGTACTATAAAAAGATAGCATTCAAACATGGGCCACTGTTGTCTTTAAAACATCCTTTATTTGTATATTTGGCTTAAGCTTTCATTACTGTACCTTAGTACATCTTAGTATCTCAAAAAGGTTTATCCAATAGCAACTGGACTTAGTAGGTTTCTTGACAACGTTTCGCCCTCCTATCCAGAGGGCTTTCTCAAGTCTGACTGACTGGTGTGAGGAGCAGGTTTATAAACCCTGTGG
>JAUMTR010000013.1:9768341-9853300 GCA_032270685.1 Microctenopoma stevenorrisi | reverse complement strand
CTAAGTCCAGTTGCTATTGGATAAACCTTTTTGAGATAACCATGACCTGGATGACTGAGAACCTTCACAGATATACATCTTAGTACATCTTACGTTCACATAATTTCTATGTGCTGTCCTAGAAGATGATATGTCTCCCCCATAGTTGAGTTTACTATATGCTGAACAGGAAATATTTCAGAGAGTTTTTATTCCCCCAATGTAACTTTTATACAAGTAATCATAGGTTAATTTAATGCATAACACCTAATAGGGCACTTTTCATAAATTGCTTTCATACAATCACTTAAAGCCTCCCACCATCCTCCCACCTAATTTCAAATGCTCAGTAACACAAGACCCACCATTTAAATACAAAGTAGTGGTTAGTAGTTAGCTCAGCATTCTGCACAAAAATATAGTTTTCATCATCTCTAGAGACAGACAGGCAGACAGATAGAAAGAAAGAAAGCTTCCTGTAACTGAGTGATCCAAATGAAACTCCAAAAAATGTCAAATCCCATCCCCAAAACCCCCAAATCACAGCAAGTTCATTAATAAAAGGATGAGGGAATATAGCTGATGTCTTTCATATTTTAATGAGCTATGAACAGTATTACACCTCTATGATTTTGCTGCATCAGAACCTATATCCACCCCACCTTTGTTTGTGCCCTGTATTAGCATTTCAAAGACAGCCCCTGGGAAGCGGCTTTGCATATTTACATCTGATTAACAACTTTAAATGAACATGTCAAAATCTGAAAATTGTTCATTACTGATATAGAGAGGAGGCGCTGATTCTGTACAATAGGATCTAATCTTACAAAGTACGGAACACAAACTGTGAATGACATGATACTGGCTATATGTGTACAGTATTAACAGTATTACAGTATTACAGAATTAAAAAATCTTGTTAATTATATATTTTTTTCAAGTGTGCAATTTAGAAATTGACATATACTCACAAATTAGTAAATAAGCTGAGGGGTATATGACGGACGGAAGAGTAGATTGCATCCTCTGTTCACATTTTCTCAACTGCAAATTCCAACTAATGTCCATGTTTGGAAAGGACTTAACTTTAAAAAAAAGATTGTAAGTATTGAATTACTGATGGTATATGTAGTACTTCATGATGTATTCATCAAAGACAGACTCATTTAAATTTCATGACTATCCCTTAGTGAACCCATTATTATTTAGATCTACACATCTGCCCATAATAGTAAGCTAAAATGGAAAATTAAAGAATTATTAAGTTATCACATCATTGAAAAAAATGCATTTCATTCGGAAACAAAGTTCACAGTGTTATGGTAAGACTTGGTCAAGGAAAGGAAAAAAGAGACACATTTCTGATTGAACACTTTGTTCTGCTGAGCTCTCTATACGATATAAAATATGAACTAACTATGTGATTATTAATTGGGCCCATTGTAATTTGAGGATTCTGGGCTGCATATTGTTGGCAGCTCTCCACGGGGTCTGTCTGTGCAGGAACGTGTCGAGGGGGTACCAGCCAGGATGCCTCAGCCATTTAGAGAGCAGCTTGCCACTCGCGCATCGGCATACCAATGAGTGGGGTTAAAAGGCACGGCTCCTCTCAGAGACAGCCCTCCTTCTCCTGCTCAGCTCCAAAGGGTCTCCACGGACTAATTTCCAAAACCACCTCTTAATGTGGGTTTGTGTCAATCACCTGAACAGACAGCTTCATCCACATCCACACAGAAGAACCAAGTAGACCAAAGGAAATACAATTTTGTTTTACAGCAGCGGTCATGGTGAAAATAGTAAATAAATGTCTTTTAATGGATATATATTATCTTTCACATTAACATGATGAAGACTAAATAATAATAAATCAATATTAGAGATTAATCCAGTGTTTTTTCTTTCCTTAAATCAGCTTTGATGTTATTTCTATTTATTTTTTGTACATTAAAATCACTTATATTTAAAAGCAAAGCTTGTAATATACAAAAATGTTCATATAAAAACATGTATGACAGAAAGCGCACAACTATGAATTTCTAATTATTACTACAAAATTGGTACGAGCAGTTGTTAATACTGTACACGTTTCATTGTGTATCTAAATAAATCAAACTGCCTTGGTAACAATATGATCAATGCTGATTTTGTTGGTATACACGGTAAAGTTCACAAGCACTTACTGGAAATATTTCAGTACACAGTTTGACCTGTTTATGTGTGATTATAGAGGAAATAATTAGAATGAAATACATATCATAGCTGATGAAAAATTGCTTAGTATCCAGGGAAACAGTTGGATTACTAAATGTTTTAGTCCTACACCAGCCAAGTGTGTTGTGCTAAGTTTGTTTTGGTCATAATTAGCCTAATCTAAAAACAACAATACATTTGACTGAGATTCTTTGCCCTCTATTTTAATACATATTAGTAAAATATAATATAGATTCAAAAAGATGCATATAATACAATAGGGAAATGACTGTGGACAAAAGAACAAACATTTATTAAAACAATAAAAGGTACTGATGTAGTTGTGTGGCTTAAATAGAGATATTGTTGCGGTCATTTTGATCCATAAACACGTATACACCCCACTTAACTCCTAAACACAACTTCTCTCACACGTCTGCAGAAACCCTTTTACGCTCTGGTTTCTCTGATCATTGAATAGCTGAAAAACTATCCCTCATAGTGAGTTTTGCTTTTCGTGTTACAATCCAAGATGACATACGACACAAGAAATGATGAGAAAACTGTGGGGAGACTTCCAGTAGATTGATTCTCCCATCGTTTCATTCTTTTCTAGTTAGTCTTTTATTGGCAACAAAGGTAGATTCGTTGTGAAGCCAAGTGAGAAAGGAGTGAACCAGCCTGCCCTGTTTAATCCACGGGGGCATTGAAAGAGGGTGATCACTTCTTAAGAGCACAAAGGCCTACAAGGAAATCAGTGCAGTCTATGAGATCCCAAAGCTGATTTAAAGGAGAGATGTCCCCACTTGGGTTCCAGGCCTTTAACAAGAATAAGGCCATGCTGTACAATAACAATCTAAAGCTCCAGAGGAAAGCACTATTCATGGTCAAATAAGAAGGTCTGAGGTTTGGACAGGAATCCTGAGTCCCTCATAGAAATAAAAACGTTTGCTTTTAACAAAAAGAAAAGACAATGTCTGAATTATTCACTCAGTAGTATATACCGAATACATACTGTAGTCAGATGAAGTAGATCTAGTACTTCATACATTTTAAATTACATGCATGTGTTCTGACAGGCATCAAGCCTTTTCTTGTTTTCCTTTACAGGCAGATTATTTTTCCTTAGACCCTCCCTCCCCACACCTCTTTGCTAGAAAATAAAAAAGTGCAAAGAGTGAATAATAGAAGATAAGGATATTATTTATTTGACTATATGTTATATGCGATAAAAAATACAAAGCCATCAGATGTAAAGAGATTAGCGAGACAACAGTTGGCTGGACAGCCAGTGGCAATTTTAGGAGATAATCAGTGTTCTGGGTTTTCCTGCAGCTTTGTCATCTTTATTTCAAAGACATTGATTGCACTTACGAGCCCTTATCTACCTGATGATGTGCATTCATTCACACAATGTTAATATTATCCCAGGATGGTAGTTAAAGTTTGTCATTTACAGGAAATAGCTCATGTGGAGAGAACCATTTTTGTCGCAAGTACAGGCGGAGAAGCAGATATCTTCTAATGGTTGATGCAAAATTAATGAAGGGGAACTCTGACTTTTAGTCAATGCAAAAATTTCATTAATGTTATTATTCAGTCACCTCTGTGGTCCTGAATTTATATCACAGAGACCTCATGTGTTGAATCCTGATTGCATGTATTTCCATTTCTTCAACATCAGGGGACCCTGAAAGCTGAGAGAAGGACACCTGAGATTCACTGTATGAAAAAGGCATGAGTGACATTAGTGTAAATGAGTACTGAATATTTTTTCTTTCAGTGGTATTTTACCCATGTGAGCCATTTACAATACATAGAAAACTCTATTGTCCATTTTCTTTTATTAGATTAATATTTGCCTTTGTTAAGATACAGTATGTTTGGTAAAGAGAAACACATGATGAATCAATGCAGACAGATGAACAGGTTAACTGTTTTTTTTATAAATATTTCATAATTTATAGCCTTCCTTTTTGTGACAATAATCAATCTTCCTTGAGTATGATCATTCAAAGATAGTCCAGGCAGTGTTTAATTAATAGTTGTTTCCTCTGATAACAACCACATCTGTGTCAGCATTACTGTACCAACTCAGAAAGCCCCTTGGTCTTCAGTTTCTTATTCCTCTGTCACTGGTTCAGTTTTCATATGCGTCATGTGCGCAGAAAGTCAATGGATGTGTAATACTGTTTTTCTGCTGCAAGATCTGTAAAATGGCAACACTTATTACATACGCAGGTTTCAGACGCACATTTTTTTTTTAAGTATACAGAGACTAGAGCCTAAATAACAGTATACTATAGATAAAAGAACTTAGCTATAGTACAAATACAAAATTATTGTGGACAAAAGATAAAAGACATTTAGTTAAATAACAAGAACAGTCTTTGGTCAGTTTATTTAGATCCACAACATATTTACTATACCATGTATCACTCCAGCTCCAATTAAGACTTTTGTTGTGGAAGAATTGTCCAGAAATTTTATGCATAGAGAATAGAATTTGTGTAAGAAACAAAATCAGATTTCATCAACATCTGTAGTGTTCATCTTTTGACCTCGTGAGAGGATTACAGGCCTGGCTCTGCACTGGTAAAACTCAGAATCATGTGATGGCTCCCACATGCTAACCTGCCCCACTTAACCAGCTCTCCCCAATCACCCCTACGTATCTTTTTGCTTTCTAGTTTATATTTAATTATTAGAATATATTATGCCGTGTTAATTTGTGTAATTCCACACGTAAATTGTTAATCTGTAATTGTTAAACTATTCAAGAACAGCAAGAAGGTGCAGTGGTTTGCACTGTGGCCTCAAAGCAAGTAGGATCTGAGTTTGGATCCATGGGTTGCCCAATGACAGCTGCTCCAACACTCCCCAAGAAGTAAAAGTAATAGTGTAAGTTGTATTTTTTATAAATGATCTTGCAAAGGTTGACCAGGTGAAACAATGTCCAGCACTGTACTAAGACATATAAGAAAGCACAGTCTCTTTAGGGAGTGTAAAGCAGGAAAAGAGTGCTGCAGCATGAATAAACTCTTCCCTATTCAGCCATGTGTAACTCCCAGCACAGCAGCAGAGGGAACATAGTTTGTTTATTGACATGAACATCTGTCGAGCTGCATAGTCACAGCAACATGTTGCATTCTACATATTTCACCCCCCACTATTATTTCCACATTTTACATTGAGTACACACTATTCATTATGTAGGTACGTTTAGTAATTCATTTCACAATGCAATTGTAATGATGATAGGACTAAGAGTATGTATGTATATATGTACAGATCAAAGCAAATACTAGGATTCATACATTTGTATTTCTTACACCTATTTTAATTTCACTGCATCATTAAAATAAATATTCAACTTGAATTTAAAATAATTTGTTTCTCTCAGTGACTTAAAACGAACACATATGAAATACAACATGAAGTAACACTCAGTCACTTTATAGGTTATATTTTGTTTTAGCAGCAGCAGTACTGTAGTGTGTACTTAGCAAAATACCATGTCATTTACAGGAGGGGTGATATACCAGACAGTGGAGTTAAGCCTACATACATGCACAGCAGGTTAGTCATCAAATTACATAATTAAATTAACTGACCATGTGCATGATCAGGCTTCTGCACAGCCACCACAGGCCATGTCTTGGCACTCACCACAGTCTGTCTTTGGGAAATTTGGCTGAGTAGAAGAGACTCAAAGGTCTTTCGAAGGAACCATTTTCTGGTTTATCTTGTGGACCTTTCTGTGTACTTTCCCTCCTCGCAAAGGTCGTTTAGAAGTGGGCGTTTATTGCTGACCACATTGTGGTACTGTGAGAGTCGGGTTTGGCAGGCATGGCTACCTTTGTCCGTCTCTAATGTGAGACACCACTGGTTGAAGCATTTGCCTTCATCACTTTTAAGTTGTGGGCACACACCGTAAAAAGCAGTTGTCTTCTTTGCAGAGTGGCACAGCTAAATTGATCCATGCATTTTGGCAAAATGCTTGGTGAGATTGTAGCTATCTAGCTGTCTTGAGTTAACCACCAGTCTGATAGCCAGCCTATATAATTTCTATGTACTGAGCTATTTATTTCCCCTGTCATTTTGTTCTCACGTTTGTACACCAGTGCTCTCTAAACTGATTGGTCTACTGTAATTTAACAAAGAAGTTGTTCTTCTAGCTTCCTTTTGACATTTCTAATGTGAAATAATCCTGTGAGACAGTCCACTTTCGTACATAACCATTTGTAAATAAACACGGACACAGTTCACCCCGTTTATTTAAAACACCTGCTTATACCTTTGACTCAATGCTTTTGTAAAATGAGAAATATACAATAAGAAAATACTACTTCCCTGTCTGTCAGTTAAATATTAGGACGAGGCAGTAGGAAGATTTTAGCAGCAATACTGGAAACAGAGAGAAAAGCCTGACTGTCAGAACAAAATTCACATTTCAGCAAAGATGTGTAAAGAAAACAATACAAAGTACTCCTACCAAGTAGAAGTACTCTTGAATTTTTTGGCCTATATAAAAAACTGATGAACTGAACTACTCTAAACTAAAGTAGAGAAGCAAAAATATTCCAGTAAGAAGTCATTTCAAAGCCTGTTGAGGAACCTAATTTTTAGGAGACAGGACTGTTGATAAAACAAAAACATTTGTAAATGTTGTAGTCTAGTCCAGATATGTCCGACAAATACTCAAAATGTCTTGTTAGCTACATGAGTCGATAAATGTGAGACTGACTTTAATCATCCTGTGTAGTAACCAGATTAATCCATAAATAATATATCAGCATTTTATTAGTCTATAGAAATTTGTTTTTAACAATTGATTTAATATAACACAAATTTTTGTAACACAAAATATGTGTATTTCAACAAGCGATACAAGATGACATTTCTATCCTATATAGTTGGCGGATATGGCTATCTGATCCATTTTACTTCAGTGACTGGTGGAAGTTTATGTGTTTATGTGTTTGCACCACCATCCACCTTCATCATTTACACAGAGGGACACACAAATGTACACACAAAGCCTATAGCTATTAAATTCTTATTGCCATGTTTCAGTCGTTGGAGAAATATGACAGCAATTACTTTACCACCATGTGAGCTGACCACCTCTGCAAACCATTACACATAAATATGTTGTGATCCCTGTGTTCAACAGTCTGTTATGGAGAAAGATTCGTTCCTTTTAGTGTGCAGTCATGTCTGAGGTCATGGCCATTTTGTCCATATCCCATTTCTTGGTGTATCTTTAGCAAGCCAAGCAAACCATGTAGCTCAGACTGAAGTCTTTCTCTGTTCTTGGTATATGTGGGTCAAAGATGAATCTTTTGAAAACAGGAAGATAGGAACTGCCCAGCACTAAATGAAAGGGGTTTACAAAGCTAGAACTATTCTCTTAAATGTCTGACCAGATCAAACTGATATTCAGAGGAAATACTCTAAGTGCAAATATTGCTATACCTGCTCCATCACTTTTGTACCTTTATACACGCAGAAGCATCTGGAAGGCAGTACTGAAGTGAGATTCAATTAACTTGTGTTATAATAAGGGGCAAAGACTGGGAGTTAGCAGTACACAACTCAGGTCCAGAGGTATGATTGATGTTAGCCTCCATTCAACCTCCCGATGAAAGGAAGCGCTAAGTAAACAAATAGTATGCTCTCAAAACATTCTCTGCGTATTAACTTGTCCAAAAAGACCCTCGTATTTTTTTGGCAACATGAAATGGTGCTGGCCCGCGATTATAATGTACCATCGCCGTCTGCAGGATCAGTTTTAGGATGCGTATGCATTGTGACTTGTTGATGAATAAGTATGTGAGCTGTGCTGTAAATCTCTGGGCGGAAGAGCGAGTTGCATCTCATACTGACCTCTATCTGAGGGAAGAGAAAGCCTCTGGGCAATGACAGAGAGGTAGAGGGGACAGTGGAGGGACAACTGCTAATTTCAACAGTAGCTTATTTTGAATATTTTTTCTTGCCAATAACAAATATATTGCCCTTGTTAATTTTCTTTCTGTGTATAATTCTCTTGCAGCCAATAATGACTGATCGTGGTGGGTTGCTCAGTGACATTGCACCACAGTTCTGTGCAGATAATACGCTTCAGTGACAAATGGGTTTTTATATGTGCTGTATCGCTGTATGAATGACAGTGTCAGATCCTGTCTCAAACATTTTATGTTTCACTTCACTGCACATTTCACAGTGTTTCTTTTTTCATTACAGCAGCCACAGAATATATTAGGCTTGTTGTTCAAGTGCTTAGTCATGTTTGGGAGACATAAATGTCTGTAAACTACACGCACATGCACCTAATTAAGAGGAGCAAACAAAGATGTTAAGAGGCATTTCATGTTCACAGCAAACTTTTAAAACAGACCATCACAGCATTCTTAAAGCAACCACATTTAAATTTACAATATCTATCAAGGCAGCAATGGAACCACTGAAACATATGATTGTCAAACTAAGCATGTAAAAGATACTTATACTTATGGCCACATTACTTTTAACAGCAAGCAGTCAGTCAAGCTGTGTGTGTGTGTGCGTGTGTGTGTGTGTGTGTGCATGTGTGTGTGTGTGCTGTTAATGTATAATGGTAAGTAAAGCCACATCAAATCAGGGGGGTTGTGTAATGAAACTGTTGTTGAGTGTTACATCCATGATCCCATGTTGCTGTGTGGGACAGTATCCACCCCAACAAGCATCGATCAGTATTTGAAGTCTGATTAGTCAGCAGAGCCTGAGTACTGCAGAGTACAGACATGATACTTTGGGATACAACTGACAGCATCGCGTTGGTATTTATACTTTTTATATTTCATTGTTATACTCTAAGTATTTATTTGTTCTGTTCTCTGTTGTAAAATCTAATGTTGTTTTGTTAGATCTCTCTCACACTGAATGAAGTTTTGTTTAAATTGTACTGACTTTCAAAATGCTTGCAAAACATTTCCACTGTGTACGGTTTTTCTAACTAGTTTTTTATTTCTAGTATAGAAAAAAAACATATTTTTTACTCTAACATTGATTTGTTGACCATTATAATTACTTGCAGTATTTTAGATATATGTAAATCCCATCCATTACATCTATAAACACTGTGCCTTTGCATATTGTCTGCCTGTTCTGTGAGAAGTAATGAAGCTTTTTCTAGAGTAATCGTAACAATGACAGTATCCTAAAAATGAGTAAATCTAGAGTTAAAATATAATTGGCATGTAAGCTAATGAATTGGAAATTCATTAGATTGTGTGGTTGGACACTTTCTGCCCTCTTGTGGTGGCAATATGCACACTGAAACACTTTCAACATTCATTTCAGTTCAGTAAAAAGATCCAAGTAGCTGCAATAATCATAAGGCTAATTATGAAAGAAAGACAAATGTCATGTAGATAAATTGAACATGTTTAGTTAATATTTGTCAAAATCTACATTAAAGAAAAATAAATACTTTAGAGATTACATATAAATAGTTTCTTAAATAAATTATGCAGGCAGCATGTAGTTTCACAATAGGCTAACTATTGTCCAGTCTATAGGTCAATTAAATCTTTAGCTTATTTGATACATTTGCAATGTGCCACCTTGACATGACATGATTTTAATGGTCATCAAAGACAATAAATGAGCAGAAAAGATTAAAATAATTTAGAATCAAGAACATGATACAGTAACACAGATCCTCCCTGACTCTGAGCCAGATTAGAGGGGGAGTGAATCTGTTCACAAATGCCCAGCAAAAGGTCAGCGCGGTATTGAATTTTTTCAAATATTTTTCAAAATACCTCCTGGCGTTGCAAATATTTTTGACCACCGCGTAATACTTTGGGGAAGGATGAAACCCCCCTCCTTGATACCCCCATCTCTCGCTCTGCCTCTCTCTTGCACACACATACACACAGTTACCACCACACAATGCCTGCCAATCTGCACAGAAAAACACCGCTCTGGGTTATTCATCGATTGACCATTCAAATCCCAACATATGCTGTTCTGTTTCTATTCCACTGTGTTCTCAGAAATGGACCATTTCCTAATTCTTCCACAAGGCTTCCTACCCTGTGCAGGAGTCACTGGCACACCATGTAAATGAGAGGAAAAAAGTAGGCAGGAATATAAATGTATCCCTGTGTAAATGTGCTCGTGCACATGCGCATGTGGACGTATGCGTGCCACTGTGAACACTTTGACCTATTTTTTAGGAAAATGTATGGACAATACATCATCCAAAGATTTGCTCTGTAACCTTGAAGTAAATTGCCCCATGATATATACTGCAACTTTTTTCAACTAATGCTAAGGTATGAATGATAGGGACATGGAAGAGGGAGAGTCGGGGTGTACTTTTGCAGGGTACAGTAATATTCACCTAAAGGGCTGTGCTGTCAAACGTCTCAACTTTACTTTGCTTTTCATGTTCTTCCACCTTCGGTGTCTAAAATGTTTCCTTCGTCAAGACCCCCTCATGCTTTTACCCCTGTCGTTTTCCTTTTCTTATCCATCCTTTTGATCACCTAAAACATCAGTCCATCACCTCCAGAAGCTGTGGTTTATGCCTCCCTGCTGTCCATAGCTCACTGTCTGCCTTCCAGTGAGAGCTCCTCCCCGCTGAGCTGCTGCCCGTTTGCCAAACTCAAGTGTTTGTGGGAGAAGTGAGCAAGTTTTACATGGAGGACTGCCTTAATGTTGTTCAGCTGGTGGGCAGCCACACAGGGCGCTGCACTTCAGATTCACTGTTTGTTCATCTGTGCAGGGCCAAATTCATTTTTCGCTCTCTCTTTCTCTCTAGTCTCAAGCCATCGCACAAACACACACTATCCCCTATACGGACGTCATTTTTAGAAGACAGGGTTGCTCTATCACAATGTACATGACAGTATGTCAGAAACAGAATGCTTCCAAAAGAAATATAAATACAATTACATGTCAGAATGCTTTTTGATATTATGTAAACATTCTGCCTGCTGGAATCTTACTATTTTGTCTGATCAGTAGAGGTATGCCTTTCAACAGGGGATTAGGAGGGGACATGGCCTCTATAGGGCTCCCTTGGAGCAAAGCCAGTCCTCCCATGTTAATTTCTCAAGGTCAAGAAGAATCTCTGCAACATTTCAGCTTTAAAGGTGGACTAAAAATACAAACAGGAACCCTGCTGTATGGGGAACAAGTATACACTAACTTGATACCACCGTATCTACCTGTTCGCTAAGATCAAAGAGGTGTTTAAAGCCGAAAAGACAGCTGTGTCTGCTTAATGTGAGTTCATATATATTCTAGCCTCAACATAATAAAAGCTGTAACTCATATTAATAAAAAACAGGATCATCTCCTTCATCTTTCTGTCTTTGTCCTTGTTTGCTCAGTTCTTGTTGGAATAAGCGTTAATATGACCATCATCCATCCCTCACTGTCGTTACTTTTCAAGCGGCACTGTCTCTGTCTAATTGAGCTACTTTACATTGTAATAAGGCAACAAAATGCACCGGATTAAAGCACACCATGTTCCCTTATGTATTTAAAAATAGGGCTTTGGAAAAAGCTACAATGCATGTGTCTCGCCTTTTGAGATTTAATGACTATCCTGTGACTCCACAGAGAATTACAGCGAGTAATTGATTATTAAAACTTGAAATTGCAAACCACATTCATTATTTGACAAGTGCATGTGTTATCCTTGTAATTAACAAAGCTTGGCACTTACCGTTTGGCACTTCCAAGACCCCCAGAAAAATATATCAGAGGTCAGAAAGGCGACTTATAGAGCAAGCACTGTCTGGGCAATTATCTGAGACATAATACATTACCAAAGATGCTCAATACACACAAGAAAAATCCCCCTCATACTACGGCATGACCATTTTCCAGAAAAATCCAGTGCCACACATGAACGACTTTATAAGCTAACTGTAGATTTGGTTTAATGGCTGTTGTTATTTATGTTTTTGTAAATGTTATCACAACAAAGATTTACCTGCATAAACTTTTCACTCAAATTGAAAGCACAGAAGAATTTTTATGTGATTACATTACACAGATATTTCAGCCACAGACGATCGTGCTGCAATAGTACGCAGGGGTGCATATTTTTTAAGCATCATATTGTACCTTTTTTTACATCAATTAGCAATTTTAGAAAATACATTTAATGCAAATTCATGGGTTCTGAATTACCTAGATATGTTGAAGAACGTTCTGAACCTCCAAATAATACTCACAATAATGTTACAGTGCAAATAGAAAATACAAATAAAATAAAGAAATTAAACAACATAAAGTAAAAAAATGAGAATTTAGTGCCAAGTATTGTAGCATATGTACTACAAAAAAATTGCCATGTGTATACTCACTACATGAAGTATACTGGTGAGGTATACTACCTGAAGAAATAAACATTGAGTATAATTTTTCTTTGTGAGGGTATGCATGAAAAAGAGTTTTTCAAGTTTTTTAAATGTAGCTGATTATCTCAGCTTCATTCTACTGTGGTCACTATAGTTACAGTAGAGAGCTGTTGGATTTGCTTCTGGCTTTAATACTCCTGATGGGAGAACCCTTTGCAGAGGAACAGTTAAAGCCTCTAACCTTCACTAAAGTGCATCCCCTAAACAAACCTAGCCTCATTTTCTCATGGACTCGTAACCAAACCCAGATAAAACACTTTTGTGGATCAAGAGCAGAGCAAACAGCAAGGTCTTCACTTCATTGGAGATAATCAGTAATTGGCCGAAAACGGCGAAGCCAGATAATTGAAAGCAGACTAGGGGAATACAAGAAGAGGGGCATTTAAGAAAAGGGTGAAGTTAACTCTCAAGTACAAAACCTGAAGTTGTTAGAGTAAGAGTGCAGGCAGGAGTAGATCCAAAGTAGTGTGGTGTGAAGTGTTATGAACGATGGTGGTTGTCCATGAGGGCCAAGACAGAGCGGAGAGATGCTTTCTTTACTGTGAGAAATTCTGTATCCACAGGCCGTTTGGGCTGGATGAATTCATTAAAGGAAGCGCAGTCTCTCCCAGCTGCCATCTCTCCCCCTGCAGCCAGACTCCGATCAATGGCAGGAATACATCCAAAACAACATTTAGCACAAGACCTCGGAAGCAGGGGTGCATTTAAGACTTCTCTGTGTGCACACATCTCCCCTGGATGTGAGCGCTGTTTCAAAATGTGCTATTGAAGTAGAGAAGAGGAGGTATGGGGGCAATGTGTCTGTATCACAACAGAGAAGATTGTTTAACACGAACGCTTCAAGACGAGACTTTCTGCCATTTACTGTTCCGTAGGGAGCCACAATTTTATCTGTTAAAAAGTTATTCATTTTAATGAAAGACACTTCTTTTTAAATACCACACAGAAAGGAGCCAAAAGAGCGATCGCTTGCACCTGTAATATTAACTTCATCTATATGAAGGTAATATGACGATCCTCTGATGATGTTAATATGATGATATTAACACAGGGATTTCTGCTGGTGAGAGAGGAAAGCATCTTATTCCCATGTATATATTTATGTTTGTTGGTGTATCTTCAGTTAACTTTTCGAACACTAAGTGTCAAATGCTCAATGACACATAATTTGTAGCAAAACCTGTGAGCAACTTAATTTACTTGCGTCGTTGAAACATTTTACATGTGTTATGTAATTTACATTCGACTACACACTTAATGATTTCAAATGAAATCTTGCCAACCACAGCCAAAATGCTTCTAGTACCATCTAGTGGTTGTAAACGTTATGTGAGGGCGCTGTGTGTGGAGAACACCTTAAACAAGAAACTGTGCAAAGAATTCAGTAAATCATGCTTGACAATGTGAGGCTAATGTGTCGCATACACGAGCTATATAGTGCAACTAAATTTAACTATGTGCTGGATCCCATTAGAAAGTCTTTCTGAGCAGAGAAGCACCCCACTGCGTGCTGATGAGACGGCTCAGGTAGACGTTTCATTTCGCTGTCATATTTCACATGTGTCATTGTATTTATATGGTTGCCATCTATGCCCTATTTACTGAGGTATACTGTATAGTCGACTATACAAAGTCTAGAAAGACTACATTACAGCTTAAAAATATCATACTGCTTCCCAGACGGTACTTGTTATGGTTGATAGTTACTAGTTCTGCATATTTAACTACAGCACATCTGAATAACACATATTGGCCGTATGTTAAATGAAATCTGCTGTATTGTGAGTTTAAATGTGACAAGTAATTAATTTAAACGAAAATAGTAATGTTTCCCATTTTCTAGCTGACAATAAAAATGAAAGAAACACAACATGGTCATTTCAATGATGATTAAGAACACTTTTTCTTGAAAACACAAATCATTATTGGCTTAAAAAAGCTACAATAAAATAAATGTTGACACTGTATAGCCACGGCAGTTATAGCAACATCAAAATCTAACCAACCTCAGGTTAATACCTGAATATCTGTAAATATAAAATCTAAATTTTAATATACAGTGTATTCAGATATTACAATTAATCATGCAGAGTTTTTAATTACCACCTGGCTTTAATCTATAATCTGAGAAATATTTCAATGTTCTTGCTGTACAGTAAGCACACAACTAATATCATGTAATACAAACATTTCATTAATCATACACTTATAATAAATGACATACAGTGACAGGCCACTGGACATTATTTCTCTTAACTCTATACAGCTGTCCAGCCTACAGGACATGCACAGTGACACTTCCTGAGAGGTCATTTTATCTCACAAATAACAAACAAACATTCTTAAAATAAAAAAAATACCTGAATACTTTGAGATACAATGAAAATAAAAAAGTACAATAGCTTAGTGTTACTCAGATTTAACAGACAGAGGTGTTGTACTACAGTCCCCAGCATGACATGGAAAATAAACATTATTTAGATTTGACAGGCAAATGTAATTACTCTATACATACGTCAGTAGAAAGTGTTTTCAATGAAAACCTAAATTCCAGCTGCTGTGCATCGCTTACCAAGAAAATTGACTTTCTGTCATTGTGGTCATGATGTTGTTAGAATCGCCAGCCGTCTGTAATACACATTGATCTTTACACTATAAAGAACAAATCATATTTGAAATGTGGACAATGGATTTACCACCACATATGGGAGCATGACATGGTTGAAGAATCATATTCTGCGCATGATCTTCAGCACACGTGGTCAGTTTTTATAAAATCTAACATCAAATTTAGCTTTTTCTGCAAAAGAGAAATAAGGATGGATCATAAACCACAGTATGAATATGGACTCCAGTGATGATGAGAGTGGCTTCAGTCAACATGGCAGTTGAGTTAATGCATCTTTTTTTTTCTTCAAGGCACAAAAACACTGGGAGTGTTTGTCCAGAAAGGCCCTGGAGTTAAGGTGCATGTGGGCTCTTGGGTCCCTAACTCACAAAGTGATCCGGGAACAGTGGTGCTTGAGCTTGCAGGGAAGCACCCCACGATTTAGCTGGTAAAACTCCACCAGCTGAATCAAGTCAGTGAACCGTGTGTGATCGTCATCCAGACTGTAGTATAACTCGCCTTCATCATCCACCTACATGTGCATTTAGAAATTAATTTTTGGAAGTTGAATGAAAAAACGTGGTAGGATTATGGAACCTGACAGTGGATTGTACTCACAGGTAAGATCTGAAAATGTTTGATTTTCTGCATGTGACACAGTGACAGTACAAATGTCTTAGGATTGCTTTGGCTGTCCCTCAGAAGAAATACTCTGAAAGCAAAAAACAGACTTTTCACTGTTGCTCACTTCCATCACATTTTCCAAAATACTGACAATAAAGACATAGAAATCAAATGGCCTTTTCCAACATGTGCCGTGACAGTTGCTTAAAGTTCTACTTGAACTTGCAATATACAATGCAATAATGTAAATATTACGATATTAAATACTTCTAATGTTGCCTATAAGATTTTGTCTTGATGCCTTTAATGTCTGATTCTAATTTCTAAATAATGAGTGAATATTGCAGCTGCTTACCCATCAATGAGTCCCTGTTGAGTTATCAGACGCTGAGCTTCATCCCGAGACAGTTTGCCATGGAACCACGGCTGAGCCAAGTGAAGCGCTAAAGCACATAAAGAGACAATATGTATCTAATTGTTTATTTCATTTACCGAAATCAGAAAATCTAAATATACATATAAAAACATTCCCTGCAAACCTGTACCTGACATTGAGCTCTGTGATGTGGAGGGACTCCCATGACTACTCAGACGGTGGCAGCTTTTCCTCTGAGTAAGAAATGAGTTACAATCGCATCATTAGTTTAAATAATTTTAAAACGTAATTGATTGTGTTTCTCTTCACTTGTTATGCTGTTTCTTTTAGGGGGTGTTTACAGCTTAAGATATTTATCATTTTCTAACCTTTGTTATTATTTACAATAGCTGTGAAAATAAATTTGATTCAGGGTCGGAGAAAATGTTTGAGCAGCAGCAACTCTGACTCACCCTCCATGACAGACCTTCCTCTACAGCCACAGACAGCGCCTCAGATGGGTTCTCAATCACTCGGCTCTTCTGGCCAGAAAAGTCCATCGCCACCAGTGAGTTCTCTGAGATGCTCCTCTGAAATGGGAGATATATCATTTTAGATTTCATTTATGGACTGATGCATGTGTGGATGCATAGATAGAAATATACATTACAAAAAAGCTAAATAGTCAAGACTCTATCTATCTATCTATTGGCTTCTGTAGTATACTGTGGAAAGAAAGTTACAGTAGCTTTTCCTGTCTTGTGGTATTGTATTGCCATCTAGTGTCTGAGTAACAGGAGTCCATTTTTCATCATTTCTAGATGATTCCAAACAGAAACTGCCTTTGGAACAGGATTAGAGCGGCTCTGAAAAGAATGACACATTGCCACATTTTAGTCCTTTAAGCTGCCATATACTGTAGCAAGTAGCTCTGAATAAGTCTGCACACTGAAGAAAAAATTCTACCCATCAGGATTAACGAGAAGCTTCTAAAATACCACATTTGTTCCCCTACGACCTACTAAGCTTGCAATTGAAAAGAGCTGTTAAAACAAAGCTCGTTGAACTCGTTGAAAGAGGCATGCCAGTCCCTTCTATCTTTCCTGGCCCAATTCCAACAATGTAGAGATATGTTTTATCAAGCTTTATTAAGCAACACTGTGTGTAAATGCAGGTTATGCTTGTGTTTAAGTTGTGAACATATTCTCAGAGTAGCATCTAACGGCTAAATCTGCCTCTACGCGACATAAGAGTCAGCAGCCTAGTGCTCCTTTTGACAGATTCATGCAGCATGCTATCTTTCTAACTAATCCTCTTGCCTAAGCTTTTTGTCACATATGACACTCCGACAGCACAGAAGAGGTGATGAGTGGTTAAATCTGAGAGCAGCTGATCACTGTATATTTTTAGAAAGCATGGGGTTCATGAGCATGTCCAAATGCCATAAATAGACTGTGCTCACTGCTGCAAAGTTACTCCCGGTAGAGTCCGAGGCTATTCTGGGACAAGAACCCTAAGCATGTGTTAGCTTCAACAGGTTCTTAACACAATGATACTTTAACATTGACATTGCATCAATTTAATTATTTTGGTCACTCCTGGGCATCAAGACGATTTAGAACACAACATAGACAGATTACTATCTTTTAAAGTTCTAATGGCATTAATTGCAATCGTTGCTAGATGTCCTGCCATATTACACAGTTAACATTGTCATCTTTTAAAACACTGAAAGTGCTCATATAGCTGCAAAGTTATATGGGTGTGTGGATTCATAAAAATGACCTGACTGAAATATTAAGGGGGCTTCAGCTTACCATTGGTGAGGCTTTTTGTTTCTGGTGTGGCTGAATGAAGTTTTGGTACAGTTGCATCCCAAACTGCAACACAAACCATGTCAGTATTTTAATTCTAATCCTACATTGCTGCATGGTAACTTTAAAATACTTTCACTAGATCTGCCTTGTATGATGAAAAGAAACCCACACGAATAAGAATCAGTTGTGCTTTACTGTAAATTATTTATAGACTAGAAGGAGAGGTGACTAACGCTCTAAGCTGTATCCAGCAGATTTCCAGACAATGAACACATGCTGCTTCTATCAAGAGAGCGAGTGCTAATATAGCATCACTCAATAGTTTCCCCTGACCTCCTCCCAAAGCTAAATCTGATTCTAGCACTGACTCAGCATTCCTGTTCTTAGACATCACTGAGAGTTAGTGAACACCAAGCCAACTTTTAACAAACGCATGGCTGTGATCCAGCAGGTCCTGGTCTGCTCATCATCTGCACAAAGCAGCTTCAAGTCCCGAGGGGTACTACACTTTGTGGACTGGAGAGAAATGACACATGATGACAAAATGAGTTCAATTTGATAGAAATCAATACTTCTGTTCCTTTTGTGGAGTTTTGGCATTTCTACAAAAAGACGGTACCTTAACACAGAAGCCATAATCTGTAGGCGCTCCATGTAGCTTTTTAGCTGACAAGACAGTGTAGACATCACTGTCACTAAAGTCAGCAATGAACTGGAGATGCCTGGGTTCCTTTACAGGGCAACAAATACAAGAGATCAATGAACAAAGGTAGACTAGACATAAACTTTCAGGTAAAATTGCATCAAAGAGTCTAATTTGAATTTTCACAACATATCTGTTAAAAGGTTGTATGTGAGGGACAGAAACACATGCAAGGTCTGCTGCTTTAGTTTTAAAGCAAGATGTGGTTACAAACATGAAGAACACATACAATGTATAGTCCAAAAGAAAGTTATTTACCTGTAGAAAAATATAGGACATATTTCTGTTAGAAAAAGTTTATCTCTAATCTCATTTTTTATCAGTGATTCAAGGTGTGGTTAATGTATAAATATAACAAACGAGATAAGGATAAATGTAGACATGTTGATATAGACTGTGTTGACACATTATCAACAGCCACATTGTGCCAAAGATACATTTCCAAGAAAAAAAGCATAAAGACATCCATTGTTCTACTTTCATGTGACAAACCCTTCCCACTTCCTTATTTAAAGTAAAGCCACAGTTAGTGTCTGTGCTGACTGACTAGCAATGTGTCTGACCATGACCACAGACGAACAGTAAACCTGCTAAAAGTAAAAGCGGGTGCCATACCAAAGTCTTCCTGTACTCAACAAAAGGTCTACTGTTGCAGGAAATGAAAGCAGTTGAAAAGTGGTTGTGTTGGCATGGCTGGTGCCTGCGTTTAAGCGTCAGGTGGAGCTTTGTTTTTCTTAGGTCAGTACTCAGTAGCATTGAGAGTACTGTTTCTGCCTGGCTGCTATGCCAGCTGACCTAAGGAAAATCAAGCTCAACCTGTTCCACTCCTCTCCCGCAACTTGAATGAAATATATAGAGAATAAATGGATGAACACATGGCACATGGAGGACTTTTGTATTTTTTTTAGGGGGCTCTGCATTTTTTATTCCAAATGTTAGTGATGTAAACAAAGTAAATACTAAATACTTTTAATTAAATGTTTTTGTGCTGTTTTGTTTTACCGACCTTGGAAGTTCCTTTGTTGGAGAAATAAAGCCCCGACCTCCGCAGCACAAAATAAAACTTCCTCCAAGATTTTCTGCTCTGTTCTTTGGCATGGAGATGTCCATGGATTTCTGGACAAGTGCTGGAGTTGAGAAAGATCTGTGTTGGGTAAAGAAATGTTTTTCCATAGATGGGTGTATGCGGTATATTCTCAATGGCCTACAGCACATTTTAACAAAGGTTAGGAAACTTGGAACTGTACAGTGTACAGTAAACACAATGAATGTGATACCTCTATTAGCTGAGAGTGATCCACCATTCCATTGGTGTCACTGGATATGGAGACCATGTGATCTGGGAAAAAGTCCTATCAATGCATAAAATGGTGGGAACACATGTGGTTTGTTTCAAAAAGAAAGTATACGAAAGGTTAAATGATGATGATATACCGTCTCATCTTGTAACAACTCACCAGGGGTTTCTTGAAGAATTCATATTTAGCATAATTCTTCCTAAAATACAGCCGGCTGTCTGTGTCCATACCCCAGCCTGATATCACATCCATAACAGACTCATGGTCTTCAATTATTCTTTCTAGTGAGAGAGAGAAAAAAGAAAATGAATTTACTTCTATGGTAGTAGTTGTCTATCTAGATGGAGACCCACTACAATCAGCTAACAACCCCCCTCTGGGATTAATAGTTTATAATAGTTAACAATAGAAAAAAAAAATTACAATCTTGAATCCTAAAGATATACTACAGTACTATATACAGTATATGCAGCTTCTTCTTCTAACATCACAATGCAGTGATCCCTGTCAAAGAGTTTCTGAAACTAGTTGCTTAACTTCAAGGCACAGAGCTTGATTATTAACCGTACACCGTGTGTAACCTCTGGATGAGAACATAGCTCTCAAGTGAAGCAATACAATAATAACTTTAATAATTTCCTAGAACTAAAAATGATTGTCAAATTAATGGAAAGGTTTTTTGGTTTAGTCAGCAATGTGAAACAGGGCAAATAGGTCATGAGGCAACAAGTAACTACTCACGATTGACCTGACTCATGAAGTAATTCAGAAAAATAGTATATGTTTTTAAAATGTTTACATGGTCTTTAAGCTGGGGTCCTCTGCACGAGGCCTGGGAGCTTGAGTGTGCTCTTCTGGACAAAAATGTTGTTCCTGCAATCTGTTGGAGC
Organism: Microctenopoma stevenorrisi; assembly: GCA_032270685.1. NCBI lineage: Eukaryota > Metazoa > Chordata > Actinopteri > Anabantiformes > Anabantidae > Microctenopoma > Microctenopoma stevenorrisi. Next base: position 9,832,412 of record JAUMTR010000013.1, on the reverse strand, counting down.
CCCTCTTCCAGTTTGGGACCACTGTTACCTCCACCTCTTCTCTCAGCCCTTGGTTCTTCTCAAGCTTCTCATGTTCCTTCTTCCTGATGTTACCTCTCTCTTCCTCTCACGCTTGTCCGTGACTACTGTTCAGTTGGTTAGCTATTACCAGTTTATCAGTCTGTATCTGGAAGTCCCACAGGATCTTAGCCTTGTCATTCTCAACCACCTTTGGAGGTGGCCTTCATTTTGACGTTGAAACTTCCAGCCCATATTTCACGCAGATGTTTGTGTTGTAGTGTATTATGTCTGCCCTGCCTGCAAGCATCTTGCACCCTGCTGTTATGTGCTAGATTGTCTATGCACAGCCTTCACATGGGGTCCTGCCTGCTATGGTAGACCCCAGCCTCTATTGATCTTTTACCTAACACTTATTCCTGGGCTACTACAATCAGTGCCTCTGTGTTGTCCTTCGGCCCATCTTTGTCCAGCCACAGGTAGGATTTTTCGATGTCTGTGTGAGACCCATCCATTAGCAGCTGGTTCATTGGTGCTGCCAGGTGCTCATGGAATGCAGTTTAATTCTTTAGCCAGTGCTGTCTGGTTCTTCATGCTTGAGACTCTTTCTTGGATATCTGCCAACGTGATGTTTACCAGGTCTTGTTCAGGGAGGTTCCCGTGGTCTGCTCTCAGATCTACAAGCTACTGTGCATTGTTGTTAGGTGATGCCTCTTTCTCCCATATGCTCTGCATTCACATCTTTTAGTAGACTTTCTGAGGGCAATTCACGTATTCTTGCTAATCATCTGAGATTCCAGGTTTACAACAAAGCCATGACCTTATTGCTCAGGTCTACTTCTCTTTTATTCAGCCTACATGGGCTTGTTTTTCTTGGGGCTTGGTACCCAATCTCGGAGTGTGGGGGATAATGATGATATCTCCTACCTAAACTGTCCTGGCTCCCCTTTTGCAGCAGCATTCACATTGTTGTACCTCATCAATCTCTAGTTTTGATAGCAGTTGTTTGTTGGGAATGTTGGAAAATTTAGCTACTAGTTGTTTTGCTATTAGTCTTGATGTTGGGTATCGAACAATCCATAGGTCCCAAATGCGCTTCATGTAACCTCTTTCACTGTGGTTTCAACAGTCCTTTGTTCTCATCTCCTGTGCATGAATGTCTTGTTCTTGTAGCCCACTTGTTTAAACATATACTGTATATATATAGGGTCAGTATGGCTGGGACTTTACGCCAGTTGCTTGGTTCTAAGGGTGAAAGTGTTCCTTCTTTGTTGAAATTGTTGATTCAGTTGCATAATAATTTTAATGCTTGTAATGCTGTTGTGACAGCGTGTGTGTTAATAATACCTTGTTCACACTGTTTATAGCAGTGTAAACTCTACTGTCTACTTTTTACTGTCTGTAAAAACTAAATAGAAATGTAAAACCAACACCTCTCTCCAAGCTGGAGTTCTACTATAAGAATAAAAATGATAAAGCCATAATACTCGGGTATAACATAAATATGTAAAAATCTGATTTGTTTCCAGTATGCTTGAACTGACCAAAAATGTTTATCCTCACTTGCAAATCTCAAAAAATGTCCTAGAGTCATTTAGTTTTAACTATATCTTTAATTATTTATGTTTTAACTATATCATTAATTATTATGTGAAAACTATCTGTTTTCACTTTCTAAACTAATTCTAGTATTAGATTTACCTTCTCACAAAATTACACCAAATGTGCAGAAAACAAAATCTCACCTATTCCTAATTGGGAAAGGTGTTCAAACAAAGTCCAACTGTGATCATCAATGCAGTGGTTCTTCAAGACAAACAGCTGGCATACGTCCTGGGCAGTGATGTCACTGGGAACCTCGACTGCTCTGCTGGTGTTATCTTCATTGTAGACTTTGATTACCTGCAACATAACCATCTAATTAACAAACATTCTCAGGATAGAATGCTTTCTATCTTCAAGAAGTATAAGCAATAATCAGTATTTAAAAGTGAGGCAAGTATCACAAACGTTTATCAGTCTGAACCACATGCAGCAATTAGTTAGTTCCTGTCTTCAACTGAAGCAACAAAATTCATAAAATTGCATGAAAAGCATAGAACAATATGAACAACATGATCAAAGACATGAAGACTTTAAATAGCGAAGACAATTGTGCAGTAATCCTGTAATAATACACTATGATGTCAAACACTTATATTAATCTATCTCAAAGTAGAACTTACCCCCCTGTCTGGAGCCAAGCAGAGTTCTGAGTTTGGGCAAGCTCTGTAGCCTATACATGTCTGAGTACACAGCATTGCAAAAGACAGCTTTTGTAGGAAACAAAAACACACATGAGACAGTGCAGTCAGCGTTAGCTAGGAGGAAATAAGTCTCCCTCTCCCCTTCTCTTTCTCTCTCACCCGTGTTTTTTGCTGCAATGGAGCTGAAAGGAGGTAATTAGACAAAACTTAGCACAGCACTTTCCTGACTCCACATATCTGTAATGCTGGGGCGCGATACCAAATCACCTGCTACCTTTTTCCCCCTCAAAGAGTCAAGAAGCCTGAGACCAATCTGCTCATGCACTCGGGGCGAGAGAGAGAGAGAGAGGGAGAGAGAGAAAAAGAAAAAAGAGAGAGTCGCAAAGCTCCAACTCCCTCTTCATTCACATTCACACACCCATAGCAAGCAGAGCCCGAAGCATAATGCCCTGCAAGAGCCCAGAGAGTAATTACAAAGGTCCTGTTCAAACGTAATGCTAGTTTGGTCAACTCAGCCGAAAGCTGACAGAGGCGGGTACAGTGAGAAGGAGGGCAGGGAGGCAGGCACGGTAAAGAGCAAATGGCTGTCTCTTTTCTCTCAGCAAGTTCTCTTGGTAGTTGACAAGCTTGACTTTTGAGGCAGTAAAAGGAAGTCAGAGCTCTCTGTAAACCATTTAGTGTTTAAATAGCCCTCGTGGAGCCCTATAAAACAATCACCTTTGTAGATGTCTTAGGAAGACAAAGACCTGCATTTAAACTAATTACTTAAGCAAACAGTGTTAAATATACTGTAAAAAACACCACATGATAAAATGTCCAGTAAATTATCTAAAATCAAAGACAAAGACAACAACAGCTGAACTTTGCTAAAGAGTCGATATACCTACAGGATTGAAAATATGAAGATGCATGTGTTGCACTACTGGTCATGATTTCATCTTAGCTGAGCATCAGCTGAATTGCTTGCTAATCTAAGTGTCACCTTTCACCAGGAGTTTGTCAGAGGGTGGAAAAAACTTTTTAGTGCATTAGCACTGGATAGAGACTTAATGTGTGCATTTACTTAGAACAGCCCAACTAAACAAAACTATTGAAATTGTTGCAATATTGTGCAAAGCTTAGTTTGGGTGTCTAGATATACTACCCACACAGTATTTGCTCTCTGGGATTACAAAATATGAATATAAACAAATCAATAGAAAAACCACATCTCAGAATCGTGCTGCTGGGTGAAACCCCCGCCCCACCACCACCACTAATATACATACAATATGTGAAGAATGTATGTGATTAACTTTTTAACTTCCAAAAAATACATGCATAGAAAACTGCATGGCCAAGAACCCCACTTGTTCATTGTGTTTTGCTCTATTTAGCACATGTTACCATGCCAACATGCTAAACTAAAATGGCAAACAGTATAGCTCACTTTTAAACCCTTCATATTTTTAAAGTGTTTAATGTTACTGCAACCCCAAAGGTTGGACATTAGAGCCACATAAGCAAAACAGTTTCTCACCATTACTGTCACCATGGTTACTGTGGTTATTTTCCATTTGGATAATTATCAATAGTTATTTGATGTCAAATAGTGTGTGTTTGACCTAAGGCACTAAAATGTTGGTTATATGGTTTGCTATGAAACGCGATTTAAAGGAGAGGCATAGTGTGAGAAATAGGTTCTATTCTACAAGTACTTTTACATTCACCAATAAAGATAGTTGATGTCTGAGTCATGCAGCAAAGTACTAGATGTTAAATATCACATACCGTATAGCAAGATGTGTAAAATTATACTTCATATAAGTTGTCATTTGATACAATTGTGCACCCTGAAAACTTTGTGTTTAAACTTTTAACTAAGTGAACAGTATAGAAAACTTCAGCATGTTTGAACTACTCACGTGCTGCATTTTAAAATAAATTAATTAAATTGAAAAAGAAAAAAATGGTTTAACAAATGGATGCAATAATCTTTATCATTTCTGTGAGTTCAGTGCTATGTCAGTGCTTTAGGAAGCAGTGTTAATCATTGTTTGGGAGTTTCTAATGAATGGCCAAGCGAGGCACCATGCTGTGTAAACTGCTGATGTCTGCCATCACTGAACAAAGAGCCACATTCATCACCAAATATACATGGTCAGAATGTTACTAATGTTCCATGTATTCACTGATAAGCACTAATATCCATCTGCACCCAGAAAGCCACGCCATTTTGAAGATGCTCTGACCCAGTTGTGTCTCTGCATCATTTTAACTTTGAGAATAAAAGAGCCTGTGTGCATCTCACTCTTCTTTCTCTTTTGCCTCTATCCTTTTCCCAGGCCCTCATCATTGGAGATAGCGCTGTGCCCCAGGTCCTGCTGTCTGCCTCCATGAGGAAGCTGCCATATTGTCCAGTCCATGTTTTGCTGTTGCTATTTTGTCTGCTCTCTTTCACTACCTACTGTCTCTCTGTATGATTCTGTCTGATACTATATCCTTGCTCAGTAGAGCATGCATACAGTATACTGATATATTGTATACCCTAAGTCAATGGTTCTCAAATTGTGGTACTCCCTCTAGTGGTACGCAGGAACATCTGAATATTTCTGACAAAAATTAAATAGTATAGTCTACCGGTGAACTGTCTCCTCTTACTGGACAACGTAAAATGTTTACACACCCTACATTATAGGGTGTCATATACATTACTAACAGCATTACTCACAACACTGCATCCCAATCCCTCAGGTTGGTTTTATGCATGGTCACACAGACAGAAACGGCTTCATTCACAGACATAGCTGAAATCTAGTTGCTGAGATCTGTTGATCTCTTCCTCTCTGGCATCTCAAATAAAGCCAAAATAATTTACAGGTGAACCGTTTCCACTCACTGGACAACATCTGACCCTCTGGATTTTATACAATTTATACATCTCAATAAACATTATGAACAGCATTAGAGCTATAACTTGTAATCCTGAAATCAAGTTATCTTAAATTAACTATACAGTGTTCATTCACACCAACATTTGTTATCTGAATGTTTAAATTAGAAGAGACTGGGAGGTGGTACCCACTGTATGAAAAGCTTTGAGAACGACCCTATGTGATATTTACCACATATATCACCAATTTACCCATCAAACTCTATCACTACTGTACAGGCACGTTCTGATAGACCTTTGATTGTTTCGGACTGTTTCACGGAGGTGAGAGGCAGATAAAAAGTCTAGACAGGGCAGACTAAAACCCGACCTGAGTATGCAGGACTATATATAGTTTTGTTGAACATAAACCCCTCTATTGGGCCATCTTATCTCAAGGACAGCACGATGTGAGCCATTTTGCCAATTAGACTGCTATAATTTAACCTTGGACTGCACTTGCATAGCTATTGCTCTACCACTGAGAGTTGGCGAGGAGGTGGCCTCCAGTCTTGAATATTTGAGAAACTAGGAAAAATCCTCCTAGCTCATCAATAAGAAAATGAATTACTACAACAGACAAATGTTATCAAGCTGCACTGATAAGCTGATATGCTGCATAGTTTACACATTTAAAATTATAGTTTAATTGCCACATGGGTTACTATTGTAAATACACTATAAAGTGAAGTGGGACTGGATTTTTAACAGTATCATTAGAATAATCAGTAATACATATACAATTATATAAAAATATAAAAATAAAAGCAAAAGAAAGCCACAAAAAAAGATGAAATTATAAGCTCCTAAGTAAAAATGTTCATTATAACATCATGTTCGCAAACAGATTAAAATACATCACACACCCAACAATCAATCCAATCAGATATGTCTTCATGTAAAGCACATGCAGCACAGACAAAACATAAGTCACAGACTATTGATATCCTGACATGTTGGTTTGTTTGTTCAGCCTTTAGCCCCCATTTAAGTGACCTGCACGTCTTAAGTCCAGTGAGAGAGAGTTATCTTTCTAATGACATCTTGCATGAAGCCTTACTCTGAGAACGCATGCAATAATAGCACAAGCAAACTGTGGTGCACAACATTCATAAATGAAGATAAAATGTTTGGGAGGTTTCACACATGCTTAGATAGTGCTCATGTGATGCTGGATCTCATCCAGTGACATCTGACAAAACGTCTTGCATTTATATTTAGACCAGGAATAAAAATACGGAAAAAAACATTGTTTAAGAGATAGTACATAGAAAATCCATCCTACCCTGTTTTGCAGACAAAGTGGTGTAATGGCAGGCAAGGTGACTCGTCTCGCATGGAAATTCATGCTTCTGCCTTAGGTGCACGAGGAACTACGTGGAAAATATCCGTACATAGTAAAATAAAATAAGGATCAGTCACAGCTTCTAGTAATAATAAATAATAAGGAATTTAATATAAAAAAGTCTCTTCACTATGGTAATCCTATTGGGACCTGTAAAAAAACTGTTACAGTAAGATCCGTCACAATGAAAGTGTGAGAAACTAAATCATGCTGCCTCCCCACAACACAAACTCCTCCTTTGTCCTTGGGAATGTAAAAGGTTTTTTCCTTTTCTCTCCCTTTAGAAAGCCACTTCCAACAAACAAAATTGAGAGTGAAAAAAAAAGGTTTTCTCTCATGGCGAAAATAAGCTGTCTAGGGCCAGAAAGATCAAAAATAGTTGAATCAAAGAAATAAATTCTGCTGAGGGATCATGTAAAAATGACAGCAAAGAAGCTTTTTTCCTAGAAAGTACATTTTTGGATTGTTTTTCCTGACTTTGTAGCCAGACACTACACTGCTATTTTCAGTCTCTGACTACAGTTGGCAAAAGAAAGCCTGAACAAATTCGTAGAAACCCCATAGTTTCATAGAAACTTTTATAGAAAATATTAAATACAGTAAGAAAAGTAAGTAAGTCAATAAATTAACTTTTAATATTGTACTTATGCAAAACAGCAATTACAAAGTGCTTTACAAGGCTGACAAAGGAAACAAAAAAGAAAAGTAGAAATATGTCAAAAAAAATTGAACAAAGTTTAGATTTTCAAATTTAAATCTGAAACCACTATGAAAAAAGAAGCAACTTGAAAGACGATGCACTTGAAAAGAACTTTATAAGTCAGTGATATACATGCAGGTTATTTAATAATAGTGCTGCCTTGACAGTAAAAAAAGTTCTGTCTCCTTTAGTTCTCAACCTTGCATTAGGAACAGCCAGGACTTCATGCAGGTTGATAAGGGGGAAGTAATTCAATGATGTAATTTGGGGCCAAGCCATTAGGTGCTTTAGACGTATTAAGCAGGATCTTATAATCAGTTTCAAAACTAGGAGTAATATAGTCTCTTTTCTTGCTCTCTGTTAGAAGTCTGACTGTTTAATTTATACATCTGTGAATTAATTTGTGATTTATATCATTAAGAGGCAATTACCATAGCCTAACTGTAAGGAAATGGATATATGGTGGATTCTGTATATTTATATAACTTAGAATTGATTAAACTCTTGACAGTGATCCTGAAATGGTGGAGCATGGATAGATTACTTAACGCATTTTGATCCAGTCACTTAACCTCCCTTTCTTCTCCAAAAATGTGTTGTAGCTAAAGCTTTCAACTCACATATCCAACAATGATCTCGTTGAACCCTTTCAGTCACAACCAGGGAATTTGACAACATTACACCACTCTTGGCTTCTCTCCATTGGCTGCCTGTTACTTGGACAAAGTCATGTTGATTGATGTTGATTTTTTAACCCTTTGTTTTCTTTCCCAGCACATATGCATGCAGCCTGTGTGCCTCTCACTCTTCTTTCTCTTTTGCCTTCTATCCTTCCTCCAGGTCCTCATCATTGGAGATAGCGCTGTGCCCCAGGTCCTGCTGTCTGCCTCCATGAGGAAGCTGCCATATTGTCCTGTCCATGTTTTGCTGTTGCTATTTTGTCTGCTCTCTTTCACTCTCTACTGTCTCTCTGTATGATTATATACTCTTATCTAACTGTAACTGTGTCTTGAGATAAGTCTTTTGTGAGTTGGCGCTATATAAATAAAACTAAATTGAACTGAATTGAATGAATAATTTGGGGTTGACCTACTTCAAAACCATGGAGACCATACACATACAGATGATGTTGACCCCAATACTACATATTTGATACAATTTAAGATAATGTATACAGATTAAATTCTATGAACATAGTATATACTTGTTGTGGTGAGAAATATGAATATAAATGAGTTGAACTATTCATTTTGCTGAAAGCCTTTTTTCCCAGTGAGATAAAGCAGCAGTATAGCTCATATACTAAGATACAGTATATGTGCAAAACAAAACTTCAACCTATATTTGAAATTTGCATAAATCTGAATTCCTTTTATCTCCTCTCCTTATAGACATATAATGTATGTAATTATACCTACTTTTACACTACTGTGTAAAATGTGGGAGTTTGTCCTTTTTTTCAACTCATGAGAAAGGACGGGAAAAGAAGAACCTCCCACAGCAGACTTCATGATTATCTGAAAACACGGCACACTGACTTGGGAGAGCACAGACAAACAGACGCTGTTAGTTATCACACAGCTAAAATGAACTGGAATTAATGGAGCCTGAGTGATAACAGAGTCTCCTCAACTCTCATAACAAAGCTAGCTCCAGTTGCACATTGTCCTTGACCACAGTTCATTCATTCAAGACCCCAACCCCCCAGGGCTAAGAAGACAGAAACCAGAGGTCCAGTGGTCTTTATATATACAGGTATACTTTACCTCAAGCCAGGGGGATTTATGGTATACCTATCTAGAAACAAGATACATGCAAGTCTACATATTTTGCTAGTTACAAACTGATCAGCAAAACATTTTTTTCCTCAGAATTTAGTTTGGTCAAACATTTTTTTTTTGTCATTCTGTAACCTGTAAATTTTGCAAATCAAAAATGGCTACTAAAACAGTACAACAATGGTAGATACTGAGTAAATCTAATAACCAACCAGCAAAAGAAGGCATACCACAAATCACATAATAACCCTAATGTCAAAACGCCACAGTAAAGATAAAAAATGAAATACAAGTTAGTGCCTATCGTCAATAAATAGATATGGATTCAAATATCTGAATATATTTTGTCCCTGTTTTGTCCATGAGCAAGAGTGAGTGACTCTGAGGACCCTCAAACATCTGCTACAGAGGAAAGGCTGAAACTTAGAAGCAAGAAGTCAGACATGATGCATGTTGCATCTAAAATAGCGTTTCTAAACGGGTAGGCATTTCCTCTGAGTCATATGGTTGCACTGAACACTCAACACCGTCTGGACGCAGACTGTCTGTGTGCTTCTAGTGTCTGGTAAGAGTCCAAGCATGACTGACTATATTCCCACTCTATTCCTGGAGAGCGAAGGCTATGTTAGGTACTAAAACCTGTTTATTTTGCCACAGTAGTGTTCTGCATAATGCATACTGTTACAGTTGTTCCATGATAAAAGCCAGCTTATGCTGCTATTGCTAAAATGACACCACAAGTGACAAACACGATACAGCTTATGAAAGTTTCTCAATACTACAAATATTTACAGCATCATCATGTGTGCAGTTATGTGGCTAAGCTGACACCAGAAGCTGAGCCCTGGGCATTCAGTGGGCACTTTTTCTGAGGTCAAACTAAAAACGGTCTCCTCTTCTTTCTCAAGCTAATCTACCATATAACTTTAAGTAGTATAAAACACTGATCTGTCCGAACAACTGTTTGTTTTTTCATCTCAAGTACAATGTATGTTATGTTCATCCAGCTACATACTTAGTGTAGGTGTCTTCTTCTGTTATGACCCAATGGTTATGTTAGGCAAATAGACCCTAACACGAGGCTTAGATAAACCAGTTTCTCACAGGTAATGTTAAAGGCTGTGTAAAAGAGAGTGCTATAGCCCGAAGAGTCTTGCCATCAACTGCAGTAAAACGAACTCATGACAAGCTAGAATCTGTCAGGACTACTATTTTATATAAGAAGTATAACGGATGAGATAAGTGCTGCCCCAAAAGACACACTGGTGCTCAATAGACAATGTTCCTTTAATAGAAAAGTTCAAAAGGTGGGTGAGGGATGAGTGTTGTACAGCTGGAAAAATGATGTCATAGGTTTCTCAAGTGCCACAGAAAAGAGGTCATAACCCAGTGACAGAAGGATTGTTACACAACAGCAGCTGTTCAGTTTGACACACTCCCCCTGTCTTCCCGATACCTCTTAATAAATAGGCTAAGTAAAGATTTGTCAGGCCCATGAGGTGCAGGCACAGGCCTCATCATTGAGGATCTGTACGTACAGTTAAGGTCACAGAAACAGGTTACAGAAAAGGCCAACTGGGTGTCGCTTGCTCCATCAGTGATAAACATGAGAACTATCGTCACACAATGCAAAAAAAAAAAAAGAAAATGCAAAATCCATGCAAATCCCAGAACCTTCATATATTTTTCAATTTCAGGCTGAAAGCAACACGTGAACAGAGAGTGATCGTTGTTGAGTCTAATATTGTTGAGTTCTATAAGTCCAAGCTTTCCTATGAGTAATTGCTTTGAGCTGCCCCCCCTGCTGCTATACTTTCAGACAAAAATACACTCACACAACATATATTATATTATTATAGGGATCTACATGCAGGAAATAAGTAGTGGTTGACAAACCAGACTAATTTACCAGCAGCGGAAAAATGTATAGACAAAGTGCATTTTGAAAGACCTGTAATTTTGAAACAGGCCTATAATTGTTAGCTTTCTAACATCATAGATGTGTCTGTTTAGAATTTCACAATGGGTTCTGTACAGATCAAGTACCGATTACAAGGTCACATTAAACATTTTTCTGCTGTACATAGTTTTAGATTACTTCCAACTTGTACTCACTGATTAAAAAAGGAAGTGAGTGTCGCATCTTACTGGATGAAAAGAAATCTGTCTCATTCTTTTTCAATCAATTTTTTGAGTTAATGTTAAGTATTTAGCCTGTTTTCAAGCTAGTTTAGTGAAGTTTAGTGTTTAGTGAACTGTCGTTGCAGAAATGGGGACCAAAGGTCACCATCTACAAACAGTATCACACATCCTTTGTGGTGCCTAGTTTATGTTATTTTAAGGCCCCTCTACAGTAATGCATTAATAACACTGACGGTATTTGATCTTCTTAGCATGCTGACTCACGCAACTGGTTCTGTCATCCTTATGCCCTGAGGTTTCAGACAAACCACAAGCCAAACACTATGTAACTTTGCATTTATCTTTACATATGTCATGCAGTAGCTTCTGAACTTGTTCCATTTAAAGTTCACACGGCTTTACTGCCTGGTTTAACATATAAAAAAGGTTTCAGAGATTCTCATTTTCTACAATAATAACATGTTACAAATAATCTTAAGTAATAAGTAAACTGAACTGATTACCTGATTTGCAGTAGTTTTTGTCCATGGTGATAAACATTCAGAGACGACAGGGTAGAGAGTTGGGGGTATTAACTCAGGAAAAGCTTTTGGAATAGCAGAAGAGAATAACTCCACTTCCTGTTTATCACTCCTAAAGGGCAAAGAAAATAAATATAAAAATAATATGCAGAGAAATTATAAAATATATGATATATGAGATGCCATTATTCGTATTTACTTACTAAGTACCCAGTATGTGAAGCTAAATATCTGGGTAATGTGTGCTAAATAATGTTCACATGATTTATAATATTATTATGATATTGTCATTTCTAAATACCTCACTGAATGTATCATACAGCAGTTTCAGGGAAGTCTTGCATCAGGCAGACACAGAATGTACAGTTAATGTGATACTCTAAGAAACCCAGGGAGACATTTCAGCACAGAAACAAGCTTTCCAAAGATTTCTCACAAACAATAGACCAGTTGTCTCCCCATTTTGCCTGTACATTGTAATGATGTAATGATGAATTACACTTTACGCTAGACTGATTTCACAACCTGCAGCTTAGAGCTGTTACAACATATTGCTGGTTCCTCTGGTGCTTGTGTCCCATTTCCAGGAATGTGGAGCATTAAGGGGGCAGGTGACATGCAAACTGACAGATCTAACATAAGCACACGCTGTCTCTGTTTCAACCCTATGCGGTCTTAACCACCAGATAACACACATCAGTCACCAACAGGTTTTTTTTTAAGATGGCAAAAAACATACATGTCAGCAGCCACTAAAGTAGGTTACAGTAGTTTATACAGGCAGTGTTTGAGCTACATACAGGCTATAGGAAAGTAAGCGAGCTACAGCTAATAAGCCAGACAAACCAAATAATGAAAAATGTAGAAAAATATGTTTATCTGAACCTCAAGTTATTCAAATTCCATGTCCAAGTCCATTCATGGGTGGCAATAAAGAGCAGAAGTGATGAATGTTTGGTATCGTTCAGTACCTATTAATACCATTTGCAAGTCCCTTTAATCTAATCAATCTATCAAGTCAGAAATCTGAAATGAAACTGAATGCACAGATAATAGATCAATATTCTGTTGCCATCATGATAAGGTGAGAAAAAGGACTGAGATGTCATTACTTGCAGATGTGAGGGCCTTGGTTTCTGTAGTGTTCTGTTCCCTCGCTGACACTTTCTGCTCTGTAAACACAGCAGTCACTGAGTTACTAATTATCTCCACCAAACTAACAGGTGCCTGATTTGATTCCAGGTCTTTAACTGCACTGTTGAAATAAGACATTACACTGCATTTGACAGCTGTGTTTGGGTGAAGCCAACTTGTGTTTACAAAGTGCAAAGTCTACACTACATATTTCAAATAGACTTGTGTCTCACTCCTGCAAATAAAAAGAGTGTACTATTATTCTGTAGGACAGCTCACATTTTAAAGTGAGTTACTGCGTAGAAAACGGTTTTTAGTGCAAGTGAATGTTTCAGCCTTCTAACATAATCTTCTACTTAGACTGGTGGCAAGTTTAAAGAAAAGAAATTTCTTACCTGCTCCCCTCGCAGAGTGTGGTCCCTGTCCTCCGGGCATTTGGTGTTAGTAAAGGAGCTCGCAGAGAGATGAGGGCTGCGTTGGGAAAGACACTCACATTACCCTTGCCCCTCTTAAAAATCTCAGCTTTCTCGCCAAGGGTTTGAGAAGTATGTATTTCGTCCAGGGTATTATTCATATCACTCATGTGGACCAGCCAAATCCAAGGCATCATCTGGAGCAGAGAGAGGAGACAAGCTGTTGGACTGAAGTGCAGGCAGCGCACAGTTAGAGCAAGTTGGCTGACAGAACTCCTCTGCTCACAACTCAGCAGTGTGCAAATAGACACACACACGTTTTTCTGGCTCATCCGCTGCCCACAAGGGTGACCGAGGCAAAATGATCCCTCCTACCCAAACATGATCCACCACAATAAAGATATTTTCATATAAGGACTCCCGTCACAATTATCCTTGCTCTGACACAGTATTGCGTCAACTAATTCATTCGACCTCCACAAGTCTTTGTTAGTGTTATTTCCTCAATTTCCCTACTTTTGTTTTTGTTATAGTTCACTTGGAAATGTGCACACAAAGCACACTTAAACAAAGTGAGTGTCTTTAGCTAAGTAATGAGTTCGGGAAGACAGCCAATTCTATAAAACCAACTGTTCCTTTGTCATGGACTTCGCACAGGGATCTGAACTGCACTTTAAACTTGCACAAAGAAGCCAGTATAACAGATTGCTTGTGCTATGGGCTATGTCATTGAGAGACAGGCTCCATGTGGGGGCTGGCTGGGATGATAACATCTTTGTAAAAGGTAATGTGTAACTGAGTCTGACCATGGGAGGACAAGCTACAGGAGATACATACTTACAGAATAACGGGATCAGCGTCTTACTCATTTTTACAGTTTACAGTGTCTTCATGTCTGATGACATCACTTCACATTCCCAGACATGTACCTGGGTCATAAATAAACAGCTAAATGTGGCTTGAGATGGAGGTAGACAAATGCTTCACCAAGGGATTGATATACTGACAAGAAATCCCAGGCAACATGGGAAGGCCAGAAAACACTTACAGCCTGTAATGGAACACGTTATTTTTTGACAGTCAAGGCAAATGTTAATTACACAAGTATAGGGTTAATGCCAAAACAATTTTAAGAAGTTTCACATGACTATAAAATACAGTTATGAAAAGGCATAGGAACTGTTTACAGTGTTATTGCTAAAAGTTTTTAGTGTCCTTGTCCACACTGCCTGTTACAGTTTATATGAAGATCAAGAAACACTTTATTGTCCCCTTGGGCAAACTGTTTGGAGTCCTATATTGAAGCCAAGACAAAGACAGATAAGACAGATATTACACTGGATGTTGCAACCTCATTGCTGAAGTTTAATACAGTGAAACACAAAAAGCTGTTAGGTTATCACAAATCTGCAGAGTCTATTTGGGATTGTTTTATCTTTAGATTACACACATTTTATTACACATATTTTATTATACCGAACTAAAGATTTTTTTTACATCTATGTTCAAGAATTCCATCTGTTCTAATAATTAAATGGCAGAAGCAGTTTTTCTCTTATTTACTTTCGTTTAGTGCCAAAAATGACATTGGGGATGCAGATTAATTTGTCTAATGAGGCACTGGTCACTGCTACTGAGCTTTATCAGCTCTGCTTGCAGCACCATACGTGCCTTCACTTAAGTTGGTGGCCTGCCAGAGCACTGACTGCCATGTTAGACTGTGAGTAATAAAGAAGACACTTGAAATATAGACAGGATAAGTCTTATTATATTCTTGTTCTGGTGCTTTTGGACAATATTACTGTAAATAGAAGTGGTCAAGTGCTGCAGAGGCATATCAACTGATAGGCTTAATCTTTTCACTGTAAACCTGAATCTTCAAAATAATTAAATACATTACTTAGTGTGAACTTAATTTTTTATGAAATGTTCTACTTGCTTAAACATTTTGTGTCATGTAGTTTCCATATGAGTTGATTGAACTTATAATCTTTGATTAACTTTTAATTTACAACTTTTGTTTTAGGTAAGCATCACTCAAAAGGTTTTGAGCGGTTTATGTAAAACTTTTTTACATTTAGGAATGGGGAAATTACTTTTACTTCTTGTTAGGTGTTTACATACAGTTGAATGGAAAATATCTACTTAACCCTTGGATGCACAACCTACTTATACCTACACTCTTCCACAAAACGATGCGTTTTGGCAATAAACTGTGTTGTTTTCTTTAAAATCCGTAAAAACAAAGAGTTGTGATATTTTCAAAATTAAAAATGTATTAGGTCTTTTCATTTTTAAGATTTTTGGGTTAATTATATAATATTTGCCACTCTTGCATTGATGGTTGCCGCCCATCAGCAGACCCTGCGTGTAGTCATTGTAAAATATGAAGGAAAAAAATATGGCAGAAATTTGACTATAATTCAACAATAAAAAGACAAAACATTTACTTCCAGTTAGACATAATTAAGAGTGTCTGTTTACTCCGAACAGAAGGTGGCAGTAGTGAGCTCAAAGTGGTAAAAACATGCAAGAGTGCAGAGATATTCTCTAAGTAGAATATATAAAACATATGCACACGGGTTAGTAAATACGTGCTGCTAAAGCGTATTAACAGACAGTTACACTATTAGGGTCATATCACCCCTGCATTTTCAGAATTTACAAGCCTATACTATTTAACTAAACCATATTGATGGTACTTGCAGGGTACATTACATTTAACTCAGAGCCTGTTTTGAATTAACATCTACTTGGTTTTTTGTAGGTGTGCTTATTTTAAAGTGGAGTCTCTCTCTCAAAAGCCTAATATTTCTATTTAGCTAATATTTTTATATTTACACTGTAATGTGTTTTGCATCACACATTGTATTAAACCTGAGATCATCATGCACATCACTGGAGTGAAAAAAAAGATAGAGCTGAGGTGATAAAAGCTTTATTCATAACAATACTGCTTGACAACAACTGTACTGTACACACCAGTGTTTATCTGCATATAGTTTAATCTGAACTCAATACTTAAATATACATTTTGATGTGTGATCTAAGGAGCATGTAAGTATCATAGGTCAGACGTGCTGTCCTACAAATCTAGTATTATTTAGATAATACATTTCCTGAATAAACCCAATAATATTTATAATAATAATACAACTCTGCAAATTAGTCTAATAATTTATATAATTGATCTTGTCCATTCACAACAGTACTGCATTAAATGCAACATAATTATCACACAAGATAAAGAGAAATAATAAAATATGCAGCCAGGAATATATTTTATGATAAGTAATAAAATAAACCAAAATACAGCTATTATTAATTATCAAAATACATATTTTTATGTACACTGTTGGAGACTACCTAAGGAGGTGAAACAAAAGAAATTCATGATTCTGTGTCATGGGACACACAGCCTGTTCTGGAAACCTCAACGTAGACAGGATACACTCCTCCTATAAGGAAAGAAGGACAATATTTTCTGCATGTGCTACGCATACATTTTTACAATATCACACAGAAATAGATTCGATGTTGCTTACAGTAGATGAGATATTATCAAAATAATTAGGGCACTGCTATGGACTGCTCTCTCCTTCCACTTGAGCAATCCCACACAACGACGGTGGTTCGCTCTCTACGTCCTTCAGAATCGAGCCCTTGTCACTCCTGACCTCTGTGTTGTCACTGTCCTGTAATGTAATAAAAAGAGACAATGTACGCAAACACTTAAGGAAAAAGAAAATAATACTTGCAAGTTATCCTTTTATATGTATTTCAAGGCCCAATAAAGCACGTTCATAAAACCAAACAAAGGTGAGCTCAGTATCTACAGGTCAGGATGTAATTTAGAAGCTACAAGTGCAGAAAAAAAAGATTTGTTCTTAAAGAAAAGGCAGCATGACCATATGAGAAGTAGTGGACTTCGGTTTAAAAAAACATGCTTATTAGGTATCATCTGGCAAACCAAACATTATGTATATATATAATATATGTTGTTCACCAAAGATCAGACAGCAAAGGTTTATGCAATATACAGCCCCCATCACTATTCTCAATGGAAAACTGTGCAGAAATATTAATTTAGTTTTTCTCCATCAGTGGGTTGTGCCCCTCATCTCCTGTCTGTGTCAACTTCCAGCCCCTGTCTTATTATGTTCTGACTCGGCATATAAATTATTCACAGTAATGATACAGCACAACCTTTTTGATCCTTCATTCCAAATGAACTAAACAGGATAAAACACAGAAAGCCCAGCGCTATTAGCTTGAGAGGTTCGGGAACAATAATAAATAAGTTAATATTAAACTCAGGATTGATTGAATTCAATGTGTCACAGGAACTATTATAGTAAGTCTTTCTAGTATAAGCTTTTATAATGGCCATGAAAGTGAGTAACTCCCCACAGTATAAATGTAAATGAGCCAGCACCAAAAAGCAGTTTTCGCAAAAGTGGTTTTACTTTCAGAGAGAAACACCAGAGGAGAAACACTCACTTCTGTCCACCTCTATTAAAAGAAAACCATAATAGTGCTTTGATCACCAGTGCAGAGTGCTTTCTACTCAGCTTAACTACAAAAACAACTATGCTTAGCAACAGTGTCCTCTCAGTGGTCCATTGCCACTTCAATCTTAATTTAAACCTCAGCATACTATCCTATCAAAACTCACCTTGATAATAGATGGTCCCTTTGACTCTGTAACTGAGGTTGTATCTGAAAAGAACAGTGGTGAAACTGGTGAGTGAGGCGACTTTGGCCCATGGGATAAGGACTGGCTCCTTTTCACAGCGGATGACACTGCCTGGGCAAAGCGGGATGGGGTTGCAGAAGAATAGGGCTTTGGGGCAGCAAAGCTCCTTAATTTGTCCAAGCTTAAGCCCACGTTTGGCTCCTTACACGGCAAACTACTTTGTCTTGTGAGTCTCTTGACAGCTACACTCTTGTTATGCTCTTTAGGACTCAGTTGGATGTTAGTGGCCCCTGTCGACTCCTCTCGACATTGCACAAAAGGTGCACAAGGAGGGGGTGGTGACTTTTCTCTCTCTGCATTTGCTTGAGCCTCCCTCTGGCTAAAGCCAAGGTTAGCGGGAAGATTTTTCTCTGCTGCTGAAGTTACATAATAACCAAGAGATTTTTTGTGCTGTGTCAAGCGGAACGATCCAGGTTTAGGTTTAGTTGCAGGTGGAATTTTCTCCCTGACCTCTGCTGGTGAACCTGCTTGGGGCATGTTATTAGTTGAGGATGCAATCTTGCCATCATCTTGAGGCAAACTTGATGGTGATGGGAAATGAGAGAATTCAGATGCACTTTGATTAACAGTCACTTGTTTAGCAGCAATGTTAGTCAGGAAGTCTTCCCTGGGTAGAGGTGAGTGCAGCTCACTTTTTTCCTTTGACACCTCAGTCTGTCCACTCTGGGCTGTGCGTTCCTCCAACTGAGTAGAACCAATATTAAGTCCATCCTCTGAAGCTGCAGGAGGCGCCTCCAGTGTCAGTGCCACTTCAAAATATCTGAGTTTCTCTAGAGATTTCTGAGGCACAATAGTGTATGTTGTCATTCCCACCTTGGGGATGTAATTCCTCGTCAGCTCATTGGAAGGTTTGGGCTTAGGCTCAGACTGTGTAGCATAAATAGATGGTGCCTTTGTTGCAGCAGGGGCACCTGGTGTTGAGTCTTGGCATGATGAGCTCTCTGAGGTGTGGAATAAGGCGTGTTTGAGGTCAGGTGAATGCAGCTCATCTGTCAAAGTGGCCGTATCTTTCTTCCCTGATGTATTAGCTACAGAGGGGACATTGTCCATGTGTTGTTTAGGAGGCATGGGCAGTGTTTGTACTTGAGCATCCTCTCCAGTGACGCGTGATGTGCTGGTGGCAATTGGGCTCTCCAACCTGTCAGTTTGCTCCCAGAGGTTTTCAGTGTTTGCCTGAACAGAGGCCTGTGCTCCTGCATCCTGCATTACAGGCTGGATGAGTCTGCTGGGTACAGTACTGTAATCACCTTCAGCACTTTGAGCTGTTGACACGTCACATATTGACTGGTGGCTTGCATTTTCAACTTGACATGTACCAGCATCTGTAAGAAATACACATTTTTCAAGTGAGGCAGGTGCATTGACTTTCAAAACATATCGACTCAGCACATTAAGACTACATTTATTTTTGCAACATATTTCTGGAGTGCATCTGAAAACACAACTTCATTCCAAGAGCAGACCTACTTGTATCTGCCAGATCAGGCGAGCCTGTGCCAACATCACTGCGAGCCACTAATGTATTGACTGTGCTCCGCAGATCACTGTAAAAGTCAAGCAAACATCAATAATTAAAAGCATTGCTAATGCTAATAAAAGACAGAAATGGAAAAAAAAAGTTTTACTAGAGTTCGTACTTGCCATCTGAAGACAGATCATGAGAATGATCTTCCTCATTGCCCTTGACGAACTGTATGCTCATTATGTCAATATCAGGGGACGAGGAATGCAGTGACACATCGGTCAACATGCTGAGAGTGCTGTCCTCTCCCTTGGTATTATTAGCATTTGCAGACACGACTGAGAAAGTTGTCTCCTCCTGCTCCACAATCTCCTCCAGTGGGTTAGCAGCCCCTGTAAGACAGAACTTTAATCAGTCAAATAGCCTTCATCAGAAGTAGCGTTGCTAAATGATCAGCTGAGGATCTATTCACACCTTCCAGTGAAAAGGGGTTATTTTATTCCACCTAATTTTTTTACATCTCGTTCCCTCTTGTCTGGTTCCTAATTTAGCATTTCAAGGAAATAAATCACAGAGGAGCAAAGAGCAAAAAGGAATTTCCAGGCTACTTAAACTAAATGTCTCTGTCACTACTGAGCCACACTGGTCTTTCTCTGTGAACCCAGTGTTCACAGGTGAATTAGGAAGACAGAATAATTATATAGAATGTATATGCATATTGAAAGTGTTTGGTCATAAAGAAGAAAAAAGAAAAAAAGTCAATTTTCTTAGGTTTTGCTTAAAATTGCTTTGTATACAGGATGGGAGGAATTCCTCTACAAAACAATACAGTGAGGGATGTCGACACAATCGCAGGAAGGTGTGTCAAAGAAAGGTAATTATACTCAAACAATGTAAAAATATCAAAGAATTCCAAACTTTACATTAAGGAGAGAATAGCAAAAACAGGACTCCTAGAAAATACTGTTTGGTTTTCAACTACATCTGCTTTTGGCTTTGAGTTCTATTTAGTCATGTTACAGATATCTGAACAAGCACAGCTAGATGAAGCAATTCTCACTTAGCTCTAAGTAAGTCAACACATGGATAAAAAAAAACTAACAAGAGTAAACACAGACTGGAAAAACTGGTAACGTTTGAGCGCTATACCTAGGAATGAACTAAGAAGGCAACACAGAGAGAAAACCAGCGCAGCAGTAGCTGACTCACAGAGGCAGCAGAACCTGCAGAGCTAAACATAAAACCGACTTCGATAAATCATTGTGTCGGCTCTCACCACGTTACCATGTCTGTTACAGAGCAATATTACGAAGCATTATTCAATAACAACCAGAAGGAGGCACCAGAGGCACATAAAATAAACCCATAAACTGCAAAGTTTAACCTGTCTTTGAGGCCAGGAAGTACAAATGACAAACTTAAAAAAGGAATCAAGCAGCATATAGTTTCCAGTGCAGCAGTGAAACAAACCTTGCATACTTTCATCTGGAGGGACAGATTCTTGTAGAAACACACTAGGAGATGCGGGGGGTGGGGGCGCCTTGCGTTTGGTTCTCCTCAGTGAAGACTCTGCCGAGGACCCACGACTTAAACGAGCCATCTACAGCACAGCATTTAATTAAATCACACAAATGAAGTTGAACAGCAATCTCATGACTGTCATTGTACCATTAGAAGCGAGTGTTACACCGAGAGGTAGGAGCAGCCGTCCACTCACCTGGTCACTGTCCGACTGGAAGCAGGGTTCAGAGTAGAGTCTCTGGCGACTTCTGAGATCAGACGTGCAGCTCTGAGACACAAGGATTGGGGGTTGGGGTGCACGTCTCTTCTTTGGCACATCGCCGGGCATTGTGGGAGAACTGAGCGGAGATGAATTTGTGCTAGGTAACGCCATGCTGAGTGGTCGAGGCTTGCTAACGAGCACGGGAGAAGCTGGGGCACTAGATGTCATTGCCTTGGAAGAACAAACATCCAATCAGAACACGATAAGAGGACTGTTCTCAAACAACACGGTGCACGTCAACCAATGGCAAACCAATGCAAACAAACCTCCCTCTGAACTTTTGAAGTTACTTTCTAAAACAGATATGTCTTTGCATAAAAGAAACTCAATACATCATATGCAACAAAACCTAAAGAACATCTACCTCAGTAGACTTCTTCTTGCTTTTCCTAAACATGCTAAAGAGGCCTTTGTTTTCTTTCTCCTTCTGATTCTTATCTTTGCCTGGTGTGACTGTTCCTGCAACAAAGACAAACAGGATTACAGAAATCTGACAGCGCTGTTAGAGTTAACTATACAGTTTAAAAGCAGAAATACCTGCATGACTTGCTGAGGATGGACATATAGGGAAAGCAGTTTGTCCTGTGGAGCCAACAAGTATAAGATTTAGTGTATTACAGATGGTATATACTGAGAGCTGCTGAGACACAGCATGGTCAACGCCAAAGAAAAAGCCAAAACAAAAATGTTGTGTCAAAATGTGCAGTGATTGATATTTGAAAATGCTGGTACTTACCTTGTGTGTCCTTTGCATAAATCTCCCTTATTGCATAATCATTTAGTGAATGAGATAAGTCTAACGGGGCCAGTGACTGGACATCTCTCAACAGTACTGTTGTCTCCAGGTCAAATTCACATTTCTCACATATGGCTGGTAAAAGTTCAGCAAGGGGAACTCGAGGATTGACTCTTAGAATAGTTTTCTGGGTCTTCTTGTAGTTTATCACCATTCGAACAGTTGCCTACAAAATACAAAAAGGGGAAATGTATAAAATCAGTTTACCCAGTATCAAACATTGATGGTGTCAGCATGGTGTCTAATTCATCTAATGTACCTCAGGCACCTGAGGACCTGTCTTCCTATTTTTATCCTCCCCCTTAGGTTTAAGTATAATCTTTTCTGCATCCAAAGTTCCTATAAGAGCGTTGGGCTTCAGCTTAATGTTGTTTCTGTTGGCAGTGACCAGTTCTAAGGTGTGGCTCGACGGGTTCAGGTGATACGTCGCACAAAGTGTCACTAATAGGTCCATTAGTGGTTTGCTGAAAAAGACACAGAGAGAATGAATGGATATTTGTGTGAGATAAAAGAAAAGAAGTGTGAAATTTTTATTTCAGAATAGTTTGACGGCCCAAAGAAAGACTTTTTATTACTGTGCAGAGTGAGTAGAAAACAATATGAAGCACATTTACAGTAAGTTGTATTAGAAAAAGGAGCAGCACAAGCCCTTCTTGACAATGATAATACCGTTGAATCTAAATGCCTTAAACTTAATCCTCTAAATAAAAGATTAACTCTGGTGTGCAGGTTTTTTTTTTATATTTCATCAGTCTCTGTTCACTTTTAAGAGACAAAAATACCTATGAAAGAATGTTTGTAAACGATGTGCAATCAGACCGATAATGGTATCTTAAGTAAACTCTGTTCATGCAATGCTCCAGCTTTGAGAGAGAGTAGCCTCACAGAAGGACTTGCAGACCTTGCTCTAAAAGAATTTGACACAAAGATACGCGGACACATGATAATCTGATGCAGTCATAGCAAGTATTTATCAATAATAATGATATCATACTGAATGCAATCCATATCCATATCCTTTATGTGGAACTTGAGTTAAACTTCACATAGAGATTGTACCTTCCATGAACTATTGTCATCTTTTCCACTCCGTCAGGCAAAACCACAACCAGAGAGAGGTCTTTATCGATCAGGTTCTCCTTCTGGTCCATGGTTAAATGAGGGTTCCCTGGGTACCACTGGGAGAAACCTGGGGAATCTAGCTTCTTTAGTCCTGGTGGGGATGGTGCTTTGCTTTTGGTCGACACCCTGTAGTTAGACAAGAAAGTGTAAATTATTCTTAGTTGTGGCTTTTGTATTTGGAAAGAAGTCTATCACCTTGACCCAGCCAGAAAAATTTAACTATTGAGAGTCACTTGGAATGACTGTGTCCGTATGTTTAAGTTTGATCATTAAAAAAAGTGATTAAAATGAATTCTGCTATCTCAGAGAATAATCTCTTTGAGAATCAAAGTGCATTAGACAGCATGAAAGGAATCCTTTCTTCCTCAGGTTTTAGAAAAAGCAGTGTAGCTGTTACATGAAAGAGCTTGAGTCCACTTTGCAAACAAGTCACAAGACAGCCAAGTGGACAGATTTACTCATGAGTCTGAAGCAATGGCTGTGAATGGACCGACATGTGAGAGAGGCAGATAAAACATACAGACTGTTTTATAGTGTATGTAAAAAACTGTGAATGTGGAGTTATCGCTTATCGTAGCTAGGATTCTGTTTTGTGCGTGATTAACTATAACAAACCTATTTCAGTTCTGCAGTGAGTTTGTGTGTGTTTGACTTGGATTATATTCCTGGAAACTGTGTCAGTAAAGTGTGGATTATGTGAGATTTGTGGTTCATGAGATGTAGCAGACAAACAACCGTGTATTTCATATTCCATGATTCAATTCATCCAAAATTTCACCTGGCAACCTGTTGGTCAGTCATACAGAGAAAATCTGCAATGTATTTGGATAATTACGCCGTTGTCATAATGCTCCTGAGAGGGAATAAACTATAAAACTTGCTGTCAGTAAACAGAAAAAAAGTTTGAATTTGAGCAGTCATCATTATAATGTTTAATGTTGCAACACATTTTGTTATGAAATGAAAAGCTGCAGATATGATCATCAAGTAAAGTAAACAAGATTATGTTAACGAGGCAAAAGCCAACACCGTGAATTCATTCAGAGGGATACAACCACTTTAGCCTTTTGATTGTCCCTTTATTTAGAGAGCATAAACAACTGGTTCTTACAGGCACAATGCCCTGAATTATAGCCTCACGTGGGGGCATGGCTTATTCAAACAGAGGAATCCGAGCAATGCAAGGTCACAGGCTCGTCTGAGGCACGTCAGGCAGAGGATTATTACACTTCCTATAGGTGCAGTTGTCCCTAAACACAATGACTATATATGAAACCCCCCCCCCCACACACACACACACACACACACACTGAGACGTGGGAACTAATAAAGAAAATCTCACTGTTCTATCTTTTTTGAATCGTTTAAAGAGGTGAATTTACCTATTTTCAGCACGATGCAATTGCTAAAGTAGATATGGTTTAGATTTGGAAGGGGTGCATCTAAAATGATTCATTATTTATACTACACTTTTCTGCCAATTGAGATGTTTGTGTTTAGAGAAAATTGTCTGGTGATATATTCCCTTACTAATACCTTCAATATGTTGCATCACATCTATACTATAAATATACAAATTGAATTGGTAGTGAAAAATATTTAATTACTTTGTTTTGCCAGCTGGTCCTGCTACTTACTGTGTACAGGAACAAATCCTATACATAAGAAATAACTATGTCCAACAAGAAAACATTGTGGTAAAACAAACTGTGAAAAACCCCAGGTTGGTGGCTCCACTCCTGGTTCCCCCCGATTACTGGCCACGCGTAAAATTGTCCCTGGACAACACACTAACAACACCCCAACTCTTGGCAACGAAACATTTAGCTACCCGTCTACCCAAATATCCCCAAAGGTAATAACTAATTATCAATTATTATTTTCATTATTATCAGTGTTGTTAATATTAAAGGGTTGCAAAGCCCCACAAATGGTGAATCTATACCACTCATAGCTGATCTGTGCCAGCAGATGGCCATGTCAGGTATGGATCTGCAAAAAAAGCCCAAGCTGTAAGTGGGCAATGCGCATATGCAGTCCACTCCAAATCTGTTTACCTTACCAGGGCCACTTCTAGTCCTGATCTGGGCCAATCTTTGTTTCCCATCAGGGTTGGAACATGCCTGGGAGAGCATTATATTGTCCTGAGTCAAACCTCATATACAGCTAAACACTAACACAGATTGGCAATAACATGTGATCTGATCATCAGCAAAGTCACAAATATAAACAAACATAATATTTGTAAGATAATAATCACGATGTTGCATGTACTGAATACACCCAAATAAAAAGCAATGACAAGAGTGGTTTAGGGCTACTTTGACCCTTTTTTAAACACATCAGGGTGTGATTTATAATCAGCTTATGTGAGCAACTCAAAGTAATAGAGAGTTGTTGAATCACAAGTAGCAGAGAATGGTTACATATTATTTTAATGAGTTTATATATTCATCAGTCCACAATTGAACAAATTGTCTATTAAATAGTTTGATATTGTGACTACTCTTCAAAGAACTGAGCACGACACTGGGCACAAGATATCCAAGCGGATAGTGACAGGGTGCATGAAGCATTAGAATGACCCTAAACACTGCACAGGAAGCACTTGCCCGAGGTTATTACCGGGAAGATGCTCCAACGAGTTATTAGAAAACCACCATTACTTTGTAAGTTCAATGGGTGCGTTAAAAAAACATCTAGTGGTTTATTTTCTCAAGAGTTGTTGGACACAAACTCCACTTTTGTGTTGTGCCAAAACAACCCTTCTGTGCTTGACACATTAGTCTTACAACATGGTCAAGTTAACACATCTATTTTTGCTCTTAAGGTTTGTTGTTCTTCTGTCTACTAGTGACACAAAGTTAATGATGATTGTTTTTTTATTCTGTTATATATTCCACACTTGAAAATTTACAAGTACACACTTCTATTTTCAAGTCACATGACATTTCATGACGCAACATTTGCAAACTAAACACTCTAAAGTTTCTTTTCTAGCCATTTAAGTGGTCTAAATACAGCTAAAACATCGGTATGTGGTTATTTATTCCATCACAACCATGCCATATTATGATATATACAGTAACTGTACATCCTGTACTGTATATCAGAAGACAAGCCGTCGTGTACACTGGAGTTTCTACTGGGTCAAAAGTCCTGATTACAAAACTATGGCTGTTTGTTTGGCAATGGGATTATAATTATGTTGCTACCCTTCTGAACTTAATCTTTTTCCACGTTTTACAAATGTTCAAAATCTTAGCCTTAGCGTCAGTGTGTTGATACACCTCTTTTTTCATTTTCGGGGGAGAAAGCATATTACAATGACTGTGAGGGCTCCAAAACGAAACAATCAATAAATTACCATGGAAAAATAAACAATAGCCATGCCTCAGGTTCAGGGCCAGCCCAGTTTATACAGCTGTGTCATCGGTGATTTTATCAAGACACCTCGAGCAGGTGACAGACAGGGACACACAGACTGGTTTGTTTGGCCGTTCAGGCCTATGTTTTTTCAAAAGCCTAGGATTTGTTATAGAATGAGAGGAGACTTGTTGAAGCTTGACTTTGCTGACGCCTCATGCACAGGGTTTCCCTGGGAGGTCTGACATTCACAAACAAGCCCATTCAATACCCGAGGACATGCTTGACAGACGTGATCACAGTCTACCAGGAAATAACAGGCCTGCTGTCATTGCGCCATTTGTTGTTGTTTCATCATGCAATAATCTCGTGAACTTCAGTAGTGCAGACAAATGGACTCAAATATGCACTGATAAAAAAAACACGTTGTGTGTTACTGCCTTTCCTCCAAGTGTAGACACCCATTCATTTGTGATTTCAAAATGTTAACACAGATAAGTGTTCTGCCTCATGCTTAGGTAAATACATTGCTAGATAGCTTAAGACGAGAAAAGCCTGAACGTTTGCAAAGTGTCTTGTCTGTTTGATCAGGTTTTCGCTAAATCTCTACTGATTTACCTCAGAATGATATGAAGGAAAAGAAATGGGCCCGGCACAGTGTCCAAATGCTGCTTCGTGCAAAAATACTTTAAATACTTAAAGACAAAGAGCGTGAACATTAATTGAAATGTGTATCTATCCCATATTTATCCTACGCAATCGCTAATCTAAAATCGCAACAAAAGGAGTCAACAAGCTGAACAAAGTAATATCCAAATTCTCCAAATTCCATGACACCGTGTTCCAGCTGGCATGACTTACCAGAAACATTTTACTCACTTCTAGGTTATTTCCACCTAGTCAATTAAAATCACATCTGGCAAATCCTGGATTACATAAAAGAATGATCGAGTGAAAGTAGCCCGGAGAGGAAAGCAGCCCAAATCACTGGTAGAACGTGAACTAAGCTCTGAGGTTCGGAGAAGGTGAAGCATTAGTAAAACACCTACTGTGGTATACTAGCAGCTGCTAACCATCGGGACGGCCCTTTTGGGAAATGGTGGTTTCAAATATTCAAATTAACATGTTTTCTGCTTTGTCACACCTGCAGAATTGGTGTGCAGAACGCACCAATTATCTTAAAAAATAAGAACAACTCTTCAGTGATTCCAGCACCAAAACCCTCCTAGAATTCACCGAGCAGCTGCTAGCTCATTCAAACGTACAGGCTCGAGCACGCCACAGTGCAGCACCCTCCAACTCAAGTCAAAACACACGCACTTCACACTCCAACTACCACACAACCATAACTCAGCGTTCTCTCCAGCAGCAGACAAAGCTGGTGGCAGCACAGACATATATCACTACAGACACAACAATGAGATAGCAGGTGGGACAGACCTGCTTTTCATCTCACCTTGCCAACATTCTTACCTGCTTTCCTATAATTGTCTCCACTCAAATAATTTCCTTTCCCCTGTGCATATCCCATGAGTAGTCAGAAAGACTAAACTCTACCTGTCTAGCTTCCAAAGGGCCCACCTTAATCCCACGCCCATGTTGAGACATCAAAAGTCTCTCTCCTCCACTTAAATCCTGTCAACCCCCTCACTGCGTATGTGAAGACTCCAGCATGCAGTGTGTCAGTAGCACTCCCCCTGCAGTCACGAGCAGAAAGGTAAGTAGCTTTGCTTCCCTGTGCTGACACCAACCTGTGGGTGGGACTAGTGCTGCAACAGTGCAACACGCTACATTTAAATATGCTGAATTGTCATTTTAATTTTACATGATCCTCTAATTGTGTAAAATGATGAGATTATCAGAGTCAGAAAGACTTTTTATCTCGTTTGTTGTCTTCCGACAGGGTAAAAACGATCCTACAGTTATCGCCACACCCTAATTTAATCAGGTTGTTTTCCTGTGTTTCTTTTTCCATTAGTGCGAAACTCTCGAAAGCCACACCTTACTTATGCAGAAACAACTCATGCGAAAAGCATGTCAGAGGACTTGTCAGTTGCGTGTAATAACAATGATAAGAGATTTTGACAAACAAGAGGATGAAACCTATAATTTACGTATGCGGCACAAACACTTCTTTCTAGTAAACAGTGGTGAGATTCACACTGTTCACGGTTTCTCTTCAAACATGAAAAACAAAAAAAAGGCAACTGTTTTTCTGATGCACTGTTTATATAAACATCACCAAAACATTTGAAACATCTGAAATAGGTAAATAAATCACTCACTGATGAGTTGAGAAAGTACATTATTTTACATTTTTTAAGGACCTACACAAAACAAATTTGCAGCTTCCCTGTATTGGAAAGAATTCATTTTAATTTGTTTTTGAACCCTATAACCTACATTATGAATGCTGTTTTCTGCATACTGAAAGCATCGCGTTGTTTAGCAAACTGCTCACTGTCTGGTGCAAAAGCAATAAATCTGACTTTCCATTATGAAATAAGTGCTCACCGCCAGTCCTCTATCAGCAGCCCCTCACTTTCACTTAGGAATGCGTGGCCCTTTCTACAAATAAATGCCATTAGCTGATAAGAAGGTTAAGTGTTGAATGGAGATGTCCATGTGTAGGAGAAGCCTGAAGGGGCGGGGTTAAGCCACACAGGAGGTGGTGATGGTGTGGTGGGGGAGTGTGATCGCTACAGAAAGCATCGGGTCAGAGTCACACCTGGTAATTTGGTGAGAGGTCACTCACAGTAAATACAAGCTTTTTAAAGATGGTCTGGAAAGGCCATTACTTTATAAGCAGTCTGGGACAGAAAGAGATTAGGGAGAAGAGGAGCACAGGGGCCTTGTGAGAACTTCGCACTTCCTGCATTTATTGTTTATTATTGCAGGCCAAACAAAGCCTGAGCTCAAACTCTCAGGGTGTCATTAACACTTTCGTTTTAACTTCTCCTAAATATATAAGGACCAACCCTGTACGTTGATACTTCGTAATATGGCAGAGCCACAGTAAGCATGAGTCAGTGCGTCTGCTGGCCAGTTAGATTATGAGATGAAAGATTATTGGGTGTGACCTCTTAGTTTCCTATACCGTGCCCCCAGAGTCACTGCACTCTGGGAACTGGGGTCTGCTACGGTACATTAACCTCAGCTTATCTCAGAGCAGTTCAAATATTCTACTGTAAACAGTACATCAAAACAAACCCTGGTTCTGAAAAGAAAAAACGTAGCTCCACACATAAAGGAAACAGCACAATGTGTGTTTATGCTCAGATACATTTCGCTAACTTTAATAAGCCTGTCAAGAAAGTTGACTTGTGTTTGCATGAATTCTTCTCCAGATACATACAGTTGAAAAGTTCCACATAGTCCAAATGACATGTATGGTAAAGATAAAGTAATTATCCCACTGGAGACTATGTTTTTTTAGGTCAGACTGACATTTAGATAACATAACTTTGTGAGAATGAAATCTCCCCCTGCAGTCATAATTATAACTATCACACTGTGTCCCTTCATCTGAAACAATGAAGCATTGTCTACAGTGGGGCATCTTTTAAAGGCAAACCCGCTTGTTTTCCCTCTTTTGGACATCACATGAACTAGGAACTAAGTTTCTGAAGTAAATATGTACACTGTGATTTTGCACTAAAACAGAAATATTCACAATCTTGGTTTATTATTAATTACCATACACTGGTGTTAACTGTGTAGACACTATTCAGTGTTGCACACATGAGATGTGGAACTGGAAACAAAACATCTCAACAGCACTAGGGCTACACATATGAAGGAACACATCTGTCCTAATCCTTCAATGTCATGGTCAGAGGCGGGGTTTCGTATCATTTCCTCAAAATGTTCTCTGAAAGAAATGACTGGCCTCTTTAACCTAATGATATTTATGCTGCTCTATACAATATTAGCTGAATTCCCACATTTTAAATGCAACACCTCATGCATATAGTGCACAATGAATTACAGATCTTTACTATGAAGTCGCCCTGATTCTTTGACTCAGTTAATGTTCAACATCGGGTTGTCTGTGTCATGCTATGCCTCATTAGCTTGCTACACTGTACGTTAGAAGATGATAAGGTTCTGTACATCAGTACATTCACTACCAGTCTGTATACGTGCAAAAACACAGGAAGTAGTTCTACAGTCCCCACAGACAACTGTGAGGACACAAGAGTAGAAAGACATGCATAGAGATGGTGCCATCTAGAGAACCATTTCAAGGTATGCAATGTATTTTAACGACAATTTCTGATATTGGTTAAAACATGACTTGGATAAGAGACGCCTTGACAAGGCCTTGTTCAACAGACGTGCAGTAAACTCAATCAGCGCCAGCCATAACATGCTAAGCCATTCCTTCGCGTATCTTATATAAACAAGACACACGCTGATAATGAAGGTCAGGCAAATCAAAGCAATTTGTTCCTTTGTCACATCAAATGTTTGACTGTTACTGGAGATAAGCAAAAGTTCCCATTGAAGACACACAAAGGACTAATTCATGTTAGGTCATTCCGAATGTCGCACAGGCTGAGAGTGGGAGGTGTCCCACTGTCTTGCCCTGGAAGAGTGCATACCAGAAACAAAGAATTGCAGAGATATCCGCTTGTTTAGCCAGTGTGCAGGCAGGATCTGGACAGCAAATATGACTATGATAAAAAATATTGATGATATAATATATATGTATGTATACATAAACAATATTTTCTTCAGAGAAACAAAGAAAAATGGGCAACAACTGTGTTCAGTGTTATTTACAGTCAATGAGTGGGCTTCAACATGGTAACAAAGACGACCCATTCTTTCCTTGTGCTGGGATGTTAGCCATTTTGTCTGTTAAACTCTGTCAGGCAGAAAGCACTCATGACATAAAACATCTCAGTATTCAGAGAATACACCAGCTCATTACCAGGCGTGCAGCGTGTCCTCCTGCTTCATTATATCAAGTGGGAGGTAACTTTGAATGATACCTTTTATCTTCCTTTTGACCACGGATGATCCAGTGAGTCTTCTGAGGACAGTATGTCGTAGACCAAACTATACTTTTTCCTGAGTTGTGCCAGCTTTACTGTCTCTAAACATAGTTTTAAGGAGCAAATCCTGAGATACGCTTCAGTCTATCTGAGGCCCTGTGATTTTTCACAGGTCTTTTTGGTCCCAACTCCACTTCTGTACTTAAAGTATCTCAGTTTGACCAGGCAACCTTGCTGTGATTTTCATCTGTAGCCTTATGTGAGCAGCTGTTCCCCTGGAATGCCTGTATGTCAGGAAACAGCTGTGGGGATTCTCAATACCTTAACCAAATCCACATTCTGCCATGAGGACAGCCAGTCATGTGAGATCATGGTGAAAGGTGTGTTCAATTAACAGGGCTCCAGTTCACTGTCAGAGGAGGCAGGAATTAACGATTGCTTCTCAAACACTTACAGTTACAAAGAAGGAAAATATGTTATCTTGCTGGGTAGCACAGTTTGAAAAAGACTTTAATGACTGTATGACTTTTTGTCCAAAAGAAAAATAAGACATATGCAATAAATATTCTATGGTGAATATGTGCTGGTATGTTAGCAATATCAGTGCTTAGAGAACAGCATGTACGGTATAGTGGTACTGGGAAATATTGTGCCTCACAGCTAGAAGGACCTGGGCTCAAATCTGTTGGCCAGGTGCCTTTTTTTGTAGATTTTGCATGTTTTCTCCAGGTACTCAAACAGGCCAAAGACATTAGGTTACCTGGTGACTCTAAATTGCCTGTACCTGTCTGTCTCTATACATCAGTCCTGTGATACCCTGCCTTTTGCCATGTGATAGTAGCTCCAACAGCCTCACAACCCACAACAAGACTAGCTGCATGGATGGATCCACTGAAACTGCACTGACTGGACTGGATGTACTGATTTGTGGGGCACATGAAATCTTCACTTTGCTGCATTTAAAAACCTGCCAGGTCTATTGGTTATGAATAAAAAAAGCTCCAAGAAGACTGAGCATGTGCTTTCCTTCATACCGTAACAGCCTATGGAAGAGTGTGGTCTACTTTTCCAAGTAATAGTCAAACCACAGAGATTTAAGTAGTCTACTGTTCCTTGATGCCAGGGAGTGTGGCTGTGAGCCTAGATTACACAATGCTTATGAAAGATGAATAAGATGGTGACAGTGTCTAGTAAACTATATAATGTGCCTAAATGCTATTTTTGCAAATAGGAAAACACAGAATACAGGGCAGGACTGGAAATGTAGCTGAAACTGAATCGAATACCATCACATATTCAAATGCTCCATCTCACCTCTAATTTAAATCTCAAAAACTGAGCAGAACTCCTTCGAATGCCAAAGGAGTTAGAAGCGACTGTAAAAAAGCTCTGGAAACTCACTCACGTCTTTTAATGATTCCAACCACTGGGATGCAACCAGCTGACATCATCTCTGACTCTCTCAAGTAAAAATAATGGGAAATTCCATCCTGTCGTATGGTCATAGCAATCCCTTACTTACACTATTTGACATGACCAATCAGTACGTTATAGAAGGAGTTTCAAGCCTAGCGAGTGTGTGATTATCACAAGAAAAAAAAAACAATCAACAGGCTCATCACAAGGAAGGAGGATGCAGAATGTTTGCCTGCAAAATACTTCCCATGACCTCTACATATGGTCAGGACACTTTCTCAGCAAAGCTCTGAGAGCAGGAAATGAGGAGAGTTCAAAGGTTGAAACATCTGCAACAACTGTGACTGGGAAGTACTGCGCAGAAGGAAAGTTTAAGAAAGCACCTACAGTACTTGAGAATGGTGGCAGCGCGCTCGTGCCCTAACAGTTGGCTGATAAAACAGCTGTTTGTCTCCTACCAGCTGCTGCTTTCTGCAAGTGATGTCCACACGCGATCTGCCTCCAATGGAGGAACTTGCTTGAGGCGACAGTATGTGCATAATTTGTGGACTTCACTACATTTCCAGGCATTTCTTGGCCAATTGATTTCAAATACAACTATATTTACATTTATTCTCATTTCTTTTTCCTAATAATAATTTCAGGACCATGTGGGTCAGGTGAATAATAAAGGACAAGCCCATGATAAAGAGTAGTGAACACCTTCAGCTGGAAATCTCAGAGGACGGTTCCACCTACCTCAGACAAGAGCTCCTCGAATGGGGCTGGGATCCATGATCATCCATGACTAAACTCATTGGTTTAACAAAATCCCTCGAACTAGTCAAACACAAACAGAAAGGACAGTTCATTTTTAGTGAGCAAGTCTCCCAAAGCATTAGACCAACCCGCTGCTTTCAAGTGATTCAAACGCGCAAATACTGAACTATGGGCGAATCCCGCATGATGTCATCCGTTTTTCACTGGATGAATTGTTCTTTTTCTTCTCCCCCTTTTTACTGGAGTTGTGTATTTGTATTGCGATTACAAAGACAGTATGTATCATGCCCGTCTCACCAAAGATCCAGCTGGTTTCCATCAGTCTTCATAAAGGTAAGGTTAGGGAGTCGTGCGCCACATTCGTGTGGAGAGATGGTCCATACTCCCTCAGTTCCGTGTTTTGCGCTTTTTCTTCACGCAAACCCCTCAACTGCAGTTCACCCTTCTCTAGCCTCCCTTTAAACTACACCTCTGGACATGACTGAGTCCTTTCCTCGATCTCAGCGTGCACAACTTGGTCAACTTTCCTCTCTACATCCAGACCACGGCTGAGCTGGAAAAGCGGGGCGTACCTTCCCTGCAGGATCCTGATGGGGCATTGAAGGTCCTGTCCAGGTTTGAATCTCGGTAAAAACACCCGAGCGAGAACTCACAAGTCATTTGTCCTGATAAACAACGCGAGTAAGTCTGCTCATTAACTGTGAAATCAGCTTTTCACCCATCACATCAGCCACCGTCGTTGTTTGGAACTTCCTTTGCTTTTTTGGCTACAGTGACCTCGTGTGGCAGGACATGGAAATGGACACTTTATTTTCTGTGAAGTATCAACACAGACCAAAAACAAAAACTATAGAATAAACATGCCCACAGAAAATACAGTTATAGTTATTATAATTATCATCACATTATTGAATATTTTATTCCAACATAATGGCCATTCATGCTTAACCTGCTTTAACTACATGAGTATTAGTAAAGCCAGGGACTCATGTTTGCCAGTGTGCCCTGCTGACAGTTCCCATTAACATATTGTTTACTGGAGTTAAGGTCACGGCTCTGTGCAGAGTTCAGCTCTTTAACGTCCTTTTCCACAGAGTGTAAGGATTGTTTGCAGGCTGTTTATTTCATGCTGGTGGTACAGTGCCAGAAACGTTGGCATCCGCACAGTAGAACATCTCCACACCATGTGAGCAGTCTTGAGGATAGAGGCCAGTCATGGTCAAACCGGTGATCATGACAAAAAAGCCAACCGATATCAAGATGGAGGGCAGCAAGTTTTGACCCTGGAACCAGCGGCCGGGGGAAAGTTTGAGGAAGCACGCCGATGGAATGATAAAGATGAGAGGCGTGGCACTCAAAACACCCTGAATGATGGAAGATTGTGTTTGTGAGATAAAACAAACTCCTAATCAATTTACACAAATAGATATAGACCTAAATGAGGTATCACTTACATTCAGCTCCAAAACAACTCCAAGGCAGTCATAGGCCAGTGATATGGATGTGCACACGGCAACTATGAGGAATGTTATGGCCACATGTTCGAATTTTGAAAGATCCCTGCAGCAAGTAACGTTAGATAACACCTAAAGAGGTAAACAAGAATATAAACATGTTAAAAAGTTCTCTAAAAGTGTCAACACGTGTATCCAAAGGTATTCAATTCTGCAGTTACAAGAGCAACTCTTCTTAGTATTGTGTTCTCAGTATGCAAACGGGGAAGACAAGCTCACCCGAGGAAGACTAGCAGCACTTAACAGCTTACACCGGGCTGTTATTCAACTGCTCTGCAGGAGCAGCCGGGTCTAAAGTGCCAAGCCTTCTTCGTGTTCATTTTGTTACAAAGGCGAGTCTTTAGTTCCGACCCAGAATACCACTTTCCCGCACATATGTAAACGTTTAACTTGTAAATTCTTAGATTGGCATATGAAAGTATTACTTACCTCGCGAGTAACGAAACACTCCAGTGGAAATGTGGTTATTATGCTCAGGCCGAAACAGAAGCGACCGAATGTTGCAAGGTTGTCATTTCTGCAGTAGTTCTCAAATATGTCTCCTAAAAAGTGGAAGTTTTACGTTAGAAATATACACGTCAGCATGTCACACATAACAAAACACGATAAATAACACAGATATAGTTGTAAGTATACACATTTACCACATTTCCAAAAGGGCTGGTTGCTGCATATAACATACCTAAATACAGAATGCAATGACGTCTGGAAGGCTTCCCTGATGGAGACATCATCTGGATGCCATATATACTCCAAAACCTCCTATTCAGCATTAAGGCCTAAACAGATGTGCAGGTTACCCCTACTGTGTGCATTAATGCGCCATCATGGATGCTGGCTTTGGAACTGTGCGCTAATAAACATTTATCCCTCTCTTTAACCAGGAGGATGCAATGTGTCTTGTTTAATGTTTGTCTGTTGCATGGTAGAGTTTCAACATGTGGCGCTGCCCGAGGGCCTGAAGATCATGAGTTTTAACGAGATTATATCCCCAAAGTTTGTGTGACTTTAAGTTGAGAGACAATTTTATTTTGCTGTTACACTATTTTCATTTGCGACAGCACCCCAAGTGTGTTGGAAACGTGGCATATGTTTCCATGCATTAAACTAGTGTCAGCCTTTGTTGTTACCTTGTGTGTAGCCAGTGAAGGTGGAATAGCCGGCAACTGCAAATGCTGCACTGATTACTAGTGCAGAACCAACTGAGCCATGGGTGACTCGAGACCAGTTAGCTAGTGTGGGCTGGTCCAGGGAACCATAGATAAGAAAGCTGTTGTGATGGCATATGAAGGCTAAAGAGAAAGACAGGCGCAGATCACATTAGCATACAGAATAAAATCACTTTTATTTCTCCATTTCTAGTCTCTAGTCAGTTGCACAAATCCACCTCATTTAGGTCTGTATTTAGGTTATGTATTTTCTTGAGAGATAGCTTTTTTTCTTGGACTGGTGGGGAGTCTCCACTGAGTCTCATGATGACATCTTTCTCTGAAATGCTGTGGTGTTCAGTGTCTTAACTAAACTAGAAATCAAATTTCTATTCCCAATGAGTTACATGTTTTATGCTGTTTATGCAACAGCTGCTTTTATCCTGGTCAGTGGGAGGCAGACAAATTCAAAAACCTTTTTCAATAAAGCTCTTGTTTCCGGGTGAATGTATTATTTTGGAGAATCTTGGATCTGTTTTGGTCTCCAAAATAACCTGAGAAAAATACTTTGTGATCAACTTCTGTTGTACGACAAAAGTGTGTACAAGTTGTTAATCTGAAATGATGACCTAAATACTTTTCCATTACCAGTTAGAATGAGCAGTAGTATAAGTATAAGTATCAAAATCATTTCTACCTGTTACTGATTCATGATAACATTCACTGGCTAAAACAGTAACTGTACCGAATCATATCAGCTGGATGTCTTTATAATTTAAGCACATAAAGCTGCAATAATTGAGTCTTTACTGGGCTTTGTGCTAGATTATACTAATTAATACAGCTTTAATATTGGATCCACAAATCTGAGAGATATATGTTGAGTCTGAACCTTCGTTCCACTTAAAATAATTCCTGAAAAAATACCATATCTCGATCTATATCTTGATCTGCTTCTGACTGTGGAACAGCCTTTATGGAGACACATTCAAATGTTAAAGTAACCAGCAGCAGCAAGCAAACAAACTCACCAAAAGACATAACACCAACAGCCTGAACTGCATTCCATTTTGCAAACACCCATGCGTTCTCTGTAGGGAGACTGGAGAATGATATTCATATTTAGTCATCAGATAATTAGGTCATAGATATTTATGCAAGTGTGCGTGTATGATTATTCATTCATACATTTGGGTCCCTAGAGTAGATGCTCTGATGATTGCAACGATGAGGATGGTAAGCGTCAGCACCATTGACAGGAAAGACACCTGGTAGCACACATGAATGTTTTACAGACAGCTCTGAAAGCACTACATGACGCTGAAAACGTTATGGTAATCCGTCCCACCTTTCCAAGTCTCTCTATGTTTCGGAAAAGTGAGAGAGGTAGCGTTAAAGCGAGCGTTGAAAGCAGGATCACAAAGTGACGCTCTGCAAGGATGTGATCTGGACCAACTGCAAACACAATACATGACAATAAATACATTCCACGTACTTATGTACTGTCAATGCACTGGATCTCTATATTTTATGTAGCATACCTCCTGGTATTCTCTGAAATACTTTGGTCAGTGTGTCTCCAATTGTGATGTTGTAGCTAATCATAGCTGAGAAAAAATATAAAAGAACCAACCATCACGTTTTGTCTGAACCAATAATAAAAAGGCAAAAAAATTAAATTTTTATACAGTATATCATAAGATATTCACATTTAGACTGAACTTGCACTCTTTAACTAACTTACCTATGAAAGGGTAAAGGAACTGAAGCGCAGATAAAACCAGAAACCCAGAGAAACCAAACGTGCTCCTCACCAGTGACTGGTAACTGTTCGCCCCTGACAGGTTGCCTCCTTTGATTAATAGGATGATTGAGTAGTCTGCCACAAAAAATGAAACACGTCATTATTAGTTTGATAAATTAATCTCTGTATTTCCAAAATAACACATTACATGTACCCACCAGTGATGAATGCAACAACTACCAAAAGCAGAAGTCCTAAGGGGAGCCCTGCCTGGTTCAGTGCATATGGTAGACCTGGTTTTACAAAGAAAGCGTATACAGTAAATACAGCTTAGATGGAGATATGACCAAAGCATACAACAGTTTCTGTGAAAGACAGGATGCTCTACTGTCTCTGACTAAGCAAAACTATTTTTAAGAAAGTAAACTCTGTGTTTTTTTTTTCCAAATATTTAAATGCCATGTTTTAATAATAATTAGTTTAATTCTTCCCAAACTTTTTGTTTAATGCTTTAGCTTTATGATACAGTATTGACACATCTAACATTAGGAAGTCAGAAAGAACGGGTGACATGACACATACCATTAAAAGGATTTGTTTCCCTGCCATTAGACTTGGTCTTTGGGCTCAATAATATACATTCAATAATACAATTTTTTTATGAAAATATAGGGGTCTGTGGAAGACTACCAGCACAGTATGATGATCCATTCTGATGAGATAGAGGACAATTCAACTGCCAGGGACTCTACTTGGTAAGGAAAGAAACAGTAAAGTAGATTATGACTGCATGGGATGAAAGACGTCTGAAACATGTCACATGTTGCTGCTGGAGACATGTTTAGTGGAGTATGCTTAATGCCTCAAACTATGCTTAAGGATGAAAGAGTTAAGGGGTGAATAAGGGTTGACAGGCGCTAGTCATATGATATGGAGGGTTTTTTGCAACCACAAGAAGTGAATTATATCAAAGTTTTTGGCCCGTTGCACAAAAATGGGTCCCTGAGTCATTTCATAATTAAGATGTTACAATGCGTAATTAGCTGTGGTTCATCATCCATATCAGCGTGTTTGTTAGGCACCCCACTACAGTTCAAATGTGAAGTGCGTGTTTACCTATTATTCCAGATCCTATGATGGAATTGATGAAATTGAAGGAGGCACATATGGTGGAAGTTCTGTGTTCTCCCGCAGCTTTTTGTGGAGCAGTTAACGTGATCCCCTCTTCATTGGTCAGCTGGAAAAGAAGGAAACAATGCAGCAGTTTATTGACGATGAGTCTGGTCCCCGAGTTCAGCAGCAGCAGCAGCAGCAGCATCGCTTCACACCTACCAGCTGATCCATTCTGGCGCCCGCCGCTCGCTGAGTCTCTCCAGCGTCCAAGTGTTACACATGCGGTCTGACAGAGTTCATAAAGCGTCTGTTTTACTCAACCAGAGCCGGTTTCGATGCCTCGACAGCGCCCCTGCTCGGACGTAGGCCCATAAGGAGTGAGACGTTGGGATCTGCCTGAAAATAGATGTAAACGCTGGAAAAGTTTGTTGCGTCGATTAAACGAGGAACAAGTTGCACTTTGACACTCGATATTACGACATGTAAACACACATGAAATGTGGAATTAAAAGATTTATTAAAGGATTATTCTGTAAAGCTGATTGTAAAAAAAAAACTCTTTTGTTTAGTCATTAAAACTATTAAAGGAAAGGAATTATACTGTACAGTAAAACGGTGCCATTGGAGGATTATTAAGATTTGTGACTTCCTCTTTGCAACTCTTTTGAATGTGTTATAAACTATTTTATATATTTATATACCGCTTAACCAGTGCTGTATTTACAATAACGTTTTATCTTTTTCTGGTAAATGGTTTGTGTCCTTGGTTAAATTCTAGCATTTTGTCTTACACATTTCATTAGTCCTCAGAAAAAGGTCAATGTCTCAAATAAAAAAAGGAATTATTTAACAAATTATTTAGGTCTGAAGTCTGAAGATTGTTGAGACAGCTCCAGCTTTTTCTGTCACGTATGTATTATCTCATGTGAGTGTACAACACCTCTAACTTGTGTTCTCTCTTCTTAGTGGACTGCTTCCTTTTGCCACCAGGTGGCAGCAGAGTCACAGTCAACTTATCCTCATAACTTTACAATAAGGATTATTAATATGAACACCTACAGATACTTTTCTGTTGCAGGTTACTGCGACTATTAGACTGAAACGGACCAACCAAGAATGAGCTTTTTCATCTGTGGCCCCGCAAACACGAGCACGCAGAGAGACTGTTCAAACTCAGCCTGACTTCTAGCTGTGGCTCTGGCTTTTATGTATGACTCATATGTAAAAGTTACCACCGCGGCAGTCTGAGCAGACATTCGGGTTCCCTGGGACCATGTGGTATCCCTGCCCTCACATGTCACCCAGAACCGCCCGGTGGACGCGCAGCAGCAGCAGCAGCAGCAGCTTCCAGATGTTGAGTCTGCTGCGCGGAGGGGCGGATGTAACACACACGCTCTCCCTCTCTCACTCACACACTGTCGCTCTCTGTTTCACAGTTTTCCTGCTGAAATCGTGGAAATTACCTTTTCTTTTTCACCCAGAGGAGCAACTAGAGAACGACGCGCCGACCTCTTTTCTGCGCAACGTTTTCCAACCCTGACGCCTCCTTCACGGCATTTTCTACATGTTCACCTGTCGAGGATGAAAAACTGATGGTGAGTTGAACGTAAAGTGTTGAAGTTCTATGCTGGTGCTTTTTCTTAAAGCAAATTGAGTTCAACACTAGTTTGTCTTGATCTGTTTAGATTTGTTAGAGCGGACTGAAATTTCAGATTTGCTTTTCATCTAAGTTTACGTCGAGACATTCTTTTATTCTAGCAGAATATTGAATTACTTTATACTTAAAGACATTTATTTATGATAGTATTTGTGTTGAAGGGCCTTTGTGGAAAAACATGATTGATTTATTGTAATGTATATGGATAGGATAAGAGCTGTAATATTTTACAGACGTTAATGGGCTTGGAAGCAATTATTAGCCCACACTCCATCTTAGATGGCTTCCTGCTTGCACGATTGTCAACATCATTATTAGATTGCTGTCAATTAGAGATTAGCCTGTTCTGTTTGCTTTATGTTCAGTCTGCACACACATACACACACAAACACACACACACACAGCGTAGCCTGGCAGCATGCACATAAAAAACACTCATTTATTCCATAGAACAATGTTAACAGCTCCTCGTCATCAGCTGTTTTGCCAACGCCCTAAATGAGCCAGATCTGATCCTGATCCTGTCTGTAAGAAGCAGCAGCAAGCATTGGTTGTGAGCACTTAGGAGCTACGAGTGTGTTGGTCCCCAAGGAGCCCACAGATACTGAAGGGTGATAACTCTGCATACATACTGTTTGTGAGTGGGATCAGGCTAGTTTAAATCCCTCACTAGAAAAGTTAGGATATCCTGGAAAACACAAAGAGGGAATTTGTACTCAGAGGTCGGGCTGCCAGGACAGCTGTGGTTCCACTCCTGGTTCCTTCTGGCCACATGTCACCTGTACCATCAGACAAGGAAACTGAACCAATAAATGTGCAATAAATGCAGAAGCAGCCCTAACAATTATTACCCCACCAGGGTTATTATTATTGTTGTTGTTGTTGTTTTTAAGTTGAAAATATGATGAATCATCATTAGCTTCAGCTAGCTGCAAGTTGTTTCCATCGTTTCGTACTCTGGATTTAGTTCTTTCACAGGCTGTTTACATACAACCAATTAATATGTAAGCTGTGGCTTTTATTAAATTCTAAAAAATATTTCATGACATCTCAAACTGGTTATCACACTGGTCATCTCTGTGTGGTACCTGTGACTGATCAGTTAAATATTTACTGTTTGCAGAAACATTTATCCTTACCTGTAACTGTACAAAACAAAATGAACACATATATTAATAGTATAATATGTAGTTTGGTTACAATTAGTCTATATATTATTTTCTTAAAATGTCAGAAGTGGTGAAAACAGGCTTGTTTTCCTCAGTCCAAAACCTCGATACATCAAGTACATGCTCCCAGCCATTTAATGAGGCATTAGGCATTAAGCATAATTAATACTTGGTTTGAGATGTTCCTTCATCATTTTTTATTGAAGATGGACGCAGTGTAAATGAGACATCCTGGTAGATTTGGAATACATGTGAATAGACATCAAAATTATTGAAAGCTTGTTTTAGTTGTTGGACATCCCTTTGTTTTGAAAATTACATCACAACCATGTACAACCCGCTGTGGGCAGTTGATTGATCAGTGTGTTTCTGATTGATTTTTTGCATCACATCACAACGTGTGGAAGTATTCTATTACGCTATTATATTCAGATCAGGCAAAAGCTCTCAGTGGCAGAGCACCTAGAGATGCAGTGCAGTCTGTAGAGCATTCATATTTAATAATGCATAGGTCTACCTAACACATCACACTAGTCAGGCCTATTAGTCCAGTGGATCTTTTCCTCCCACCACACTGTCTCGGGAGCTGAAGAAAATTTGAGCGATGGAGGAGATGAGCGAGAATCTCACCTGGAATTGATCATTGTCACATAAAATGTTAATTTAATCTACAAAAGGACAGATAATTAGATCTAATTTTACCATAGGTGGTAGAAACCTGCATGTATGGCAGCCATCTTGACATGAGATGACC
Source organism: Microctenopoma stevenorrisi (assembly GCA_032270685.1). Lineage (NCBI taxonomy): Eukaryota > Metazoa > Chordata > Actinopteri > Anabantiformes > Anabantidae > Microctenopoma > Microctenopoma stevenorrisi. The sequence continues at coordinate 9,789,666 of JAUMTR010000013.1, read as the reverse complement.
GTCTCTGAAATGGACCGGCCTTCCTCTCCTTCATTTTAAGTATTACATTAGGAGAAGTTTGTTGTCAAACATACAGATCATAAGCCACAAGTTAATTATTACACATTGAGTTACACTTTCCAATTGTCCACCTTTAACTTACAATCAGTGTTTTCTATCTATTCTGACCACTCAGGCCTTTTTCATGTTGGGGGTCAGCTGTTCACCCTGAAAGTGCAGGATGAAAAGATGGCAGAGCTGCTTGAACCACCAGGTCCAGATAGTTTCCGCCGTTTCAGTCGTGAGTCCCTCAAAGCCATCGAGGGACGGATTGCTGAGGAAAATGCCAAGAAACCAAAGGCAGAGAAGAGAAAACGCAATGGTGACAATCAACCCAGGCCCAGCCGTGACCTGGAGGCAGGCAAATCACTCCCTCTTCTGTATGGGGACATTCCTACGGGCTTGGTGTCAACACCGCTGGAAGACCTGGATCCCCACTATGCTAATCAAAAAGTAGGTCTGCCTAAATTTCAAACTCACTTCAATTCAGATATTTAGATTTGGATTATGACTGTGATGGTGGCATTGTTTGTGGGCTAATATTTCTAAAGAGGCTCTAGAGAGAAGCTGGAGAGCTGTACAAAAACCATAGTACTGCATGCTGCTGGTATTATTGCAGTATTGTCACTTGGGTTTATATGTTTATATGCAGTATTGTCTTTGTTAACAAGAAGAGGATTTTGTCAGTTTCATGAAAATAAGAGTATTTTATACATTTCTTTCTTTTTCCCAGACTTTTATAGTATTAAACAAAAGAAAGTTCATCTTCCGCTTCAATGCTGCTCCTGCCTTGTACCTGCTGAGTTCTTTCAACCCTATTAGAAGAATATCAATTAAGATTTTGGTACACTCATATCCTTTTATAAAAACATTCATATGATAGTAATCAGTGTTTATGTTGTCCATATTACAACTGGTTTGAATTCTGTACTTACTGTCTGGCACCACGAGACAGTGATTGCGTTGTTTCAATGTGTATTAATTATAGAAAAATATCTTAATTCCATAGCAAAGTAAATGAATTCCTTGACAAATGCCTGCACATTGTTCAATGTGGTGATAATGTGCACTATCCTCACCAACTGTGCATTTATGACAATGAATAAACCACCAGACTGGGCAAAGAATGTAGAGTAAGTTTTCCATATATTGCACATATTATCAAATACTGTATCACTAATGTATCAGACAAAGTATAGATATCATGTTAAGTAATACACATTCTTCCAACAGGTACACATTTACAGCAATCTATACCTTTGAATCCCTGGTAAAAATTTTAGCTCGGGGTTTCTGTGTAGGGAAATTCACATTTCTAAGAGATCCCTGGAACTGGCTGGATTTCTGTGTCATTGTTATGGCGTAAGTACTTTAAAGTCAATTACAATAATGCCTGAACAACTGCTACATATTTTCTGCAAAGGTTACTTGGTGCAAAGGACTATAAGCTGACAACAAATTCGTTGTGCTTTGGTTTCACTATTGGTAGCAGAAGTATCAATGGTCCTTATAAGCAGTAGTAGTACATTTGTATACTTTTAGTGTTCAGTAATAGTAGCATTAGCAGTTATAATTTTGTACTGAATATATTTTATGTTTTTATGTATCATGCTATTTTCTATTTTTATTACAGACCACACATTCCATGAAATGAATAATGAAATGTATAATATAATACATATCTCTAGCCTTCCTGTTGCACTAAGCCATTTTCTACCAATGACACAAAACCTTAAACACAGCTTAAAAATATTAATTCATTTAAAAAAATCATGTTCAAAAGTATGTCATAATTATTTTTAATAATGAATAATTTAAACAAAGTACAGTCCATTCTGCCTGACAGCTTTAGATTTGGTGTAACAGTGAGTATCTACTCACTAGGTAAGTAGTATGTGTACTGCAGGACTGACACAAAAAAAAGTGAAAATAATAATAAGAATAAGTCCATATTAGTGATAATGAAGGAACATGTTACAGTAACAATTTGGCTATGTCTAAAAAAATATATCAGGCTTTAAAAAGACAATATTTCTTTAGGATGTATTGTATTAAAATTAAGTCATTGCTGCCTGGTGTTAGTATATTACCAATCAATTATCATTTTACAGACCATGTGCACGCCCCAGTTCAGTGTTGCTTCACCTAGAGGTCATCGTGTAGTTAATCTATCTATAATAGGATTGTTGACTTGCATTTGTTATAAAGTATATTCATTGTGGCGTGAGTCAATATTGCACAGTAATTGTAAGTCTCCTTGCAGGTATGTAACAGAGTTTGTAAACCTAGGTAATCTTTCAGCTCTTCGCACATTCAGAGTGCTGAGAGCTATCAAAGCTATTTCAGTTATTCCAGGTAAGCAGTAGGAAGAAGTGCATGGTAGTTAGCATCTTGCACGCTGTGCCCGAACCTTCCCTTCTCTGCCACTTACCTCTCCTCATGCAACTGCCTTGACATATATGAAGTATGTCCCCTACCGTTTCTGTCCATCATGTAAATACAGATACATCACAGAGTTGTTTGAGCAATCTGAACCCAACACTTTTGACCATCTCAGATGAGAACTAGTTTATATGGGAGTGTCTACATGTCTTCCAACTCTGCATTCAGCTGTTTTATTCTCATGCCACACTGTAGCCACTGAAAGAAAGAATTAACACCAAAGTGACCTGGTGATTTCACAGTTGTGGTGGACAGGGGCCGGCGTGTAGTCTGATCAGTCTGCCACTCAGGCTCATATGCAGGAAGCGGTGAAAAACTGTGTGCAGCCAGCACACAGTTTTCCCCCTGTCTACTACAACACTAAAACCACCAGGCGACATTACTATTGTTGCTCATTGGTGTGTAATAAATCTGATATATTTAGTTTGCTAAGTTACTCTGTGAGATCTGTTTTTGCTTTTTGTCTTCTGACCTCCCTGCTTTTCTTTTTTTTTGCATTAATGTTTCTAAGTGCAGCATTTCTTCACTGGTGTTTGCCCTTCTTTGTCTGTGGTTAACAAAGACATTATGTATAAAATATAATAAAATAATGTATTAGAAATCAGTGGTTGTGAAAAAATGTTCTTAAAACAACAAGTTTTACAAGTATATCTCGTTTGTTATTAAAACATCAAATACTTGACTAAAGACGTGAAAGCTCTTCGTCTTATGGCCTTTTCTGTAGGCGACAGTGGTTAAAAATGACAGTATTATATGAATATGTATTTTATGAAATGTCGGCACTGTCTTGTATTTGACTATTTATAATACCAAAATATACTATATCTCACAGGTCTGAAAACTATTGTTGGTGCGTTGTTCCAGTCAGTGAAGAAGCTTTCTGATGTGATGATCCTCACCGTCTTCTGCTTGAGTGTCTTCGCTCTCATTGGGTTACAGCTGTTTATGGGCCATTTAAAACAAAAGTGTGTACTGATACCACTAAGCAACAATGCAACACATAATGAAACCAGTGTGAATGGAACACACAACGCAAGTGATTTCAACTGGACTGAATACTCACTCAATAAAAGTAAGTATTTGATTTACTTCTGTTTACTCTTCTCGTTAGTCACCAGTTGATTGAAATGAAAATATTTAATATATTTCACACACCATACATGGGAGGTGATTAGAACTGGTTACATTCATAACACGTTTCACAGCACATTTAACAACCCTAGTTAAGCTAGGCATTATTGTTTGTTCCCTATATGTCTATGTATACAGAACATAGTTTAATGCAACTGACAGCAACTAAGTGATATAACCTATGTAAGGCTTTAATGTTTTATGTAGTTTTGTTGACTGTCTTAATAATATATAATAATATAATAGTACTTGCCAATGTTATATCAAGTAAAATGTATAATTATTTGGCAAAAATAATCTGTTTTGAGATTGTAGTGGCTCTAAAGGTGATTCCTGTTACTCCCTCTCTCCCCATCAGGTAATCATTATTACCTCAAAGACAAACGAGATCCGTTGCTTTGTGGCAATGGCAGTGCAGCTGGGTAAGTCTATTCTCCAGCTTTTAGAAGACTGGATAAAAGCATGATCCCTTCAGAGTGTCACACAGTCTGTGTTTGTTGCAGGCAGTGTCCAGAGGGGTACTGGTGCATCAGAGTGGGAAGGAACCCAGACTACGGTTACACCAGCTTTGACTCATTTGGTTGGGCCTTTCTGTCTCTGTTCAGACTTATGACACAGGATTACTGGGAAAACCTTTATCAGCAGGTAGGCAGTGGGATTGGTAGGATTGAAAAAACAGTTCAAGCCACACTATTCAAACCATTTAAACATGCATTACTGTGGGGTAGCCCCCTGTAAAAAATATCAATCTGCCCAATGTCTTAACTGATTATGAAACATTTTTTTGTACTTTAGTGCAAATTAAAGCGACAACAAGTGCAAAAATAAGATGCACTTCCCAAAAAGGGAATTATTTAGCACGTGGTGGCCACAGACAAACACTTTCTATATTCTTACTGAATGAATCTTCTCAAATTATGTGATACTAATGTTCTTGACACTACTAGTAGCATGAGACAGCACATGAGCCCAATCAAGTCCAGTTGGCACAAACGAATCCATTACATTTACATCTGCAAAAAGGTTTGCTGCATCTCCCAGCACAGGCCAGCACTGTGCAACACTAGGACTGCCAGGTATGCCACTCATTGAGATGCCAGTGGCATAGAGAAGACAGCACTGCTAGAGAGTCTGGTCATGTTGTGGTGAGCATTATGCTGCCTGTAACATCGTCGATCAGTAAAGTTCTGGTGAGGCATGTCCTTGAAGAGCCCCATATCTCCATGTCATAGCCAGAGGCACCCTGACTGCTTTGAGGTAATAGGACGAAATTCTCAGAGCAAATGTCGGATCTTATGGGGGTGCAGCGGACCCTGGGTTCCACCTGGTGCAGTAAAGTAACCGGCCTCAGGTAGCTAAAGTGGGTAGACAGTTCCTGGAAGACAAAGGCACTGATGCTACTGACTGATCCATGCCTGGGAGGAGATCCACGGCGACACTATCCGACGACTCATTAGGAGAATCCCAGATGTTTTCAGGAGAACATACAGGCACAAGTGGGCCATACACACTTCTGAGTCACATTATCAGAATCAGAAATAGTTTATTAATCTCAGAGGAAATTATGAATCACTGTGAGCAAATTTAAATTCATGCAATTTTAAATTAGCACGTTTAACTTTTAAATACAGCCTGGACGGATAAATGATTTATGAGTTATTTTATTCTAAACAAAGTATTCTATATACATATAGTAGACAATTTCAACATTTAAGTACTGCCTTAATTTGTTGAGCTTTGTACATAACCAGACATGCTTGCTATGATAATAAGGGCACTGTCAAAGCCACGGTAATGTTATTAAAGGGAATATTTTGTGCATCCTGTTCAAACAAACCTTTGAATAAAGTGCAGGTGCATCTTGGTCAAAAGGAACAAAGATGAGTCACACAATGACTCAGGCAAACACAACACGAATAAAGAGACAAATAGGCGTCCACTGAATAGTTCACTGCTTAACATTGTCAAGCGAACATGAGCAGAGCTCTTTATGCCAGTATGTGTTCGAGGAGCTCTTTTTTGTGTAACTCTCGGTTAGGATACTGAATAGGTACGGGTTACTATTTCATTTGTATCTTTTTCCTTTTTGATTCTGATAGACAATGATATTATAAAGCCAACTTCAACAATTCTTGAATAAAAAACATAACACTGTAAGTAATTATTTCTTATATTTCTATCACAAAACAACAGTGGAAGTATAATACGCACAGCATCAGGAAAGCAATCAGCTGTTAATCATATGTCAAAAGCTCTCTTCAACCAGAATATTGTTTATGTTCCCTGTAGACTTTGCGGGCATCCGGGAAGCCCTACATGATCTTCTTTGTGCTGGTGATATTCCTCGGGTCCTTCTATCTGGTCAACCTGATCTTAGCTGTAGTTGCTATGGCCTATGAGGAGCAGAGCCAGGCCACCATCAAGGAGGCTAAGGAGAAGGAGGAGGAATTTCGGGCCATGCTTGAGCAGCTGAAAAGGCATCAAGAGGATGCTCAGGTACTCAGCATTGCATCACCATATACAGTAGGTCTGTCATAAAATAACACCCCCTTTACTCATTTTGTTCTGTTGCACTACAATGGTTTAATGGCTTACAGTGAAATATATATGAAGAAGACTAATAATAATCAGGATATGAAAAACAAAACATACAAACACACCCAGTATTTCATGTTGTGTTCATGCTAATGAAAATAGCATTTTTGGTTCGGTTGTAAAAATTGGACATGAACATTCTTCGCAGTTGACCACATCTCAGTATCAGCGAAGACCTGCATAGATTTATTCTGCACATTCACTCCAGCTGTTCTCTCTCTCCTTTTGTAGGCAACAGCATCTGCAGCTGCTGCAGATGGCGATAAGGTCAATGACAAAGGTGGCTGTGCAGAGAGCTCCTCTGACGCTTCTAAATTGAGCTCTAAAAGTGCCAAAGAGAGACGCAACAGAAGAAGAAAGCAAAAAGAGGAAAAGGGAAAAGGGGCTGATGAGAAGATTTCAAAATCGGAGTCACAGGACAGTTTAAAGAAGGCTCACTGCCGCTTCTCCGTGGATGCGAACCTGCTGAACTATGACATGAAATGCTCGTCCACACATCAGGTTAAGTATGAGTTGTCTATGACAGCTATGACTAGGACTTTCACATCATCCAATGGAAGTGTTTGGTTTTTTACCATCATTGATATTGTCACCATCATCTTCAGTATTACCATCGTCTTCTTCATCTTTGTGATCTTCTTATATTATTCTCATTGTCAACATCGGGATGAAGTTTTTAATTTCCCTGCTTACACTGCCTTATCATCTTCTTCTTCGTCCTCTTTGTCATTATCATGACCATCATTCCTAATTTTCATTCATCGCAAGCTTATGATTTCCATTTTACAGTTTCCTTCCAATGCTCACAATACCATCTTCATCATCCTGGTCATCGCTATTCTTTCTTCTTTACAATCACCATGTGTCAGCATTATCATGTGAAGAATATCTTTCTCTTTTAGTCCTTTCTGAGTTTTCGCGGACCCCTGTTCTCATCCAGACGAAACAGCAGAACCAGTGTTTTCAGTTTGCACAGTCGTACGCAGGACGTGGGCTCAGAAAATGAGTTTGCAGATGATGAGAGCAGCATTTTTGAGGACAACCTGAGCCAAAGAGGTTCTTTGTTTTTTCCTCGGAGGTGTGATCTACACAGCCGCAGTATGAGCCAACGTAGCTCCTTGTCACATCTCCTTTTTCCACCCAACGAGATCAAGCACAGCACTGTAGACTGCAATGGGGTTGTGTCTCTGGTGGGTCAGAATTCCCTTCCATCTTCACCTGTGGGGCTCCTTCTACCTAAAGTGACATTAGATAAGGCCTCCACTGGAGACAATGTAAGAACAGCTTCTCAAACCCAGATGGTTCCAGGTGTTTTTTCATTTGGTTATAACTTTATAGAAGCCTTGGTTGTGCTCCTGCTTTTTAACCTTTCTTTGTCTATTTTCCTGTTTTACTCCCACTGTAAACCCTATTTCCAGAACTTGTTTCTAAAATTCAATAAAAACAACAATTTTATTAAAAAAAAATCTCCAAAAAAAACAACAAAGGGTATATTTAGCATTTATTGCATAGAACACATTTCCTGATGAAACTACTGGAAACACACAGGACATGATGATGTCATGAAACAATGATATCCCACTGCTATCCAGCTTTCTGTTAATAATTGGGATCTCTTTTCTTTGCTACAGTCCATAAGATTTGCACCACCTGCCTCTTGGCAAAGGTTTTAAAGGTTTGCCAATGCGTCGGCCTGACTCAGGGCAGTGAACAGGAAATTAGCATTGGCGTGCTACATGACTACATGTACTGTAATCCCGGATTAATTGAGTTTACTAGAAATACACATTAAAACTCGGTCAGACACGTGGAAATTTGGAGAGAGCCCGCCCCCTCTGACAGTAAGATAACACGTTCAGTTATGATTATTATTATTGCCATGCACAATGTTAAAAAGTGTTACAAACAACTAATTATGATATTGTAATTAGACACTGTTTGTGCAAAACATGAAAGAATAATTAAACATTGCTAAATACTTTATCTTAGCCACTAATATTACCACCTCACTAAAATAGATATAATATTAAAAGTACATTATAGAAATACTGGTAAAGTAGTAAATCCATAAGCACTGTTAGGGATACTTTTATACTACATATTATGAATTGCAAAACTATACATTTGTTCGATACTGCTGTGGAGGATGTTCTGATGAACCTATGACCAGTTATTTGTTCATTTCAGAGGAAATTACATAAAATGGAATAAAGAGAATATGGACAATCTCTTGCACAAGTCAGCTTTATTTTTGGAGTTTTACAAATTAATTCAATATTTTTGTACCTACATGTATATATTTGAGGTAACGTATAATTTATTTTATATACCATTTTTGTGTTTGTAACAAGTATTTCTATCGCCAGGCTGACACCACTGACACAGAGTACAGGCAGTCTGGTGGTGGAGCACAACAGGAGTTAATGGACTTCCTTGATGGCCCAGAGGCCAGAGATAGAGCCTATAGTATTGCTAGTGTCATAACAAGCACAGTGGAGGGTAGGTATTCTACACAATAGCGTGGGTATTCTTTCTTATTTTAGCCACTAAAATTGAGCAGATGCTTGTGATTTTTTATGTTATGTAGTGTATGTGTTTTTGTTGTTTTTTTAGAGCTTGAAGAATCACGGCAGAAGTGTCCCCCGTGCTGGTACAATTTCGCCCATACGTTCCTCATCTGGGAATGTTTCCCAGTATGGCTGAAAATCAAGAAAGTGGTTAAACTCATTGTGATGGACCCATTCGTGGACCTAACCATTACTATCTGCATTGTACTGAACACCTTATTTATGGCCATGGAGCACCATCCAATGTCTTCAACGTTTAACAAAATGCTGAGTGTGGGCAATCTGGTGAGTGGATTGTGGTGGAGTACTGAAAATGTTAATCCAAAAAGGTATCATGAGAATTGTGCTAGCTCAATAGTTCTGTATCTGTTTTTATATAGGTATTCACTGGCATCTTCACAGCTGAAATGGTCCTTAAGATCATTGCTTTGGACCCATACTATTACTTTCAGAAGGGGTGGAATATTTTTGATGGAATCATAGTCAGTTTAAGCTTGATTGAGCTTTGCCTAGAAAAAATGGGTGGCATGTCTGTTCTGCGATCATTCAGATTGGTAAGTTTGTGTTAAAATTAACGTGTTCAGGTGCATTTTGAGTGAAGAATGTGTGAAATAACAGAATTTTCTTTTCTTTTTTTACAGCTGAGAGTATTCAAGTTGGCAAAATCATGGCCTACTCTTAACACGTTGATCAAAATAATTGGTAATTCGGTGGGGGCTTTGGGCAACCTGACCTTGGTGCTGGCCATTATCGTCTTCATCTTTGCTGTTGTGGGAATGCAACTGTTTGGAAGAAACTACAGGGACTGTGTGTGTAAAATCTCTGATGATTGCACTCTGCCCCGCTGGCACATGAATGACTTCTTCCATTCATTCCTCATTGTGTTCCGAGTGCTTTGTGGAGAGTGGATAGAGACCATGTGGGACTGTATGGAGGTGTCTGGGACGGCCATGTGCATCATTGTCTACATGATGGTCATGGTTATTGGAAACCTTGTGGTACATTGTCATCTATTATCATCAATTCATGAGTCCAACCCGTCACACTATTTTACAGTCACAGTAGCTGATTAATGTGAAAAATAGGATCTACGATGCAGTTTTATAGTTATTGATGTTCTTATTACAATAGCTAAAGATAATGTTTACTTACATTTAGTCATGTCATTGTCTGATAGGTGCTCAACTTGTTCCTGGCCCTTCTTCTGAGTTCATTCAGTGCAGACAACCTGGCAGCGACAGAAGATGATAGCGAGGTAAACAATTTGCAGATTGCAATTGGACGAATTCACAAAGGCATTGCCTTTGCCAGGTCCCTGCTTCACAGCAGCTGCAACAGTGTCTGTTGCATCAGGGAGAAGAAAAAGGGAAAGGGCGAGGACAAGTCTCTGGATGAGTTCCGCAAACCTTTAGGGCCGAATGGTGTCCCCAACCATACCATCAAAGACTTTTCTATAAACGGCAATACAGATGTGATCGGAGTGGACAGAAATGGAGACAAGTACATAGTCAGCAGCAAGAGTGATGATTCTATAATGTCTTTCATCAATAATCCCAGCCTGACTGTCACTGTTCCTATTGCTGCGGGAGAGTCTGATTTTGAAAATCTCAACACAGAGGACTTCAGCAGTGTCTCGTCTGATGCAGCAGGATGTCATGTGGTAAGAATGCTCTTGTTGACTGATCTGATTGCTCTTTAAAGTAATTTAAAATTAAGTGTGGTGAGCTATCACAAGCAGACTAATGTGTATGATGAATGATGGATGACGTGGCAATGTCAGTGCTGGTTGTGGTTCTTAGAAAATACATTTGTTGTTGTGGGAAGTAGGATGTTCTGTCATAAGTGTCAGTTTGAAGCACTTAACAATGAGGTATGACCATGTGACGTGACGTTTCCCCTAAAGATACCATATGTCCCGAGCTTTAATGAGGATAGACCTTATAGAGAGGAAAAGACTAGTGTGCCAATTACATTATGTGCAATTTAAGACGGACTGCTGGAGAGCTGAATCCTGTTCTTAAGTGATCTGTTTGCTTTGTGTTGGAGAAAATCTCAGTGTGTTTGGTGGTTGCAATGTTACTGCTAGAAGTTACTTGTTCATTTACTATGACTTATTTAATTTCAACTTCGTCTGAAATTATTTTATTACTTTCCTTTATTTAAATATTACAATTGCCATTTCTCTAGATAAGTTCAAATAATTTTTGACTTTTAAGAACTCTTGGTGCTATGGTGAAGATGCAGTCATTTATTGTTTGATGTACATGATTAAAAAATGATGTCTTAAGTAGAATTATTTTATTTAGTGGTATCTTTAGACTCAAATTTTAGTTTCATGTCTGATAGAAACAGACGGGATAGGTGAGCTGCACAAACTGCCCTTAGTACTCACAGTAACATGCTTACAATCACTCACTGCACTACATTAGCTGGTCCCAGGGCAGCCCAATGCTCCCGCATTCTCCAGAAAAGCATTCAAGCTGTTATCATCTACCAGCTATTAGGAGACACACCCTGTAGAAATCCATATCACAACAGGCTGAAGAGACCATGTGGCTACGCTACAACACTGGCAGGCCTCACCTTTTCCGAGATTTTACTGTCTTCATCGTCATTGCTGTCTTTGTATTGTTTTATATTTGTATATTTCACAGGGCTGACATAAGGAACACATGCAGATATCAATCTATCTTATGACTTCCTATCGGTGTATACTACTCAAAACACACTTAGGCACATTAGATTAAAAAGGTTTTAATAAAACCGGAGTAGAGCATATCTGGTGACACATGTAATGACAACAGAAGACCTCAGCACATCGGGCCTGTGATGTTTCATTACGTAACAATTTTCTTCATCCCTAGATGGTAGATGATGATGGGCAGTTCAGCTCCTCTGAAGGCAGCACAGTGGACGGTATGGCACCCGGTGAGGGAGAGTCAGTAGACTTTGAACTTGAAGAATACATGGATCCTGATGCCTGCCTTCCTGATGGTGAATGCTTCTATAACCACTTACCCTACCAAGGCTTTAGTGTTACTGAATATTACACAATTAAAACACAATATCTAATTTGTCTTTGCTCAGGCTGTGTGCAAAAGTTCCAGTGTTGTCAGGTAAATGTAGACGTGGGCTGGTGGAAGGTGTGGTGGACCCTAAGAAAAACCTGTTTCCGGATAGTGGAGCACAACTGGTTTGAGACCTTCATCATCTTCATGATACTACTCAGCAGTGGAGCACTGGTAGATCTCTTCTTTAATAAAATTGTTTTTGAAAAGGTGCTTTAGCTGCTCACCTGAATTTCTCTATTTGTTAAAATCATTTCTTTAAATGTTTTAAATTAGTCCAGAATCTGTTCGTATTCCTACAGGATGATACAAATTTACTCCTCAACTCCTTCTATTACTGTATATTCTGTTTGTAACTACTCTTTACCATTATCTTCACATCCAGGCATTTGAGGACATTTACATTGAGCAGAGAAAGACCATTAAAACGATGCTGGAATTTGCAGACAAAATCTTCACCTACATCTTCATTCTGGAAATGTTATTGAAGTGGCTGGCATATGGATATGCTAAGTATTTCACAAACGCCTGGTGCTGGCTGGACTTCATCATTGTTGCGGTGGGTTGAAACACATCTGCTTAAATGATGTCCTCTTTAAACTGAGCAGAATGATTTGTGAACCTCCTCTTCATATGACGTGACATCTGTGTGTGTTCTAGGTCTCACTGGTCAGTCTGGTAGCCAATGCCATGGGCTTCTCAGATCTCGGTGCCATCAAGTCCCTGAGAACCCTGCGAGCTTTGAGGCCACTGAGAGCCCTGTCACGGTTCGAGGGCATGAGGGTAAGAGTCAGTGGATTTCCCTACTCATTCTCAGTCACCGTGCAGTGGTTGTGAGCACAGGCTTTCAGCAGCGTGGTGAAAAAGCAGGATATACATGTGTGACTTTGAAGGTTCCCCATCATGCTGCATGGAAACGAAACACTCCTTTCCTTCCTCAATCCTCATTCTTCACCTGTTATTTTTCCTTGTTGGTTTGTCTCAGGTTGTTACAGAATTACAGTTGGTAAGTTCCTAAAAAAGTGGTTTCAAGAGGAGCTATTTAGTTTTAATACAATTTAAACTGTTCAATCATCAAACTTTATCAAATTTGAGGCTTTCATTGCTCTCACCCAAGAAGGCGAAGGTAAACGTTAGTGTCTGAAATCACTGCCCTGAAAAATTTAAAAATTCTTACATTGTATGCCATATGTGTATGTTTCTCTACAATGACAACAGGGACTGATAAGTTATGTAACTCAAGAGGCAGAGTTGTTTGCTGCTGAAATCAATGTAGCATGTATTGATTAGCTCATTTCATATTGTGGTGTTCCAGGTTTATGACACTCTTATGACGATGGTCTTTCCTCACGTGGCAGCCAGTGAATTTCCCTATTTGCATGAAGAGCCTCTCAAGTGTGTCAGTACTGCTTCTGCTATCATTTCATTATTTTGGATATTGTTTGCTGGATTCATTAATATGATTTTTTTGTGTTTTATTTATGCTTTTGTTTACAGTAAGCACTTTTTGTGGCACCCTTCTGCCTCTACAAGGTGTTTTGTTTGAGTGTTTTTCTATAATTTAAATGTATTAATGTTTTAAAAACCCTTTTTAAATGTGTAGTATACTTTTTGTATCACTCTCCTGCATCCTCTCCGAATTGTGTTCCAACCTTCATCAGCTGTCACTGTATTTAAGCTTTGGTGTAAGTCATAGCTATTATGCGTTGGTTGCACTGAAACATTCACTCGTGTGTTTTCCTATTCTTACCATTACCAGAATGCAGTGCTGTGCTTACGTTATACATTCTGAGGTATTTGCCTATTGTACCAGTGACTTATGTTATGTGCAGGTGGTTGTCAATGCCCTGCTGGGAGCCATTCCTTCTATCTTCAATGTGCTCCTGGTGTGTCTCATCTTCTGGCTCATCTTCAGCATCATGGGAGTCAACTTATTTGAGGGGAAGTACTACAGATGTGTTAACAGCACTACAAATGTGCGTTTCCCTCGATCAAATGTAAGCAACTATTCACAGTGTATGGAACTGGGCAATGGGTCTCGTTGGAAGAATGTCAAAATCAACTTCGACAATGTTGGCATGGGCTACCTTGCACTCCTGCAAGTTGTAAGTAATTAAACAATCTGTAAGTGTTCTATAATTTAAAAAAATTGTAATGTCATTTTACTCAAAACCACAAGATTTTATGGAGAGCATGAAACATAACTAGGAATCATTCTATAAAAAGGCACCTGGTCTAATAACAATCTTTATATAATCTTTGGCTCCTTATCTATTAAGGCTACATTCAAGGGTTGGATGGATATTATGTATGCTGCTGTGGACTCTCCAGATAAGGTGATCCTATTTTTTAATGTTTAGCATTTTTTTAGCTAGTTATTACCCAATGTAAAATTATTTACACCCCTAAATAAAAAATAAATTATATATATAAATATACACCTTTTCTTTATTGACATGAAGGAATATTGATAATGTTAAACTGAAATTTCAGTTAGCTGTCATTAGCTGTAGATGAGTAGTATTGTTCACTATCACTCAGACAGTCAAGGTAACAGTAGTAATTGTAGTGGTGGTACTAGTAGTAGTAGCAGTAGCAGTTGTTCAATTTGAGGTTATTATTTAAATCAGAGTCATTTTAAATGCTATGTTATTTGAGGGGACTAAGGAATGTTTTGTGTCACCCTTATAGCAAGAAGACCAACCAGACTATGAGATCAACCTGAAGATGTACATATATTTTGTTGTTTTCATTATATTTGGAGCCTTCTTCACACTCAACCTCTTTATTGGTGTTATCATTGACAATTTCAATCAGCAAAAGAAAAAGATAAGTATCATATTAGATAGGTCTGCCATCATTTGGCTTAATTTCTAGGTGCTTTGTCACATTTCGCTTATGTATTAACTTGCCTTGCATCCCCTCTTTACTTTGGAGGCCAGGACATCTTCATGACTGAAGAACAGAAGAAATACTACAATGCCATGAAAAAGTTGGGGTCAAAGAAACCACAAAAACCCATTCCAAGACCATCGGTATGTCACTTTAGTCAGTCTACCTACTCTGCATTATCTGACTTTGTTTCACAGCACCTTAAATATAAATTTGTGTTTTTGTCCTATGTCATTTGCAGAACAAGATTCAAGGATATATTTTTGACTTCACTGCAAAACAAGCATTTGATATTGTAATAATGGTCCTCATATTTCTTAATATGGTAGCCATGATGGTGGAAACTGCTGAGCAGTCAAATGAAAAGGCCGACATTCTCTATTGGATTAATATGGGATTCATTTGCGTCTTCAGTGGAGAATGTCTATTGAAAATGCTTGCACTTCGCCATTACTATTTCACAAATGGATGGAACGTATTTGATTTCATCGTAGTCATCCTTTCAATCATTGGTATGACTCTTTTCTTACTACTTACTCTTTCTGTATAGATGTTTTGTTCACTGATGGATTAATGTTTACTTTCTTTCCTCAGGTATGTTTCTTTCTGAGTTGATAGAGAAATATTTTGTTTCACCAACGTTGTTCAGAGTCATCCGATTAGCTCGGATTGGACGTGTTCTCCGCCTTATTAAAAGTGCCAAAGGAATCCGCACACTCTTATTTGCCTTGATGATGTCACTTCCTGCCTTGTTCAACATAGGGCTCCTGCTCTTTTTGGTGATGTTTATCTTTGCCATTTTTGGCATGTCTAACTTCGCCTACGTCAAGAAAGAAGCAGGCATTGATGACCTTTTCAATTTTGAGACATTTGGCAATAGCATGATATGTTTGTTCCAGATCACCACATCTGCAGGTTGGGACGGACTACTAGCTCCAATTCTCAACAAGCACGAAGATTGTAATCCTTTGGAGGAAAATCCTGGCAGTTCTGTAAAAGGAAACTGTGGAAATCCTCCTGTAGGCATCGCCTTCTTTGTGAGCTACATCATCATCTGTTTTCTGATTGTGGTGAATATGTACATTGCAGTCATTCTGGAAAACTTCAGTGTAGCCACGGAGGAAAGTGCAGACCCACTAAGTGAAGATGATTTTGAAATGTTTTATGAAGTCTGGGAAAGATTTGATTCTCATGCAACACAATTCATAGAGTACAAAAAGCTGTCAGAATTTGCAGATGCTCTGGACCCACCATTACGTATACCTAAGCCTAACAAGCTCGAACTGATGTCAATGGATCTACCCATGGTGAGTGGTGAACGCATCCACTGTCTGGACATCTTGTTTGCATTCACAGAACGTGTTTTAGGTGGGGGTGGGGAGATGGACATCCTGAGGGGCCAGATGGAGGAGCGCTTCATGGCTTCCAACCCTTCCAAAGTCTCCTACGAGCCCATCACTACCACCCTTCGCCGCAAACAGGAGGATATGTCAGCTACTGTCATTCAGAGAGCATACAGACATTATGCAAGGAATACTGCTACTGTTAAGCCCTCTGGTAACATTCAAAAGCACAAAACACTCATTACCAAGAAGGTTGTCACAGGCATACCCCGGAAAAAATCCAGTGCTGATAAAAGTGAACTGACACCTTCGACTGCCTCTCAACCTTCATGTAACAGGATGACAACAAATGGAAAAAACAAATATGAAAATGACAAAAGTGAAAAGGAGGATGTGGCCAAAGATGTCAGAGAGCAGAATATATAAAATATAATATGAAAGAATCTTACAGATGGAACAAAGACATTTTAACAACAAAATGTTTACAACCATTGGAAATGACTATGACACCCACTGGACTCCCTTCCTTTGCATGGATATCTATGCCAAAACTGTCCATGATTACTTGAGTCTAAAAGTTGGTAATAGAAATTTGGCTCATTCAGCAGGGGACCGTTTTGACTGTGCTCAGGAGCCAGGATGCCTTTCGAATGTTTGTGGGGATGGGTTCTGTGTTCTGAAAGACACACTAGTTGATGCTTTAAATTAACTTGCAGATAGTTCTGCTATTCAGTGTCTTGAATAATTGTTATATCACTGTATTACTTACCTACTTATTTCTGATGATAAAAACAGTTTTAATCTTATTATTTTAAGAAATCATCATTTGGGTTATTGACTTTTTATACTCTTTTTTTTACTCTTCAAATGGGTTGTTTCTTAGTCTTTATAATGAGTAACATTGTATTAATGTTAAGTCATGCTAAGTCTTGCTAGCGTAGAATACTTGACAAATCCAAGAGACAATGTTAGTTTCTGCAGCCACCTATAAATATAGATCTGCATGAGTGTTTCTCCACGATTAAGCATGTTGGAGGTGTAATATTCTCATCGAGTATCTGTAAAGGTTCTCAGTCATCCAAGTCATGGTTATCTCAAAAAGGTTCTTTTATCCAAAGCAATTGGACTTTGTTTCTTGACGACGTTTCACCCCTCCATTCCAGAGGCTTTTCTCAAGTCTCTCAAGCTTTCTCCCTGTTCACTAGGCTTTAAAAGACAAACTACAGTCATTATATGGCAATTTTTACACAATACACAAAAACTCACTGTGACCTAAGTTCCATGCAAATCCAACCACATATAAGTGTGTTTGAGTATCAGCATTAGAGTAGTATCACTTGCACAGAAACACGTAGAACATTCAGTTTTGATTATATCATTCAAATACTTTGTCTCAGCCTGCCATATTTATAATAATGCGAAAAACCTTATGTTGTTTGCACACTGTAACAGACCCTTTACAAGTTAATCCCTTTAACCACAATTCAGTTCTCATTAGTTTTAAGGAGTGAGCATGTCTGTTTGTAAGACAGTAGCATCATAAATTAAATGATTACACTTCTTTGTGGTTTTCCTTTCTTTTGATGATGAACTTCAATGTATATTCTGTAGTAGTAGTAGTAGTAGTGGTAGTTCACATAATTTATTAATTGAAATAATAAAAACTCCTGCGTTCATTGTACTGATGATGTCCTATGTATGCAATCTAAGCTGTTTTTTATTAAATCTTTTTTCTGCATATTTTTATTTTTGAATGGGCACTTGAAAAAGGGGTAGATGATCTTTTATGTTTTTGTGTATGCTTCATACGTTTTTTACAGTTCAACTCTCAATCTTTATCATAAAAAATATCTAAGTTGGATGTAAGACGGCTCAGAATATTCTAAATGAATAGATGGCATCACACATTTCACATGTCCTTGGCTGTTTCCTACTTCTGTTTACATTTTGCAGTGGCGGTTGTCTGTTGTTGCCGAGACATTCACCCTCAACTGTGTCACAACTATTTGTTACTAAGTATAAGTCCATTCGTGTATATTTAGCATGTAATTAAAATGTTAGTTACTTACACTATACTTTATGCATAATGAAAGAATGTTTTTACTACACAGAATTTAACATCTCCCATAATTCGTATGCATAATGCTTGTAGTGTATAAATAAACTGCATGCAAGACATTGCTATAACTCATTTTACCTAAAGGCCAAACGAATAAAGACCATGTGTACTTCAAGTATGTCTAAAATATTGACTTATTTGATTGTGCTGTAAAATACATTTATATAGTATCAGTTTTAATCATCTTTTGGGTTGAATGTAAAAGTAGGATTATGGCATGAGAGAGTGGACTTTAGTAAAAATCTCCCAGATTAGCACAAACTGTCAAAACAGGCGGATTCGCTCAGTACGCTTCCTCCTTTCTTTTTTTATGTAAGAATGTCATTTTTTTGGTCTATGTTCTAGTAAAACTGTATATTACCTTCTGCATCATTTTCTGGTTTAATTGAAATCATTAAGGAATCTGTTTTTCATATCCTTATCTTATTTAGTTGAAGAAGCTCACAGCTCTCCATAGGTAAATGAACACTAGGTAAAGAAAGAAAAAATGACAGTCACATGTGTCACATCAGTGACAACAGTCACATCAGTGTGCTGTCTGAAGCTGTAAATACAGTAAAGAGAATGTATTCTGGGGGTTTATGAGCTTTATTACTCATTAACCATAATTATGAAGTCTGAGCTTGTGTTTTATGTGTTTTTGTCATGTGCCCCGTTTACCCATATAAATAATAAGTATACATAAAAAACTAGAAAACACTAACAACAAAACTAGTTCAAAGACCCTACAGCTAGTGTGAAATGTTTTGTTCTGCTATTTGAAACATGCTGTAATAAGTATAGATTTTGTTTTTAAGAAATACTAGATCGGTGGAGTCAGAGCAGACCTGTATTGAATAATATGCCGTATGTTTCTGAAGACATAAACTGATACCTAATATTTTTGAGACCTTAATGTTTCACAAATATTTTCTGGTTTTGGCTAAACGGCAAGAACGTAACCTGCTCTAATGACAAAAAGGTCAGGCATGATACGATGTGATACAATATGATGTGTGCTACGTAGTTAGCAGGTATAGCCTTGCCTAGTCTAAGCTGAGGATTTCGAATGTACAGTAAAATGTTTCTGTTCTCGTCAATTAATTACAAAAACCTATACATATATCAAACATTCACTGTCATTATCTGCCTACCTGATATAGAGACTTTGCTTGATGCTGATAAAATAGTTTTAGAAGTAAGTAGTAATGGTCAATAGTAAATCAATGGTAGTAATGATAGTCTGTGTTATGTGTTATAATAGCTACATAGTTCAGTTAATAACATTTGAAAGGTCTGAATTCATTTCTTAGAAAGCCAAAGTATAGATCTTTACTATACCATTTAGAAGTGTTTATTTTCTTATGTTTACGTTTTTATTGGTGAAATATTAAAGCTGCATTTTAGGACAAAAAAATAAACTTTCAATGTTCATTTCAGTTAAATATTTAATATAGGAGACACACACAGTGATATGATGAAACAAAGTTTATTGGATTTACAAAAAGTGTGCAATAATTGTTTAAACTAAATTAGGTAGATTAACAAGGTTGCCCAAACTAGTATAAGAACCAACATCATTACTTTGGGGAGATGGTCTGATGTGTCCAATGCTCTTTTCACTCAGGAGGAAGAGTCTATGCTGCAGGACGTCTATCTTCTGGAAACTACACATATGGAGCCGTTGAACTTAGAGGCAGATAAAAAGTTCAAACAACAAAATGTCACCAACAACAATTAGTAAATATGCATTTATTCTGCTGTACGAACACAAAAGAGTGAAGCGCGTGGCGTCCTGTTAACTTGAACGATGAACCTTTCTGTCATGACTAATTCGTGCAAAGCAATAAAGGTGTATACATGGTGACGTCCTTCTTTATTTCAGTGTGATTATTATAGTACGTACCTTCATCTCAGGTGGTGAAAAACTGAGCAATCAGATGAACAATTGTTCTGCAGTAAAGTTCTGAACGGTATTATGTCTTGTTTGGCATATCTGCCAACAGAAGTACTGATGTAGGGCTGGGAATAGGTAGAATTTCTCCAATTCTATTTTTAAATCTGTTGAACAATTCGCTTCAGATTTTTTACACACGGGTGATGTTGAAGCAGCAATCTCTCTGCTTCTCCTAGTGGTGGGCCCGGGGTAAAAGTCAGAACGAGACGAACTGTTACACACTTGTTACAGATGCATCTGGAGATCAAGTACAAAGCACACCTCACAGGATCTGAAGAGAAAACCAACCGTTACCTTACATAGAGTCAGATCTGTGTGTGTGTGTGTGTGTTACAGTACAAGTATTTTTGTAAAGATATGTTTCATTATTCAACCACAACAGTGGGAGGATTTTGTCCTCACTCTTGTGGTTGAATAATGAAATCCAGACCTAACCCACAAACACTAGAAATCAGAGAGAAATAAATTCAGCATCACACCAGACAAGTGAGCTACATTGCCGTCTCTTGTTTCCCTGTATCCTGCAGAAAGGCTGCGGCTATCATCTGGACTTGCTAATCGTGGCAATAATGCTCGGTGTGTGCTCTATTTTGGGCCTGCCGTGGTTCGTGGCTGCGACCGTCCTCTCTATCCCCCTTGTTAACAGCTTGAAGGTGGAGTCTGGCTGCTCTGCTCCAGGAGAGCAGCCAAAGTTTCTGGGCATTCGGGAGCAGCGGGTCACTGGAATCATGATTTTTGTCCTAATAGGTTGTTCTATTTTAATGACTTCAGCGCTCAAGGTTTGTTTCTTCTACATACTTTTTGTGTCCTGTTAGAAAATGTCACGTTAGCCTCCTTTCCCGTTGTGTCAGTTGAATAATTCAATTCAATTCAGTTCAATTTTATTTATATAGCGCCATTTTACAACAACACAAGTCATCTCAAGGCACTTTACAGTGTAAGGTTTAAGACCTTACACATTATATCAATATATATAGATGGTCACTTATCAAGTCATTGACTAACAACAATTTAGATGAGAGAGATCTGATATTTAAAAATCAACATTTCATTTTTCTGATTTTATTCTGTTCAGTAAGAGGAGTGGTTTTTATTTTTATTAGGTTCTTATCATTCACTCCTCTTGTGTTCATTTTTGATTTATATAATTTAGCTGGACGGGGAGCAGACACAGTCTCTATGGGGTGCTGATA
>JAUMTR010000013.1:9698789-9768241 GCA_032270685.1 Microctenopoma stevenorrisi | reverse complement strand
CAAAGTAGGATGGATGCCATCTCTCCTAATCAGCCCAGGTTTTCTCCAAAACGTCTTCCAGTTATCTATGTAGCCCATGTTGTTATCACCTAGACAGCCAGCGATTAAGTGACGACATGCGGCTAAACAATGCATTACCTCTGTACTTTATAGTTCATTCCTATGCCAATCCTGTATGGAGCCTTTCTCTACATGGGTGTTTCCTCCCTCTAAGGCATTCAAGTAAGGCTGTACTCTTCTGGTCTTTGAAGATAATGTGCCACTTAATTCTGAACAGTACAGCAGTCATGAGCTATTGGTAAAGGTATAATTTAAGCGCCCCCCGTTCTGAATAATGTATTTTATTTTTTCCCCTTTGCTCACCACTGTCTTACTTCCCTCTGTGTGTCTCATTCCTCTCATGGTCTCTGCAAGTTTTCGACAGAATCAAGCTGTTTGGCATGCCCGCCAAACCTAGTGCAGCTCACCTGTTTAGTATTGCTCTGGGTTATCAAGGTGTCTGCAGCAGCTGTGGTGTTTCCCATGATGGTAATGACTTACTTCAATTCTGTTACTTATCATCTACTACAGGAAACAATAAAGCCTTACCCACTCAACTGTCACACTTCAGTACAGGGGGAATAAGCTTTAATAGCATGAGATAATACACAATCAGGCGTTTAAACTGAGCTTCACTCGAGTGAAGGGATTTCGTTCATATCTAAAATGGATGTGAGGTGTTAATGACAGTTCAGTGACAGTAAGCATCAGCTTTTACGGTTATAAGCGGTTATGACTATTACAGTGCCAAAAGCTACCATGCCACAATGAGCATTAGTATCATTCTACAAGCGGTAAAATGTTGAAGTTTAAAACGTAATGAGCACCCAAACTGTTAATGGTTCAACATATTGATTATCTGAAACTCTATTTCAAATAATTGAACATAACACTTGTACATGTATGACTTTAAGCAATTCATTGTGAGTGACATGACATTATACAAAGATGATCAAGATGAGAGTAAATGTATGCAGGTTGATTATTTTTATTAGGTTTTTTATACCATTCTTCTAGCCAACATCTTTGCAAAAGATAGAATCGGATTTCTAAATAGCCTTTGTGGCTTCTGCAGGAAACTATTAGCATCTAAAGTGGGTGGAGCCTTTTATTAATTATTAATAAGAGTTAATATTCATTATAGCCTAACATCACTTTTACGTATTGTGGCCATTGAATGCTGAAGGCAGTGAACACAAGGCTGATGGCAAAGTACTGATTATTCCTGCAATTCCATCTCACAGCAATGATGTTTGTGCCAAACCCACTTCATGGTACTTTATGGTTCACATATTGTTTGTATTAAGACAGTGACTAAAGAAATGTAATTATTGAATTGCCAATTTTAATATAACAGAAACAAAGTGGCAAAAAATGTCTTATTATTTTTAATATAAAAATGTTTTTTAAAAAGTCATCCACCAACTGATGTAAGTCAGTATATAATGAAATGTAATCTGTGACTGAAACCAGAACACAACCTCATTCATGGCAACAAGTGGACTTACAGATTGCCTATTTTAATGACCAGTAAATCAAGAATGATTCTGCAGATTCTGCCGGTTGCTCAGCAACGTGACATCAACCTCCTTGCTAGACTGCATTAGGGTGGAGGGTCAGAAGTTGGCGAGTCTTGCAAGCTGGGTAATAATATGTGGACATGTTATACTGTATGTGAGAGGATGTCTACTTGGTTTGGGCTCTCACTACTCTGGCATGTATGGAGGAGCATGATGAAAAACAATTCAGAGAGAAATCTGAGAATGCCACCCATAACAGTTCTGTAATTTTATTTGCTAGATAGATGGAAAGGAAATCCCATTAGGTTAGGTAGTGCGAGTTCCTCTCTATCTCCCCGACGTGCTGATAGACAGAAACACAGACAGACAGACACACCCACCCCAACACACACTGACTTCTTAACTACTACATTTTACACACTTAAACATATACACGTGCCCTGTTTTAACTAAACCACCCCCTCAGTAACTCACAACAGTCCACCCCGTACTTTACACATGTCTTTACAATAAAGATTTAAAAAAACAACATTATAGATGCTTCAACTATTTAAGAACATAGAAATCCCTGATCATTCATATAATAGCAGTTTGTATGTTTTAATGGATAAGTTATTACATGCATGTCTATGTACTGAAATACAGAACAATCAATTTCCAAGCTACTTTTTTTATTGCACTACACATGTAAAAAAAATGAAATAGTTCATTTGCAAGTGAACTGCTTGTATTATTGGGCATGGCTCTTCAATCAATAATGGTCTGTACAAACCACAATGGATATAGCCATTAGAATGTTATAGCAGTGTCCCAGGGGGTACATATTCCACAGTATTTCCTCTAATAGGTTTTTAGATGCATTCTTTGTAAGTGCAACAACACATGCAGTTTGCAGGCTCTTTACTAAGAATGCATTACACTTTCGTTATATCCCATGCAAATATTCTGACAGTGTAATATAAAATATAATTTGTTACATTTGGATTAATAAATTAAAACATAATTATTTGTATGAATTATTAATAATTGATATTATTTAACATGTCTATTTATATGGTCAAACTGTGAACAAAAGTGTGTGGTTCAGCACACAGACATTTAGCATTGCTACACATGCTCAGGGCTCGATACCAACCTGATTTACTCTTCCATTGATGTGTGCTGCAGAGAGTAATGATTATGTGCCAGGGTCAGTTCTAAATAGTATCTGACAAGGCATGGAAAGGTCTCTCCTGGAACAGTTGCACCCATGTTGGACACTAGCTGCTCCTGCCATAGAACTAACACTGCAGACATTAAGAGTTCATACTTAACAGTCAATGCATGGTGTTGCATAACTTTGGGCCAGCAATAAGCCTGTCACTGACTGGGTGGAAATATATTTCCACTGCACATGGCAAACTTTGTAAAGCAGTTTAGGTGAGAAACTGTGCACATGTGCATTTTAAATAATATTTTAAGCTAAGCCTATGGGCTATTAAACTGCAACAGGTACGGACTTGCATGAGAAAATATGAAGGCCAGCAGTGACACCAAGCCTGCTGACCACAACTTTACAACTCTCAAAGTAAAAGCCGCTCAGTTCCCTAAAATAGTTTACATATATTCAAATTAGATTCAACTTACTTTACTTTGCATTATCTATATTCAATCCAAAATATAAATATGCCATCTCGCAAAGTCATGGTACATGGTACTCGTACCTACATGACGATGATGAATATTAGTATTTTTAAAATACTGTTGTTATTGTTTTAGATTTTCTAATGGGGTGACGGTGCCATCTAGGGAAACAAGGCAAAACTCGTGCTATTCAAATGTAAAGATGGCGCCCAATGCTGTTTTGAGTTGCCCTGAGTTTTGTCTGTCAGTTTGCCTACATGGCTCAGACACGCCAAAACCCTTTTCCAGACATTGTCCATAAAGTGCGCCGAAATAAATTTGGGGGGCGTCATTAACAGAACAGAAGTATGGTTTATAATGTATCGTATTTAGATGTCAATATTACTAACAGAATCCGAATATAAACGCAAGCGGTGCCTGTAAGGATAATCTAAGGGGGGAGTGACCCTAACACTTGTCGTTACTAAGTTACCTGGCAACGCTAAGAGTTGGAGCAAGATGGCGTAAACGTAGCGAAAACTGATACGATGTCGCTCGAGTATTCATACTAAAAAAATTGATAGCTGGTTATTTTCAATATAAAAATACCGTTTGCAAAAAAACGTCTCAGCCAGTATGGAGGATGACGAGACAACGCTGGTGAGCGAACATGTTTTAATGATTGGGCAGCAACCAGGGCTCCAGATATAAGCTAGACACTCTCACGGTTTGACTTAGCGTTTACTGTTACCTAAGTGAGTGTTACAGTTTAGCTTGTTTTGATCTTGGCAAGACGAGAGATTGAGTTAGTCAAACGTGAGAGGCTTGTTCTAAGAGATTTCTAAACAAGCAGCTGTCAACAGTTAGTAACGGATCGCTATAGCTGTTGGTTGAAACGGCTAACATTTATGATGAGCTAACATTAACGCTACTAAAGCTACACACTGGCTTCTCTTTTTAAAGATACATTTCTGCTGTTGTCTACAGGCTTTGATCAAATACTATTGCTACGAGAAGTATTTCAGTCATGCTGCAAACGCCGCTGCAGCTGCCCAGAGGAAATTCAGCAATGATCCCATCTACAGTTTTTTCCATGCGTACGGTACACTAATGCAAGGTGAGCGTGTACGAATAAAACAGTTCTACCGACGTTACCGTCTTTTTACAACTTTTCTGGTTTGCAGCAGATCAAATACAAGAAGCTGTAGTGGAGTTGGACGCAATAAGGAACAATAGAGATGTATCTCTCTGCACTTTGATGGCCCTCGTTTATGCTGAGAAAAAACAGACAAACCCAGGTAAGCAGAAGAACTTTTTTTCATCAAGAGTTGATTGATCTGACTCGTTGAAACACTTGATAATATTCTAATAAGCATCTTATTATTAGACAAGGAAGTCATTCAAGAACTTGATTCTAAAGTCAAGGAGGACCGCAAAACTGCATCTCCCAAGAGTTTATACTATGCTGGTACACTTCTTTGGCTCATGGGGCGAAATGAGAAGGCAAGGGAATACACAGAGAGAATGATCAAACTCTCCAATGGGTCTAAAGAGGTGAGAGTTTATTTGATGCCACATATTTCAGAAATGCCATGTACATAAATGAATTGAATTGTCATTATATTGATTGGTTGATTTGTTTTTCAGGGAATAATCCTTAAAGCCTGGATTGATGTGACGTCTGGCAAAGATGTCTATGCCAAAAAGGCTGGAAAATACTTTGATGAGGCACTAAAAGAGAAAGCAGATGCTTTTGCATTGATGGGAAAGGTGAGTTAAAAAGCCCACAACTGAAAATGTTTGTATTTTGTGTAATTTTATTATTTATGTGATAGTTCTGATAGTGGCAAGGCTGACAACATACATGAAAAGAGAGAGTGACATGCAAGGGTACCTAATGTGTCCGTATTTTACTCATTGCTTTATTTAATGTGTGTGTTCATTCACCTTATAGCCTTGGAGATATTGCTTCCCCCATTTTTCATAACAGTTTCATTTCCCCAGAAAGTATGAAGAATTTCTAATTAGTAGACACAGGCTTAAAGTTGTTGCTCAATAACTTATCAAATGATACAATTTACTTGATGTTCTGTCTGTCCTAGGCACAATACTATGAATATCGTCAAAACTACTCTGGAGCATTGGAAATGGTTAACCAAGTCATTGTTAGTTTCCCTGGATTTTTGCCTGCTCTGAGCAAGAAGATGAAGCTGTTGCTTAGCCTTCAGGACTGGGAGCAAACCATAGATGCAGCTCATAGGTAAAGTTCCTCAAATCCAAAAATCATAGTCTAAAACGAAGGAAAAGTGCAACTTAAGTTGCACCAAGTTTGGAGCTGCTGTGGTGCCTCAGAGAGATGTTGTAAAGTGGGAGGGGTGCAAGAAGCATACAGTATAATTGGTATCTTTGATAGCCCTCACAGTTCCTTTTAGTTTTAATGTTATTTGTCTGGGAACACAGTACTGCAGATATAGATATTCTATTACAACCAATCAAATGAATTCGAGCACATGAAATGTAAGAGATGGACTTCATTCACAGTACAGTGTGTCATGTTTCAGGCTGTTACAGAATGATACAAATAACCCAGAGGCCCTACGGATGCTAGCTCTGCATTCTTTGTGTAGAGATGGAGATATTAATGAGGTAAGGTTACCACATTTTCACATGTTCTTACTTTCATCCTTCCCTCTATCAGTAATAGTACTGTTGTTGTATCTCCATTGGCAGTCAGTAAAGCAGCTTTCAAGCCTCATCAACAGTTTGAATATTCTGGAACCACACAACCCTGAGCTTTTCTACAGGATGTCTCTAGCTTTTACCCGTGTTGTGAGTTTCTTATTGTTCTTTTTACATTCCTGGTACAGTTTGGTCTTCTGCTAAAAATAACCTTTCAAAGTATTTTGTTATTTACAACTGCTGTTTTTCTTGTTTTCTGAAAGTGTGGACGAAATGAGAAAGTGATTGAGCAGACATTTAGAATGGTTGAAAGAGCATTCTCTATGGCATCAGGCGACTCAGATTTAGCCACAGAGTTGGGCTACCAGATGGTCCTTCAGGGCAAAATCAAGGAGGCTATGAAGTGGTATAAGACCGCCATGACTTTGGATGAGACCAGTGTTTCGGCTTTAACTGGTAACATGTTACACTGGTCTATCTGTTGTCTGTACTTGTGGTCCATGCACATGTTTTAGTTCTACAGAGATTGCTTTTTTTTTCAGGCTTAATTCGTTGCCAGCTGATAGAGGGCCACCTAGAGGACGCAGAACAACAGTTGGAATTTCTCACAGAGATTCAGCAATCTATTGGAAAATCAGGGGTGATGTCTTTTAAATAAATGTTAACAGATGACAAGAAGAAGTGTGTAAAGTAAAAGAATCTATTTACTTTATTTCATTGAATTTTGGTTTCTTTTTCTTACCCGATTAGGAGCTGCTTTACCTGCGCGCCGTTCTTGCAGCAAAAAAGCACCGGGCCCAGGAAGACGTCATTAATCTGCTCAACGATGTCGTGGACACACACTTCTCTACACTGCAGGGTCTGCCTCTGGGGGTGGAGTACTTTGAGAAGCTCAATCCTGACTTCCTGTTGGAGATTGTCAAAGAGTATCTTGCACTGTGTCCTGCTAGGGTACTGGGAGATTCATTCATAACAGAGTGTCTGTTGGTACTGTTGTATTTTTATGTGCAATCATTTCTTTACATTTTTTAAATATCACTGTTCTTGTTTTAGCCTCCAGCACAGGGCCAGCCTTCCGCTCCTCTGCTCCAACACAGCGCCACACTGTTGGATACTGTGCTCAAATTTGTGCCAGGTCTCCTTCAAGGGATATTTCTGCAAGCCAAAGTCAGATATCAGTCTGGTGAGAACATTTCAAATATCTTATATTATATAGTCTTTTTTTTTATTCCGGGTTGCTTCTGTATTAGACTGTGTTGATGCTGTGGTCATTCAGGTGACACTGATGCTGCCCAGAGTAGTCTACACCATTGTTTGGAACAGTGTCCTTCTCATGGGGATGCGCATCTGCTAATGGCTCAGATCCATCTGCTGCAGGGAAACTTCAAGTTGTGTTCACAGTCTCTTGAACTCTGCCTCAGCCATAACTTTGAGGTAAGATCAAACACAAGATGTCAGCAATATTAGCTGCTAATTCTTGTAGAGACAACATGCGTTCAGGCTCCTATTTGGCCTGTTGTAAAGTTTGCATGTGCACTGTAGCTCTGCCACCTTTAGCTGTACAAATGACCATGGAAATATAGTTATTGCTATTACTATTACCTCCTGGTAGTACATGTCCAAGATGATCATGACTTCTTTCTAATTCCAGATTCGAGCACATCCTTTGTACCATCTAATCAATGCTCAGGCCATGAAGAAAATGGGTGAGCTGGCAGAGGCTATCCAGACATTGCAGGTGGCCATGAGTCTCCCAGGTGTCCGCAGAGCTGCATCTTCAAGCAAGTTGAAAAGCAAGAAGACTGAGCTGAGCCCTGCTGACTGTGTTTCTATTTTTCTGGAGTTAGCTGAGGCTCTGTGGCTTAATGGAGAACAGGTAAATCAGTTTGGACTATTTTAGTACTACTTACTTTTAGGTTTGCCACATATACAGTGCTGGGAAACTTCTTGTTTAGTCACACTTAATTTAGTTCACCAAACTAATTTTAATATTATACAAAGATAATCTAAGTAGGGCTAAGGCCCTATGTGGAAAAATACTTTTTCACAGTACGTTCTTGAATAAAAAGGAAAAGATAGTATATATTTATAAACACTTATGGATAAATTTAATATTTCAGCATGAAGCAGCAAAGGTGATGCAAGATGCCATCAATGAGTTCTCAGGCACTCCAGAGGAGCTACGGGTCACTATTGCCAATGCCGACCTGGCCCTGCTGCGTGGCGACACTGAGCTGGCACTCAGTATGCTCAGAAACATCACACCCGAACAGCCCTACTACATCCAAGCTAAGGAGAAAATGGCAGACATATATCTGAACCACAGAAAAGAGAAACGTCTGTATACAAGTTGTTACAGGTGAGCAGCATTTAGATCCAAATGAACAAAAACCCCACGTCTACTGTAAATGTAATGTTTGTGATGGCACAATAAATATTTTCTATTTGAAACCTCTCGCATTGTAAATGTTTTAACAGAAATATCTGATAGATTAATCAAATACACAACTTCTCATCTGAGACTGTATTAGGATTTGAAAGACCACAAACCTAAAGCAAATCCAATTACATTTCAACTACAGCCATTTGTGCAGTAAAGTGGAATATGCACAATTTGCTCCAGTTTCCTCTGGTGGTAGTACTGTTCTTGAACAGATGTAGTGACGCATGATTAAAACTCAGCTCAGTAGAGACATACATACATAGACATACATCATATTATGCATATATAATGATGTACACAAAATGTTATGTTGCATCTCTGTCTTTTTTCCAGAGAAATGGTGGAGAAACTGCCCAGCACCCACACATATCTCTTACTAGGTGATGCATACATGCACATACAAGAAGTAAGTGGGAGATGTGGAACTCCCGATGTGTTCAGGTTTTAGCTAACTTAGAACCCCTATTCACCCACAGCATGGTGGCTCAGAGGGAATCATCAGTAGTTGTTATTATTAGTAGTAGTAGTTTGCGACATCCTTGTTTATATTTACATAATTTTGTAAATATTTACATGTATTTGACTGCCTGAATAACATTTACAAAACTTTCATAACACATTGTGAAACCACTTATCTTCGCCTATTTATCCTCAGCCAGAGAAAGCCAGTGAGGTTTATGAACAAGCACTAAAGAAAAACCCCAAAGATGGTGCTTTAGCCAGCAAGATTGGGAAAGCCCTGGTGAAGACTCACAACTACATCAAGGTTTGTGTTGTAGACTCATTTAAAGATAAACAACACTCACATACAGACAAGGTTTGTGTTGACACCAGCCTGATGTCACGCAGGCAATAAATTACTATGAGGCTGCGCTGAAAACAGAGCAGCAGAACTTCCTACGCTATGATCTGGCCGAGCTGCTGATGAAGATGAAGCTGTATGAGCGCAGTGAAAGAGTGCTGCAAGAAGCTCTGGCACATGAGCCAGGTACGTAAAACATAGTGTAGCGTGGCAGTATTTCCATTCACACAAAATGAAAAAAGAATAGGTGAATCTACTCACAGTTTGTGCCCCCTACTGCAGCAAAAAGAAATGAATCTCTTTATATGTTTTACTATATGTATTGATTGATTTTACTTAATTGTGTTTAACTTCTTTCTAAATTCACTTTTCCCTTTGGATCTACCCAGTAAATGAACTTCCAGCACTCTCAGATAATTGCCGTTATCTGGTCCTGCTGGCAAAAGTCCAAAACAAGGTTGACAAAACTAATGAAGCATCACTTTCTTTGCAAAGTGTAAGTACTTATATCTAGCTTAATGAGACTTTTTCATGTTTCCATATATTGGATATTGAATATTGAATATTTTGAGCAAGAAAATAAATCAAATGATGCTCTTTGGTATTCAGTATCTCAATAATAATTTGACTTTGTTGCAAAGATATGGACATTGCTATTTCTATGATTACATTTTTTGTGTTTGATGTTCATAGGCTCGGGATGTGCAGGCCAAGGTGCTGAAGCGAGTGCAGTTGGAGCAACCTGACGCCGTCCCCATGCAGCGACAGCTTGCAGCCGAGATCTGTGCTGAGATCGCTAAACACTACACAAGTCAGAGGGTCTATGAGCGAGCAGTCAAATTCTACAAAGAAGCTCTTGTGTATTGTGAGACTGATCGCAAGGTCAGTGCTGCTGAATCAAAAACGTTCTGTGTACTCACTGCAGCTGTGGTTAACAAGCAGTTGCATCCCCGTATTTAAAAATTCTTAGTTGTTGATAGTTTTACTTAAGGAAGAGATTAGATCTGTCCTGCATTATCTGACAAATGAATGAATGCACACCGTGTTCGTAGGTGATGCTGGAGTTGGCACGGTTGTACCTCACTCTGGATGAGGTTGATGCCTGCCAGGAGCAATGCAGCATCATTTTGAAGAATGACCAGTTTAATGAAGATGCAACTCTGGTTTGTTCTGTACTTTCTCCTGCTATAACCTTTTTTCAAACTAATATATAGAACTATTATTTTAAATACTGTATGTTTGTCTTTAGATGATGGCTGACATTATGTTCAGGAAGCAGGAGTATGAACAGGCAGTTTTCCACTTTCAGCAACTCCTGGAGCGCAAACCAGGTGAAACCAGAGCACGCTTTGCAATTCTGTTCTGAATGTAAACATGAACGCATAATAATTTATGCCTCATATTTCAGACAACTACCCAACTCTGTCACGTCTTATTGACTTGTTAAGGAGGGCGGGAAAGTTGGAAGAAATCCCCAAATTTCTTGAAATGGCAGAAAAGCATTCTTCCAGGACTAAGCTTGACCCTGGGTTTAACTACTGTAAAGGACTTTATCTTTGGTACGTTTACAGTAGTTATTCATATTAGGGCAAGTTTCATTTAGTACATTAAGTAAATAAAATTGTGTTTGGTGTTCAGGTACACAGGAGCGCCTAATGACGCTCTGCGACACTTCAACAAAGCACGGAAGGACAATGATTGGGGTCAAAATGCAGTGTACAACATGATTGAAATCTACCTAAACCCTGACAATGACACCATGGGGGGAGAAGTATTTGAGAATTTAGACGGTGAAATTGGGTGAGTGGCAGGAAGAGCACAGTGTGTATACTGTATCTATATATATATATATATACATATACTGTATATATCATGGTGGTTTAAACCACAGACTTACTTATAGTGCTTACATTTGTCTCTCATCAGGAACTCCACAGAGAAGCAGGAGTCAGAGCAGCTTGCCGTGAGAACGGCTGAGAAACTGCTGAAGGAGTTGAAGCCTCTGACAGCAGGAGGACACACACAGATCCGCATCCTGGAGAACTACTGCCTTCTGGCAACTAAAGACAAGGCCAATGTAGAGAAGGCCCTCCGTGTTTTCACAGAGATTGCAAACAATGAGGTAAAGTAAACTCCAGATGGTGCACATGCGTTACATCACTCTCTCCTGTATAAATATACCAACACCAGAAGCTGCACATTATTCCAGGCTCCGTCTTAATGTCAGTCATCCACTTGATTATAAACAGCAAATTACATAGTGTCAGGATGAATTTAATACAGTACAGTATTTAATGTCGCCGTACCGTTTGGATTACTTAGACATTATGGACCTAAGTAATGTTAGTGTGGTTTTAGTGTTAACAAAGCAAAGTGGAATCGTCGGGGGAGGTGTAAGATTATTCATCCAGAATTCTTTGGTTGCTCTCAGAAAGACCATGTCCCAGCTCTGTTGGCCATTGCGACAGCTTATATGATGCTAAATCAAACTCCCCGAGCCAGGAACCAACTCAAACGCATAGCCAAGATGAACTGGAGCATTGTTGACGCAGATGAGTTTGAGAAGAGCTGGCTGCTCTTGGCAGACATATACATCCATTCAGGGAAGTATGACATGGCTGGGGACCTCTTAAAGAGATGTCTCAATCATAACAAGGTCTGTACTGAAAATATTGTCTGCTTAAATACTGCTTAAATGTTTTTTCCCTCATTATATCTGATTTATTTTTTATTTAATCATACTTTCATTTTTTGTGATAACAATTGCACTTTTTCCACAGTCATGCTGTAAAGCGTATGAATATCTGGGCTACATAATGGAAAAAGAGCAGGCTTTCCGTGATGCAGCACTCAACTATGAACTGGCTTGGAAATATGGCGATCGAACTAACCCAACTATTGGTATGTCAGCTGAATTTTCGTATCCTTCTTAAAAGAACTTAAGAGAATTATATTTTAAAATGTCTGTTTTTATTTCAGGATACAAACTTGCTTTCAACTACTTAAAGGCAAAAAGGCACGTCGATGCTATAGATGTGTGTCACAAGGTGAGATGCTTGAATCTTTACTGTAGAAGAGCTTGAAAATGTTTTTATCTCGTGAATCATTTTTACTTTTTTTCACAGGTTCTTGCTGCTCATCCAGATTATCCAAGAATGAGAAAGGACATCCTGGACAAAGCTCGTACTGCCCTGAGACCTTAGCGGATGATGTTTGTGTTTGTGTGAAAGATAAATTGCACAATTTCTGTAATTAAAGACTTACTTTGATTGGATCCAGTTTGGATGTTTGGCTTGCTCTCTGGAGTTTAAATAATGTACAGTTATTTGTAATATTTCTTTAAACCTCGGAAACACAATCCTCTACATAAAGTTTAAGTATGAATATTTGGTTATTGTTAAACCTGAGAGGAGTGCAGAAACCACATTCAACAACAATAACTTAAAGAATTGGATTCTTTCTTTTATTGCAAACACCAAACCTGTAAAAATGTAATACCCCCAAAGATTTTGGAACAGAAATACCAGGTCATAGTGAAAACAGACACTGTTTATACTGGAATTACAACATTTAAACTTTGTTTCTCTAAACAAATGTGCTTCCTGTATTTGTTAAGAAAACTTTCAGACATGACGTAATTATGTTGATTTCCTTCTGTTTTAAAAGGAAAATCAGTGCTGAAATGTTTTATCTTCCAATATTTTGATATAAAAATGGTGTTTAAAACGGACTCATTCAGATATGATGGCGCCACTTGTCTGATTGTCTTCTCTTGTAGTTTTTACTTGCATCAGAATAAACAGAATCACAACTTGCCACACAGATAAACACTGACATGTGTTACTGGAAAGACTGCGGGACCCAGTAAACATTGTATGGTCATAATGAACGGGATCCCTGCCGCGAATAGGAAGTGCTGTGGAGCACACAGCCACCACACTGCGAGTCAAAGGCAGCTCAGACCGCGCAGCAGAGCACGCTGCCCGCGGCTGGACTCCAAGCATCCAACTCTTCATGAAGACTCCGCTCCAGGAAACACGCTGAAGGAAAGAAGGGCTGGAGGAACTACACGCTCCCGCGGTGAGTGTCCGCTTTTACAACTTTCTTCCCCTGGACGAAAGCTCAGATGCGATTCATCGTCGTACGTTTTGCAGATGCTCAATCTCGTGCGCTCTTTGAGTTCCTGCAGGTTTGTAAATGTGAGCTTCGTGTCTGAGATGTGAGCCTGATTGGATGCGGTGTCCTGTGTGCGGGATGTACCGCGTTCCTCTGTTATTTGTAACCCAGCAACTGTCCCGGTGAATGGCCCGTTGAACAAATCCCATTAATGGCATCAGTATTGAACACCGGGACCTTGCTGAGGAACAGACATTCCTTGTTGTTGAGGACACAGGGACCACTTTAGTGTACTCATCTTATGGTCTGTGATAATAAGTGCTTCTATCACAGGGCTTAACTCCAACCAAGGCTGGCTGCTTAATCATCAGACGTGTTTGGCTCGTTTCTGACTCTGCTTTCTTTCTCCTTCATGTTCCAGTTATGATCTTTGACACGCAGAAGTTCCCTCTGCGCAGGCGCGGGAGCGCGTCCCCGCCCTCTACCTGAGAGGTGCGCACCTGGATCCAACGAGACGGAAGTTTTGTGAGGGGAGAACACGGCAAATCTTTTTTTGTCTGAGCGAAACGTTTCGGTCGAGTTCAAACAGCTAGTAGAGGATCTTTCGGGAAAAAAGCAGGATGCCAAACGTCGGACTTTCGTCGGACTCGAGGGATTTTTCCAGCGTTGATCTAGGTAGGTCAGCGATTCATGGTACGAGGTCTGGTTCTATGAAGGAATTCATAACAGGTGATGTTTGTTGATTTCTTGAGCCGGTTTCTAATATGCGATTTGACACAAATCAAAAATAAAGCTTCTGCTTTGATTATAATGTCGTGATACGAAAGACGGTATCACTTACATGTCTTCACCCTAAGTTGTAATGTCCTGATTTCATCATTAAATCTCTGAATATGTTTATTTAATACAGCTGTGTCTTAATTCAACGCCATCCTACCCTCCACTGAAGAAGGATGACTCTTCGCAGAGTGCTCAGAAGGCGATTGCACCCGCTTAAAGTATTGATAGTGGGCCTTATTTTTGTCACATTCATGTTCCTCATACAATGGGAAGTGGGGAACCAAAGCCAACAGGATGACCCATGGCTGAAGGTGATGGCAGTAAAGAAGGACTCCATGCTGGACATGGTGATGGGAGCTGTCAATAACTTCAGAGATGCAATGCCAAAGATGCAGATTCAAGCCCCTGCACACCAACAGGTCCCAGCAGATCGCATGTCCTGTCTGCCAGATCACTACACTGCTGCCGAGCTCAGGCCAGCTCTAGAGCGGCCTCCTCAAAACCCGCTCTCTCCCGGAGCTGCTGGAAAACCTTTCCATACAGACTCGCTGAGCCCTGAAGAGCAGAAGGAGAAGGAGAGGGGCGAAGAGAAACACTGTTTTAACCTGTATGCCAGTGACCGCATCTCTTTAAGCAGGGACCTTGGCGCTGACACTAGACCACCAGAGTACGTCAGTTGTCTTTATTCTTCTGATAAACCTTTTAAAATGATCCATTTTTAACAAAACTAAAATGTTGTTGGCCAAATTATATGCACTCAAATGAATCATGTTATATTCACACAAGCTAGTGGATTTAAATGTTCTCTTGTTGCTATAAAAAGTGGCACCAGTGTATAAGTACTCTACCACTCTGTGATTTAATGGGCTGGCCCACAGTATAACTTGACACACATATAGATTAGTGTAATGCGGAGCTGACTTTTAACCTAAACTAATTCATCATGTTTTTTACATCTAGGGAAAATCTTGGACAGAAACCACAGAGTTGATTGTTCTGACTGGGACTTTGTTTCAGCGTGCATGCCCAGTTACTGCAGCCAGTTCAGGAAGGAGTACTGAGTTATGTTTGGCTAATTACAGTACATCCAAGCACATGTTAATCCGAGTGCGTGCCAGCACAGAGCCAGTACATGACACTGACATAAAGCATGCCTATGTACCGAATATTTTATTAGGGCGAGTTACAAAGTTTCTCCCACTATCACACTCTGATATGGCAGGTTTTTCAAAGGCTGCCACACATGCGGTGTCGCAGCTGAAATGGACACCCCACAGGGGAGAGTCTGCAGATGTAATAACTAGGCTATTGTGCCACTCAGGAACTATACAGGACAGTCAGATCTTTGTGCTCTTTTTTTTCCTTCTTGCTGCAGATGTATTGAGCAAACCTTCAAGCGGTGTCCGGCGTTGCCGACCACCAGTGTAATAATTGTCTTTCACAATGAGGCTTGGAGCACCCTCCTAAGAACGGTGTACAGTGTTCTCCACACTTCCCCCGCCTTTCTTCTCAAAGAGATCATCCTGGTGGACGACGCCAGCGTGGATGGTAAAACTCAGTAGCTCCCTTCCAGACCACACTGCTCTCTTTCCGATTCGATTTCAAGCTGCATTCTGGGTGGGCATGTCTTTGGTGTGCCACAAAACGTGCAAAGTGGATCTTCCGTGGCCCATGAAGTGGGTTACAAAAGGAAGTGGGATACAGCAGGCTGCTAGTGAATACTTCCCTAAGAGGAATTACCTGTGGTTGTGCTTAGAAATTAATCAGAATTCATTCTTGTAAATGGGGTCAAAGGTAGAATGGAGAGATGAGAGTTTTCAACGAGTGTCTCAGTAAATAACTTTAGATGAATTAGATCAGACTATGATAAATGAATTAGACACCTTTGTGTTGCCCTTCAGGTTGCCACTGTCGACGTGTCGACGTGAAGGAAAGGTTTTTATGAATCTGTGGAGGTTTGATTTTACTGTGCATTCACTGACACATTGTTTTATTCAATTTTTTTTTTGCTTAATAAATATACTTTCAGATCGGTTGAAGGATGAACTGGATGAATATTTGAAGCAGCTGCAAATTGTTCGAGTTGTGCGCCAGGGAGAAAGAAAAGGGCTTATAACGGCTCGGCTGCTGGGTGCCTCCGTAGCCACTGGTGACACACTCACCTTTCTGGACGCCCACTGTGAGTCAACACTACGCACACAACTTACACAAATACAAAACATGTTACAAATCACCAACATGCCCACAGCCCAATAATGGCATTTGCTCTTTCTAAAAGTCTAGACAGGATCCCTAAGACTTATATTCTTAAGTTAGCCGTTTCATTGTTAGGGAAGATGTAATGCTGTGTGTGTGTGTGTGTGTGTGTGTTAACAGGTGAATGCTTTAATGGATGGCTAGAGCCCCTGCTTGCCAGAATAGCAGAGAACTACACTGCAGTGGTCAGTCCTGACATAACCACTATCGACCTCAATACCTTTGAGTTCATGAAACCATCCCCATTTGGCCAGAACCACAACCGGGGAAACTTTGACTGGAGCCTCTCTTTTGGCTGGGAGAGTCTTCCAGATCATGAGAAACAAAGGAGGAAAGACGAAACATACCCCATCAAGTAATTTAAAATGTTATGCTATACATATAAAATTCCAGCTTTCTCTAAATGCATGTTGCTTCATGAAAAAATGACATGTAACTAAATGATTCCACAGGACTCCCACATTTGCTGGGGGGCTTTTCTCCATCTCAAAAGAATATTTCTACCATATTGGCAGCTATGATGAAGAAATGGAAATCTGGGGTGGTGAGAATATTGAAATGTCATTCAGGGTAAGCTGTCATTCCGGTTGTGCAAACCTGCTATTTATCATTAAGCCCTTCTAGCCATCAAATCATTCCAGTATGCATAGGTGTCTCTAATGCCATGTTATTATGCATCTGTTCCCTTTTTCATTTACCTGCAGGTGTGGCAGTGTGGAGGACAACTGGAAATTATCCCATGCTCCATTGTTGGTCATGTTTTCCGCACAAAGAGTCCTCACACCTTCCCCAAAGGGACACAAGTGATCGCTCGCAACCAGGTACGGCTGGCCGAGGTTTGGATGGATGAATACAAGGAGATCTTCTACCGACGGAACCAGCAAGCTGCGCAGATGGCGAGAGATGTATGTACTGTGTATGTAGGTGTTAAATGCTGGGTTTCTTGGTATGATCTTTTTGAAATGTTGAAATCACTGACTTTGAAGGAGCAGATGATTGCACCACTGCATTAAAGTTCACTTAAACCTCTTGTGGTCAAATGCAATCTTCCCCATCTGAGACAGGTTTGAACAAATCTCCTGTGAATTACTAACAACCAGCAT
Organism: Microctenopoma stevenorrisi; assembly: GCA_032270685.1. Lineage (NCBI taxonomy): Eukaryota > Metazoa > Chordata > Actinopteri > Anabantiformes > Anabantidae > Microctenopoma > Microctenopoma stevenorrisi. Next base: position 9,750,901 of record JAUMTR010000013.1, on the reverse strand, counting down.
TAGATCCTTAGGGAAGGGTCATGTAGGGAAGTCAGCTCTGGTAAATGACAGGCATTCCTAACATGTGGTCCCATAGGGGCTATAAACAGTTTCCCTTAGGGCTATACCTCAGAGAGCAGGGCAGTCCTCTCCCTTCAGACACGCCAACAGTCAACAGCTTACAGGAATCAATAGTAGTATCAAATTCCTCTTCTTATTCAAAAGCATGAGGTTGCTGCAAATGCTTTTAAATGTGTTGTTACACTAAACTTCAGAAAGAACAGTGATCAGAAACTTGTCTGTAGTTAATTTATTTGCCAAAGGAGTGAGAACCGGAACACAAAGTAAAGGGAGGAGGGCGATGTTCAGTGTGGGATATGTTTTTCTCTCACATTACGCCAAGTTGTTTTTATTTGAAGTGACTGTATTTCTGGAATGTGAGGGTTCAGAGTGTGACTACCTAAATGGCAGCGATAGTCAATTCAGACTACAGTAAAATAACTCTACAAGACATACATGTAGATGAAAGTTGGTTCAGATAACATCCCCAGAAGATACCATCCTAGGTAACTTGGTAATCGACATTTCATGGCAGATGTTTACAGAAATATCTCATTATAAAGGAACTGCTTTCCTCACCTACCTGTCATTGTTTAAACAGAGGGCCTTTGGAGATGTTTCCAAACGCATGGACCTTCGTGCACTGCGGCAATGCAAGAGCTTCTCCTGGTATTTGAAAAACATTTATCCAGAAGTCTTCATACCTGATCTCAACCCACTCCGCTTTGGCTCAGTAAGATCACACAGCCCACCGACCCACCATCACACCCTTTTCCAAACCTCATAGCTCTGTCTAGCCACTGTGGGTTTCCACTTAGGATCTCCAGAGGGTACCGAGCTGTTCCAATTTGACACCACTGAAAGCGCTCCACGGACTAGAGTTGTTTGAACAGCTTGCACTGGATGTCAGTATTTAACTTAGTTTCCTTTCATTAATTTTTGTGCTTTTCCCTTCTCTTTTTTGGTAGGTAAAGAATTTAGCCAGAGACTTATGTCTGGATGCGGGAGAGAATAACGAGGGTGGGAAACAATTGATCATGTACCTATGTCATGGGTTAGGAGGAAACCAGGTCAGTTAGAAAATGTACATTCTATCACTGATTGATAAAAAGTAGAATTTCCCGTAATCACAGCGGTTGGTGTGTTTAATTTCTGATTCCTGTGTCCTGTAGTATTTTGAATACTCCACACATCACGAGATTAGACACAACATTCAGAAGGAGCTGTGTTTGCAAGGGGCAGAGGGGGCTGTGAAGCTGGAGCAATGCCACTACAAAGGCAAGAAGACATTTGTAGGAGCACAGCAAAAATGGGAACTGAAGGAAGTGAGTTTGATCTTTCACATCTTATGTACACTGCTTTTTACCATAGGTTGCCTAAATGAGATGTCTTTCTAGGGAAGTAACAGTTTTGTCTTCTCCTCAAATAGAACCAGTTATTCTACATTCCAGGACTCAACATGTGTCTGACTGCCCATCAAGAGCATCCCTCTCTGGCCAATTGCGACCCCTCCGACAGATACCAGCTCTGGTCCTTTATCTGAGGGTTTCCACTTTACACACAGCGACTCTGTATGCATTGGCATACCAACCAGACTCTACTGTATGCAGATAACATGCAAGTGTTTGGTTTTTGTTTTCATAGATGAACGACAATGAGTTTTAATTTATTTCTCTACATAGAAGAACTGAACATCTGCTGCTGGGAAGTTTCACAGAATAGGAGTGTCACAGCTGGACGGAGGCTTTGAAGCTATGTTCCCAGGCGAACTGAGATCCCTAAAACAATGAAGATACACTGTGTTAAAAAGTGCCTTTTTTGTGTTTTAGATCTTCTCATTGCTAACAAGCTCAGATTAGGTCAATGCATCGCACACAAAATGTAGAAGTTGGTTCATATAAAAACGAATTGTTAAGCACCAAAGAGCCTAGAAGTGAACATCTGAAACACAGAATTATGATGTGAAATGTTTATCTAAAAGTGTTTTTAAGAATGCAAAACCTTTCATTTGGTATGTTCAGTGCCTTGGAGGTACTTTTTGGAAGTAGATTGGGGTTGGTGGTGGAATTGGTGGAAAGACAGTTGAGTTCTCGTTAGTTATTCTATGTGTCCATGCAGCCAGCCATCATGAGTATTTTTTACAGCCCAATCATTTTTCAGATAATTCTAACTATGCTTTAAATTGTTGTCTAAATTGATGTTCTTTCAGTGTAAAACGTATGCACCCAAGGAACTCTTCACACTGTCCCTCTACAAATTAGCATCTGGTGCAGGCACTAGTGTTTAGATGGCTAAGAAACAGATGCATTAAATCAGTCAATGTGCCTTTGTGTGAGTTAAGGTCAATAAATTCAGTTGGGTAGAACCCAAAGGTTGTTTTACCTTATTTCTCTCTACTGTCTCCAGGGGGCGCTTTGCATTAAGAAATCACTCATCTCTAGCAAAAAAAGTGTCACATCAGTAACCAACTGAAGGTTGTGCCATTATATGTACAGAAATATACAAATATTGCATCATGTGAGCAATGGAGCAATTTAATTAAATTTATTTAAAAAACATTTTAAAAATGAAAAAACTGAAAGATCAAGTAGGCTTAATTACAGTTGGAAAACCAAACACATTGAAAGAAATTCTACAGTTCTGTGCAAAACATATGCATTTCACATATTATAATGAAAATAGAATTAAATAAATGAGGCACATGAAGCTTTACAACTCACAACCAGCATGAAACAAGACAATTTTAAGATAGTGAAGCAATTTACTTAATACAGACTTGTTTAGTAAACCACAATAAATACATGTCAATATATCATTCATAATAAATACTAAAAATCAAACTGAACCGGATGCTTAACTAGATGCACTGTTGTTTCTAACCTTCTCACACTGTATACTTTGGCACAAATAAACTGTATTGTAGGTCGTGTTGATGAATCCAGTTGCCTGAAATCAGTCTGTAGATTCTTGCACCACCCAACTGTCACAAGAGGTCTCAGCTAGTCGACGGTCACTTAAAGCCACCAAAACTCCAGTACTGACCCCTGTAATTATAGTGACTAGACAAATATTGAGCTGTACTCACAGTGCGGTATGTCAGCATTTTACAGCAGAACTATCAATTCAATTATTGCTGTCCCCAAATTGTTAAGAAGTCACTTTTATTACATTTTTGTCTGTTGCGTTAACAAGGTTATCCACAGATTTTTTAGTGGACAGTCATTTTTGATGGCTCATAGGACTCAGGAGTCAAACTGTTTACTGACATTAATCATGTTTGATAATAAGCTTTGATTGTCAACCTTGAGCATTTCTTTCTCCTATATATATTTATTTATTAAAATTAATATTTTCAATAAAACCAATGGTGCTTTAAATACAATATTAAGTGCTGTGACAGTCAATTAAATAGATTTGTCAGTCAACTTTACTAAAGATTTTTAAAAACCTTTGAACCAATGTCATCATTGGATCCACATAAATAAGCAACCTAGTTATTAGACATCTTATACAGGACTAAAAGCAGAATAATCAGTTAATTTAAGAAATACTGGCGCATTCTAGTGAATCGAGACTGGTTATTGTTGCTATCGAATGAAGCCTCTTATGCTAATTTAATGATAAAGATAGTGTTCTGTTTTCTGTCATGAATCGCAAAGCTTCTCATACTTTCAGAGATATATCAAAGTGCTGTTTAAGTAATATCCCTGTATAAATGCTTCAGAGAATACATCTTCAGTTGTAGTGACACCTGCAAATCATATTCTAAAAAGTGAACAGTGGGTGTACATATCTTTCCACTGTTCAAGTATTTATCAATTACAACCAACTGCATAAGTGCTGTGGGCTGTGAATTCCATGCTTCTCAAAACCATAGAAAAGCATATAACAGTGGCAAAATGAAGAAATGTACAACATATACATCACATTTTGTATATAAAACAATGGCATTTTTTTCCCTAGATGTCACTGAGATTCCCAAAACAGCATGCGTATTATCAAAACTTTTACAATATAGAAGTATACACATAATTCAGAAACGATACATAAACTGACAATAAACCTTTTTTTGCACATTTGACACATACAGTAGACATAAAAAAGTTCCATCTACAGTACAATATCTGCTTAAAACTAGAAGTTTACATCTGGAAATACATTGCACAGCATGAAGTGACTGATGTTGCTGTTGATGTTTTGTTTTTTTAATCGGTTTACGTTGCAGCTAAGCGAACAACAGTAGTGGATAAACCTTCACTCCTCCAAACCACTTCCATCATGAATGTATGGCTTTATAGATACAGATGGAAATGTAATACAGTGCTGGAAATTGCTTTGAAATGTACCGTCAGATAATGCAAAAACAAAGAAGGCCATGATTATGTTCCCTTCAAATACCACTTGGTCAGGCTCATGTAAAGACACGACAATGAAAGAACACTTAAGAAGGTGAGTCCCACTAAATGGCTGTGACCTCAGGGCAATGGTCTGATAGCGGTAGGCTCTTAGTATTGTTCGCTAGCAGGGTCAAGTCAGAATGTCCATTAACACTGGACTCTTTCTGCGGCTGTTCAGCGGTCGCGAATGAGCTGTTACTGTTGTATGAACACTCGGTGTTATTGTTCAGGTAGTTTTGAAACTGTGTCTGGTTTTGGTTGTCGGGCTGCTCCACAAATGGCACTTTGGACAACGCCTTGTTCTTATCAGGCGTGTAGCAGGCGAAAGAGGCAGCTGGGGCACCGTTGGTCATAGTGAAGTGGCGTTTGGACGTATATTGTTCCTCAGGCTGATTCGAGTAGTCCGTGTACTGTTCGGTGGTCATGTTAAACGGTCCTGGGGCCACGTTGTTGTTGTTGGTACTGCTGACTGAATCTTGGAATGCCAACGCTTCTCCGTAGGGCTCACCTGACTGGCTGGCTTGGCCATTAGAAACGGCGCTGGAGCTTCCCAGCTGATAGTACTCAGCTGAGGAAGAGTTCATTGAGAAAGTGTTTCCATTCACGTGGTTATCATGCGCCACAGAGCCTTCACTGTAACACAACACAGAGGACAAGGGGACCACCTCCGTATGAGACACTGATGGAGTTGTCATGTCATCCTCAAAGTTCTCTGACTTCTCTTCATCCTCCTCCTCCTCCTCCTCCTCCTCATCATCCTCAGAGTCACTGTTAGCTAAGCTCTGGGTGCTCGAGTCAGACAGACCGCTGCAAACACTGCTACTGTCCTCCTCGTCTTCCTCATCTTCTTCGTTCTCCTCGTCCTCCTCCTCCTCATCATCCTCTTCGTCTTCATCCTCGTCTTCGGCATCTAGTGGCTCCTCCATCTCGTCGCCAGCCTGCAGGTGCATGCTGGCTGTTTGTGGGACAGCGTCTGACAGAGAGTACTCCAATCTGTGCTGGGACTGAACAAGAGGGTTTCCACTTCCCATGTCGTTCGTTTCACTCCTGTAACCGTTGGAGGAGGACATCTGCTGTTGCTCACGACTCTTCTCCAGTTCCAGCTTCATTATAGTATGCAAGAAATGGGTCCGAACACGGATGGGATTAAACTCCACTCTCCCAGTTGCATTGCTGCAACCCTCCTTTGTGCAGCCACATGGAAACGACATACGATCCACCTAAAGAAAACACAGATTTACTGTGCTAGTCGTGTTATTTTTAAGCATGTCACCTATGAATATAAATCAAGCCACTGATTCCTGTGCTTTTCCTTTAAATGTACTGCATGCTTTTCAGTTTACCATTAAGAGAATAGAACATTAACTGAAAAGATGCATGTGATGGGAATTACCTGGCACTTAATCCCTGCAATGCTGCAGGCACAGGTCTCTGGATCACAGAAGACTCTGCAGTCACATCCACAGTCCTCTCTGGACATCCGGATGGCTCGCAATTCATGTTTCTCTTCCACGTCAATCTTCTTTACTCCCGATAAGCGCAGCAGTGCCCGGCGCTTTTTAGTGGTTAGAGGCTGCAGGAAGAAGTACTCTTCTACCTCTGTGTTGTCTAGATCGATGTCATCATCAGAAATGTCCTCTGCTGTGAGTGTGCTGGCCTCTTCAGACTCCACTGTGCCATTCTTAGTCAGCTAGAAACAAGAAGGTGTCATATTCAGCCAGCCACTTAGGAACAAAGAACTAAGCTTGATGACAAAGTGGTTCTTTAAATAAATAACTTCTCTCTTATTCCTGACATATTCATATATTAAACACACATATTCGATGTCTCTTCTTTAATTTTTTTATGCTTTGGTACAGAACAAGTATCATTTTGTTCAGACACAAAATGCTAAATATTTACCTTGAGTTTGATTGAGTTGAGTTTCTCTTCTTTCAAGTGGTCTCTTAGCATGTCTCTGTGGATCCTTTCCTGCTCCAGGGCAAATTCACCCAGGGAGTACTGCCTGATCCAGCTGTGCCTGTTGGACATGCCCAGAGTGCTGCCTCCCTGGCTGGGCACGCTGGTAAAACCCTGCCGCCGACTAAAGTAGTACACAGTCACATTCTCAAAATGCACCCTCCTTGTTCGCAAGCGCTTCTCTCTCTTCAAAATTGACTCAGCTGCAATGAGAAATGGCAAGTAAAGTTTTAAAAGTGTTGCACTGTATGTCCCAAGTTGTAAATAGATTTTGACCACTTATTAATTCCAGGTAGAAAAAATGATAGACCTACAATGCAGATTATTTCATATTGGACTAAAACAATTTACTGTAACTTGCTCAAAATATTTTCTGACAGTACTGCTCGTATTGCTCTTATGTCTGAAATATGACAAATTCTTTCTTGCCAGCTTTGCAGCGAGCATCTGAATATCTTGAACTTAGCACGGCTTTGTAAAGAAGGATTTCACATATCTGTGCTTCCGCTTGGCAGACAAGTCCTAAGTGTGTCTTTTTAAGGAGAGCGCTACGAGAGGGAGGGGGAAGGGCAATGGTGGAGCATAAATAATCCCCTGCCTGGCCCAGAGATGAAGAGTGCTGGTTCCCAGAAGCAGTGTTCCCAGCATGTACCCCATATCAGACAGACAGGACAAATAGAAACCATCTGGTTCCTGCAGCTCTCCACCGCACGCAGGAGGGACAATGCATTTTATTACAGATGTAGAGCTGTCATACTGAGGGGTACAGAGCAAAACCGAAATAAAATGCAAAACAGCTATCGGCTTGTTTGAGTTGTCAAAACAGTTAACAGATGTTAACGTCTATGCAATCAGGAATTCTATACACAAGTTTAGAAGCAAAAAAACACACATAATAAGTATTTTTCTCAGTTTTCCCAGCTTGAATCAGCACGTTTTCCTGAAGCACTGTTTCTCAGGTGCTCTAAAATAAACACATTACAGATGTTTTACCCCCTCTACCTAACACCACACCGTGGAATATACAGGGTGAAACCACTCAGGAATTAATTGTTTCACCTCCCTGCCAAGACCGTTGATCACTGTGCATGTGCATGTCACTTCACAGGCGTGCAATCTGCCTGACCTTCTCGATCCCCAGCTACCAGCAGCTGCAGCTGACACAGACGCCACGCTCAGCTTTTAGGGAGGCAGCACGCTGCTTATGTTTCCGTCACCTGTACTGATCCTCATGTCAACATGCAGACAAACTTATTGTAAAAATTCTAAAAAAAAAATATTTTTTTACAAAAATATTAAAAAGTTTTCCAAATATGCCTTTATGCACATAGATACACACAAACACATACTTTCCAATGAATCCTTTGTTTTTTCTTAAATGTATAATCTAGTTGACTCATATTCTGTCGAACCTCTTAGACATTATGACTCACATATGCAGTGTGTTACTTAGAAGAGGTGTCTGCAGTGAACCTGCAGAACAGCAATGTCTTCTGTGGTTTATCTTCATGTACTTTAATACAAAGCCAGCTAAAGCCAAGAATGACTCTGCAATCTCTCTGTACCAGACCTCATTTGAAGCATTTATACATTATTATCTCTTTATACCAAAACAGTTCTTTTAAAAACTTTAAAGTTTCACTAACCAGCTTTGCTGGTTAGTGAAACTAGCTCTACTTGTTTTTTTTGCTGAAGCAATTAATCAATTAGTTGATCTACAGAAAATTACTAGATGCCACTATTTTGATAAGTGATTAATTGTCCTAGTTATTTTTAGGTAAAGTGCATTTGATGTGGACATTTGCTGCTTTTTTCCTGGTTTTCACATAAATATTTTGGACAGATGATTTCTTGATAATCATCTGTCCAAAATATACATTTGCATGCTTATTCCAAAAAAATTAGCTATTTTATTGAGAAAAAGAAAGTATAGGGAGATAACAACAACATTATTAAAACAGTAGTTTTGTGTTTAGCTGCTACATTGTTCTTGGAGAGATCTTCATTTACATGTACGTATCAACAGTGTTGTACACACAGCTTGATACTGCATCAGCGCATTCAGCCAGATGAATGAGTCTGTGCACTGATCCTGTTCCTAATGAGGGAGGCTGCCTGTGTAGCCTTCCCCTTTATTACTTTACTGGTCTCTTAGAATCACTCAGCCTCCTCTCCTCTCATCTCCAATGCACAGTCACAACTGTAAACTCACATTACACTCCCTTTTTGAGACGACGGGCATTTGTTTTCTCTGACCTGCTTCCTGTATTGATTGGGAGCTACAAAGTCAGTTTGGCTCTCAGTGTCCTTCCCTTCTTGATCAAGAATTCCTTTTAATGTTTTACCTTAGTTTTTCCGGAGACATTATGACATTTACCTCACTGCCAAAAGCCCACATTTGCCACACCAAGCTCAATGCACGAATTTAAAACACACAGGCACTCACGGGTGAAAGAGCCTGAGGCAGAGGGGTTGACACTGTCACTGCTATCCCCACTCTCACTGCAGGAGACCTCATCATCAGACTCCCGCAAGGAAGAGCATGGGGAGGAGGAGGCTTCCACCTCCTCAAATTTTCTCTTCAGTATTCCGCTCATGGCCTGCTGCATCTGCACCTGAAACCGAAAGACAGCAGAGGGGCCACCCATTATTTAATATCCAGTTTAGGGCTTTCATAATCCTCTACACACTCAATTAGCAATGAGACCCTGACTCCCCCTTCCTTCATACATGCACTCTCTCCTGCTGCTATCCCTGCTCCCAGGCATTCCCTGGGCGCCTGATCACCTTGGCACAAAGCAGCTGAGATAGAAGAACAAAGATGCTAATTACATACTACATCTGCTTTACAGGAAGTTAATTCCACTTTTGATTGAGAGGCTGGAGGAAAAAGGATAGTGGACAAACTTGGCCAGGATCAAAATTATGTAAAATATATCTTCGCTAGAAAGATTAAAAATAGCCACTGGCTTAAAAAGCATCACATCTTGTGGGTAAAAGAACCAATTTACCAGTGTTTCTAAAATTAAAGCAATACATTCAAATTTGCTAGTGTTAGTTTGGCATGTATATGGGAATGTGTACTTACAAAGGCCTGGTTTGCATTGCTGTGTGGCCATAATAATAACACATAAAAAGTCATGTCAGAGAAATAATTTCATATTGGATATCTGTCTGTCTTTCTATCTATGCATGCAGTCATCAACACATTGTATTGAAAGAAAATCATATTGGTAATACCAGAAACAGGCTGCAAAATGACTGAGACTGAATGAACATTTCCCTGAATATCACCGTCACCTTTGTAAAGGATTCACTTTGAAATTAGGTGTATATCACACATCATGCAGTGCTTGAGGAACATTAGGTGGTGTTAACTGTATAATGAGTGAAACCATACATGTCTGTCTAACTATTGGGGCACATGTATTTCAGATTAAAAAAAAACAATGCAGGGAAAGTAAATGATCTATAAAATTGCCAGTTGTGTCATGTAATCTGCTGCATCTGTCATAAGCAATGTGAAAGAAACTAAATGGACCAACAGAGCGGCGTAACAATAACACCTAAGACACGTATGACTCCATATTTAAACCATCCATCTCTGCATCTTTGTGCAGGTGCAGGTGCAGAAATGTTTTTTGTCATAGCACTTCATACAGACACTGCGGTAACAAAGCTGTTCACTTCAAGAGTGACCATTAACTCTCTTTGACTGATGATACAATTAGATGAATAAACACATATAAACTCATCAGTCAAATACACTGAACTAATCACCGCCACCATTATGCTGAAACTAATTCTAATCATTTCTGCCTTGTAACTGTCAGACAGTATATTATTTTGATTACTGATTTCTCCCATTTAATTTTACCCTGCCCTGTTTCTTAAGTGTGTAATGGATTGTAATATTGGACATGGTAACGTTAATCACTATTCATAAAAGCACTGTTAGAAATGCCGTCCGTCAATGTATTTCAATGCAGAATAGTGAGTTTCTTATTTTAACAGTAGCAGCTGGAGCGTCATGTCATATTTTAAAATTAACCCAATGAAACAACAATGCTGCTGTAGCACGGCAAGCTTTGCTGTGACTGGCAGTTTCTCCCTCACTGCTCTTCTTTTGGAAACTGGAATTAGTAAAGACAGCATGCATCTTCAACCAGTCCCACTTCGTCTATCTGCCAGAACAGCTTGTGGGGGAGTTCCATTCAGACATCCTCGGTGTTTCATCTGGGAACTGCTGTCGAGTCATTACAGATGCAAATGCGGCCTGAGAGAAAGAGGTGCAACCCAGGGAGGACTGGTGCTGCCAGCAAGAGGGTCATTGTTCCCTAGAAGCTGTGCTTGTTCAGTTCAATGACATGGCACCACCAGCATTTGGAGAACCTCCAGAATCAACAACTCTACCTGCAACTAAGGAATGTGAGGCATCCTCCATTTGGGAGAAAGTGGAGGTGAGGAGAGTCAGTCATGGAAAGCATCTCTCTAAACAAGAACTGATGAAAATCTGTCTGAAACCACATTTATATATATATATATATTTATTTATAAATGAATATATGTTGCCCCTTCAAAACATGAAATAAATTATTTATTTCACAATCCATTTCATTCTTTCCACCAGACTGGAAATTTCCACTAGAAGTGACTGGTGAAATTTTAGTCCATTTCCTAGCACGGTTTCTAATTGGCTAACATTGTTGGAAACCTATTCATATGCTTAGCCCTCAGCTAATGCTGCACTAGGCTTTGATACCAAAAGGGGTTTCCATGGAGATTCTAATGTACCCTCATAGACTCTCATGTTTCTCACATGACAGTGTTTCCAGTGTTACATACCACAGATGAGGGCTCTTCATAATAATGTAAATTAAGTTAATCTCTTGCCAAATTATGTGTATACATATAATACAGTCCCCTCTATACAATTTGGCAAGTTACCAGTTTGACCACATGAGCCACAGAGCTGCGGTTTAACTGAGGTGAGCATCTTTTCTTTATGGCTAGGTAAAAAAATCAAGATGACAAATGAAGAGGCTGTTGCTTGGCTCTTGCTTGTCTTCACTGTTGCCTTACTTCTAACTGTAGCTGGGCAGCATGCACTATAGTACAGGGGAGAAAATCCCAGAGAAAATAATGCAGCAAAAGCCAGCTTGAAAAGCCCCTCCCTGTGCTTGCCTCTCTGTGCACAAACATCAACTATGGAGACTCTGTCCTCAGTGCTCTAGGCCTTTAGCACTTCTGCATTCTTAATACAATTATTTTTTTCCCTCGTCATTCACAAGATTCCCAGAGTTGCAATAAAATGATGTGACAACACAAGGCTCAAAACACTCGTCCCAAGTGATTACAACGAGCCTATGGCTTCCAGAGCAAGTCATGACACATCAGACTTAAAATCACCACATTATACTTCTGTGTGTGTGTGCGTGCGCTGGCCCTCACAGTAACAACTGACCTGTATCCACGGGCAGACTGTGACTTCTTTCACCTCGCCTCACAGCAGCGCAGCCATACAATCATAAACGTGGTCATTCAAAAAAGGTAACATGATGAATGGAGACGTTCCCTTTAGGCTTCCGTCCACTGACTTGCAGCAGCCCCTGAGCTCCACAGGCATAAGACAAAAGGGTGCAGACGTATGAGAGAGTAATTTTTCAGCTCTGACTGCACTGTTGGTACCATATGCTTTGCTGCAAGACGACAGTCTTTCTCACTTTAACTCCCTCTCTGTCACCGCGTTCCTCTCTCTCTTTGGCCACACAAAGGCTCATTAGCTGTAGCTAGCTGTAAAGCAGGAGCCTGACTGAAGCAGAGTGGAGCAGAGGCAGCCCGTGAGATCACATGGGTGGGATGTCAGAGAGAGAGAGAGAGAGAGCGAGAGAGAGAGACAGAGCGAGAGAGAGCGAGAGTCAGGCGTGCCTCTGCTCCTGCTGTCTGCAGATATTTTTACCAACATGAGCTGGGAAGGGGAGGGGGGTATAGTGGGGGAGGGGGAGGCGGAGGAGTGTGTGGGGGAGAAATGGGAGAAGCAGGGCAATGGGAAAAGAGGTGGAGGGGTTATAACAGAGATGCAGAGAGGAGGTTATTCAAAGGGTAATAGTAAGGGGAAGGGGGAGAATGAGAAAGAGGTGGAGTGAGAACAACTAGGGAGGTGGAAAGGAGAGAGAATCGGGCAAAGGAGCAGAAAAGAGGAAACATCTGATTCAAAGACCAACCACCAATAGAATAAAAGTACCAAATGAAAGCCGAGGTTCCAGATCATTTAAACATAGCTGAATGAAGATGACACACATACAGTACACCAATGCTTCCTACATTTCCTCTGCCGAAGAGTTAGTGTGGCTTCACGGTCATGTACATAGTACAGAGGTAAACGTTTCAGCACCTAGTCTTACAGGACAACTTTAAGTCTAGTGCTTTATTACAAAGAAATGGCACACAGCATATAACGTTAGAACCTACACGTGTAGTGCTGCAGTGTCAAACTTCACTTTTAGTGACAATTGTAGAGGAATGTGTCATTTCTTCAATGCAGCTTAAAGAAAACAAATGCAATATTCTGCATCCTCACCAGTGTCCTCAGTGAACCCCTCCTTCACAGCACTGCACTCCTCCTCCACCCCTGTTGCCTCTTCCCAACACTGCTCACACCGCCTCTCTCTTATAACATCACTGAGACACTGTGAGCCACATTAGAAAGCAGGAATAAATCCAGTTGGCCATGTACAGTACAGTACAGTGAGAACCCCCCTCCCTTGCTGATTTATTATTATTTGCATATTAGTCACACCTAAATGAATAAGCTCATTGAACCATTTTTTATATTTCTCAAAGATAAAAACCTGTCTGACAAACTGAAACATGCTAAAATATCAGCCTAAAGAAAAGCTACAGAAAGTCATTTACATGTATCAGACTAGAAAACAAGCTCTAAGGCTCGTGGACCCCAGTGTGAGAACCATTATTTACAAATGAAAACTTGGAACAGCCTTCCCAACTTCCCCAGGAGAGGCTGGACTACCCAAAATGACTTAAAGAGCAAAGTGAAGGAGATTGCTCAGCCATTGGTTCATGACCTCATTATGTAACAAGTCTAATGATCCAAAACACACCAGCAACTCCACCTCTGAAGCTAAAATCCTAAACAGCCCATGCATGCTCGAAAACCCTCCACCATGGCTCGAATAGAACAATTCAGCAAAGAAACATGGGCCAGAACTCATCCACAGCGATGGGAAAGTGTTGTTGCCAGTTATTTTAAATGCTGAATTGCAGTTGTTGCAGCCAAGGGTGGCACAACCACTTATTATGTTTAAGAGGCAATTACATTTTCACATAAGACTGGTCTGGGCGGCTTTTTTTTTTTAGATAAAATAATTTAATAATAATAATAATTTAAAAACTACATTTTGTATTTACTTTGCTTAATAATCTGAAATGTTTTAAGTGGGATTTTAAAAATTATTTTAAAATAAAGTGTGTGTCCTTATTACATAAAAATACAAACCATAAAGTCTAGAGATCGTTGTAACATTGTGCCAACGTGTGTTTACGTTGACCTACATTTGCTCACACTGTCGAGAAGCTTTCCAACATCAATGAGGTGAAGTTGCTAAACCGCAGGAATAAATAAATAGGGAAAGGTTTAGAATTCACTAAACGACATATTGCAGAACTGCTGTCGTATGATGTCAAGTGTATATTTGGATTTTCCAATGATATCTTTGACACTGGTATTCTTTAAGACAAAGGAGAAAATAGAGAAGGGCTTGTTATTAACCTTATTTTCAGACCTCCCAATAAGACAAACATGAAAATACTGCAAAGAATATAAACTACTGGTTGAATGATCCTATTAATGAGGAGCAGAAACATTTCAGTAAAACACATCAGATGAAAAACTTGTTCATGAGTCCGACAGGTCGGATATGTTCAAGTGAAATCTACTATTATATTTAAAATAATTATCAGGATTAACCACCAGTTTCACATTATCACCAAACATCCTTGAAATGTTTTTGCTCCCTGATGATAAAACAGCTTTAGATGTTATAGACGGCAACACTGCCAACCACACTCTCATGATTCCTGAACTATAAAACATTCCATATGCTTCGATATGAACTATTGAAGATGAATCACTTCTTTGTTCGCTACAGTTTATTATATGCATAAAAATACAACGTATAGGAGCCAGCTCCAGCATCAGACTTATCACTGAACAACTGCCAAATGTAGGGGAAAGGGGTTTGATATAGATTTTAGGGAAATGTGCTTCCTTGTTCTATATCTGCATCTGCCAAATGCCTATGCCATCAAATATGGCTGGTCATATCAGAGTGTTTCCACAGTGATGAAAAACACATTCATGCAGCCCAGATGGCTTGGCAGATCTTTTTAGATTATTTTTTACTCATTTCTTTTTTATGTATGAGAAACACTTTTAATCACAGTAGACTGACTTCATTTGCATTCCAGTGGAGCGCACGGATAGGAGCGTAGAACAAAGAGTATTTCTAAAACCACAAAAAGCTCCTAGGCCTTGAATCCAGTCTACTGTTGTGTTCAAACTCATCCATCACTGGTGTCACACTCGGCCATAAATGGCAACCTTGAAAGAGAGAGAGAGCCAAAGCACGGCAGAGTAGGAGAGAGTCGAATAGCTAGATGGAGAGAGAGGCTAGGTCTCAGCTGGACTCCCCGGAGGAGAGGCTGTGGCCTGAATGATTATACAGCCACAGATGATGTCAGTGGAGGATCCCTGCCACTGAGAGAACACAGGCACATTACTCCCAAATTCATTGACACTGTTTTAAAGAAGAGGCCAAACAGATTCCTTAATCATGAACATGTTTTGTAAGAGGTCAGGAGACATCTGCATCACTTTGTCTATTCTACCATCACGTTCAGGGATAACCCAGTATATCTATTGGCATCCTGTCCCTGGAGAACACAAAGGGACCACACACCAAATATAAATGAAGACAATTGATGGTCAAAATCAAATGTTGTTTATAAAAACAAGGTGAAATTAATGCAATAAAAAGGCAGTAGCACAAAATGTTATAAGATCATCTGGTTATTTTCCAAAATAATGTGCAAATGCTGCAATTAAGCTACATGAAACTCATTTCCCTCTGACCTACACAGAATTTTACCGTTTGCAGAGAGAAAAAACGTTCAACAATTTGTTTGATGATCGTGACAACAAACATTTGTTCGAGCAGTTTTTCCATTGTGATAAAATATACAGGTGATACGATCAAAATGATCAAATGCAGTCGTCATCCTCTACCAGCTATGAATAAATTTTCATATGCAAAAGAAAAAAATACATTCCCCAATTAAACACAAAGGAATCCATTTAAGGAAACGTAGCGACATCTACCGATTTATGCCAATGAGACTTCACATGCGCTCTGTACATTTGTTAACTTGCACTTGCCTCAGGCTGCAGACAGATCTGCTCCACACACATGAAAGAGGGAGAACGAGAGGAGGGGGAGGGGGAGGGAGCGTAGCCCACTGCTCAGCACTCAGCACACGGAGGAGCTGCAGCCTAATGATGCTTTCTGCAGCCTCCATCCTGCAGCTACAGTACAGCAGAGTGCCAGTAATCATTGATCCTCATAGAAAAATTTAGTAAGCACAGTTCCCTATTAACCACATGGATCCAAAGCAATGAGTGACCACTGCCCCAACATGAAATATCCAGCTGCACAAGTAGTATTGTACCATGTTATTAAAGCAGACATAGTAGTGTGTTGTATAACTATATTAATTATTCCCCATTTACTATTGTATTATAATTAAACTTGAAATATTTCCACCCCTGACATTATTCTATGTTTTTAATATTTCATACCAAACACTATAAGCAGGGTTTTAATGAAGTACCTTGTTTAAACCGAATTGCAATCTTTCCGACAAGACATTTCATCCAACGTCTCAGTCGTCTTTGTTGTTACAAGCAGCGATCAAAATACGCCGTAGCAAAACATGTGCGAGCGAACAAGCTCCACATTCAGACTAATGTTTTGATTTGCTGTAATTCAAGTCACACGGTACGGAGGCATAATAAGTTACTTTCAACCTCATGTCAATAACAATACTAACCTAAATTATTCATGTATTATTCTGTATTTTATTTATGACTATATTTTCCCATGTCACCTGAAAGTTCCCAAAGGCTGGTTAGGCTGGCAGAAACAGAGCTGCCAATGCATTTTATAGAGACGGGGCTGCTTTCATCTCCCGCACAGGCTGGGAAAGCTGTGGGATGTGGGGTTCATATTCTGCAGACAAGCCTTATCATTTATATATAGCCAGAATCATGTTGAGATCATTTTTATATGCAAAACATTTGCGCTGTTATCTGAGAAAATTTGCGAAGTAGGCCAGCTCTGCATGTAATTAGAGTGTATGGTGAAAACAGTGATGCAAAATACTTTCTGCAAAGAAAATGCACCTGAATGTTGTTAAAGATACACACTTAATGTATGAGGTGTCATTCAAGACGTTCTGTTCATGAGAGAACTAGCAAAATGTCTCTGAGACAGTCTCTACATGTAAACGGTATACCGTCACTGACAGTACGCCGTTTGATATATAATATATTTGAATTGATTAGGATCATTTTCATCTTGTTCATGTATGAACTGTATTTCTTCATGGGTATTGGTATCTCCTGTTAGTTCTGCCCTGAGTATGTTTACAGTAAAATTTGTCCCAGTGATTTTGATCATATTTGACACGTCATTTAATCATAATATCATAATAATATGCAGGTGTCTTGTCATCTGTGTGCATTCTTTCTTTTTTCTACCAAAAACAAATATCCAGAAACCCGGATAGGTGTTTACAAGCCACTGTATGAAGTATTCCAGGTTTTTCAAAATCTGCTGTTTGCATGTGTAATACAAACAATGTGTGCTCCTGTTAAAATAAAATACAACAGTATTTGTTTTCTGCTTCTAACTCATAATTCAGCGTATGCTGCTGCCAACACGTGTTGTAGTATGACAGCAATGTGTTGAATGTAAGAGCTTTTCTGTTTGTTTGAGTTTTTACTTTAATTGCTTCTCAGAAACCTATTATTTCTGTTTTATGCAGCCTATATTAAATTGTGGGTTAAACAGTGGAGACATATATCTGCAAAAAATACAACCTAAGGTTTCAGTCACAAAGAAACCGGAAACCAAATATGTTATTTGTGCTGGACCTTATCATTCACAGAGAGAAACTGATTAAGAGTATAGCTTTTCATTGCCTTTGAAGAAAAAAAGGCATCTAATACAGATTTAAAACATTCCGTTCAGAACATCTACTGCCTGCCTGTGCAGATATATAATTATTATTATTATTTCATAAAATAGACCTAGTTAAAATGATACAGTTGTACACATTAAAATATGTAGGCTTATAATTATTGACTCACAGAAGATAAACACAGCAAAATAGACCAGAGAGAACTACTTTAAATAATTACATTCCTCATTAACAATTATATGAATGTGGCATTAAATGCACAATTTGAAGAAATTAAAGCTTATGTAGTAAATTATTACACGCACAGAAAATGAAAACACATGAAAAGAATCTTCTGTCTTTACCTCAAATGCTCAGTTTTACATAACTTAGATTAGTTCATTAGATTAAACCAGTTATTACTTGAGTATCACTGTAGTAACATTACAAGTGATTAATTTTCTATTTGTGAAATTAAAATTAAAATTTATAATCTTCATTGCAGAATATTTGCAAATGATTGCAAAATCATTAATTTTGGGTTTGTTCACATGTATGATTGATTTATGTACTGCCATACCGTGCACTGACAAATAAAACTCATTAAGCCAGAGAAATATGTCACTTTTTAAACACTTAATTAGCTGGGAACAGACAAAACATTCCCAAAAGGTGTCATGGCAACAACTCAAGAGAGCACAATGCTGAACCCTGAAACCATGAAAGCCCAGAGCTCAGCCAGGAAGGAGCCAAAGACACAAAAAGAGTCACATCAAAAGCTTCTAAATTGGAACCATGAACCCTGCGGAGACACACAAAGCTGCTCACTAATATAAAAGGCTGACATTAGTTCACACTGCAGTCCTACTGTACACTTCAGTGATGCTGCGCTTCTAATTTCGTGTTTGAGGGGAGAAACATTTTCCTCTTTGGAATGTGAAGTGACGATTACCGAGAGTGCCAACTGCTAATTTACAGAGAGCGAATTGTGTAGCGTATTAAATAATGTCACCTCTTTTACCTGCATTTCATCGAGCTGTCTTGCTGTAATTAATTAGAAAATCTAAAGTAAAAACCCTCAAAGATGTCATGTTTCATCTAAAAATAGAGAAAGTACACGTACCATCTAAGAGGAATAGGGATATATATATAGAGAGCTATCAATCTATCTATCTATCTATCTATCTATCTATCTATCTATCACGAGCCATAGTATTTGTACAATAGCAACCACTCCTGCAGATTTTCTCTTTTTGTTTTGCCTTGCTTGACAAACCCATGACCTTTATCATTACTCAGTAAATCTGCTTGAACCTCCAGTTCCACCTTAAAGCCTTAAAGTCATGTTGTTCCCACATAAAAAAGGAAACAAGACTGGTTTACCCATGCACATGAACCTTTCTGTGCAGACACTCCACGCACACCCCCCCCCTTCTGCAGCGAGACTTTCCTTAAGGCAGGTAAACCATAGCTCATTTCCTGTGAACCTTTAATGGTCTACATTTGCTGTTATCAAGCTTTAGCCATCTGGGCTACAGTAGAAAGCAGCTCCATGGCTGAATCGATTATTAAAATCAGTCAGCTTAATAATGGAGCTTTTGAGTAAAAGTAAATACATCTACATAATGTGTCAGTGTCCTTTAACTCTGTGCCACATGTGCTAATTAATTTCTGCTCCTCTGAGAACTGGATGCTGATAGACGTAGCAGATGGATTGAGAAAGAAAGCTACACAGTCAGAAGAAGAGTGGCCCCACTCCCCAAACACACACACACACACACACTTCACCCATCCCCTTCACCTTTCAGGATGATAATGTTGATGTGTGCATGGTTGCATACATACATGTGCACAAATATAGACAATTGGTGCTGCCTTTTCTTCTGACAAAGAGGCTACAGAAGGAACAACGAAGAGGAAAATGATGGCTATATTCGACATGTAAAAATCATGACATAAGTTCACACAAGAGTATTGCAGTAGATTGTGAGATCTCTCATTAAATCCAGGCAGAATAGCACAGCTGTCTGTGTGGACTAAACACTGTAGTCTGATCCACGTCACAACAGTTGTGCAAGCCTTGAAACATCACCCATCTCGCACCATGAATTGAATATGTTGATGCGTTGTGAGGATGACTGGTGCTCTTTCAGCCAGAGGATGTGGCCCTTACCTTTCGCTAAATGTCTCTATGCTGCAGCAACCCGCTTCTGTTCTGTGAAAGAGCAGAACACTCAGTTACTTCGAGGTGCACATTCTACAGGATGCACACAAAGCTATTACTCCTTAATGCTCGGTGTTTTGACCACAGCTTGGTGTAAACCCTCTGAGAACTGCTCTCTGTTTTAATAGGTGTGGTGTTGGGGTGTCCCTTGGGGGTGGGGGTGGGGGGCAGGGGTGCAGGCAGCTCCCCTGCCTGCACTCAGCTCTGTCCGCATGAGAGCCTCTCAGCCAGCTGGCCACACATCAGTGAGCCGGCTCCTGGTACAGTAGCCAGTATGACAAACATGTGCGCCCTGAAAGATGCTACACAAAGGAGGAGAACATGCCTGATCAGCCCTCTCTCTCTCTCTCTCTCTGCGAATAGAAAGATCAGTGGTTCAAACACATGCGCTTCTCATATGTTGCTGAACAAACAGCGCGGAGTCACTGACGCGCAGAGGAGTTGGAACCGAACCCGAGAGAGGAGAAATGTTGCTCGGAACAACGTGCATACCGTGAAATGAAGGAGAGTGGTTCTGCTCACCGTGCATGTCGTTCCTCTCCTCCGTGTCCAGCAGGTCAGTGACGCCCCTCTCTGCGTGGACCTTGGTTCATTGTTCCGTGAAGCGGGTCACGCTCGTCTTCTGCACAAAAGCCCAAAACCGGCACCGGCACCAAACCGCTGCTCTCACGAGCGCTGACTCTTTCCGGCAGCCCGGGGAACAATGGTGCAGCGTCAGCCTGACAGCTCCACCGACAACGTGACTTCCCGCGTCCAATCACGGCTGTGGAAACCAGGAGCGAGCCGCAGAGCGCCGCCGCCTCCCGCCGCGGAGCCGCCGGAGAGCGAGGCCGCGGATGCTGCTGGTCTGTGCAGAAAGTGATGATGATGAAAGGACTCGTGGAATAATTCTGGGTTTTCAAACATGTCACACGTGATAATGAAACAATGAAGTGAAGAGGTGTATTCAAAGAAACAACCCTGCTATAAATAAACATGAACTCAGTCATATGTTTGCTTTGTGTCCAGGTAGTCTGAAGAAAATATCCAACATCAGGTTCTCACACGGCGGAGGGTGAAATACATCTTTGAAGGACACTGCCATCTTGTGGCACTAGTGTTGATATTTTGCAGACAGATGAATTAATAATTCGTTCCTGTGTGTGTGTGTGTGTGTGTGTGTGTGTGTGTGTGTGTGTGTGTGCACCACACATTGATCTGGTCGTTCATCTTTGTCAGTCAACATTTTATCCATTTATTTCACAGAGATTGAACAGAACTTGCTTGTGCTTCACAAAATGACCAGTAGATCATGCTGAAGGATTCATTCCCGCATGTATTGAGTCCTACAACAGTTCTGTAAGTAAATGCACAAAGGCAAGGTGAACAGAGTCTCCGCTGTGCTCTGTACAATGAAAGCCCCTGTTTGTCATCATGTTTGAACAGAGGCGCTGTTTACAGTAACGATTTGTTAAGTGTTTACACATAATCCACTGTTAACAAGGTGTGGTTCCAGGACAAACTCAAATCCACGGTGGAAGCAGGAAAAGTGCAGCGATTCTATCCTTTTTCTTTTAAGTGACGTTTGCACACACAGAGTTTTTGAATACATCCTCTCAAATACAGTATTTAAAAGATGCTTCGCCTCAGGAATAGTCACAGTAACAGGAAGCATCATGCTGCACTAGTATCATCATGTTTTACGCTGACTTCTCATGTCAAATGAAAGACTGTGAATGAAAGTTCTTTCCCGTCATTCAAACGCTTCAGTGTAACCTGAGGGCTGTGAATGAGTAAAGGATCAGGCTATACAGGACACTCTGGCCTGGCCTTTCTGAATTATGCATTCCTCTCAGGTTAACTGAGGATATCCAGTAACCTTCACTCAACACATCCCAGTGGACACGTCCATCATGACTTTTTTCTCATATTTTCATTCTCCTCACAGCGAGAAGCTTTTATGAAGAAAGACAAAGCGATCTTGTGTGTTTATGTGTAAATGTGTGAGCTTGACCGTGTGTGTGTGTGTGTGTGTGTGTGTGTGTGTCTGCCATACATACTGAAGTACCAGAATTTATGTGTCTCTCCTGAGGGAGCTCTAGAGAGCTTTTTGTGCTGAGCCTGTCCATTCTCTGCCTTTACAGAGCCGCTGATAGAGGCCCTTCAGGCTTCGAAGAAAGTGGAACCCTATCGAGTGTGGCGACCTGTGTCTTTTCCCTCCTGTAGTCAGAGTGCATAGTGATATAATTGCACCACAGTGGAAATTCAATCAAGAAATGGACCAAAGTCAGGATCAACTGCTCCTGTGCCCCCCCCCCCTGCTCACCTGCTAATTTGTCAATAACTGGAGAAAAACGTCAGGATTAAAGCTGCTTCAGTACTTGAAAATGGATTAGAGAGAGGATCATCTTCTTCAAACACAACAACAGTGAGTTGGTTTAATCTGTGTATATGAATGTGCGAGGCTGAGAAGGGCGTGAGATCATTTTGTGGTAGGTGTACAGTTATTATGACCTACAGTCAAAGCTTTAGATCACAATTAACACCATGCAGTCATTCAGCGTGTCCAGTGAAGATGTAATGCACATAGTTCATAGGTGGCTTTGTTGTGTGTAATTCACTGTGAATATCCTCTATAGCAAACATTTTGCTCAGGACTAGAGGGAGAGGGAATATTGGACCAACAGCTATCGAGTGAGCGACATGACTCCAGCTAAATGGTGTTGCTCAACATCGTTGTCAAGAAATGTTGCAAATTCCTTGTTCATGTGACTATGATGATATTTGGAAGCAATTAGAGTTAAACGTTTACAGTGTCATGTTTCCATTATTCAGCAGTTGTTCCGCATAAACCGAACCTCGATATTAATATCTGTCCTTCTGCAAGCATGATTTCTAAGTACAAGTCTAAGTAGTAGCTCCTCGTTGTGTGCTATTGTTCCCAGTCATTTTACACTGTGAGAGGAACAATGAGTATAATCGTGCCAACATGAATTCATAGAGGAAGACAGCCTGGCAGAATGCATGAATCCACAATTGGGATCTGAGCAGTGTGTGGGATCCAATCACGTCATATTCCAACTCTGTCAACTGCTGATGAATGTGAATGACAGGGTATGACAACTATAGCAAATGAATGTCTGCACACTGTGTGTGCGAATCCTGATTTGGTTTTAAGTAATATGTATGTCGAATGTGGCACATTAGCCTCCTGGATAAAGCTTTTCCCAGATCTCACAGCTCGTCTGACACAATGCAGGCATTACAGTTTTACATAAATAATGAAAGCAGAATTACTGGATGTACATTACCCTGTGTGGGACTATTAAAAACCACAGAACGTCTGTCTTTGTGCATCTGACTCATTACAGTCAATATACAGCTATAGACTTTCAATTCTGGGGATGAAAAACCTTTTTTCTGATGAAATCTGCTAATTGATGTGTGGTTGATGTTGTGCTATGTGATAAAAGTTACCCAGTGGGTGTTTGTGTTTAGGCCAATAAGAAAACTGACTCAGTCATTAACACTTCAGAGCAAAAAGAAAAAGACTTCCTGACTCCCTCTCTGTTACTCTTGTTATACTTTTGCACAACAGTTTACTCTCTCCAGCTTCTCACGACACTGAAATGATTAGTAATGAATTATCTGCCTTAAAATAACCCAGACTAGTGTTGTAGTAACTGTATTTGGCCACTGGATGGCTGACAGGTTCACACATAACTCAGGAGACTGCATTTGTTTGGCAAATGTTTTACGTTAACCTGTTTAGTTTGTAGGTTTCTCACAGCGGGGTGAACTGATTATTTGTGCCAAATTAAATTTAGTATAATTTAATGCTGAAATAAGACTTACTTATCCTGACAGCAATGATTTATACTCAAAAAATGTATCTCCATGTCCATTGTCCAAATTGAATTAGGCAAATACTAGAGAGACACCGTTGGTCCCCCTCTGCTGGATGGTTGTGTTTGATCACCTTTATGTCTGTAGTTCTTTTAAATGTTTGCAACGCATGGAAGCATGGGAATATTGTGTATTGTCTCTATAACAACATGGAAAAACATTCATCATGAATCAACTGTACATCTTCTGATTCTATTAATAATCCCTGATGAGCTGGATCTAATCAGCGGTGATATGTTTCTACCTTGGTTCAAGCTGATGTGACTTATGACTTAATGTGCTTACTCAGCACTCACGCGGCAGCAAAGATTAATTAATCATAATACATTTTGCATAATGGGCACTTGTGTTAGTAAACAGTTTCCGTTAACATAAATCACTATGGGCAGTCTGGTAAATAATGTGGGGGGGGGGAATCTGTCTCGTGGGTATGTTTGATTTTACCCCGACTCCTGCAGAGCAGTTTTTCCACACTCTTCCGGGTACAAATATCCTATGTTTATACCGTTCTCACCATTAAATTTGAGGCTCTGAGCCCGGCCCAATTAACTAATAGTGCGGCCTGGTGGCTCAATGGGTTAAGCGTCAGACTGGAATGCAGAAGGTTGTGGGTTCGAACCCCGTCTGACTCCTAATCTGTCCCCTACCAGGTGTGTCTCTGAGCCAGACACCCAGCGCTAGCTCCCTGTAAGTCGCTTTGGATAAAAGCGTCTGCCAAGCAAAGTAAAGCAAAGTAAAGTAATAGGACCCAATGTGTTGTAAGTGTGTTGTATTTATAAAGTTAAACCTTATCCCCACGTCAAGTCTCTCACATAATGTTGTGTTGTTCCTGATTACACCTGAATTGATTACGGTGCTGCAGAGGTTAATGCTTGGAGGTGGTTGAGGTTTGGATTTAGTTATTTTCTGAATGTTTTGTTTTGCTCCTGCATTTGTGATGTGACAAGGTTTTTAAGGCAGCACTTTTCAACATGCATGGAAGTGTCTATCTCATAGCACTGGTATGTAATATTTTCTAATGCATGATATGCAACTACCTCTCTAACTCTATGTACCAAAGGAGTTGGTTGTTTTTGTCAGTGAATTCACACATTTTTAAAAGTCAGGCATCTTCTCTGACAAATTAGAATTACAGATATAGATACAGGTTTTGTGATACTGTATGCCATGCATTTCTAGATTTCTATCTGTTAGCTAATTCTCAATAGTTAGAATATTTGTCACAAGGAAATTCTCCTTCATTTATCGGCATTAAATCCATAAACAATATTCAGAAAAATTAGAAAATGATAGCTATTAGTATGTCAAAGGCCTTTGATACCCAATTTGAAGAATTCAGCCAACTCATGCAGGTTCATTCATATGATGGGTAACTGGGGCTGAGCAAAAGTATGGGTCAGCATACTAAGTCAGGCCATGACTAACAAAATAGCTTCACCCTAATGCTGTCGAGTTCAGCTGCATATATACACTGAACCAAACGTTTGCTCAAGCTTCTTGGCCTGGCAACAGCTTGTAGCAGAGAAATGACCAGAATAAAACAGAACAACACGGTAAATAGGCTGGAAATAGGGTTTGAATGAGTTGACGAGTGGGAGATAAAAAGGCAGGACTCAGGGAAGATGAATAGACAAGACACTTGTTCTACATAAACTATATTTAAAAGAATGCTGTACAGTAAAGGGTTATGTCATGGAATAATAATTTTTCTAAACACAATAACAGCTTTATTTTGAAAAGTAAAGGTTAATGGCCACAGAGACCTATAAGAAGTAGACCTGCTTTATAGATCTTTAAACTCATCAATTTATGAACTGATTTGTTTTAAGGATGCTTCTGACCACGTTGAACATCTGACAGAAATGTAGGTCACCCTTCTTGAGTCATGGTGCTTAGTCTTTTGTCACTTGAGACAGTTATTTTTAGGTTCTTTTTGAGTTTCCGTCGTGGCTTTTGGTGCCGAGATTGGGTGTCAGGCACGGCTATGTCACAGGACAAGCAGGGCCTAAATATACACCCTGTTGCCATGAATGTGGATGGTGATGTGCAGTTTTGTTTCACAAATTGATTGTGTCATTGTCTCAGCAGCTTATTTCCGAAATATTCATGAGCGGCATCTGAGCTAGTACCAGTACATGAATGTGAGAACTACCCCTAACTACTTTGACCGCAACATTTCTAGGTCCTGATCGTTCAGCTGCTTCTTCTTTAATTCAGCTGGTTGAGAAACACAAAGCTTCTCAGGTTGAGAAACAAAGTCTAATCTAATGAGGGTAAAAGTGTTTGCTACAGAAATCTGACACCTGAATTGATAGACTCCGGTGGGTGGACACAGTTAGCAGGCATGTGCAGTAGCTGCCACAGTCTCACATGATGAATATGGGGAAAACAAACCTGATATTCAAT
The DNA here is from genome assembly GCA_032270685.1 of Microctenopoma stevenorrisi. Taxonomy (NCBI): domain Eukaryota; kingdom Metazoa; phylum Chordata; class Actinopteri; order Anabantiformes; family Anabantidae; genus Microctenopoma; species Microctenopoma stevenorrisi. The sequence continues at coordinate 9,724,735 of JAUMTR010000013.1, read as the reverse complement.
TTTAATGATGTTCATTTTTCCTCTGTAAAAATGACCCAGATTCAACAAAGTTGTAACATTGTAACATCTGCAGATTTCTTTCCTCCATGTGATCAAATTGTGGGGGTACGTGTAGAGTGAACAGCGTAGGAGATAAATCCACCTTTAGAGTCACTGCAATGTAACATATAACACAGTGCCATTAAAATCATTCTAGAGTGTAGAAAGTGTTAACACTTTTAATCGTTGTTTGGATACCAAAGGATACCAATAGACCTTGTATTTGCTGCGACCTGTTGTCAGACATGAACACACACAGGGGGAAGGGATGTTTTTGCAGTAGCCTTGAATGACAACTTGAACCTTCAATTTTTTTTTGTAAGAAAAGCCTGTTGCTTTGTTTGTTTCTTTATATTGCATTTTTTTCAATAGGATTTAAAATATACTTCCCAGGAAAGAGAAGATGGTAAATACTACCCCTGGTTATTTTGCACATTTTCTTTGGTTTGTGTATAGAGGTCATTTCACTGCAATCCCATCGCCCCAATTCAGCAAACATGCTGAAATATTAAAAATGCCTCTGTGCCTTCCAGTCACATGTTAACCTTGAGCAGATGGGAAAGAGGGAAACACGTATCACCTGTGTGTATGTGTGTGTGTGTGTGCGTGTGTATGTGCATCTTCTTTTCACTCATATCTAGTTGCTATGACAATGCATACTCAATAACTCATCTGTATAAAAATGAATGTGATGTAACTTGATACCAAAACAAAACGTCAAAACCAAATTTAGAATCATTAGATCTTATTTATTTATCTAAATGAAAAAGATTTATCTCTAATTGACAAGTGGCTCTTTTTTTAAAGAACAGCAAACTGAACCTATGTTGTCGAGAGTAACATGAATGTGAAACAAATCACAGCAGTGATGAAATATGCAGGTCAAACACAGAATATCATTTTGGCATCTTTTTAATCTGAAACACGTCTGAGAGATGCACTTGATGTTATTTTTAGATTTTTTCTTTGCTGTGTAGCTAAGTGACTGAACTGTATTCACTGGTGTGTTGCTCAGGTAATGGATGTTTGTCTTCCAAAGTTAGTGCTGTATTGATTGGCAGTCACCCAAAAGGCTCCTCACTGAACTCGCTGTGAGAGTCTCCAAAGAAAGTCTTGAACAATGAATCAGTCAATCAAAACTGTATTAACGTAATACCTTTCATAAAGTGCTTTGCAGCTGATTGAGATATCAATCAAAACAGGGGAATGAAAACAATGAGCCTAATGTACACAGAAGAAAAAAAACATCATAATAATAGATGATAAATAGAAAACAATGCAAAAAAACATGAGAAAAGTACAAATGGTTGGAAATAAAGTAAATGAATGTAAGAAATAAATTCTAGCCTCGAATGTTTTTAATTGAAAGCCAGGCTAAACAGGTAGGTTTGAGTTTGCATTTAAAAACATTAATAGTTTTTCCATGAAGACTATTCCAATGTCTGGAGTTTAGAAAACTAAAAGCTGCTTCACCACGAGTTTTTGTCCAGCACTTGAGCCCAAGAATGAGAGAACCTATGGTTCATACACTAGACGTATGTCAGACGAAAACACAAGTGAAAGAATTTCGCAAATTACTTTGGAAACTGACAGGCAACCAGTATGACAGCTGTGTAAAATTTCTCCTTTGGCTTCTGGTCATGACCTTTGGCTGCAGAGATGTGAATCAGCTGTAACTGATTTATACAGTATTGTTTCTGGGCAGACCACATTGGAGCATTACAGCACTCAAAGCTCTGGCTGTGCAGCCCGCTCCACTCTCCAGTCAGGAGGAAACATCAGCCACACAGCTTTATTAGCAAACATCCAATTACCATCACACACAAACATCCATAGATGCAAACAACATAGTAACACACACTCACTAACACAAACAGTGTGTAGCAACCCGAGGCAGGACCCACCCCACTGAGCATCTGAGACCGAGTGCTGCTGGCTTTTTGTTCTCAGCAGTTGGAGCTGGCTGGAGGCTTGAAAGCTCATAGTAACAGTGTGTGTGTGTGTGTGTGTGTGGGGGGGGTAGGGGGGGGGGTAGTAAGGGCCAGGAAGAATCGATTATTTGCTCCAGTGAAAAGTTGCCTCTGTGCATCAATAACCTCTGTGTAACATAAAGTGTATGTTTATCTGACAGTTATTCCATTTCCATTGTGAATCTGTTATGAATTTGTAAATAACTGTGGTGTCAAAAAGTGAGAACCAGAGAATGTGCTGGACGGAGACAACGCCATGTTGAGGATGAGAAAGGTGCCTTATTTAGTCTGATCTGGGAAATGTCTGTTTACCATAGCATCTCTCAAGGAAAGCAGTATAGCACACATTATATTCCACATGAAATATGTGAAAGAAAGGTTGCAGTTTTTCAGTAACCTTGCAGTACTGTAACTTATTTTCATGTATTCGAATACTACCATAATCCTTAACCAGAGAAATATTAAAGCAGTGAGATAGACATCGGAAAACAGAAAGCACAATGCACAAAGAACACACAAAGAGCCTATTACGCCTCAAGTAATGAGCTTATAAAAGATGAGCGAGAGCGGCAATGCAAATGAAATACTCGTTTCCAAGACGTTCACACATGAGCTCTTTCTGTTCTGTCCATCAGTATTCCCCAATGAGGCTTTTCCTGAAGGCCAGCTTTGGACAGCTGGGAGTGAGAGATTGGCGCTTTCACAGAAATCTGTCTCTCTTCAGTGTCTTATGAGGCGCAAACACTCCGAGCGCGGTCTGGCTGTGTGATGTACAGTAAGCAATAACAACTGCAGGAGGTCTACAGGAAGACATCTGTAAATACTGGAGACATTATGTTTCTTTTTGGAGAGTGTATTGAAATGTTTTTTAGGAAAAACTTAATTTGAAAATATGAAGGGATAGTTAATATTAACCTGCTCATCCCTCTTTCTGATGTTTACCTCCATTCACAATATCATAAGACTTTAAATTGTAAAGGTTGACTATCTTGGCATCCAGAGCTTATTTTTAGTTTAATACGAGACATAATTGTTTTAAATCCTATATAATACATCTGTTATCTACATTCACTCCTTTCAGTTTCTTGGCCTGCAGGTCTTGTATTCCGTTCATTATTTTTTACTGCGTGTGTGCTGTTCACTTTCAGTGATTCAACGATCATGTTGGAAACCACTTTTATACAGCAGCCAGTGACCCAACACCACACTAAATATATCAGTGACAAACATAGAATCTGGGACACTTTAACTGCCTTCTAAATACTAAGGACTACCTCAGATCTAAAATGAACGTCTTATTCGTGCACAGCAGCATTAAATGTAAAAAAGAAACGAGCTGGCCTAACAGTTCAAAATGATTTTCTGTATTGATGCTTCAAGCAACGGCACCTGCCTTATCTTGTGTGAGTGGCAGCGGGAGAAATAGAAGATCACAGTGTCAATTTGAAAATGAGCATAGATAGACACACTATGATTGGGTGGAGGAGGCCTCCCAAAAATCTCCGCGGTGAATATTTTTGTATTCTGATATGAATATTTTGTTTGAGTATGAATGTCACTGTATGTTTTCACTATACTTTATGCAGAAAAAAGACAATGTCAATGACAATGTCATGTGTTATCTGAATATTGTGGTCTTAATTGTAAATGTGTTATTATTAAATGGAAGCTTCAAAATGGGGTTTCAAATTAAATTAAATTTGAGTTGTTGAATCGTATCTTTCAGGGAAAACAGAAGAGACTCTACGTAGATTTATTAGGAATAATTTGTGTGTGCTTTGCAGACAGCAGAATACTTGTCTTGTCAAACATAAGGGTCTTCCTGATAATGAACTCTCTCTCATATTTGACTTTCTACTGCTACAATAATAAATTTAGTGCTACACAACCTTACATTATTTTACCCTCTAAAGTTGAGCTACGATTGAAAACATAAAAGTTATATTCCCTCTGTTTTATGTCAGATGCCTATATAAATAAATAAATATATATACTGTATATATATATATATATATATATATAGTTGTTTTTTTTTCAGTACAACCAAATAACCTTTGGCCAAAAGCACAAAGTAATGTGTAGCAGAGACACCCACACAGATGACTACGGGGAGCCTGCTGCTACGCGACATGACGCCACACAGTTCAGACACTTTGGAGCTGCCTCACACCACTTCTTAAAATATAACACATCACTGGCCTCTGACACCTGACATCATCTTTTAGGCTTGTTGGGAGATCTACTTTCTTTATATCACTTTATAATAATGCACGTGAGAAGATCAAAAGTCAAAGCAATAAGAAATAAATTTAGAAATGTTTGATTGAAATAAATCAAAATACAGTGATTAAACTGCAATTCCAGATTTTGGCCTTTTTATGTAATAAACTGTAAACGATAATTGACTTGCTTTCTTTGCAAGTTTGTGAATACAAGGATCCTCATGATTCATAGCCTCACTTCTAATGGCATCTGGTGGAGACGCAGCTCATTGTCATGCAGGCAGTGTTATGTGCCTGTGGTCCACACGCAGTGCTTACTGATGTGCGTTACACCAAGCCTCTGCTGGGGAGGGGTTAGAAAAAATTTAATAAAGGTTGTTACAGCGAATGTTTATGACATTTATTTGTAAATAATAGTGGTTAGTGTCTGCCCATTTCTAAAACAATTGATGTATTTTACAAAAAATGAGGAGTTCCATTGAGTTCTAAACAAAGAAAGATGTTGTGTTTGGGACTTATTGGTACTAATGAACTATCACACAGAAATCTGCTGCCTGATGCAGATTGTTAATTACTGGTTACTGGATATATGGAGCTAACATTAGGTTCTGACATTAGTTGTCTATAATCTATTCATTACCTCTAAGCCACATTTGATTTCAGTATTGCTTTCACATGGTATCAGACAGAAATGTCCATCAGCCTTTGTGAATATGACATTTGCTTTGTTTCTTCAGGAATCTAATTAAATGTTGTAATGTAAATAGCACAAAGTCTTCACCTTCGGGCTTTGCTCATATTTAATCAGGCACTGTGACAAAGCTCACAGATATATTTACACAGATGGCCTGAAAAAAAAGTTTCAAAATGAAAGAGGTTTGCAAATTTTCACATTAAGGGTTTGGTAACAAGCTTAACTAGCCAGGGGTTCGGTGCCTTGCTTGGCGGCATGTTGTCAGAAGTTACTGAGACAGCAGACAACATTAATTCAACCAGACTGTCGTTATTCATCGTAAATTGTTCTTTTTGTTGACATGCTGAGCAAAATCCTAAAGTTATTATTGATCAAGGCCATTCCCTGCTCCCAAATGCTACAAAAACTTCAGTCATGTTCGTTTCTTCTTCTTTACTCTGTACTCCAGCACTTTAGAAAAAAACACAATTATGAGGCCATAGTTTCAGCTTTCAGATTTTCTTTGACAGTGTTGTATCTGTAATTTTCCTGCTGCCACTCAGATACATGCTAAATGTAAAATGGGTACTATTTCCACCACAGTGCAGCATTTCTACTTTACCCCTTTTAAAACAGAGCTGCAAGTAAATCTTTTGAATAGATTTGTCATTGTTTTGTTTAAAATCCAACATGCTTGAGTAAAGAGCCAAAACGCTTCAGTCACCTGTTGTAACCTTTATGGGACATATCAACTGTGGACAGGATACACAGACAATGCTAATTCAGTTGTTATCACTGTCCTATGATGTACCATTCCACATAATGTGCAACTTTTATTATGTACGTGTAAATTTGTTTCTCTTTGCTTGCTAAACTTTTGTAGTCCTAAAATGTATGTACAACCTAAGGGCTAAAATACAGTTTTCAATAGCAACTAGACATATTAAGTTTTTTTTAGCAAAGAACTAAATAATTCCAGTTGCTATTCGAAGAGAGAACATCTTCTACTATGTAAAAGCCCGATGTATCAGTGCTCTTTCTTTTTTTCCTATGTGTGCATGTGTGTGTGAGTAGAGGAAGAACTTTCCTTTCTTTCCTTTCCTTCTGCACCGCGCTGCATGGCTTTAGTAGGAGCAGGAATCCCAGAAGGTCCCTTTAAAACAGGTGATCTTGCATCCCATTGAACTGCAGGTATAAGTTACACATGCTGCAGATGAATGTGGTTGTAGAGATGTCTGAGAGATATGTCTGGTCTCCAAAGACTGGCCCTACGTCCATGAGATACCAGAGCCAGGCTGGCGCCACCGTCTCCAGCTGAGCCAAACAAAATGAGCTGGCCGGCTCGTCCGCATTCATAGGTGTGTCTTGTCATATTTACAGTTCCTCTAACTTGCCTCTGCTCAGAACCATTACATCACTCACGCTGTTTCAGACCAAATGCACACATTGCACAGGAATTTACACCTGCTGGACATTACATTTTCACTGCTTTGGTATTAGCAGAAGCACTGAATGATGAGAGTGTTTGTAGTGGATTTGTATGTGCATATTTTGGCAAATAATGACAAGCAGTAACAGCTGCAGGAGTATGCAGCGCACTGACGGAAGCCGTGATGATGAAACCAGTGTGACCTGATTTGAAGTACACAAACCTCTTCTGCAGAGGAGTCACAGGAATTATTTGTATATGGATTTCTGAACATTTGACATAGGAGACATGGAGACCCTGCTCCCAAAAAAAAGCCACCCTAGGTCCATCTTTTGCAAGTGGGCGGAGGGTCTAAAATAAAATCAGCTGTCACTGTCTGCTTGTTGGACAGAGGTGAATACAAAGTACTGGAGCTGGTCTCCAAAGCTCACTGGGATTTTCTTTTGGCTTGGAAAGACGCTGCAGGGAGGTGGTACTGTTGCCTTTGTGTGGGATTCTACCTGAGTTCATCTGTTCATAATTAACTCCTTACCTGGTAGGTAATGAACACTGATAGTGTGTTGTGGTGTTAAGTAGAGTTTTGTAGAACTGACTTTTTACCAATTATATTTTTAGGTGAATAATACTGTGTGTATAATGAGCCTTAAAACCACGGAAGACTGGTACAGACTGACATCTTTAATTATACTTAAAACTTCATTGATTGTTCATATGTTGAGAATACAATGACAGTATATACACAGATCACCTGTTGGTTGTGATTTTATGGTGACCAGGGGTCAGCATGGCCACTTTTGCTACGCAGCCCCACACATATACTGTGGCGCATCCACCTGCTGGATTTATAACTTCCGTCTGACATGCAGAAGAATTACATTACATTAGCTTTGGAAGATATACAATTTAATCAGTTAACTAATTCCTAAATGACTGCGGCGCTGTTTGTGCCAAGGCCAGTGCTTTAGGTGCTATGGGGTTTTACTTACATGTCAGCGAGCTAGCCATGATGTGAGGAACAGTGTGCAACGCCTTGACCTCCCAGCTTTCCACTATAATTCTTAGAGAAACACAACCCTTCATGGTGACGTTTAAAATAGGATTGGTTTATTTTTGTAAATACATGGCTCCTACATTATTTCACTTTCTTGTTATTCGAGCTCGCAGTCCAAGCTAGCGTGTCATGAGATAGCCTCAGACTGCTCATGGATTTTTTTTGGCCACTAGTTTTTGTTGCTACCACGGTTTACAGCCTTTGCGTCTATGCCCTCAAGACCTTAACTGGAATGTGCTGCAGTGCAGAGTTTTCCTCTGATGAAGTTTTACTGCTGAAAGATTTGTAACTAAGATGTAACTAAAGGTTTTCATTTTAGAAGTTGTGTAACATCAAGTGCTCTCTCTTAATAGTCTCATTTGTTTACATTCAACCATTCCTCCAAGGAAGAAATACTTAAATGTATAGTTTACTATACACTCTACTATAATAATAAATCATCACAGCAGAATCATTAGATCCAAAGGAAACACAGTTAACATGGTGTATAAAGAAATATCCCAGTGAAAAGCAGTTAACTGTCATCACATAATCTTTGATTTTTATGTAGCATTAATGAGTTAAAAGAGGTTCATATGCTCAATCTTTTGGTTAAACAGCTTAATACTTCTTCTTAATACACCCTTCTGTAACTGGAACTGATAAATTGTTTGATTTGGTGTTGCATTGACCCAGTTCTTTAAGTTTTTAATATTTGTAAACTTGATAATAATATGCACTGATTGCATTATGTTAACTTTCCTGCCAAAATTAATATTACAAAATATGAAATATCTCACATTTGCAGTCTTTCTATAGCTTTTGCTGACATTTGCTGACAAATGTTATGAGTTAATTTAGAGCAGAGATGAAGAGTTTCTCAACGCTCTTCAAAGAAACGGACAGTGTTATGAAGATTTTGATACCATGCATTTTTCAAACTATTAAATTTTATATTCATCGTTCATTTGAATCAGCAAAAAAGAGGTGTGAATACTGCAAATTCACAAAGATAGAAAATAATGTTGTGTCAGCAACTGGACACATATGAAGTGTATGAAGTGTGTGTGTAGGTGTTAAGAACTGCACAAATTTTGTGTATCACTGTTTTTGCAGCATATTTTTTAAATAATCAGCTAATGATAATGGTCTTTAGGTTCTGCACATTTACGAGGTGCAATTCTAGTCATATGCAAAGTTGATTTATGCCTAAAATATTTTTAAAAAATGAAGAAACTCAAATATCTACTAGTCTTAAACACAAAATCCTGATCTGATCTTAGTGAGTAACTGGAGTTTGGGGGTTTCAGGTGTTAGGTGTCTGAAATTCACATGACTGCCTCGTAATTAATTTTAATCATGGGCATTTACAGGTTGTGCATGTACTGAACAAACATAGGTTTTAAAACATTATGACTGATACAAATATATAGATTAATCATGAGATTTAGGGCAATATTGTCTTGATATTTAGGGTTACAGTGGCTAATGAACCCCAGGGTTGAGAGAGACTGAACCTCAAACATTTTGCAAATAAAACACAACTGAAATTTCCATGCATTAATTAAGTATCAGTTATTGTTATTATATATATTATATATTACATTCACAAATAAACTAGCTCTAAATAGAAAACTTGCACCCTAACAGCACTTTCATTGTTTGCAGCTACAGCACTAAACATTCAGGGTACTTTTTATGAAAGGATGACACCTAATGTCACATGTAAAAAGTTTTTTCTTTAACAGTTTATTGGCTATTTATGCTTTAGCTGCTGGCAGCACACATTTGACCAGGGCAGGACTTCCTGAAAGAGATTTAAGCCAGAGGAACTAGATTCACTCTGTGGACTCAGAGGTCATCCCACTGATCAACTGTGAGGCCATGTACCAGGCAGCTGTCTCCAAGCGAGCAGACAACACCATCTCCAGCAGGGTACTTTGCCTTGTGCACGGACATGCATTGTTTCATATAGATACTACGTAACTGCCTGGAAAGAACCACTATGCTTATTAGTTGTGTGGTTAATTGTATTGGATCTTTACTTATGTTGTGCAGTTTAGTCTCAGCATCCATAGGCATCCAGGATTCCACAGTATCTGAACTGCGCTGAACTGATATTGTCACCGCTATTGTTTTTACCATGCAGCATCAGAGGAGGTAATGACAGTTTCGCTGCAGAGAAAAGGGGGCAGCAGTCTCACTTATATACTTATATAAATAGAGACTGAACATAAGACTACCCTCAGAGGGCAGAATATAGAATAGGGTTGCAAACATTGTTGGCTGTGTATGTGTGTGAAAACAGAGAGAGGAGGCAAACTGAATGTAGCATTGTTTGCACCACATTCGACAAAGACCTGTGCTGCATGCATACCAGACAGTCCTATTAAGCATCCGTTTAATTTCAGGTCATGTAGAAGTAGAGGCAGCTAATGATATTTCCTGCTTCATTAGGTCATGGAAGAGTCGGAGGTCTGTTCCCTGCCTGGGGGACTTGCCAGTGTGAGGAAACAATTTGAGACAGAGGAAACGGCAACATCACAGAATATAACCCAGTTCCATTTTCATCACAGATCTGTGCAGGTACACATATGTACAACACCTCCACCAGGCTAATACTAAAGCTCCTTTTTGTTTTGTGCACTTCCATTTAGTTTTTTTCATATGTGTCACTGCACAGGAAGCTTTGCAAGTTAAATGTGCACATTGAGGCAAAATATTAGTAATGGGCTGTTACTACTTAATTTTGAGCTGAAAAAGGTGTGTGGGTTACGCAAATTACAGATACTATGTGGCATAAACCTCCAGGGCACTTAAAGGGATGCAATACTGCAATAGCAGTACAATGTAGCCGGATAGCTTGGCACATAGTTTGTTATCTTGCATCCATTTGTGTTTAGTCATCTTAAACTGCAGCGAGCGAGTAGCTCCAGCCTCATCTCTGCATGGTATTCAGTTGTGAACTATCAAGCATTGGCTGAGGGAGTAAATTGGAGTGGGCTAAACTCACATGTGTGGCTTTGACAAAGAGCATCTGTACGAGTGCCTGTGTGAGTGACATGGCACACATTTGTCACTGTTTGATGATCGCTGTCTTCATCTTCACAGGAAATGTCAAACTCTGAGGTGACAGTGTCAAGCAGCAGCAGGCAGGTCATCCCAAGCGGTCAGCAGCTACATTTCAACCAAGAAGCAATGGTATTGATCATATTCAGTGACCTGCAGTCAGGCTTTGCACCACTGAGTTAAATACATTGCCTTGTTGAGTAAAAACTGTCACTGATTGCAATCAATCAGATTTAAAATTAGTGTGTAATGTGTTATTAATGTTTGCAGTCCGCCACCTCGGGCTGAGAATGTCTAACACTCAGTGACTATGGCTGGGTGATTACATTTCTTCATGGAAATTGTAATTCATTTGTTCTTACTTTACACACAGGCGTCACACAGTGAAAGAAACTTGTCATCTAGTTATCAAAACCAGCAAAATGAAACAGGTAGGATGAAGTTCAGATATTTTTATTCTCAGCTGGATGCTGCACGATCATTGCCTAACAAATTAAAACATGCATTTATATTTATGATTCAGAAGAAGACTTTCCCAGATACACCACAAAAGAACTGAGGGATCACTTTGAAAGAACAATAGAGGAGGCTGCTCCACGCAAACCAGTGTTGGTAAGCATTTCCATTTCGCTTGAGTTAGGCAGCTGAACATGCAAAGGGAAATGTTGTCTTATTTAGCATATTTCAGGGTGTGTTAACTTCAATTCAAGAAAATGCATGTTTTTTACCAAAGTTTTATGCCATCATGTCAAAAATACAGTAGATGACCAGTTGGTTTACGTTTACAGTGAAGCCAAACAGATTATATGCTATTATTGGAACAATACTGCCAAAAATGAAAATTTTTTTTATACTGTAGCTAAAGTTGTGATGAATATTTGCTGTGCTTCACAATAAATATTCATAAAATATCTGTCAATCAATCAAACTCTGTGTTTCACCAGTGGAACACGTTTAATGTAACGCAGCTGCAGCAGAAAATTTAAAATTTGTACCAGCAACAATTTAATAAGGCTCTTTGATTTAATGAACAGTAAAGAGTGCCTGTGATATCCGGGGTGTTGTACAAATATTAGAACTGGGTACCAACCTCAGTGTCTTATATGTAAAATGCTTTCCATAAATATTGATTTATTTGCCTCTGGTTCATACAAACCATTAACCTCGGACCAACAGGTGTATTTGCTTTACAAAATGATTCATGTTTTGTGATAAAATTCTTATTTGCAAATGTTACAGCAAGGCAAAATATAATGTGCATGTAGCTTTGTCATTGCGTACTGTGATGAATTTACCATACAGTTATTTACCAACAAATATCGTTTTTGTTCCTTAATAAGCTTGGACGGGAAATCAATCGATCTAAGTGGTCCTCAAACATGACACAAAACAACACAGTGACTGCCGAAGGGTGTGAGGCAGCCACTACTGAAGCAACAGAAGATATAACAGCTGAGGTGACAGATTATGAGGACTTCCCGCCCCCACCGACTGAGGATTCTGACTATCTTCCACCCCCACCCCCAGACTTACTACAAATGCCATCAGACAGCCAAAATATGCCAGTGTCCCATTATTCACCCGAGCCGCCAGAACCAATAAGCTCATCCAAAAATCCACTAAACAAAGGAGCTTATTTCAAGCAGAGGAGTATGTATGAGCTGAAACGTCTTTACAAGCACATTCATCCCGAGGTTCGTAAAAACATTGAGAAAGAGTACTACAGTGACTACACCGAAGCTGACGACAACCAGACAGAGGGCCAAGACTACACGTATGAGGATGATGACTGTAGCCCCACTGATGAAGAAGAATATGTGGAATGGGAAGAGATTCTGCCCGGTGAGGTGCAGGCAAGGCGCTGGATGTTTGAAAATAAGCCACTGGATGCCATCAAAGATGAAACACCTGATGAGGATGGAGACAACATGAAAATAACACAACAGGAAATAATTCTTGGAAAAGATGTGCGGCGCACGGCTTGGATGTTTGAGACCAAGGCAAAGGATGGGCTAGGCTCTCAAAATACCAGTTCAACAGAATACAAAAACAAATTTAACAAATTTGACAAAGGAGATGTCCGTGCTGCTGCATGGTTATTTGAAACTCAAACTATGGACACTCTAAACAAAATGCATAAGGAGGAGGATTTAACAAAAGAGGTTGTTTTTACAGAGGAAGACGAAAATGCTACCATTTATATGATAGACAATAAGTACATGGAAAGCCTTGGGCACACTGAGACCATTGATGAGAGCCACCTGTTGAGTCTAAAATCAGTGTTGGAGGAAATAAATGGCGAAGTGAAAACTGTAACAAGTACTTTTGACACTCAGTTCAAATGCATCATTATGGGACAATCCAGCCAGATGCTAGAGATTAAATCTGTGCGGAAAATTGAAACTGAGTTGGAGAACTCCGTTGCGTCACGTTGGCTTTTCGATACCCAGCCCCTAGACATGACAGACAGAGAACCTAACTCTTTGAAACTTGTGTGTAGCCTTTCCATGGAGGACAGCACTAAGGGAGACTGGGGCAGGTGGTTGTTTGAGATAAAGACACTGAATTCTCTGGATGAGTGGGAAAACTCTCAGATAGAAACGAAAGAGATCATCGGAGCTGATGTGCGCAAGCACTGCTTAGTGTTTGAAACCCAGCCAATGGATTCTCTGAAGGATGATTTCAATGCCAGACCTCAGTCGATTGAAACTATTATTGGGGGCAATGTTAGATCTGCGAGGCACTTTTTTGAAAGCAGCCCACAAGCAGACAGGAAAAATTACCCTGAGGTTGGAAAACTTAAAAAAGCAACGATAAGTGAAGAAATTAAAGGGGATGTGAGACACCAAAAGTGGCGCTTTGAGAGCGAGCCTCTAGAGCAAATAGGAGAGGAGAAGAAAGAACTTACACGAACTGTTAATGTTGAGGATGACCTCAGACAGGAGAATGGCACAAGCTGCAGGGCAGATGTTCGCAAGAACTGTTGGGTGTTTGAGACGCAGCCAATGGATACATTAAAAGATTATTCCAATACTCACCCTTTTACAAAAGAGGAAATTATCTCAGGTAATGTGAGATCGGCCAGACATTACTTTGAAAGGATTCCAGCAGAGGAGTTGAAGGAGCTCGCGGAGGTGGGCAAACTGAAAAAAACAGGGGCAGTTAATGAGGAAAAGGGTGATGTTAGACATCAGAAACTAATATTTGAAAGCCAGCCCCTAGAACAGATTAGAGAGGAAAAGAAGGAAGTCATCCGAACAATTGACCTGGAGGAAATTGATAAGGTGGATGTCTCAAACTACAAGCAACTCTTTGAGAGCACAGATTTTACCACGAGGAATGAATCTCAAAAGATTCTCATAGAAGGTTTAAAATGGGGCTCTGTAAAGTCAAATAAAAACCTTTTTGAGTCCACGCCGCTGTATGCCATGCAAGACAGCTCGGGTCACCTCCATGAGGTCAGAACAGCGCGTCGCGAGGAGATTGTGAAAGGAGACGTAACAACCTGCAAGTGGATGTTCGAAACACGACCAATTGATCAATTTGATGAAAATACAAATGAATACCAGATTATTAAGGGTATATCCAAACAAGAAATAGGGTCTGGTGACGTTAAAACTGCAAAGTGGTTGTTTGAAACACAACCACTTGATGCCATTAAGTATTTCAGCAATATTGAAGATGAAGAAGTTGTGGAGACAAGTAAAAATATTGATGTCATAAAAGGCGATGTGAAAACATGTAAGTGGCTATTTGAGACGAAACCAATTGGCATCCTACATGAAAAAGATGAATCGATGAGTGTAAATGAATCTGAGGAAATGCGTAAGGGAGATGTCAAAACGTGCACGTGGCTCTTTGAGACACAGGCACTTGATTCTATCCACGACGAGGGTGAGACCATTCTGAAAACATGCACAGTGAATCAAGAGGACATCATAGGAATGAATGTACAAAAGGCTTGTTTCCTCTTTGAGACAGAAAAACTGGAGAACCTCACCGGAGAAGAGGCGGGCTCTTTCAAACGTGTCACAGAGATAGACATTGCATCTGGAGATGTGTCAGCTATGAAGTACATGTTTGAAAACCAAACGTCTAAAATGTTTACTTCTACAGCAGAAGAAGCAATGCGAAGGCTCAAGAGAATTCAGACTGAGGACATACAAAAAGGAAATGTGGTGAACTGCAAAAGGCTCTTTGAAAACCAATTCATAGATACGATAGGTGAAAGCCAAGAGGAAAATACGAGCAGCCGCACAGTGAACGATGTACAAGGAGGAGATGTGGATAAGGGCCGTCTCATTTTTGAGACCTACTCTTTGGATAAAATCCACGAGGTGTCCTCTGAGAAAGACACAGAGTGGATGAAAATACAAAAAATTGCCTGTAATGATGATGAGAAGGGCGATGTGAGAAATTACACTATGATGTTTGAAACTCAGCCTCTGTATGCCATTCAGGACAAAGAGGGCCATTACCATGAAGTCACCACTGTCACAAGTGAAGAGGTGACACATGGAGATGTAGTGGGAACCCGCTGGTTATTTGAAACTAAGCCTCTTGACGCTATCAGGGATACAGATGAGGTTTATGTAATCAAATCTGTCACGCAACAGGATATGCAAAAAGGAGATGTCTCATCTGCCAAGTGGAAATTTGAGACACAACCACTTGACAGGATTGCTGAGGAGGAAAAGAAGGCTTTAATAAAAACTGTGGCTGATATTCAAGGAGGCAACGTTAGGATGAATAAACATCGTTTTGAGTCTGATGCCTTGTCACAACAATCAGTTAGAACGGTTAATGTGAGCGAAATACAAAAAGGTGATGTCAGGACTGCAAAATGGAGATTTGAAACACAGTCGATTGATAAAATAAGAAGCATGAGCTCGGAAAATCTGATTGAAACTGTCAAAAAGGAGGAGGTTGCAAAGGGGGATGTTAAAAATTCAGTGTGGCTCTTTGAGAAAAATCCTCTCGACCACATAAAAGAGGCAGATGAGGACGAGGATACAACCACCACTCTAGAGGAGATTCCCAAAGCAGATGTAAAGACAACAACATGGCTCTTTGAAACAACACCCATTCACGACTTTAATGAGACAAAAATTGAGAAGACTGAAATCCTGGGCAAGAGTGTCAAGGGAACGCTCGATGAGCTTCACAGTCAGAAAATGGTGAAGTCAGAGGGAATACTCATTGAAGCTGATGAAATTGGCGATGTTAGGATGACAAAATACCAGCTAATGAACAAGCAGGCTCCTGAGATTCAACGAGAGGAAGTTATCAGGGGAGACCTGCAGACTATAATGATGAACCTACTGAACAGGCAGGAAAGAAATGAGCGGCAGATAGTCATAGATTCAGAGGAGAAGGGTGATGTCAGTTCAACAGTGCAACAGCTGCTGAATCAAGAGAGAGACAGCAGTGTGGAAAGAGAGGAAATTTTACGCGGCGACATTCGAGACGCTATAAACAATCTTTTCAATGCAGGGGGCGATTCAGCGAAACATGGAATTCTCATCCAGGAGGATGAAAAGGGAGATGTGCAGATGACAATATATTCTCTTCTCAATAAACAAGACAGTGCTAATGTTGAAAAAGAAGACATTGTGAGTGGCGATATTAAGAGTGCTCTTCAAAGACTGTCCAACACCGACAAGCCAGATCAGGCAGTGAAAATAAAGGTGGATGACACTGAAAAAGGAAACGTCAACTTCTACTCTACATGCATTGAATCTGGGGCCCTCGACTATCTTAAACAGCTCCATTTAGGATCTGATGAGACTCCACCTGACACAGAAGAAAAAGAAAAGATTATTGCAGGTGACATTGAGGGCACAAAACTCATCCTCAGTCGCAATCAAGCACAAATTGACCGAACAGTAGAGGATGTTATACCTGGTGATGTTCACAACACAGTGAAGGTTTTCATGTCAGAGCCAACTTTCTCACTAGAGGGACTCCAAAAGGAAGAGATAATCAAGGGTGATTTAAGAGCTGCTTTGAATTCATTGTCTGATTCAGTAAATCAGACAGTTGTTGTGGAGAAAGAGGAAGTGGTGAAAGGTAACATACCAAAAGCTCTGCGGTGTCTGGAGAGGGCTCAGAAGCGCCGCAAGGAGACGGAGAAGCCAGACATTATACCAGGTAATATCAAAGGGGCTCTGAGATCGCTTGAGAAATCAGCAGCATCCAAAGTTGAAGCTGTTGTTGAGGATTTAGTTGCCGGAGATTTGAAGGCCACACTTAAATCTCTAGAGCTGGCAACACAAGCAGTGAGAGGAGTCGAAAAGGAGGAAATAGTGAAGGGTGATATTCACACAGCAATGCAATCTCTTCAAAATGCTTCCAGTGAAAGGAAAATGTGTCAGCAGGAAATTGATGTCCAGGGAGATGTCAGAGGAACAATTCAACTCTTTAGTGAGCCTATACCTTCACCGAGGTTACAGCGAAGCCCAAGCCTTGAAGGTGATGTGAAAGGGGATGTCAAGATGTCAATTAAGACCTTGTACGAGACACATGAACAAACCCAGATGGAGAAAGAAGAAGTGATAAAAGGTGATGTTAAAGGCACTATTAAATCGTTGTTGGAAACAGCGCAACGTGAAACTCCCAAAGTCAGGGTTGGAGCATACAGAAGAGTTAGAGTCAAGCAGAGTGCCCCAGTTACAAACCTAAATGCTGATGCACAGAGGAACATACAAAGGATAAAAACTGCGAATGTAACTGAAAACTCAAAAGAAAACCAGTCCCCCACTGATAAAACTGAAACTGTTAGAAAAAAGTCCCGTGCTGTGCCACAGTCAGCTCAAGAATCTACAGCTGTAGTGGAGCCCAAAACCATTACCCAAAACCATGGCATCAGGACATTAAAGACAGAGTTTCGTAATCTAAAGTCTAAGGGAGCGAAAAAACTTGATAAAACCAAGGTTAAAACTGTTTGTTGTGTTTACCATTTAAAACCACGAGTTCCAGAACATGATCTCCCTCTTCCACCTCCACCTCCGCCAGTAGTAGAAGCTGACCTTCCTCCTCCTCCTACTCCTCCTCCTCCCACTGTTGACTCTGACATTGAACACCTTCCTCCTCCACCACCACCACTCACCAGTGAGCAGGATTTCCTCCCACCACCTCCATCCCAACAAGAACTGGAGAGCATGCCAGCACAGGCAATTCATCCTTCACCAACCAAAGCAAAAAAGATGACAGTCAGAAAAGTGAAAGCTCCTGCTTTGCATCCGGTCCCAAAGCTGGACTCTAAAGTAGACTTCAATAAAACACAGCAGGTGGAGTTAAAGTCAAATGAAGTGGTAGAAATGTGCCAAAACGAGTGGAAAACAACAACACATACATCTAAAACTGCCTCGTGTGAAATCCCTCCTCCTCCTGAGTCACCGCGACCATCAAAGAAAGTTTACATCTCTCCAGTAAAATTTACCCCTCCACCCTCACCTCCTCCCTTCATGAAAGGCAAAATGAGTAAATTTAACACTCCATTGATAAAAGCAGAGGAAAAGTACCGGAAGCTGAGGGAGGAAAACACACCTCCAACCACTCCAACTCCCAGTTTCATACATGACTCAGTAACTGCGGCTCTTGAAATGCTTTCTAACAAAGACACAGAGCAGTCAAACAACAATGAGGTGTCAATGACACATTCACACTTTATACCAGAGTCTGAATGTGATTTTTCTGAGCATGTTTTCTTTTTAAATACTACCGAAAGCAATGTGAGCAGCAGTCATCAGAAAATGCTCACAGATTCTACATTCATGTCAACTGCTAAACAGCAGATAGTCTCTAATGAGACTTCTAAGGTTGTCTCTGTTCAAAAGTCTTCATCTGTATCAGCTGTTAAACAACAGACGCATACAGCAACACAGAAAGCTGTTTCCTCCAAACAGTCTGCTCAGTCTGTGATAGCTGACAAAGTCCAGACCTCAATCACTGATGTTACAAAAGCAGAAAACATGATAGCTGATCTGAGCTTAAGCAAATCTGAACATTTAAGGGAAGAAATGTGTCCTGATAAAATCCCTGTTAAAATAGTACAATCTGAAATAAATGTCAAAACTGAAGCAAGTGAAAAATCAAGCGAATCACAATCTGCTACCATTAATTTGAAAGATAACACAGCAGCAGAATTATCCAATAATCTCTGCAATGAGTTGTCCAAAAAGGAAAATGTTACCTCAGACAGAACTGCAAAGGAGTCTAAATCACCACAGCGTGACAAGAAAAAGAAAAATGATCAATCAGCAAGGAGTGATCAAGAAAAAGTGTCTGATCAGTTAATTCAAACAGAAAAGGTAGATGCCCATGCAAACGGAAAGACAGGCAAACCGAATCAAAAGGTGAAAAAGAATAATAAACAAGAGAAGCAAGTAGAGATAAAAATGTCCTATGAAAGTGTTTCGCAAGATCTGAAGGTGGACATGAAAGAAACTGCTGAGGTTAAAGTGATCAGCAAAGCTACAGAAGTAAAGACAGAGTTGAAGCAGGATATTACGAAAGCTACTCCTCTTGCTGCTCTCTCAGCACCTGCTGCTACTGTGAGCATAACTGACAGCCAACCAGAAACTCCAGCTCCAACAAAGAAGAAAAAGAAGTCCAAAAAGTCTAAAGGGGGTTTACAGCCAGGGCAAGGTAAAGATATTTCTGCAGAATTAAAAGCAGATGCTGCAGAAACTAAGACAGAAACATCTGAAAAACCTCAAACCCAAGAAAAAATCACTGTTGCCCAAGTTCAAGTCAAAACAGAAGTCATTACCACAGAAAGCAAAGACGATCAGGATTCCCAGCAACAAAAGGCAGTTCAAAAGCACGTTAAGGCACCGCAAAAGAAGAAAGGAGTGACAGTCGTTCAGCAGAGCGCAGGGGAAACCCTGGAAGACAGTACTGATGTTCCAATTACGCTGACAGGAGCATCAGAACAAAATGAACATGTACAGACCGCAACAGAGAAAACAGAGCAATTTCAGATCACAAAGATACAAAGCGTTTCGGAAAAGACTCATTCTAAATCAGTTAAGACTTTACTCGATACAGACCTAGATTGGTTTATGAGTTCAGAGACAAAATGTGAACTGGAGGGATCTGTCATGGAAAGTAAGGTACATAAAAACACAAGGACACTAGCAGAGGTTAAACTAACACATCTAGAAACTGCTGAGACAATGGTGAAGGAATGTGAGCCAATCACTGAAAAAGCTATTTCTGGTGGGGAAACAACACCTAGATTATCCAAGATCAGTATTGGTTCTGCCAAAATTGAGAAACAAATAAAGACAAACACCTCTCAAGAAAGAAAGAAGGAACAGTGCAAGTCTGTCGACCTTCGGGCTCCCTCGCCATCACTTAGGATGCGCTCTCCCTCGCCAACATTTATCACCATTGAATCCACACGAAGAACTGGCTCACCCCACAGAGTTAGTCCATCACCTACCCTGCTGCACAGGCCACCCACACCTCCCACACCACCTCTTCGCAGATGTGACACCCCAACGCCACGCCTCACTAGGATCACGCCTTCCCCAACTTTTGACAGAGCAGAGAATTTGGCTAGACTTAAAGACACAACAGCCAAGCTCTCACGTGGTGTTACCCCACCGCCACTTCTTTTTCCCCAGCAGATCTCGGAAAAGAAATCAGAGATTGTAGAATCGCCAGCATCATTCCATCGGCAAATTAAAATTGACACCAGTGTTGAGACATTGGGAGTATTACTTGCATCAGAAAAGAGTTTGTCTGAGGAGACTCAGCTGGGTGAACATGTAGGAAAAGATCTTTCAGAGGGTGTGAATGCAATTGAAATATGTCGAAATGACCCAGGTATTACTGAACCTTCAGATATTTCAGAGCTATCATCTGCATCTGTCAAAGAAAAGAAAGAGTTTTTTGAAAAGGCTGAAATTAGTAAGGCTTATGTGCAAAAGCAGCATATTGCTATCCCCGAACAACTGGGCCCAGACATGGAGGAGTGTGATGTAGAAAACAAGAACAAAGAAAATGATGAGCTTCCCAGGGCGAACATGTCTAGTCTCGTAAACAAATTTGCCTCATCAGAAGAGAAAATATATAACAGGAAAGAGCTTATCCCACACACAGAGCAGCTTCACCATGACACTGACAGCACAGATTGTAACAAACAGAAAGTAGACATCCAGGAACAGGAAATGCCAAGTTTTGACATCCAGGCTATTAAAAATGTTTTTGAACTGGTTGAGCAAAGTTCCTCATCCAAAGAAGAGAAAGGGGATCGGGAGGAGCCTGTGTCAAGCCTGAATGAAACAATAGCAGACACTTCAAAGTGGGAAAGTCCTCCAGAGACAAAAGGAAGCTCACGGCAGAGCACTCCCCTCCCTCTGCAGAAACACGAAGTAGAAACTGTGCCAGCAGAACCAACTGCCTTCTCTGAAACTAAATCAATCACAGAACATTTCTCAAATGTCGATCAGTTTGGTAGCAAGGTCACAGGAACAAGGACAGCTATTATTGAGCATTCTGAAAGTGTGTCAACCCAACAGACTCCTTTTTCCTACGCCGATGCCGTTAAAAGGAAAGCTGCAGCAGGGAGACGAACAGAAACATATGATGACGCTACCGAGAAGTTGCTGAGTGACTTCCACAAAACGTGGACAGAGAATGAGACACTTTTCAAAAGCCTTGGCTGCACTGTTTCTGCAGAGACGACGTCACAAGTCGTGTCACACGAGACGAAGATTATCTCATCTGGTAAAGACCTGGACAGCATGAAACAACAAAAACTAATAGCATGGGCTACTTGTGTTAACGTTTCAGTATAACAAAAATGTTAAGACTGGTGCTAAGCTAGCAGCCCTGGAAAGTACAGTGATGCTATCAGCATGACTACATGTTCACAATAACAATTTTAACACGTTCATATGATGATGTTAATTATGTTCAGCATCATTGATTTAGCCTACTAGCATGCTAATCTCTGTTTATTAGTACTTAAGTCCAGCTTTGTCTTCTCATGGTGTTTCGGTCCATTGCCATCTATTACATGATATCACTAACATGGACACTGGGAAAAACACTGACAAAAAATATTTGTACCTCCAGATTATTTTACTTGTTAGCAGCATTTTCTGAAGCTTTTAACCACACGATCATCATGATGACAACGCAACAACTTCATTAGGTCATAACTGAGAATTACTTGAATGCTTTTTCTTTATGTAACTTTCTGGCCAAATTATACAAGCTGATGCATGGATATTTGGGTATATGTGGATTATATTTGGTTTATATTCAGGTACACATGGACAATGAAGAAAAATCAGCAAATGTATAAATATTAAACATTCCTCCTCATGACAATTGCAAATGTTTTTTTTAATGAATGAGCATGTCATTTACCCTTTTATGCAAACATAAACTATTGTACTGCTTTGTAAGATTAATCATAATGAGAAGTCAAAGAAAAAGCTATAGCTCATTGTTGTGCTTCACAACAGCCCAAAGGAAATGCTTTTCACAAAGGATGATGAAAACAATTTTATCTCTCTCAAACAGGTTCGAGTTCCGAAGTCGGAACTGTGCACAGTATGTCGGAGAAGAGCTTTTCCGATGGATGCTCTGATAGTGGACAAAAAAAAATACCATAGGTCCTGTTTCTGCTGTGAACACTGCAGAAACAAATTAAGGTAAATATAGCATTTGTTTAAATAAATCGTCACCAGGTAGTTTTTGAACTTAGCACTATTATTTCTCTATTTTTAAATAACAGTATAATTGTCTAAAAATAAAAGCTTGATTCTTTATGGTTTTGATGTTGATGTCTCATTGTTAATGTAAGGATTTATTTATTTATTCGTAGCCTAGGAAACTACGTCTCTCTCCATGGACACTTCTACTGTCTACACCATTACAAACAACTCATCAAGTCCAAAGGGAACTCTGATAATGGATTTGGGCAGAAACCTCCCGTGGGAAGTGTTGCACCCGTTCCCTCAGATGAGAATCTTGAATGGAGATATTCCATGAGCACCATAAGTTCAGAGGACAAAACACACAGCGGTGAAAACAAAATGACAAAATCATTTGATGAAAGCAAGCCACACGGCAGCAAAATATCCGTAGTTTGGCCTCCACATGCTGATCCCCCAAAGAAAACTTTTAAAATTGAGGACGACATTCAGCTAACTAAACCACAGTGGCCACCTCCAGACAACTCCCCCAAGTCTCCCAAACACCATCACAGAAAGGCTGTTCCTAAAAGTGTCCTTTGAAATAAAGTCAGCCAAGTACATTGTTTAGTAGTAAAAAAATCCAAGGGTAGAAACATACAGGAATGAATGGTACAATAAAATACTAGCAGAGAGCTGTCCTGTAGGTAAAGTGTTTGGTTGAAGGCCAAGAGTTAAGTAATTTAAAAGGGAACGTGACACGTAGGCTTGTAAAAGGAAACTGTATATATTTGTACATGATGTTGACAAGCTGGTTATACAGTGATAGTAAACGTTAGAGAGATAATAGACGTAGACAATGTGGTGCGTGGATGTAGACATAAGTGGCTGGCCTTGAACACAGACTTTAACCATGTGGAATTTAATTTATTTATTTCCATAGATTATTTGACAAATACGTATCATTTGCTAAATTAAATTAATAATAATATTAACATATATAACAATTGCTATTTGACTTGTAAAACTAAATTGTTTAAGTTGAAAAGACATGACTTTGACACACAAATAGAAACAATGTCAAATGAAACTTAAAATGTATATAAACATCTTTATGCTGGTCTTGATCTACAGTTGGCTGGAATAACGTGGCCGCACTTAGCTGACTGTCCTAACCTTACATATTTTTCCAAATTGAATTTCGCCCTCTTTTCACCCCTTCTGCTTTGTTCTAACATGGTTTATTGTACAATTCAATCCATATTATTTTTGCTAATGCATGCCGGTTCATGGACATATTTTCACTCTGTGGACTCTGATGTTTTTATTTTGAGACTTTTATCTTTCAACACAACTTTTTTTTTCATTTGCCTTTTCAGCACCTGGTGTGCATCCTGCTAAAAGCATTTTGGAATAATTTTATTTATAATTTTGAAAGTATATACTATGAACAAGTGAGTTGGTGATAATTGTGTTTGTTTTGGACATTTGTATCCTATTTTGAACAATAATTATTTTGCAATGAAGATTTTTTTTTAGATCAGACAGTTATAAGTTTCTTTGTACAAGCAAAGTCCTGATTCTGTCATGCTGTCAGGCGGATTCTTTTACTTTATTGTTGATATAAGAGCAATAAAATGTGGAATTTCATTAGTCTCTTTGAAAGTGTCTGGCCTACTTTACGCGTAGCATCCATGTTGTGAAATGTTCATCTATTTCTCTCTAGACATCGTCTGCAACAAAAAACTAATAGGAAGTACTGACACAGAGCTTGTCTGGTGAGTCTGATGCGTGTGTGGGGTGTGTTGGAAGCAGACTTTAGCAGAAAGGGGGAGGTCAGCCGATCCCTTTCACATCATCAGTATAATCTCCTTCAGTAGCTAACCCCACCCTGAAGCTCCCACTGCAGGTGTGCCCACAAGAAATAAGGGAACCAGTTTTATGTATGGAAAACTGGAAATTATTAAATCAATTGTACAAAGGGCCTAAACAAACGTAGCACACGCTTTAAATGTAGAAATGATTTATATGATAAAGTGAGATACTAAGGCCATTTACATGTTTTGTTGTGTATTCGCCTCACTTTAACATACTGACAAACTGCTGCTTATGTTCAGGTTTCTTTTCCCAATTCGTGTTTCCTTGTTTTCACCTGTTGTTTGTTGATTGCACATAAGTAAATCAGCGAGTCACTGCACACACTGAGCGAGTCGTGTGACATGTCGTGGATGAGCCACGGTGCGAGTTGACTGGAAATTCTCCCACAGCGTCAGTCTACCTTGCTTCTCGTGTCTGCGCGCAGTCCCTTTCCCCCGTTGAGCGGATTGGTAAGAGAGCCGTCGGATTACAGCGTGATTGGTCCGCTTCGTCTCGTCAGGCGGTGCGTCAGCCCCGTCGCAGCCACCATCACGTTTCTCCCCCCACCGCTCTGACTACCAGTGCGTTGGGATGCTGGAGCCGAGCGGCAGCGTAGCATCAGCACCACTAGTCTGAGTGGGACGGAGCCACAGAGCGAGGTAGGCGCTACCGCGATGCTTTTCCTCCTTTTCCTGCCCACACCATGAGCACAGTGCGGGCTGAGCTTCGCTTGTCTCGTGGAGGATGGTCCCACTTTTTGGGAGTGATGCGGTGTTGTGCTGGCAGATTCGCAGAAGCTCAGATAATAATCTGCCTCGTTATGTCCTCATCCTGGCGCGTCCCTGCTATTGTCGGGATTTGATCTCTGCCCGTGCGAGTCTTTAGTGATGCAGCTCTTTCACTCGTGTCCTTTCTGAGTGAAGAGGACAATGACCCGTCCACCTAGATGGTTGGAGATGCGTAGGTTGTCCAGGACTGTTGCTCGGGTGGTCAAGTCGCAACTTTACGCGCCTGTGTTTATGCATTTTACTAATTTCTTATTAAAACGTTGACTTCTGATCAATAGTAGAATAAGCATAGAGTTATGGATAACTCAAGTGTGTGGGTAACTCTGTTAAAACTGTCATTTATTGTAGGTCAGTAATGTGCAGCGGGTCACACTTTTCCACATCCTGGAAAGGAGCTGAGAGTAAGTAGTTTACAATGTGGAGGATTTTTCTACCGGTAAAACCAATGTGAGTGAAATGCGTTAT
The DNA here is from genome assembly GCA_032270685.1 of Microctenopoma stevenorrisi. Taxonomy (NCBI): domain Eukaryota; kingdom Metazoa; phylum Chordata; class Actinopteri; order Anabantiformes; family Anabantidae; genus Microctenopoma; species Microctenopoma stevenorrisi. Next base: position 9,699,539 of record JAUMTR010000013.1, on the reverse strand, counting down.
GGTAAAAATCAATCCTTTAAGACAAGCAATAAAGCCAGTTTATCATGTTATTAACTTCACTCGGGAGAATTTAAGCTCACATTCTGGGTCAAACAATCATGTTTCTCATTCAACCCCATAACAGTTTTCATTCCATGTCTATCTGCTGGTACTGTGAGTAAGACTATGTGCCAGGAATCACTTGTTCGCTTTGTTTGTTTGTTTGCTGCTGAGCCTGTCCTCATACTACCTGTCATAGCACATGTCTGCATCTGTGCCCTGCTTACTGTGACTGACTCACTAATCACATTTCTGCAAGGTGTAATTAGTCTAGGGAGTCTAAAGCCTTAATCCCTGGTTTAAACCTACTGTGTTGCTTCCCCTGTTACACTGAGCTTACAATAAGTATTTATGTAGATGTTGCCAGTGTTTATATTGAGCTTTTGTTTGAAATAATTGACCGAGTCTGTATGAAACGTGTCATTTTTGCTTGATCGTATTCTATACATTTAAGGGGAATAGAACAGGTAGACATTGTCAGCAGTGGTACAGTTGGTAAAGTGGTCTAGTTTTGGTGGCTTGTGACCCAACTCCTCCAAGCCATATGTTGAAATGTGCCTGGACAAGATAATCAACCACCACAATGACACAAAGACAAAAGAAAGAGAAAACTTCTAGTGTGAAATATTTTAAATATTTGTCCTATTTTATATATATATATATATATATATATATATATATATATATAAAGGTAGTTTTTTTTTTTTTTTA
>JAUMTR010000013.1:9613556-9698689 GCA_032270685.1 Microctenopoma stevenorrisi | reverse complement strand
TTTAGTTTTTCCTCTAAATGTGTATTAAGAAATATTCTGTTCCTGCCATAACACTACACAGTGCATCATGTTCATTTAGGATTATAATAGCTATTGTATGAAGACAATAGCTCAGTATTTACTTGTCCAAACAGTCTGGGCATAGGCCTGATAATAATAGGTTGACATGTGTGCAGCTTCTTTTCTTGCTGTACTTCTGCCAGCTCTTTCTCCTCTCTAAAAGCACAGCTTGACACGTTCTGTTACACCATTCTTTACCAAGGAACGGCGTTACATTGCCTGACCTCTTTAATTATGGCAGAAGGCCAGTGCAAATGGAAAAAAAAATTCAGTAGACTGCCCCCCCCAGACACAACATAGCATATACAGTATGTGTACAATGATTCAGTCCAGACAGTCCTAGGAATGTCAGCCACATCACAGATTGAACATTCAATATGTTCTTGATTTAAAATGATGTTTTGTGGATCATATAGAAATTTGTTCATGATACTAAATCCATACTGTAAGTGCACCACTATAAGGTGCGACACATATAAGAGCCTAGGCCAATAAGGTTTTATTTGTTCAACTGTAACAGGTTAAACAAAATCTGAGACTGAGGAAGATGTTTGACAAGTCTTTGGAGAAAGGATCAAATCGGCCAGAAAATACTCGTGTGATTGTACAAAAGCTGGAGCTTTTCATTTAATCACCTTTAATCACTGTGAAAGCTGAGATAGTCTAGAAAGGACATGATACACATAACAGTATAACACACTGTTTGCAAAATAGAATTACAACACGCAAAGAAAAAGAAATATTATATTAGAAATTGCCAGACTTCTCAGCTGCAGACCACATCCATGCGATGCACGTAGCCCTTCTTTTCTTCATTTTGTCTTGGCTTGTCAGAGACTTGTTCTCCTGTTTAGAATTATGTTGATCTGTGTCACGCTCCCTCTCCTTCATGTTTCTTTGTATTACCTTCATGCAGGTTTCCTGCCTGCATCTGTGCCATGTGAAAAGTCACCTTCCTTTTTCACATCTTACTTTGAAGTGTTCGGTGTTTCTGTTTGTTCTGTATTTTGTCCCTCCATAGCTGTATGACGGTTATAGCAATACTAATGTGGTCATGTGGGTGTGTGTTAAGAAGGCTGAGACTCCCTGTGCTCTGATACACACTTTCATCTCTGCTGGCTATTAAAGTCTTTAACAAAGTAAAACCTCTTTTATATACAGTCCCTGTTTTGATGAAACTCCTTCTTTTAACTTTCATGTAATTTACAATATATTAGGGGCAACAAGGACAGTCATTTACGTAGTTCTCCCGATTTCTGGCCACATGTCGAAGAGTCCCTGGACAAGACACTGGCCCTCGAACCCTTGCTGCATACAAAGCAGCTGCTGGTCCACATCAATTTCCTCAAGGGGATTTATAAAGTATGAATTATTACTATATGATATTATTTTTATATCATGATAGAATTGGCCAGGTTGTAGCACTTTCATCTATTCTCTGCATTGATGTGCAACAAGCAGCACAAGATGCTAAAGAAAATGACCTAAGGAGAGTCTGTTGCCATGAGCATGTTATGATTCACATTGTAGAGACACTGAGATACTTGTTTTATTGTCAGTGTTGTAGCTCAGTATTTACATTTATGTTTCATATTTATGTCATTTAGTCAGTTAGTGAATAAGTTACTGACCAACAGTTGAAAACCACAGATTTGAGAGATTGAGATGAAGGAATTCGGTAATTTAGTTTACTATGTTTCCTTTAAACTTAAGACTTAAAACAACCAGTTGAATAATAGTTGAATTTGTTTCAGACATAAATGATTGAAGTACTAAATTTTATTCTGTATACCGTACATGGAAATGCATTTTGGCCTGTTACATGTAAACCTTATTAGATTATATTATAATACACGTATGGTCAAATAGACATAAACCTTGTAGCAGGCAATTTACGATTATCAGAAACAGAGAAATACTTGTATTAGTAGTATCAGTATAAGGCTGCCTGATAGGATATAGATAAGGTATGACAAATAGGTTTTATGTATGTTTCCTTTTTTTACACTAAGAAAAATCCCAAACCAGATTTTATTCATTCATGACTTTGGTGTTAATTTGTCTCAAGCAGTGCAAGAGTAAAGAAAATCATTTGATCTCCCAGTGATTGGAAAAGGACAGAACAGGACTTATAGCTTATATAATATACCGAAGAAGTTAAATGAATGTCATGTTTTCCTCCTCCTGGAAAAATACCTAAAACTGTTCAGAAGTGATGATTAGACCTCTTTCGCCACAAATTATCACTTGGCATTAAAACTGTGATATTGCTTTTTCTATGTTATGAAAAGCCCCGGGCGATTACCGCTTCCCTCCCACTTCCCATTTATAGAACCCACTTAAACATGCGTCCCAGTATTAAAATATATTTATATTAGTTGCTCAAAATGGTGATCTTCCAGGAAAAAAGCACGAGTTGTCCAAATTGGATTTGGCCAAAGCTTGGTTTGTTGTGATTGCCTTCATTGTGAATTTGTGTTACATTACATATCAGTAGTTAGGCCTTTTTGCTCTAGAGATATGACTTCTCTGCACTATTTTCACCCAAACATTCTCACACTTTTGCTTATTTCATATCTCACTATAGATCACAATATACTTCACAGCTCTTTGATAAACTTTCTCCATTGCAGTGTTTTGTCCTCTATTAAATTCAGAACCCATCATCACATATAGCACTCACCTGCTTTTCAGCGTCTTGTTAATATGTGTCTGCATCTAAATATGTCCCCAGCTTTAATCATTCTGATCCTCCTACACACATACGGTAATTACTTTCTGTATTCAATCTCTTAACAAGATTCTGGAGCAGTCTCCCAGCTGGAGAGTTTTGCTTTGTCATTAATAAGATTCTGCTCAGTTATGAGCAAAACAGTGAGATCGACAAACAAAACATCAGGTTTTAAAACGGAGTACACACAGGTGGGGGCATTGCTGTTTCATCTGTTTCGTGGGAACAAATAGTGAGACTGAAGAAATACACAGTAGAAGAAGACACTGAGGAACAATTCTAGCCCATGACTGGTTTTAAGCTCCTTATTAGAGGAATGAGTCTGAACTGGGGCCTGTTGAAGTTTGACTTGATTTCCCCAGTGACCACCAGCCTAAACCATTTTTATTGCTGTGACAAAAAAGACCCCAGATAGGTTCTGGAGAAGCCAGGACCCCTAAATGGCAGGAAGAAAAGTTTGACAAACAGCTTCGACTCATTGTTTAAATAGAAGCGAACATTGTTCTAAAGGAAGAGCCGAGCATTAAGCTTTAATAGCTCTATTGTTGTGGATTTTCAGCTAACACATGATAATTAAGGTTTAACTTCCCTCTGGTATCTTCTTTCTCAAACTAAGTAGTAATAACCTTTTACAGTATCTGATAAAATTCTCTTTTAGTATAATTTATAAGAACCTAAGAGGTTAAGAAAAATACCATATTGCAATTAGATGCCTATTGGATGTAATAAATCTATTCTTAAATAATGCACAAGGGAGTAAATAATAATACATAATACCATTTAATAATGTTCTGCTCTACAACTGCTGCTAATTTTGGATCACAGCCTATTGCTGATATTGCCGTAGAACTAACCCAGTAAGACTTACACAGCAGACTGTTATCCTTTAACGTATATTCTCGCTGAATGACAGCCAGTCTCAGTCTGAGCTCAGCTCAAATCTGATTTATTTTTCGTTTCACGTTTCAGAGATTCTGAATGCCTCAAATACTGACTTCCACATTCAGATGTAACAAATTGTTTTCTAGAGGGAAAATGGGCTAGTGCAGAAATATATGCAGTGAGAGCAAATCTTTCCTCCATCTACAAACAAACAATCCAACGTGGTCCTAGAAGAGATCAAGCTGCTGTCTAAAACACTTGAGTGGTTTTATTGTAACACAGCTTTCCTGAATAACGCAGTCATATTCAAGTATCTTTCTGTCCATTCCAGTTTCCTGGATATTATGTTCACATGGGAAGACTATGAATTTGGACATTGTGTCCAAATCTGACAGTTAAGCATTTTCACTCATTACAGCCACTATGTATCGTCTTGTTCGCACTGTCTTTGTCGTTGCATTATTCATTTTATGGAGTGGAATAATAGCATATATTTAATTTCCAATTATTGTTCATCTATTCAATCATGTTTAGTTTTTCACTATATACCAGACCTTAGATATACTGTATATGTCTGTCGGCTGAAGAAAACAGTTCATTTACACATTTTTAATACTTTAGAGACTAAGCAATTAAACAGATGAACAAATAAGCTCCATATTATTTGTGGTTTGTAAGTCTAAGCACAAACATCAGTTTATTTTATCTGCTTTATTTCCACATAGAAATGTTTTCTAATAGTATGGCTCACTGAATTACATTATTATCCCTTCTGACTTTTTCCTATTCCACATCTTTGAACTGTTGCCAAACGGCAAAAACGTAAAAAAGCACAATGAACACAAATTGTTCCATTGTTAAGTCGGCTGTGCAACAGTCTGGTGCATAAAAATGTGAATTTTCTTCCCAGAAACTACAGTTCGAACTTCATATGTAATTGTATTGAGATGTGGGGTTTTTTGCTGTTATTGAAAAAATCTGAATATATATCCAACCATTGTGTGTAGAAATGTATATATTTAAATGTCTATTGGTTACTGACATTTACATTCACTACCACAGCCTCCCCCTTCAGATAATGCATGAAGAGAGAGGTAACATGTTTAATGTAAAAATCAGCAGTGAGACATAACAAGACGGTTACTCAATGTACGGCTGACACAAAATCACACACTGGCGCAGTCTGTTGTTGCAGATCAGCTGTAACAGAATTTATGTAGGTTAAAATAAAATGATCCAGTTTGAAAAGTCCCCAGAACACTGGTATTGTAGTGATAGATATCTGTTGGGTTCTGTTTCTTGACCTCAAGTCGAGAGCATTTGTGACTTGAAAACATATATTTGCTTTGCAAAAGGAGCTGGTGTCATGCTACATCCATATTTATTGCTGTGTCATTTAGGGCCCAGTGTGCCAGAGTGGCAGGCAGACAGAACCAGGCCCCCTATAATAACACAGAGAAGAACCACTCACAGAGAGAGTACATCTTCTGATGCTAGTAAAAAGTGCCTTCATTTTTGCTTGGGTCTATTTGGCATTGTAATGTTGCAATCATAAAGCCAGGCTTGTATGTTCTGTCCTGTACTTTGACCATGTTATTCAACATCACCTGATCTAGAGCAATTATCGCTGTACATAAAAAGAGATGCCTGTGGTCTGGTCTGAGTGCTCAGTGCTGTTCCTCCCTCTTACAGATAATGTATAGAGCAACGAGACAGTCTATGAAGGTGACACTGTACCAGCACCTTGCACAATGCAGCACAGCCTGCTCGGAATTGATATCCCTCAAAAATCCCTAGCCAATTACTGAAGTGGAGTCTTGGTGGTGACTGGTGAAAATGTATGAGGCACAGCTCAGGAGGATGACAAGTAGTTCAGTCATGTTGTAGAGTATGATGGGCTCTAAATGCAACATTATTTCTGACTCTTATTTCTGTGTTTTTTGTTGTACAAGTGGATGAATATTCTATATAACCTAATGCACTGGGGCTGTCACTGCAATGGCTGCTTGAAAAAGAGCCTTTAGTTAAAACTGAAGTGGAAGAGAAACATTTTAGCCAAAGGAATTGTGGAAATCTAACCATTCAGCCATTCCCCAGAGCATTCCTCAGGCACTGTTTCACTCACAGTGGAGATCGCAAGGACAGCTACTATTAGGTTTCTTTTACTTTACAAGGATGTTTCCAAATGTTTCTTATCAGGTACTTTTTGATCAATGTATTTTATCTAATGAGCTGTTTTTGCTTTACGGTACAATTTAATATTGTCTCTGCATCTCTAGAGGCTACATCTGTTCAGTAATGTGTCCTAATACAGTTTTGCCTTTCTGAAAAGAAACACTCAACACAAGTCAGTTGAGTTCAAGGATATTATTGATTTGCAGGGGTGATGTAGACTCGTAATGTCATATGACCGAGAACATTTATACTGTATATTCTCTTTTCTGCCTGCTGAAGCTTTAGTGTGACAACAAACAGCAACAGTAGACTAGTGTGTTTGCTTCTTGTTGGTTCATTCACAGAATCACTGAATTAAACTTCAAGAGATAATGGTGGCATTTGACAGAGGCAGAGAGACAGACACGTTTTCATTGCTTTGTTAATTAATATCAGCACAAGAATAAAGACCGTGTTTTGAGGGATTTTGACAATGCAACTGAAGTAATATTTGAATGAAGACATTTATGGAAAATGGCTTTTTCCTTTAAGCATAAATCTCCCCAAATGAAAATATCAATTGTAAACAGTAGACTTACTTTGAAATCTATCTTTACAGCTATTGTGCACCATGCTTTCCTGACTAGCCTGGGGTGTTTTAAAAAGCCTGTCCTGCAGGCCAGTCTCTTATTATAGGCATCAGAAAAAACAACCCTTAAAATCAGTGTTCGGCATATTAAAATGTACAAAAAACATGCATTACTCAAATGCCATCTGGAAAAATGGTGTTAAAAGATATTTGACAGGCAAAAAAGGAAGCAAAGTCAAAACATTTCACGTTAGATTTCCTTCACAGGAGCCCTGAATTCTGCACAAAGAAACTCAGGAACATGTTCTAAATGACTCCTTCTAAACTGAATATACATAAATGCTAACATTTTCTACACAGTGACCGTAACTATCAGTAAAGATGATAAGAAATAACAGCATAAATTATTTATAATTGTAAAGATTTCTCCTTTTATGTTTGTATTATTAGTATTTAGAGAGGACTAGTTATGTAAAATAAGTTGTGGCCACATTTCAAATGCAAAGCTTTTTAATAACAATTGTGAAAACTTTTGGCATTTAAAAAACATAATCATAATTTGACAATATTTTAAGCAATGTACTTGATTAAAGCCCCAGAGCTAAGTAATGCAGTAGTGTACACATACAGCAGGAGAAAACAACACAGTGTATTATTTCTTTCTTTGCATGGAGCACAACCTACAAAAATGCAACAGCGCTGCGCATTTAACAATAAAATGTTAATGCTTGTTGTTAGATCAGTGTCAAAATAATTCAAGCTGAAATATTCCAGTGAGGTGGCTGATTTTTAAAATGTAATTACATACTACTATCATTTCTGTTTGTATCCATCAGTCCTTGTTTTCTCCTTTTATCAGGATATGTTATTCTGGACAGCTTACATAATTTTTTTGTGTAGTTATACAACACACAGGGTGATTTTTCCTCTGCTTCTTGAGAAGAGAAGCCGTGGTGAAAGGTTTGATTCGAACTTGATTTTCAGTAAGTGGGTAACATGATCCACATTTACCATGTAGCATATCATGCCAGTAGTCTATTTCTGTAACGGGAAGCATTAAACCTATAGGAGTTGCACAGCACGTTAGTCTGCATCGAACAGGCCATATCTCTGCATTGTCTAATACCTTTTCATCATAGTGTCCCCAAACTCATATTGATATTTGCATTTGCCTGCTCATATTGTAAGTGTGCCTGTATACAGTAAAAAACTAAGTGCCAATTTCGCACTTAGAGACTTGATTTTAACTCAGTTTCAGATTACATTCAGTAGAATTTACTTTGTGGTCAATGTTAACTTTTCAGTGATAATTCTACTCAATTTAGTGTCAAAATTCCATGTGCATCAAAGCTCTGAGACCGCGCACACCGGCAGACTGGTATTAATCAACACACCCAGCCCATCCCCCATACCAGGTGTGTCCCTGAGCGAGACGCCCAGCGCCAGCTCCCCGAGCGCCGCCTGTGGCTGCTCACTGTTCCCCCCCAAAGGGAGGATGGGTCAAATGCAGAGAATACATTTCGTTGTAACATGTAAAAAACTGTATCGATAACAATAAAATGGATTCTTCTTCTTCTGTGTGGAGTGAAATCTTCACTTCACTTCACTTGTCTAAAGAACTTTACACTAACTTTTAACTGGTTTACTCCTCACACAGTTGTAAATACTCTATCTAGGTTAAAATAGGTTTACTCTGAAATGTTGACACTCCATTTTTTACTGTAGTTAGTGTGCATATGGCCTTTATCTTATTAAAATCGTCCTGATTTAGGTGTGATATATACTGCATTTTAGAGAAGTAATAGTAGTAGCCATAGCAATAGTGGGATGCAGTTAATCACATTGTGCTTGGTCTATAACAAAGACTCCAGTGTGAGCAAATGTTTGCCGTGCTTGCCTATAATGAGCATAGCTCCAGTGTGTTGTGGAAAGAAAACTGCATTCAACAGTTTTCTCATTAGCATTAGTTTCCTCATTAGCATGACCCTGTCTGCCTCTGACCTCTTGTCTGTGCAAGGCATGATCCTCCTGAGGTCACCATATACTGAAATTTCACACGATATGGAAAAGCAGTGAGTAATAGTCAATTGCAGTGCATTTATGTATAAGTTATGACAACATTGTCCATATATTTAAGTACTTTACGTCTCCATTCAAATTCTTCAGTACAAGTCCCTCAACAGGTTCCATAAATAACAATAAAAATATTCTTTATGCACAATGACTCGTGTTACAGCAACACTAGTTCATAATTAATCATACATATTTGTGTTCAAGAGATACTGAGATTCTTTATTTGTCATATACATATATACATGTAATGAAATGTACCCTGATGACTCCTAAAAAATCTGAGTAAAGAACAGCAAAAAAAACTATTGTCTCATAGTATTAAATCTAAAATTAAGAACACACAGAAAAAAAGTATAAAAATATACAATGTCCAATGAAAGAAAATCAGAAGCAGTAAACACTACCTGTAGAGGTAAATTGTGTAAAGTGCAGTGTGCAGTATGTATGTACTATAACATAGTTATATAGCTGGGTACTGGTCAGTTTAAATTATGAACAAGCAGAAAATGGAAATACTCCAGTAAAATCGAAATCCAGCAAAAATGTGCATACAAAGAACTTAGTTATTTTCCACCACTGCATGCTATTAGCATATCATGGCACATTTACACCAGTGAAGTAAAACGAATAGGCTATACATGCATAATGTTGCTACGTGTTTCATGCCATCTTTCCCTGTGAGTATCCTCTTACTAATGATGCCTGACAGGGACAGGTTAAAAGATAAAGGTTAATCACTCTGTGTCCAAGTGCTCAAACATCCAAATCCTTTCTGCAGTGCCTCGCTTTGTATTCCAAAAAAGTACATGCTGCTTTTCGTTTCTCCTGTAATTGCTTGGTAGAAGGGCAATGTTTCAGGACAAAGTATAGATAAAAGATAGTTTGTAGTGTTTGTAATGACCACAGTGTTAAAGGCTTTTGCTCTCAGGAATACCAAATCATTTCTCATTCAGTAATTTTCCCTACTACGACAGCAACTACTGGCTAATCCATCCATGCAACAATTGTCTATATCCACTTATCTTTGAGAACAGTGGGTTGAAGCCTAAAACCCTGAAAGTGATGTTATCAATTGGCTTGCTGTCAGAAAAACCCGGTAAAGGTCCTCAATTTAAAATCTTTTAAGATAGTTAATTGTTAGTTGTTAAAACTGCCATTGATTAATTAGCAGGTCAGGAATTGTTCTGAATAACCTTTGAGTTCAATAACTTTTATGTATCAGGACAGCGAGTTTAAGATCATCCACATGTGAGTAGACTTCATAATGTTGCACAGCACAAAGCTTGCGATTTTGCTTTGTAATGGCTTTCAAAGGAGGGAGATTAAAAAAGTACAGCCGCCTGCAAAGTTGTAAAAGTATTAAACAAGGTCTGAATGTTTTTATTCCTTTTATACAAAGGTAGTAAATGATGAGAATGCAGTAGACTACAGCGCCATTGAGAAGTTACAAGTATGTTAGTATGTTAGTGGCTCTCTCCTTGATTTATTACAGTTACAGTAAGACGGTCATGAGATTCTTACTTTAAAACTGAAAAACCTTTTTCTGGTAAAAGGCTACATATTAAAGAAGTGGTTTATACGTACTAAGAACATCCCTTTGAGGTTTCGCTGCTCTTTATTTTTTTCTTATAGTTCAATTTGCCGCTGGCCCGTATCACAGAGAGCCATTTTAGAAAGTGTTGTACCACTTGGCAACCTGCCAGCATCAGGCTTCACGTACAAACTGTGCAGTGGAGGAGAATCAGTCAAGACTGGGCTCCAGTCGTCTAGTATGGACTTTGTTAGATTTTATCAGGTTTTTGTAACCCGGCTGATGTAGCTGGACTTGGACTGGACTTATACAGGGCTGTACAGGTTTCCGTTTTTACACAGACAAACGTAAAACAGACTGTGTGACTTGCTGCAATGCACTGTTATATGAACAAGTGAATAGAGGTAAACAGAGCCTGTATTGTAGATCCATGCACAGCACACAGCAGCGTGTGTTTCTGAGATTTAATCCTCTCAAGGCAATATTCTCACTTGCGGGTTTGTTTTTAGCCTGCTTTTGTCTTAATTGCAGTTTGGCCTTGAAGCAAAAACCAATAAACATTCACCGAAAACATGAGCAGCTTTTCACTCTATTTAATGTTTTTTTTTGTTGTTTTTTGACTCGCAGCACAGGCACGAAGATTGGAATAAAACATTGTGTAAGATAAAAAAGAGATGGAGTGAAACCATCATCATCTCTTTTTGCCAGAGAACAGATTTTAAGCAGACCTGCCAGCCATCAGTCTGATTTTGATGTTGAAACGTGCCAGAAAAGGTTGTTGTAAATCTCCATTTTGAACACTGTAGCATACACAGAGGAGCCCGAAGCAATAGTTTCTATTTTTCACTCTACAAATTATGACAAAAAGTGCAGCTGAGAATGGGTTTGGATTTGGCTAAATGTATTTTTGTAAACATTTTCTGACACCTCTTGCACATGCTCTCCAATATGCCTCCCAGAATTACAGTGTAACTGCGAGGACATAATTACAAACAGTAAGATAAATCTACTCCTGTAATTACTGCAGATCCGTTTCAGTCGCCACTGTCAGCACCAACTATCTGCATAATGAGACACTTCTTTGTACAATGTAGAGCTGTACTAAAGTATGAATGCATCCCTGCATCATCTATTGTCAACTTCTGTCTCCTGCCTTAAATATCAGCAGTGTTCAAACCAATAATAAAAGTTTAGAGATATGATGAGAGGTTTAGTGTAGGTCAGATTCTGTATTTCTGCCCAGTCATACACCTAAAAATGTATAAATATTTAGTTAAACAACCTCTTGCTAGATTAAATCGTAAAGGCATTGTCCTTGTCTTTTTTTTCAGCTAAAATGCGCAGCACTGTGCTATAGTGTGTTTATATCTTGTCACTCACGCTTACATAAATTTTGATGCCACTTTCAAATATGAAGTTGAAGTCTACTGCGGGGTGGTGCACGTTATATCTCATTCATTAAATCCAGGCATAAATAGAAAATATAATAACTCAGGGTTATGTTGGAGGCTATGTGCAGGACTTGCAGGACTGAATGAAAAAGCTCTGAATTATTTCTGTCTAACTTCAGATCTAATCTTCCACTGTGGCATTACGGCTTTGTAGACTCATCTAATAATGATGAAAAAAAACACATAAATAAGTTTATTAGACCCGTTTGGAAGAAGTTAGCAACAGATCCTGAAAGTATTTAATCTTCAGTTGAGTTTTTCTTGCATGTGCAGGAGATGGGCTATTTTTCCAATTGCTGCAGCTGTGTGTGTGATGGACAGGAGACTGGGGACAGCATTGTTTTACAGAGCACTTTGGATGAGGAGGTCCATCTACATCAACAGGGAGGCCATGGGCTACATGTATGCTGTGATGATCAAACACCACCAGGCCCTTAGGGGACAGGGGAAGAAAGTGCCCAAGGGAAGTATGACTTCATTTTGAAAACAATGACCCTTCCTGTGCAATATTAAAGTGCACTGCTGCACATCGTTTTCTCAAACAACCCCTGCTGTAGCACTACACAACTACAATATGACAAAAAGCATACAAACCCAACGGTGAATTAAAAACTAGAATTCATTGACCATTAAAGGACAGAACATCATGCCATTGTGAGGGACCCTGAACTGAGAAAGACCCAGATCCAGATTAAATGAGCACAGCCTAAATGTGAGGACAGGAAGAGGACGGACTGTTCTGACTACAAACACAGTGTCTGTCCTACTGCACTGCACACAACACATAAGCAACAAGAAAACAGTTATAGATAACTAGTATTTTCTCTGTTCTCAGGAAAGGTAGTTGTTCCTGTTTCTGTCATAAATAAACATGCCATAGTAATGGAATACATTTTACCTATTTATCTTTTGTCATGTTTTGAAACTCATTGTTTAATTCTAATGAAGCTTGTAGGTAATTTATACAACATAGTTTTACGTCCTCAGTCCTAGTTAGTCAGATAAATGAGTGACCTTTCCTGGTCCTTTCTATTTGCAGAGTTGCCAATTCTGAAGTCAGCACTTAGCATTCTTATTAGTTAAATACATCCAGAGTAATGTACCATATGCCAGGTCTCAGAGGTGCAGTGTCTCTGGAGGATCTTAATTTTTCTGTGCTCAGTAAAAGTTCATTTAGGCTGTTCCTGTGGGTAAGCCAGTAAGTCAAACTGCCACATAAAACAAATGGCAAAGTGTATTATTTACATAAGATGTTTCAATTCTACTGGAGAATCAGCTCATGCAAAGAAGCAAATGTACTTTAATAGAAGGCACATTAATAGTTAAAGAATTGTTTTATTTAGAAACGTGCTTTCCTCTCACATGCTTAAGATTCTGGGTCTTCATTCTCTGCACAGTGGTGTGCCTGTTTTTGCTCTTTAAGCCACACAAACCACCGACATTGTCTCTCATTTCTGACATAAAACCGCATTCCTCTGAACCTGGAGGATTAGCATTTGATGAATGGCAGGCTGTTGTTGCCTTCTTCGTGTTATTCCTTGGCAATGCACTTAGTTTTTTTAGCGTCTTCCCTTTGAGAGACTTGCTCAAAAAGCTCAAAGATTTTCAAAGTATGCAACAGGGAAACAGCTTCTCTGTGTTACTTATGCTTTGCCCAAAGGTCAGAGACCAGACAGCCACAGTAGAGGCGTTGAACTACTTTTAGATTAGATTAGATTTAACTTTATTGTCATTACACATGTAGAAGTACAGGGCAACAAAATGCAGTTTAGATTTAACCAGAAATGCATGATATAGGTTAGCATTATAATACGTTGTAGGAGTATACAGTGTGTTATGTACAGAAGAAAATGGTTGATATTTACAGATAGAATAATCAGGGATTGGAAGTAGATACATTTTTACAGATTTTTATAGGGATCAATAAACATGCACTGATGCGAGCATATGTATAGAGAATGTGTTGTCAGAGCTTTACAATGGATACATTCATAAATTTACAGTGTATATGTGCAATGAATATATACAATTACAAGCGGATATGTGCAGAAATGCAGATTGTGCAAAATACAGTTGTGCAAAATTAGATGGTGCAAGGTGCAAGGGGTTTTTGGGTAGGGAAGTTTAGTAAAGAGACAGCTCTAGGAAAAAAACTGTTCCTTAGTCTGCTGGTTCTTGTCCGGGGAAACCTGAAGCGTCTGCCCGAAGGCAGGAGAGAGAACAGTCCGTGGGCAGGGTGAGAGGAGTCCTTAAGAATACTGCGTGCTCGACGCAGGCAGTGCTTCCTCTGAATGTCCTCAATGGAAGGAAGTGGACATCCTGTGATGCGTTGGGCGGTTTTCACCACTCGCTGCAGCGCCTCTCGCTCTGCAACAGTGCAGCTTCCATACCACACTGTGACACAGCTGGTTAGGATGCTCTCTACTGTAGAGCGGTAGAAGTTCACCAGGATGGTAGTAGGTTTTACTTACAGTAACAGTAAAATAACAATGAAACAGTGAAACTATCATATCATAGCAGATGTTCAGTGAAGACTTCTTCCTCCAGTTTGGTTCGACTAGAAGTCTGTCAAAGAGCAAATGTCTACTGGTGTTCTTTTAACCAGGGCTGCCTGCTCCCCAGCTCTGACGGTGCTAAGGTGATGGTTTTCTTGGAGGGACAAAGCTGCTTTGCCCACACCAGTCCTGTGCTGATGCTTCAGCGATGGTCTTGAGGACTTGGTGGTGCCTCCAGCGGTAATGTCCTATCGTCCAAGTGCTGTACTGCAGCAGCAGAGGATGTGCTCAAGGGCATGCTGGTGATTCTGCTATGCAACACGTGTGTAGGTTAGATCATCTCATACACGATGTCACACACTGCAAACTGCATACACTTCAAAAATACACTTTTTTCAAATATATTTCAGTAAAACACTGTAGGTTATTTGAACTGGTATCACGATATAGGAAAAACCCATGATAACTGGAACAAACCGGTATATTGAGTGCCCAGCACTACTTTTTTAGAGCACATCAAATAAAATCTAGCCAACAATATTGATAAAAGATACATACACACACAGACACAAATGTTCCCGTTACTATTTAGCTTTGACTTCCTGTTGTGGATGATGTGTCCATCCATACATTTTAAAATCAAAGACTGTTGGCTCAGTACTATGGCTTTTTGAGGCTAAATAGCTTAGTAAAGCAAATATGATCATAGTTATGTGGCTAAGCCAATTATCAGAAGCAGGTTTATAGGTGGTACACTGACTAGTCTCAAAATGCCGCTAAGGCACACGAGGATTGCTGATATCTATTCAAGGCTTCTGTCACTTCAAATATGAGTCAAAGGCTGTGCACACTTTCGTCCCTGGATAGCTGAGGTGAAATGAAATAGAATAGAACACATAGATTTGGTGCAACATTCACCATGTCTTCCTCCACTTTTCTTTTCATTCATCATCTTAGGCTCCTGTGCCCACCGAACTGAATACATCACCTTGAACAACACTTCAGATGGTACAAGCTCTTTCTCTGATGATGCGGACATAAATCACTTTGGTGTTGCGTCATAGAAAATGAAGATAGTATTGATTTCATTTGCTGTTTTTTTCTCATGAGTGAAGTCATGTACTGTATTTCACTCATACCTTGAAATCAATCAAATTGCTTTATGTTAGTGAATACACCATATGAGTTTGTCAGATGTCCGCTATGTTCTAGTCTCTGCAAAGTGCCTTGTGCTTGAATTATATGCAGTTCTGGGGAAGTGCTGGAATTAGCATCTGTGTCTCAGTAGCTGCAGCCATCTGTTTGTAAGTAGAGTAAAATATGTAATAATCATCATCACAGTAAATGTAACAAAAAAAAACTCATAAGCAGCATTATTAAAATGTATTTATAGTATCTCTTCATGTTCTTAGTAAGTGTTTCTAAACAGTGGTTTGTGGAGCATGTTTATTTTTTAATGTGTGTTTCATTGAACCTAAAAGTTAACGTCTGCAGTCGCACAGTGATTCGTTCTGAAGGCATTTGCTTGCCAATAGTCTTGTGTTAGTTTTCTGTATGGTCTACCTATTAGGAGCTCTAGAGCTGCGTGCTTCCCATTATCATTGGCAATGCCCCGTTTTCAGTCCTGCTGGTTCTATCAAACAGCCCAACTCACAATGAAAGATACAAAACACACAGCACATGTATATTATTCACTGGGTTATAAAGATTTGCATCCAGAACCAACAAAATGGAGATTCAGCAACAGATTGAATGTTGACAGTGTTGCTAAGGAAAGCTAGGTACCATGAAATGGTTTCCAGCTGTAATAGTGGTTGCCTCACAGCTTTAACTTACATTATAAATTATCCAGAGCACTGTACTGATGAAAAGGGACTAGAAGAAGCAGGTCTTACTACTGGAATTGGCAAAGCAAATAGGCTGTTCCTTTGGTTCTGTGTGTTGGCTTTGGATCCCAATATACTGAAGGCAAATGCATATTTCATGACACAGCTTTGGGAGTGAGGGAGATGGAAGGGCAGTGATTCGAAGAGAACCTGTGCTTTTTGAGGGGTACACAGAGTGAGCACAGTTTTCATGTGTCTTGCATTTTCTGTTTTGTGCAATTTCGTTAGTGGTTTGAAAACCCAGATTCTATATTAGCAGAACTTGGTTAAAACTTGAAATGTAGCTGTTATCTAGGTGTCACAGTGACGGCTCATAATCGTCTAAACATTGGCATAGGTCAGATGGAGCTGAGGGGGATAAAGTGTTCAGATATACTGCAGGTGTCTTTTGGGTTGACAGAGGAGCTGCAGCTTGTCAGATAATGAGACTAAAGTGCCAGATTCCACTGCATAATGAATCATCATGAATACTGATGTTAGCATAGAAGGGAAAATCTGTGGTGGCTGGAGGGTCATGCTCGCCTATTTACATTAACTGTGGCCATGCATTAGGAGTGCATTGAAGGAAAGTCCTCAGAGTGCGTTAATGGTGTGCAGAGATGAACAACTCTGTTTAATGGAGGCTTAATTACTTTCTGTCACATGTGCAGCTCCCACAGCTGCTTTTACTTCATCAATACATCTGTGCCTAGCTTCATAAAACACCCGGACCCGTATTAACAGAGCGTTGACAGTGATGAGAGCCTCATTAGAAACATGTTTCACATACTAGAGGAGTCTTTTACTATCTCCAGGTTTGAGAAGAACAATTTACAATTAGCAAACTAAAGTGCGGTGTCTGTAGTGATGATTATCCTTTATTTTAATTATGTTTTTTATAGCAAAAGGAAATGTTAAACTGCTCCACAGCCTACCTTACTTTGATGTTACATTTATCAAATCTTTTGACATAGACATTTGATGTTGATGTGAATGTGTGGAGAAATCACGACAAACTCCAAGGGAGTTGATTGTCCATTTAGACAGCTGAAATTGTGGAACATACTTCTCATACATAGTAGAAAATCACAAGGTCCATTTTGTCACATGAGCAGAGATGATACAGGTTGCACAGCATTTCAGTGGTTAGCTGGTCAAATAAACAACAGAATTATTATTAGAATGGCACTCTAACAACTATGCCAAATATTTGTGATATATAGCGATGGTGTGAAAGAGACATAAATAAGCTCAAAGTGACCTTTGACCACCAAAATCTCATAATTTCAGTTCATATGGACACCTGAATTAGTGGGATTGATAGACGTTGCCAGTGACCTTGACTGTTGCCTTCTGAACACCCAAACCCCAAAAAACCTTAAGTCCAAGTAGATATTTGTGCCAAATTCCATAATGGTGTTTCTGAGATATCAGCATTCACAAGAAGGAAACACGACCAACCTCACCGTAATAAGAGGTTTCTAATGTTCTGGCCACTCTATTTACATACATGGTGGGACCAAAACATTAGAAACACCCTCTAACAGTATGCACTATGGAAGAGGATAAGGGCCACCATGAAAATATTATTTGAATTCTGACTTATCCTTATCCTGACTAATCTTACTTTACTCCAGTACAACTCCACCAGCCACTCAGTGTTAAACATATAGTGGAATGTCAAAACAAAACCTGGGAAAATATAACCTCAAGGTCAGAAAACATATAATTCATGTTTTTATCTGTTCAGTTAACTTAGTTTAGCTTTTTAGTGTTTGTTGTGTCTTTATCTGTTTGCTGATTTGTTTGTGATTTGTTCACACTTTTGTAAAATTCAGTTGTTTTGAAATGTGCTATACAAAAGTTGATTTGATTTTGAGAGCTGCTGTATTGTTTTTTTCTGTACATTTTTCTTACAGCTGTCGCTTGTAAGTATTCTGAGATATATGTCCATGTTCAATCAGTTTTTTGTTTCTGAGATTTTTTCCATGGTATTTGAGATCAGGGCTGCAAATGCTACTACTACCACAAAGTTAAGTTATTCACTGTGTGTGTAAAAACATTTTTTTGTCTGTGACAAGAACGCATTTTATCAGTTGGACTTTACAGTCGTTAAAAGAAACTTGGGGGCAAATGTAGCAAAAGGAATTAATTGAATTGAAAACTGTTCAGAAATGTTTGACCACCAGCATGCATGAAATATTGTCAAAGAAGCATAACGCACCACCAGCATGAGAAGCAAAAGCTCTGCCACCAGAATAAAGTTCACATAAAAATGGTGCTCAAATATGGACCTCTGTGCAGCTGCAACACAACTGCAGATGGTGCTACAATGCCCAAAACCAGATCAGATTTAATGCATTAAAAGGAACAGCAGCAGTATTAAATATTACTGATTATTATGTTTGTGTTGCCAAGCATGCCAACATTAACTCAGCCAAAGCATTGCTTAACTAACAACAATTGAGCGTTGTGAAATGTCAATCACAGGCTGCCAGCAGCAAAGAAATATTTTTTTTCCTTTTGGCTTCAAGTGCGTGATAGAATCTGGCAGCTACTGTAACCACTAAATATCGATAGTAGGGAGCTCACATAAAACATTTCCTAATCACCCACAAAACCAACTTGTGGTGACTTGATTTAGCTTTTGGCAGATGAACTTTCTTATAAAATGCTACATGAGCAACCGCAGATATTGAGGAAGCCACTTTAAAACTGTAGCTGCTGCACTGAAACCACAGTCCTTCCAACAAACATGCTCGCTAACTTGAAGCTATTTCATATCAAGAAACATCTTCTGTTATGTAATCTAATGAACACAAGCCCTCATTATTTTGTTCTACCACGTTATTTGGTGGAAAAAATAGCTCAATACATGAAACATTACATGATAATGAGAAGCCAACTGAAACATGTAGCTTGAATGAACTGCTGTGTTGTGAATGCAGTGAGTAGAATTAGTCAAATATGGACTAATGTAAAATATTACTAATTGAATTTGCTTTGTTATGATATTTCACAAAATGTTTGCCACAGTTGTTATTTTAGTTGTTGTGAACGTGGAACTGCCTCCGTAACATTATACCAAACCTACAGTTTACAGGAGCGGTGGATGGAAGTTGTCATAGTTTCCCAGAGTTGTTAAAGTTTTATTGTATTTTATCTTGCCAGACTCTAACCTTGGTGGATTACTTGAAAATCATCTGTGAGGTCAGTGGTCTTTTTGAGCTTTTCAAAAATTCACCCAAATTTAAAGTACTATATGTCTAGAGTCTCCCTAGATATTACAGTTTGCAGGCAAGGTGCATCCTGCTGTAAACAACATCCATAATTAATCTGAGCGTTTGTCAAGCACTGCAAGACCTTGTTTCCCCGCTCAAAAAAAGAGGTTGTTTATTTTGTGACTTTGCTGCAGACAATAAAAATTAAAGAAAGTGTCAGCCTGGGATGGTCATGACTTTGAGAAAAAGACTCTTCTGCGTCTATTGCTCTGTGTTTTGATTTCAGACATGCAGTGACAACCACCATAGACGTGACCCATATCGATCTCTCCTCCACCTATTCATTATTCCTGCTGTGGCTGCTGCATTTCCGTTTCATCCTGTTCTGAGATGTTGCAAAATGAAACTCAGCAGGCATTCTGCAACACTGCATGGTCTGTTGTTTCTACTGCAAATCCAGTAAACAGCTTCCAGTGTAAATGCGAAACATCAGAGGCTGGCTTTAGGCTGTTTGATACTTTCCTTACTTGTTAAAATCAGGCTGTTGAGATCGTGGGGATGGTTACAGAAGAGGCCTTCCCATTTTGTTGCACAGATAAACATAAAGTTATCTTTACTTTCTTATTCAATCCAGCTTTTACATTTTCCTCTTACATCTTTGTTGCAAAAGATTTCTGGGCTGATGGGCCTTTTTAATATGGAAAAGTGACAGTTATGTGGCTTCATGTAATAAGAAGACACGTTTCACAATTTGTAGTCCTGAACCCCTCAGAGTTTTCGACACATCAAAGCTGCAACAGGCCTCCTGCGGCTTACTGAAGTGTACTTTGCATTTCGGACTTTTTTGAGCCTCAACATTTCCTACATTGCTCACTTCTTCCGAGGAGAGGCATGATGAGGAAAAAACACCTTCAAATAGGTCAGCAGAGAGACCAATCAGCCACAGCACCATCTGTCCCTCTAATGACTACCTGGCTGCTCTATGATGTGACACGGATGGCTGGAGAGGCTCCATAGCAAACATCCTCTCATTAAGTCTGTACATTTTTCCTCAATACAGCGCTACTGATGGCGCCTAATCAGCCCTGTGTCTTTTCAGTGCTTAAAAAATGATTCCTATCATGTCCCTTTATCAGCAGGGAACAAGGAGGCAATCATTGTTCTATATGTATGTAGTCAACAGAGAGCATCTTCTTTTGTTGTCACTCTATTAAAACTGGAATACGTTCCTGTTCTATGGTTAAACTTTCATTTAAAAATGTTTGCATGTTGCTAATAAATATGTGCATTAGTATGACATTGACTGTGTTTGACCCAACATTAGTTGTTTCCTCCAAATAATCATTATAATGACACTTTACAGTTTTAAATAATAATAAGATCAATACGGCTCCTTATGTAGAAAATGATCGTATGCTGTTAGTTTATTAGGTATACGTTGATAAAACAAATACAGTTATGTAGTATTAGTCTTATTGTAAATCTTCCCTTTATGGAAGTGATAATGTTATGGCTCTGGTCCAACAGATTCCCACAGATCTATCAAACCATTTCTGATAGATGGTTGTTTTTTAAAGTGCTCTATAAATAAGGTTGGATTGGATAGATACATGTGGAACATGCTGAGGTAGGCTGGACTGTTTAATGAAATAATTCAGTCTTGTAAGTGGCAATATAAGCTTATGTAAAGCAGATAACCCACTTTGTTAAGAGACGCTGTCAAAGTGAAAAGTTAATTGACCTCAGTAAAAAAAGGTACTTATAATACTGTATGTGTAATGTGTGTGTAGTAAGTGTAAGATAAGTGCAATGTGGGTTCCAAGGTCTGCTTTCTTTTTTGTCAGCATTGCTATGGCAGCACATAGTTATATGGTGTTTTAATCTTTTAAAAACACTGTAATGTAGTTATAAGTAGATTTACACTATGTTCATGTTTCTGTTAATATCTATAATGTTCATTTAAAATGTGTTATTAACCATTTATTACATGTTTATTGTTTATTTATAAATGCGAGGACATTTGTTAAAATAATGCTTAGCTTGTAAACAATACTTTTTTGTTTCCATTGTAGAAAAGAATAATTGAATATTTTTGCTCGTGATGGAGGATATGTCATTGCTTAGCTGTGCCTGGTGATTTCTGGGGGCCCGTGTGCAAGGGATGATTCCCAGTTAGACCCAGCTCAATTTATCTTCTGGCTGTGTGCTGAAGCCAAAAATTTAGGGTGCCCTCTGTAACACTGAACACATCACTCAGAGTTGTGCCTCCCTGACGTCTGAAAACTGGTGCATAGATTCAGACTTATTCTTCTGTTCAGTCTAGGTGTGATGTGAGATAATCTCCTTCTAAACTCTGTAAATCTTCTTCTGTCTCATAGTTTTCATTATTAAAGTTTCTACTTAGGGATAGCATAAATTAGAAAGCCTGCAAAATATGTTACTTGCTATGTACAAAGTAGAATGTACTGTAAGGCATCACTGATTGATTGATTATTGATTGATTATTTTAGTGTCATATGTGTGCATGTGGGGTCAAAAGAGAGTATAGGTCACCTCATCATCTAACTATTCAGCATTTATACTGTACAATAGACAATATGGATGTCCTGGAAATCTATGTACTGCCTGCACAGTCATTCATGTATATTTAAGGCTTCCTTCTGTAATATAACAGGATTAAAAAACTAACAAGCCATAAGTATTTAGAAAGTGAAAGAAAACTCTAATCTTAAAGTCATCTGCAGCAGCATCTCTACTTGGATAGAGATGTTTGTCTGCTGTAGAACAGACCAGTGAGTCAGACAGTTCTCATCCGTTATATTGTGTCATGTGCATCATTCTCAGTTAAGAGTCAGAGCTATAAACTGCTGCCATGATTTATACACTCATATGTCAATTCACAAGTTCCTCGCTTAGTGCTGAGAGTCACGAACGTGTTGTTCAACAGCTTCTCTCCGAGAACCACCAGCCTTGGCCAGCTCATTTAACGAAACACATTTTTAACGAATACATTGCACTGAAAACATTTGAAATTAGAACAACATTACGTACACAGTAGTTAATAGGCTGAAAATTGAAACTGTATTTATTAGTATTCTTAAAAAGGTAGGTTAGAAAGGTGAAACGACTTTGTCATCTGTATTGCTTTCTTTTTCTTGGATAATTCAGTTCAAGAGGAACAAGTTTGATGCTGTTCTGTTTAGTGTTCCATCCGTTTTAATTTAATGTCTTGCCTCAGTAATGACTTATCTGTCATAAGTTATTTCATAGGACAAGACACAAATGCCCAGGACAAGCTGCAGGCCCAGGACACATTGTAATAGAATATAATATAGCCCCAAACCCAAAGACAATATTTCCTTTTCTGTAAGTGAGTCAATTCTGTTTTTTTAGTCATTTCTTTTTCTTTGCTTCTTTACTTCTAAGAAAAAGACATTTCCTCAGGTCTTTAACACTTTGACACCATGTACCCATCTCATCCTCACATGTTTTTCTACCAGTAAGCTAATCAGTACATTTATTAATAGCACAGCGCAGCGAAAGTTTTTGGAAAGGTAATTTTAATTTCAATCAGATATCAGACTTTGTTCTAATTACGCTCCTAGTACATGATTGCACTGATTAAATTTACCAGAGATACACTTTAATCTTTAGACAAATATCATTTTACTCGGGCAATCTTCTTATAAACGAACATAAAAACATTGTGTTTCATTTGTTCACAGTTTATTAGGTTATTTAACTATGGAACAAGTTGTACCACAAGACTGTTTAGTGCCATGACTTGAGTCTGATTCTCTCTCTGGTATCGCTAACTATGCTTTTTTGATAGATTTTATGTTATTCTCTGTATTTTTCTCAAAACAAGCCAGTTAATTATAATCATATAACACATGTACCAGGATCATGGCTGGTTTACAATAATATTTGTGAATTTGTTCTGCAGAGATCAACACATTACCAATAAACAGACCCAAACAAATAAAGTCCATACTGTCATGTAGCCGACATCATGTCCTCATACAACCAGAAAATAATTAATCTATTCTAAATGCAAAGTCAGCAATTTGTGTAAATAAATCATTATTCTTAACATTTGTGGAGGAGATTATACCATCTTATGTTTCTTTGTGGCACCAGTAAGCGCACAGCACACACATTCCTGTCTACACTGACACTGCAGACAGATTTAATTGGCCCTAATATAGCACTGACAGTTCCATGAAAGGGAGGAAATCATAATCACAAATACTAACAAATAAATAAATAAAAACAAAATTAGGAAACCTATATTTCTTCGGGTATAAAGCTAAGAGCAGATCAGGATAGACCCAGTTTAGTCAGTGATACTTGAGACAAACTGACAAACTTAATTTATAATGGACATTTTTGAAGCCGCTCACTGTGAGACACTGAGGACTGCACATTATTTAGCTGAGTGAAGTTGATTTGCCAGTGGCCTTGATGTGTTACAGGTAACATAAACTCCATTTTTGAACTGGTAGGAAACTGGAATATAGCAGACACAGAGAACATGCTGACTGTGCCACAGCTTATACCGCTGCACCACGCAGTAAATATAAATAACACCCAAAGCAGACCTGCTATTAATTTACTTTTCAAAGTGCATTTTCAGGGAAATGTAGTTACCACCCAGACTGTGTGCACTTTTATAACTTTGTTGATTAATCTAAGCAGTCTTCCAGGAGAATAGTTTGTTAAGAGAAACTGTAAAGAATATATATTAGTTGAGAAAAATCTGAAATTAAAATGCAAGATTTGAAGCAGCATAATCGCTGTGTTCAGTGTCAGAGAGTTTTCTCTAATTAACTAAACCCATGTCATCTGAATGTTTCAGATTCTTAGAAAAAAGGCTTTTTCTCACTTTGTCCAAGTGACAGTGATAGAGTGCTAAAACACTGATAAGTAATTTAATCACTTTGTTAATTGAAAATACTTCAGGCAGCTGACAACCAGTAATTGTGCCTTTTAGATGAGAACAAGCCGCAGTAATAGCTCTAAGTAATCATCAGAAGATAATGAATGAACACTATTCATTTGTTGCAGTAGTTCATCATCCTATGAATTGAAGTATGACAAGAAGAATGTTGAGTGCTTAGCTTTGTGGTTCTTGTTGTAATTTTAACTTGTTTTTTATGTGGATATTTACATTTGTTTTGTACGATGTGTTGTAAGTGTGTTTTTTTTATTATATATTGTGTTGCATTTCTGCAGCTGCCTGAAGAAGCTGAAGCTAAACTAACCTAAAGAACACAAACCCTATGCCCACTGCTTTAGCTGAGAGGAAATGTAGAGTTTCTCAGGACTGTCTTGCGTTATTCCTTTTTTAGCCATGACCAGACACTCGCAGGTTTAGTAAACATGTGTGAGTGTTTAAGCTTCTTACATTTACGACACCCTTGGTCACTGGATGATTTCATGAATGAATTTAAATTAGCCGTGCTCTGCCCTATCACTACTGTATATTAATACGAACCACAGTTCCCTTTTAAATAATTGTTGTATTTGTGGGATGTTTAACCCTAAATGACTATTCAAGAACTGTATATTCACATTAAGGTTTCCTAAGTCATGTACATAGGATACACAGGAATTTATTCTGTAGTCATTTTAAAACCAATTCTGCATTTTATTGGTACTATGTCTATAGCAGGAAGCAGCCCTCTATCCAAGCATATCTATATTTTACAGAATTCATTTATAGTATCAACATTTAACAAAACTGGTAATCATTTTCTTCAAGACTTGGCTGTACTCAAGAGATTTCAGCTTTCCCTATGAAATACAGCAATGGTAATGGCATTTTTATGTTTTCAATCTATTAAAAGTTTTCGCCCCACTTAATATAGCTTCACTTTTTTATTGCACATATAGATTTTCCCACAGTCTTTGATTTGCTGTAATAAACTAACACAATTTAAGCGTAAAGTATGTAAATGACGATATTTGCATAATGTTTCAGTCAGGGAGAATGTAAAGCTTTTTAAGTGCATGCTATTGTCATTTTAGGACTTCAAATACACTGAAGTAAGTGAAGTGAGCTGAAGGACAAGCAGATTGATTGTTTGAACATTGTGTGGCAAAAAAACATTTAAGACAAAATATTTTTCCAACATGTTTTTTATAAAATATCTGGAGGAAATCTTTAAGAAGATAAAGACGAAGTGCAAACTAAAGGAAAAATCAAGTGGAGAAACATCCTGATGCTTGTGGAGAGGAGAGGAAAGAGGGTTAATTGTTGGGTTACGGGTGGCAGGTATTTCATTCACAATAACTAACAATTGGCTGGTACCTGATTTAAAAAAAAGAATAGTGACTTAATGCATTTGATCACCATGTTGCTTGTGCATTAGTGCAATGCGTAAGTCAAAACAGGAGCAGCTCATCCTCGGGTGAATGAAAAAGGGAGTGCAGGGCATGGTATAAGAACAGTCCATCCACATTTACAGTATGTAGAAGGGAATATTATAGAAGGGTTTGCAGTGCAGAGTAGATTAACACATGTTTAAGAGTTCAGTGGTGGAACAAAAGCCACTGGTCTGCAATGATGTGGAAAAAGGTTCATGAGTCCACAAGTTTAGATCTGTGTTTGTGACATAACAGTACTAAAATTAATAGATTAAAAATTATGTTTGTATACAATTAGGCTGCATTGTTAAATACATCTTTGTATGTCTGGTCTGAGTTTAGCAAACAGATGTTATTAAAGTGTTGTGGTTGGGTTCGGGCATTGCAGCACTAGATTAAGGTCAGAGAAAGACTGTGGGCTGAGTTAAAAGACTAAAATGTAAAAAACGCTTCATACTTCTGCATTAATATTGAGACCAAAACACAATCTTCTCTTTAATCTTCACATCTGTTCTTGCATAACCCATTTTCACAATACTGTTTTAATCCATTATGGCCCCTCAAGGTATAATAGTCAGGACAGAAAGATAAAATAGGAGTCAGTTATGTGATTAGCTGTTCCTTTAGTCTTCAGTCTGGACATTTGAGCACAAAATGAGCATCTAGTATTCAGATCTTTATCTCACCTTATTATCTTAGGAATGTTGACTGGTGCAACTTTAAAATAATGATTTACAATCTCTACATTACACTAAAACATGAATTGCTGTCACTGAACAGGGTGCCACAGAACTGTGTGTTTTCCCAGTTGATATACTGAAGCCATCTGTGTTACAACAGTCTCTGGCCTATTTATACCAAACAGTGATGAAAAAGCTTTACAGCCTCAGTCGCATTGAAAAGATTTACATCTATCGTTGAAACCTTGACTTTTCTACTTGACTTGTGTCTGCTTTTTGTTTTATAATTGAGTACCAGCAGAAACGGTTCAGTAAATATAGAGAGCTTTGTGTAGCTGTTGCGTAAAACACGTTTTAGCTTTAAAAAATGTGCTCGGTCTCTGTTCTTTCTTTTACAAGGTCAATGAAATATCAGCTATGAGCTTACAGCTGTGGCTGTCAGCAACTTAATGCTAGGCAGGGAGATTTAGGACTTCACCACTTGCCTTACTGAATTTTTCATACATTGTTTCACATTTTCCAGCAAGTGCTCAGTATAACGCAGTCATTTATTAGTGTGTAAAACAGAATATAGATATAATTCTTATTTAAAATGAACTGTCAGGGGTTAGGAAGCAACAACAGAAGTAATTTACCCTTCATAATGTCATCCACATACTGTAGGTGTTTGGACTAAAACAGTGTAGGGTAGACGTGCTGTTGTCTCTGTGATACACAGTGAGGTGTTACAATGCAGAGCATATTATTAAAGTTATTACTGTTAACTCTGAATGTCTGTAATTAAAAGCACAACCAACAATGTTGAATTAGTGTTTTCCTTAACAAAAGCACAGCTTTTCATTAGCTCAAGACATTGTTATTAGAAAAATACTTTAGAGACCTTTCAATACATGGTCATGGGGCCATGAATCACAGCATTTTTGTTGTGTACAAAAACCCCAAAGCAAACCACCCAGCTAAACAGTCGACCCAGAAGCTTGGAAAAAGAAATGTCATGTCTTGATGAATTGCTGTCTTTGTAATGTGCCCCCTGTACCAGTTTACTTCTTTATTTATTATATAATAAATCATGATCCACTGGGTCTCTGTTTGTAGCATAGACAAATCATTTTCCTATTTCTTGTCTCTCTTTGTGTTTCTATAGTGTTTCATGTCATGAAAGCCCGTTGATGAGATGTTTGACCTGTTTGAAGCCTTATAGACCATATGATATTTTGCTCTACATTCTGCCAGTCACCAGCCCAATCTGACCACGCAGGGCAGGAGATTTTATGACTGACACTCAGTGTGAGGTTTAGCATTATGGTGCCTGATTGGAATAATAGCTCTGCAAAGGTCTGGCGGGCTGCCTGCAGGCTACAGTAATCGAAACACAAGCTGGCGCTACCACACCTAGACTTCCAAGAATGTAGATTCCAGTGGCTGAATCTGAAATGTCTGTGTAAAATTACAGATAGAGCTGTGATAGCAAATGGGACTGTTTTTTTAGCTGATTCTAGGAGTGGAGCAGCTAAAAACGCTGCAGCTAAAAGTTCTTAGACCATGAGCTTCTTCCAAGACAAATTTATAAAGCTACTAAGAGCCAGATTTTCTCTTTGTGAATAAACATTTGCCATATAATCAGAAGTGATTTTTAATGTATAATAAATAGATCAAAATGTCTAGAGAAAGAACTTGTTGGGATAATTACCTTCTGACAGGTAATATGTAATAATAACAATGAATATTTTATTGATCCACTTGGGGAAATTGCGCGGTCAGCTGCTAGACTCGTGTCTGCGCTACTACAGGGTATCTGTGTCTTTGTCCAAGGACACCTCGACATGTAACCTGGTGGGACTGGGAATCGAACTCGCTGACCCCTGGGTATTGAGACGACTGCTCTCATGCCGTCACACAAACAACCTTTACAACAAGACCTGATTCATATTTTAGTCACAACTGCATAGTTTGTGTTATGATTTTGTATGTAACCTAAATTTCTTTTCCGTTGTTATCAGGCGTGTATGTGGGAAAAAACACGTTGTAGGAAACTACCGAAGCTAAAATGTAAAGTTGACTGTTGCTGCTTCTGTTCTGCCATTACAGCTGCTTTTGTAGTTTTACCTTTGTTACTATGTGTGCTGTATTGTAGAGACATCTATTCTAAACCTCTTCTTTGGGTCACACATTTAGAAAAAAAGATTTTGGTCCAACTGAAACCTGCAGACGTGAAGATTTCATGGCTAAAAAAGAGGGAGGCTTACAGTTAGCGCTGGCATTTAGTTTACAGGATGTTGTCTGAATAGAACTAGGAAACACTCAGGTAAAGTAGGTCTCAGCCACTAGTTTTATTATCCAATAACATTTACAAGATATTGACATTACTCATTTTTCTTTTGCAGCCAGAAGAAACACACACTTGACACATACTCCATGTTGTCCTTAAAAACACCTAAACACAGCTAATGGCAGATACATCTTTAACTGTTGCTCTGTGAATTGGCAACAGAGAAGAAAACATATTTATGCCGGGTTACCTGCCCTCAATTCTGCAGTACCACCCCCCACCCCCACCACCACCATCGACAAATTTCTATCTCTGTCTCACCCACAAACTGGCGGTTATTTTTTGTTGGATTGGTTGGAACACATAAACATTGCTTCAGTTCTGTCTCAGACTGCAAATGTTTTTGCTTCAGTCTGGAAAGTGGGATTTCAAAGTGACAATGTGGGCCACAGTGACGGCTGTATTCACACAGTTCTGCATGCATACAGAATGTGACTAGTTTGTTCATGTTTTGACAGTGTTATAAACCTCAGAGCAACAGTTGTTGGCTGAGGTTGCCTTTAATATGTGTGACTCTCCTCTCTGTCCTGGTAGAAAAATGTTGGCGTCTGTGAATTTCTTATGTCTGAGTAACGTTGTTAATAGAACCTACCTGTGGTGTCCCAGGAGGGGGAGCATTAGTTTATGTGGGAGACCACTTTTTACAAATAAAAAAACTGTTTTCAATGTAAATATATGACCTTTGTCTTTTAGTTTAACAGAGTGCCTGTGTATACAGTTGAGATATAAACTGCAGCTAATTACACTTGTCATTATATTGAATTAAATGGAAGTGACATCATAGTGGCTACATCTGTTTGGTCGGGCCAGGTTTTGCTACTCTCCAGCTTTGAACGTGGAAATATACTTGTAGTTTGATTTACATTAACACTATACTAGAATATCATCTGTTCTGGTCTGCCCTCCCAGAATGAAAAGACGAGTGACTGAGAGCTTCAACAACCAGAATACAGGAGTTTCAAAAACAGACATGGCAAATGTTTGTCAGTAGATAGTATAGCAAACGAGTTGGATAAAGACCTTCTAGTGGAGGAGCTTATCATGGCACCAGCCCTGTAAATGCTTTGAGTCACAGAACGGGAGTAAAACTGTAAACCTTTCCTTTGTTTAGATTTTTTTTGTTTAACATCTATTACAAAGTAAATTCATACTCCTTTATATACATTCAGCATATCATTTATATGCATCTAATTTATTTAATATTTTTTATTGTAATTATTTTCCAGTAATAAAGGCATGAAAATAATTGTTATGTACAACAGACCCTGTGGCTGACACTATGCGTACTTACTTAGGTAACATTTTACAGTATGTTATTGTTACTATGTGACACAAACCTTGATTTTCAAAACACAGAGTGACATGCTTTTCTCTCATGAAAAATGTGACCATTGTATTTTGATGGTTAACAGAGTAAAGATCATGTGATGTGATGTAATCCTTAGCATTATAGGCACTTCCTTGGGTGATTTTTTTTTCTGAAGAAGAAACATTTCAGTCAGCACAGTGTCATTGCTCACTAATGTGTTTTAATAGTTTATGGCCACAAATGGAAGTTAATGCCACAGGTAAATAAACTATATTTGGTAGTGAACTCACGTCAGTTAAGGTTAGTCAGTTACTGCATCTGTCAATTAATAAAAGTGCCAGAAATGCATTTTGCGTTTGTGGGTATTGGCCATGCTGTGTGAAACGATGAGCATGATATCACTGAGCTGTGCTGCCTTAATCTTTTGTTAAACTAGCTTGATTATCACCACATCACAACTATTAAATAGTCTGTGTTGGTTATCATTCAATGTGAGAGCAAAATAAACATGAAACTGAAAATGTGAAAATCATAATAATCATATTATCACAGTGCAATTGCCTGTTGTGAGCATCAAATCCTCACAGCACAGCGGTTGTTGCAAGTAAATAGTAGAAATGTGTCTGACAGTGAGTCATTTTTGCTAGTTGGCTCATAGTAGCATTTCCTGTGTGTTTTATATTCATAGTCTTGTAATTTATTGATAGCTTCAGAACCCTTTCCTTTCATTTCTCAAACTAGATTCACTTAGCAGATTTTCCAAACATGGTGCTGTCATGATTTTAGACTCCAACACGCTCCAAGTTTAATACATGGAGTTTTTCTGCAGTGCTTCACAGTATGTTAAGTTATATTTTGTATAAAGAGTTTCCTGTTTTGTTTGACTTGTTGCTGTGGTTGCTGATGGCAAAAGCTTATACTGAGGGTTTTATTCATACAGTATATGAGTCGCTGACCTTTGAACTGCAATAGTTTCTCTCATGATTTATGAAAATGTAATGTATTGAAGGCCATGTCTGATGTATATATATTTTTTATTAACGGGTTGTTCCTCTCTCTTTCACAGATGTAAATGTAGAAGCTGCGGTGGACTCACACAGGATTTTAAAGTGTTCTGCATTTAAAAGCAAACAGCATCACTTCTCTCTAAAGTCATCCATTACTGACAATTAATGTCAAACTGCACACTTGAGCAGCTTAATGCTGCCTCGCTGGATGAAACATTGCTAATGGAAAAGAAGCATTATAAGATCCAGCGCATCAAAACACACCTAAATGCAGCATAATGCCTTCCAAAGTATCATGTTTATACCTGTTGACAGTGGTCTGCTGGGCGAGCGCTCTGTGGTACTTGAGTTTGTCTCGTCCAACGTCCACCTATGTCGGCCACATGTCTCTGCCTATACGTAAGACTGTGAAAACCCACAAAAACATCTCTTTTACCAACATCCGAACCCGCCCCCTCAACCCACATGCCTTTGAATTTGTCATCAATGAGCCGAAGAAGTGCGAAAGCGTCGCTCCCTTCCTGGTCATCCTCATCAGCACCACACACAAGGAGTTTGATGCCCGGCAAGCCATCCGGGAGACCTGGGGGGATGAGAGCACGTTCACGGATATCCGCATACTTACCATCTTTCTGCTCGGGAGGAATACAGATGCAGTCTTAAACCAGATGGTAGAGCAAGAGAGTCAAATCTTTCATGACATTGTGGTGGAGAACTTCATTGATTCCTACCACAATCTCACACTGAAGACCATGATGGGCATGCGCTGGGTGGCTACCTTCTGCCCCAAAGCGCAGTATGTCATGAAGACAGACAGTGATATTTTTGTTAACATGGACAATCTGATCTACAAGCTCCTGAAGCCCACCACCAAGCCAAGAAGAAGATATTTTACAGGCTACGTGATAAATGGTGGGCCCATAAGGGATATGCGCAGTAAGTGGTACATGCCCAGAGACTTGTATCCTGAGAGTAAGTACCCACCTTTCTGCTCGGGCACAGGCTACGTGTTTTCAGCAGATGTGGCTGAGTTAATCTACAAGACCTCGTTGCACACGAGACTGTTGCACCTGGAGGATGTGTATGTGGGACTGTGTTTGCGTAAGCTGGGTATACACCCTTATCAGAACAGTGGTTTTAATCATTGGAAAATGGCTTACAGTCTGTGCAGGTACAGACGGGTTATCACTGTACACCAGATCTCCCCAGAGGAGATGCACCGCGTTTGGAACGACATGTCCAGCAAGAAGCACCTGAGATGTTAAAGGACACGAGGACCACTGAACAGCTTTTTTTATTCGTTTGCCTTTTCCTCTTTTTCAGATTTCATTAGTTACATCGTGATTAATGTAAAAAATATCGAGGGCTGATGCGAGTCTTTATTTCCAGACAGATGTTGTCATTATCAGCATCGATCACTATCTGTTGCTGTTGATTGCGTCTCATGATTGTTAATGAATGCACGAGGCTTGAAAAGTGTGTATTCTCATGCATAATTAAATGTGGTGTTATTACTGAAAGTAATTTTGTTTGTGTATTCCAGGTCCAATTTAAGCAGGACTTTCTTTATAAGCATTAAGTCAATGGGCATTACACATTAATCAAGTACAGCTTAACTGGTGGGGACTTTGATTCAAGCCCTAACACACCCGACCTTTTCACTGCTGAAGTGTCCTTGAGCAAATTGAGTAACACAGTGAAGTTCTACCTGCTCTGTAGCTGCTGACTGGGCTCTCTGTTGGTCCTGCAGGTTGGAAGTCCAGAAGGAATTTATGAGCAGGAATGAACAGTCTAAAATAACTATATTATATCTATAATATTACATGTTGAAAGTATTATTGAGTAATGAGAGGTACTCAACAATGGGAGGGAAAATGTTTCTTTCCAACATCTATTATCCACTCATGGTACCCTCCGTCATGAACTCGGTCAAATTACACATCCATCTCCAGACTTACAGATGTTGAAACATAATAACAATAATCTGTTATTTTCTAATATATTTTTTTCAGTACTGATAATAATGAAACTACATAACTGAATGCACTTGTCCTTCAATTTCGAATTTGCCTAATGTTTTTGTTTACATTTTGTGATCATTACACTGCCTCTTCTCTTTGGAAAAGTCATATTAAATTTTTTTTTACATGTTGTTTTCTCACTTTGAAATTTTCATACTTGAGGTAATTACAAGTCTCCGCTCCCAGCTCCTCATTACTCCCGCTGCTGCCATTAGTTATGTGAGCTGTACATCAGCAGCTATTTTAGCTCATCAACTCCTCCACACATCAAGAGGAACACAGCATCATGTTGTGCAAGTACGAGTTAAACTGTAGCCATTAAAAACTGGATGTATTATCTACTGTACTGCATATCAGCGATTACTGAACTACTGCTACCGGTATGGAAAAATGTTGTTTCTCAGAAAATGTGGCTGTTGTGGCCAAAAATATCTCGTTTTCCCCAGACATTTTGTAGTTTAATAAGCTAATGTGACATTTACTGTGAAAGCATCTATCCCACAAGGGGTGTTGTCATATATTGTATGTTTTTTATATTAAAAACAAATACTTGAATAATTAAAGTTATATTACTGCTTTTACTTGTTGCCTTTTTCTAGTTGCTGTAGGTAATGTTTTTGCAGCTTAGTTCAGGTTTGTTTACTGACATAAGGCAGTTTGAATAAATTAATTCACTCCGTAATGTCTGTTACACAGAAATGTTCACACAGTATTTGGTAACATCAGCTGCCAAAAGCAAATGTTTTATACTAGGCCAAGTAAGGTTGTGACAGTGTATTTAATTAGTCCATGCCGGTAACCTAACCCCCCTAACCCTAACCCTAACCCAAAGCCAACTTCCTTAAAAATCTTTCAAATTAAACAAATCACACTGTTTTTTTAAATAATAGCAATTCTTTATTTGTTGCACCTTGTCAAAGATTTGACATCAGCTCATTGCAGATGAAACGGGGGTAAAATGCTGACATGGTACACATACTGTACATGGAAAACACAATAAATTACTTCATAAAATAAAGAATTTAGTAGAAGTTAATATTTACCACCTCAATACTTAAAAATAATTTAGGGCTACTGGACTTGTTTGGACAAATAAATGGCTCATCACACTCAACAGATGTCTTTTGGTTTTCATCCCCATATGCACTGTCACACAGTACATTAAGTAGCTACTATATTTTGAGGATAAATATTTTGTAGTGCAGCAGGACAGAGCAAGAAAATTCAACTGCTGTGGTTTTTAGCCTGGCATCAATAAACACATTCACCAAAGTAGATCACATGAGTACAGGTTCTAGTATGTTTTATGCGTCTGGTGACACAAGCACACAAGTCAACTCCTCTCCAGGGGCTAAGCATCCGCTCGTCAGCTTCACTCACTCACTCACTCACACACACACACACACACTCACGCTCAGCCCAAAAGTGCATTGAAGCTTGTCTCATTAAGATACTCAACTTGAATTGTGTCATTGCTGGAGTAATATACTTGTGAAATGGAAATCAGCAGGTTCTTGTCTTTGTGTGTTCTCATTCACTGACTACATTCTTAGGCACAGAAATGAACAAGGCACCTCTAGCATTTTGAAGCATTAACACTGTTGAGAGCAGCAAAATATACACAGTAGCATCCAGGTCTCGCTTTTTTTTCCCTTTTTTTGTCTGCACACTCAAGGAAATGGTTCCCTTCTTATCAATATAAAACAAGTCTTGACACAGAAAAGCAATTCATTCTCTCTCCAGACATTCACTATGTTATTGTGAAAATGTGCTTTTCCCTATAATACTACATTCTGACATCGACCTCGGATAAACATCAGGAAACGAGGGGGTTTGTGACACGAGTCAAAACAAATTTGCTTTCGCCGGGGCAGCAAATCAGTGAGAGAAAAGAAAAACTCTCTCATTTCAATAAATAATGAGAATTTGGTTGAACAAAGAGATAACGTGAAGTAAAATGAAAATGAGTAAAATAAAAAAATAAATAAGACATTCAAAGCTACATCGAAATCACCTTCGTTCACCACCTGAGAGCATCGTTGGGTACCGCCACTGTATACTGATCCCAATCTGTGCGCTGGACGGTGGAATGTTTTTAGGGCAGTGAGCAGGGAATTCTGTGCTAAGGTGGTGTAGCTGGGGAGGTGGCACTACCTGGCGTCAGGGAAGATAAAGGAGTAAGGGACCAGCAAGGGAGTTCGATTCAAGGGAAGGTGCTGGGAAAGATGTAGGAGGAAGTGGTGATGTGCTCCTCAGTCAGTCTGCCCTGAACCTTCCTCCCCATCTCACCTGCTTCAGGCACTAATAGTGCATCAGGTAACACTTAATTGTGCAAAGCCGATCAGCTTCACCTCGTCCGGAATCTCTGTGTCGTCACAGCTGGAAGCCTGAGCAGGAAGAAATGGAAAGCAAAAGGCATCAAGAGGGTCAGCGGTGCTAAACTGCACACGGACCCTCGTCTCCATTAACACATATAGTCCTGTGAAACCTCTAGAACAGTTGGTGTAGATAAGATAAAATGATAAATGATTAACCAGATTATTTACCAGACAATTTAAACACGGCAAGTTATTTCACAAAAAGTACCATCCTCAGAATTTTAACAATTTGTCTTTTCAATAGAATATTTCACTGTGAGAATCAGGTCCAGGTGGACCACTCTGACAAAAATGTAAATAAGATCATTCTTATTTACATTTTTTTACTTATATTATACTCTCCTCATATCAATAACTCTGGGATACCACCCATAACCTGATATGATGACCACACGTCACACCTTAAGCCTGTATCAAGTCACCGTTTTGACATTTAGGAGGTGAACAGAGCAACATTATTATTCATTTGGAGCCATGTGTTTGGCATCTTGAAGTGCAATAATTACTCTTTCCAACTGAATTGTTTCTCTCCACAGCTATATACAGTACAGCAAATGAAATATGTCAAGTCCCAATAAAGCTCTTTGGATCTACGGTGAACTACTCTCATGGAAAGCGGCTACATGTGATCCATTTTATGCATGTTCAGTACTGAGGCATCCACTATATTTGGGTATGTTGCATATAATCCCACAACTGAACAGCTCGCAGTGACAAAGCACACTGTTTATTTGACAGATTTTACTTAACTCAGATGCTATTCACAGAGGCCATATTAAAGGCAGTGGGCTGTCAGACTTGCCAATCTTCTCTGAAAAACAGGGACTTCTCCTTTTTCATTTCTCTCATCTTAAGACTGTGAATGGCCTGAGGTAATTCACACTTTGATTGGAGAGAGAGACATTTCTCTGGAGGTTTGGCAGTCCTTCTACTCTCAGATCAAGATGGTGGGATGGATTTTGAACCAGATCCCTTTATGTGAGCTCACAGCCTCTATAGTGACCTCTTGTTCAGTTAAGTCATAAAGCTACTCTAGTGCCACCCACACTATAAATTGTTACCATAAA
Organism: Microctenopoma stevenorrisi; assembly: GCA_032270685.1. Lineage (NCBI taxonomy): Eukaryota > Metazoa > Chordata > Actinopteri > Anabantiformes > Anabantidae > Microctenopoma > Microctenopoma stevenorrisi. The sequence goes on along the minus strand of JAUMTR010000013.1, from coordinate 9,662,477 downwards.
ACATTATGAATGGTTCCCATAGCGAGGGTAATTATTCTTACTCCCTTTTTGTGACACTCCACTCATAACTCGTCATTCAGAAAGTGAACGTTGAACTATAGCAAGGATTTTGCACTTCCTGCGGTGAAGCAGAGTTAAAACATGGAAGTGATGGAAGCATGTCCATATTTTCATGCACACACACGCACAGTGCACCCAGCACTGTATTGTGAACTGAAGCAAACACAGGTCAGTAAAAACATATTTAAATCTTTGACCTTTATACGCTTTCAATTGTTTCTATAGAAGTCATAATTTCTCATATATTTATACAAAGGGCTAAAAGCAGCACATGTGGAAATAATAAAAATAAATAATAAACTTGTTGCACTTTTCTCAACACAAATAAATACAGTACAGTACAGTGGGTGAAAGTTCCAACGACAAAATAAAAACACACTGTTATATCCATTTTTCTTTGTAGTATGAACAATGAAGTCCCCCTTTGCCGACACAAAAAAAATGTATTAATTCTTTGTCCCACTGATTGGACAATCAGTTTATGACTAGACACTGTCACACGACAAACCCAGGAGGCCATTTTTAACAATCCATCACTTTGGAACTCACCAGCTTAAAGGTCAATACTTTATAGGTAGTTGGATCATCTACAATCTTCTGAAGGTTGGCAGCAACTGTAACAAGGAGGAATAAGGTGAACATAACAGTAAAACAACAACATATTTCATAACATGCAGAGTAAACAACAAGGAAGTGTTTAATTACATAATTAGTTATACAAGAATAAAGAGGTGCAACATACCAGTAACAACATCATGGCCATTTACCAGACCCGCAGAGAACAGTTCCTGGGAAACGCCTTCAGCAGTGTCTTGTGAGAGAATACCATGACAAAGATTAACGTAGTCATAAGCACTCACGGTCGTTGCAGGTGTGGGTGCTGTATGTGCACATTCAAATGCATTTAGTCCAAGTCCTTACCTCGCCCAGGAGTGAACTCAAACCGGATGTCATTTAGTTCCTTTCTAGAGTTTCTGAAAGCAGAGACAAGCGGATGTGACTGTGCACGAGTAGTAATGTCAAATGCCAAAATGTGAGATTTCAATGAATGAAAAGCTGCCTTTTCAACGGAGCAGGGATATGACTGAGCTGCACAACAAGCAGGAGACCGGGGCTGTGTGCAGGCTCCAAAATGACGTCTTTGAACCATAAGTGATGATAAGGTGGGCAAGCAGCGCAGCTGGAACAGTCGTTCTGTGGGGCCACATGAGTGAGCTCGTTGATGGAAATGAGGGTGAAGTTGTTATCTGTAAACCTACACTGAATGAACTGTTCAGCAGGGAAACTACTACAAACAAAAACCTTGACACATCACGCCATAAAACTGATGACTGTCCTATTAGCTGTATTTTGTGCTGCAGAAACTTCTGCAAGACTCCTAAACACTTTACCAGTTAGTAACTGTTGGTGGCAGCTGGCGTATAGTGAGAGCAAAGAGACCAAAAAGAAAACCTGTAAGACTGCAGGCAGAGAAATCAAAACAGTCTGAAAGCTAAAGACTATCATTCTGATCCACACAGCACACTCTGAAGGCAACAGCTGCATCCATAGCAGAAGAGAGGAATTTAATATATCGGATTTACAAAAACCAACATGAAAAATTGTATAAAATCTTTTGCCTATGAGCCTTTAACTGTCCACATATATACACACAAACACCAAATGAGTAACTACTAGCAAGACTACATAAAACAGTAAAAACATAGCTCTCGGTCAACTTGGTTTTATGTTTTTAGGAGATTTAAATTTGAAAAGGGAAAAAAGCAGACGGTAAACATTCTGGTGAAGCAGATGAACGTAAACAACTCTATTCCCTGCAGAAGAAGCAGATGAGATACGTTGCCAAAGCTGTCGAGGCAACATGTAATAACCCAGCTCAAACAAAATGTGCCGAAAATCTGCCTTCTGTCTTTCTGAACCACCGTGTTCAGTTTAGAAAGCTTTTTGTTTTCATGTGAGCTGGGCCATAAATAGTAGACGTGTACCTTAAGATTAAATCACAGTTCAACAGCATTAAAATGTGCATGTCACCCACCAACAACCTTTTTATTTTTCACACATTTTGAAGTACCTTATTTATGCGAGATGATGTATAATCCCACTTCACAATGGCAATATTTTAACATGCTCCATATTTAAGACTGGCCTATGGCTTTAGATAAAGGATTTATAATAGTTTAATAAAACATTGACTGAATGTCCAGAGAAAGTCATTAAAATGATTTAGTTTGTCAGCACAGCTCTGCTAGCTGCCGCAAAGGTTAATGCCAACATGGAAATTTGTAGGCAAGAACAATATTAATCTATCACAGATCATTTGACAAAGAACAGGTTTCCTACTATGCTAAAACGACCAAGACGTATTCTACATGTTACACTGGCAGTGATCTTTAACATATATGACAGACAATGTCAATAACAATATCTGTTATGAGGAAGAAAAAGCAAAGCACTAAATACACAGAAAGAAACATAAAAGAGTTTAAGAAATCTAATATTAAATATGGCCTAGGTTTTACAAAGAAAACAAAATATACTGGACAAAATGTATTAGAGTCTTAGCTACAGTATCCCAGTAATGTTTTATTTCTAAGAAGATTTCCAGAAGCTACAGTGTCATTAGGAATTAGACCTAAAAGGATTTAAAACAGCAGTTCAACATACTTTGGTCTGATTCTAGGTAACCTTTATAAACAACTTAAAATAAAACACACACACACACACGCACACACACGCCCCAATGTCACCTCTGAACTAAACTGCTCAGTGAAATCAATTTCCATCTGCGCTATTTTAGATATTTGAGCTCCACTGACATTGCACCAAAAGCCATATTATGCAAGTCTCAACTTCCCCTTTAAACTGCTGACAATGCTATTCTCAGGAGTCCTTACGCAGCCTTTGTAAAAAGAGAATCATTTTTGAATGAGATCCAAGCAAAATGTTGACAAAAATCCAATCATGCTGCTCGTGTTCCCTCGTCACTGCGACAGAGGGAATCACATTACCATAAACTCATGGTAATAAGCTATAACTCCCTCATTAGTTGAGAGAGGAGACCAATTAGCTGTTTATGTTGCTCTATCAAATGCTATTTCATTCTTGTAATTTTTACAATCATAATTTCCAGAATATCCATAAGTATTTCACTTGACAGCTGACAGGATGCTTTTTTAAGCAATTTTCATTCAATTTAAATGAGCAAATATAATTTGTTTCTCCCCGATATCTTAAAACAGGAACACAGCCAAAGTAAATAGGAATACAGTATTTTGTATATCTCAAATATACTAGGACATATAAAAATGTCTGTTAAAAATTCCATTAAGGTTTAGCTTTGGACTTAAATTTGAGAAGGCCTTAATGACATGACTGTATCTTTACTACTGAATATTCTAGCTATACGTCTCCCAGGCAGACAACCTGACAGTTAGAAATAATAATAACTTTATTACATGCGTTACAAAGTGCGTACACAAATAAAATAGTAGCGTCAGTAGAAGCAGTGGATCAAACATAAAACATAAAAGACCAGCCACATAGGGCAACAAAGGAACAAAATGAATAGACCAGTAAAGTGAGGATCTCAAAGAGCGAGCGGGCTCATATGGTGCTGACAGGTCAGATACATGAGTTGGGGAAAGGCTGTGAAGTACTATTCAGGTGACTACAGGGGGAATGTGTTTTAACAATTTTGGTTTTGTTTGGGTTGAGCTGTAGAAACTTTTGAGATATTCAACTGTTAATGTCCTGTAGGCAGTTGTGTAAAGAGTTCAGCAAAGCAAGGCCTGAAACTCTACCGGGCATGTACAGCATAAAATGGATAAGAGACACCATGCTTATGGATAATATGACCAAGAGGAAGCATGTACTAGGAGAATAGGAGTGGCCCTAATACAGACACTTGTGGGAAGCCATACTTAACGGAAGAAAATTATATAAATTGACTAGTGATGGAAACCCAGAGTTTTAGTCCGTCATAAAATGCTGTGATCGACAGTGTCAAAGAAAGGACTGGGCTCGAGAAGAACTAGAACTGAAATTGTTTAGTGCTGTTGTCTAGCACTAAACAATTTCCAAGCATGTTCTTTGTCTCGACGACTTGGGCCTTATCAGGGTTCTTTGTTGTAGTATCTCCGCGTTTACGAGAATTTGAATGGTATTCTCTGGTGTCTTCTCCTTGTAAGTCGCTTTGGATAAAAGCGTCTGCCAAGTAAAGTAAAGTAAAGTAGAACTAAGTAGCATCAGAAGCCATTAAAATGTCATTTGTTACCTTGAGGAGGGCAGTCACTATACAGGGATGCTTACAAAAGACCAAAAATCATCAAAACAATTGTGGTTTTCTACAGATAAAATCAGGTGATTAGAAACCCACTTGGGTCTGTGGTTTTCAGGGAGTGTGAGGTCTAGCTCAGATTTCTTTAACACCGGTTGCACACAAGCAATTTAGAAATGATCGGGGACATAGTCATTGATAAGGACCTGTTAAAATCCACAGCAAATAAGGTGCAAGAACTTCAATAACAAGGACTACAAACTTTGCTCAAGCGACATTCAGGGTTACTGGAAGACAATTTCATATTTCTATTCGTCATCATCATTATCCAGTAACCTTTCCTCCCTCTTTCTCAAGCCAATCCGCTCATCGAGTCCTTTCTTTAAATGCCACCCCGTTTCTGCCTTACTGCTTTTCAGGCTTGCTGCCTAATACCTCATTCAACAGTAAACCTTCGTATAAACACTCATTTATTCTGTCCTTATTTAACTCCAGTTTAGAATAGTGGCTGTTTTCCTGTTGCATCCAGACCACTGTTTTGTTAGTAGCCACAGATGAAAATGTCTTTTTGTGCTGTGCTGGATGCCAAGGGAGGGACCTTCAGATGTCTGTTCAACCAAGAGTGTGCTGTGCAACCAGCTCATCGAGAAGCTACAAGCCGAGTTTCAGCTGTCCAAATAAGCACTGCCATCTGTCTGTGGCTGCACCCCTTTTATTGTCCTCCTTTTTCATTTTTCTGTGAGTAACTGTGAGAGAAAATAATCCATTTACAAAGAATGTGCTTGTAATTTGGTCATACGAACAATTTATAGAGCACTAATTTTGTTTTCGTTTTTGATAGAACGACTCTACAGTATACTGTAATTCTAAGGCTGAATCTGATATTACAACATGTTCATAAAAAGCAATGTGTGGAATAAAGCAGCAGGAGACAGGGGTGCTGCAAGTGCAAACTATCTAAGGAAGAAAAGCTAAGGAAGACTGTGGAGCACAGCCAGAGAACCAATGGAGTGTAACACTCTCTCTCCCTACAACACGACGGGCAAGACAAAATGAGATGAAGGGACCCATGGCAATACCCTCTGCAGCAGGCAGAAATCATTATGTCAATTAGTAGTCTGCATGTTAAGCACAAAGTGAAGTGATGAGGAATTGAGAATTGCAGCCTTCATTTATAAATCTACGCTGCTTTCTACTTTACTTTCACTCCAGGGAAACGTGAACATTTCAAAACTGCCTTTTGAGCCTGTGCCAAAGATTTTTTACATCTGTCTCACCTTAGCCGTAGTACCATGTTCACAGCACCTTGAATGTAGGATGTATCCTCAAACGGTTCAACCTGTACAAGATGAGATAATGGTTCTGGTAACTGTAATATGAACACATTCATTACATTTTTTGGAGCTGCAGGAAAAGTTGGAAGGAAAAACTGAAGGAAAAATACATTATGGTCTATTGTCTGAGATCAACAATATCAATACCATTTTACAAATGAGATCTTTGTACTGCAAACAATACATAGAGTTTTATTAGGGGTGAGAGATTACTTCTGAGTAGCTGTAAGTTAATTCCCGGCAGGAGAGCAGAACTACACCTCAGACTGCTTTGGCTCATTTTCAAAATGACAATAGCATTAGAAAATGGCTTACAATGGCAGAGTGTGTTTAGATGAAATACACCCCGTTATTACTGCTGAGAGCATTCATCCAGGAAACCAACATTCATAAATATACACACTCACTCCCCACCGCGTGTCCAGGTAGACATCCACAAGTATGCACACACAAGTATACACAAGCACACACTGACAATCATTGCAGCATCAAGGTCACTGAATCATGACAGATTAGTGCTGCTGCTGAATCCCTCACCTGGGGATGCTGAATAGACAACCCTTCAATAGGGACATTGTTGGCATTCTCCTCATTCTGGGAGGAACAAAACGAAAGGCATAATTGTGCAAATGCTATTATATCCTTGGTAAATATCAAACTAGAGCTAATCTTACACAAACAACAAAGCAAAATCTTTTTTATTTTCATCAGAGAAGTTAAAAACAGGTGCGTGGTGAAAAAAACATTAACAAATGAGTTAATGATTCTTAGACAAGCTTCAGCCCAAGAAGCCCAAAGCCTGTGTGTCTATGACAACCCTTCACTAACAACACATTTATAGTTTTATTCGCACGTTAAACTGGTGTGGATGAGAGGAAGAGCCCACTTACATCTTTGGCCTCATCTGTGATCCTTCGTGACTGGAGAGGAAATTCAAACACATTTAAAATTTCATATTTATAGGTCGACAGCAGCAATAGTGACTCATTTTTTCATGTACACCCTTTATGCAATTCACGTATTCAGTATCTGTGTCTCTGCTCCGGCAACTACTAAAAACATGCCTTTGCATATTGGAAACATCATTTTAAAAACACCATTGGCGCTTAAATCATCAAATGACTTTTCATTAGATATTATTAATGCATCATACATTAAAGGATGATAGATTTTTCAAAAGGGCCTTTGATCATAGCTGTGTACTTCCTCCTGCCTCAAATCCTAGCAGCTATCTTCTGCCTCATTACAGTGACCTCGTGACAGGCTCTCTCAGAGATAAGCCATCTGCTTTCCAAAGGAAATAATTAATTATGGACAGTCGGATTGTACGGGGTCAAAGACAGAGGGGAATTTACATAACAGTCGATGTACAGGTCGGACACGACATGCAACAGTAATGACAAACACCTTAATAACTGGAGATCATTAACTGTCATCCTCCAGGTATTGTTTTAATGATATTTAGGGGAAAAAAGAGAATAGATGCAGCCTAGGCTCAAGTCTCACCCACCCTTCCCCGATTGACTGCTGCCTTGCCCTCCTCACTGCCCACGTCCAGCTCGTCGTCACTCCACTCCCAGTCACCATCCTCTGTCTTGTGCAGATGGCCACTGGAGCCTGGGACTCTCCTCACCTGCACCATGACAACATAAGAGGCTAAATGTTTATTGCATTATTTATAGCTGTACACTTGTATACGTCATGCATTTTCCCATGATACTATTACATTTTACAAGCATTCAGATTAGCAGCAGTTCTTCGAGTGAATGACTAACTGTGGTGAGTGAATGTACAGTAAGTCTATTGTTGCCACTATAAAATAAAAAATAAAATTACCACATATTCTTTGTTCCGCAAACGTTTTTTTATGTTTTTTCTTCTCAAGTTACAACATAAGAATTATGACATTGGGACATGTTTTTCTTGTTATGCTCGTTATTTCAGAAAATCAACATATCTCATTAAAACATGTTTCAACATAGCACCAAAGATTGGTATGCAGGTTTAACAAGAAACTGCATTTTAACAGAATGTGGTTCCAAAGTCAGGAGACGACACTATAGATTCCTTTATTGAAGATATTGTGTGTGCAGCACTATGGGTACATTGTGGAACAACAATGGAAACTCATATTTAATGGCAACATAAAGTGACTTAAACATGGTTGAACACCACTGGTTAGAAATCTGCAAATATAACCGACGTAACAAAAGCAGATAAGTGGAGTGGGGTTATACATCAAGCCCAAATGTATTTCACGGTTCTACAGTCTAAAAAGGCAGATAGCACAAGCAACACATGACTAGTCTAACAGTGTGAGGACGACACACTGAGAGAGCACCGAGGTGTTACAGAAGAGGCAGCACACAAAACTGCAAGCCACTACCACCGGGGTCAAACAAATTCCCCAGCGCTAGACAAGGTCAAAGGTAAAGAAGCTCTACCCTTCTGGTGGTGCCAGGTTTATTTTCCAAACCTGACACAGAACCAAGGCTCCCACTGTTGTGCTCGGGGCCCTTGAGCAAAACAGACACAGATCATTGCACTCAGCAGCCGTACATGATCACCCATCTAACATATGGCAACACTTAAAAAGAATACACATAAAAGAAATCACCCACTGGAAATGTCCAGGAATATATATGTGCCATAAATGACATCATAAGGAATCTGTGCAGAGCTTAATCAGTATTTTGTGAAATGAACCATACAAGTGAACTAAATATCAATCATTTTCTATTCTCCCACTTTTTATTATGTAACAAGTCGATGTGACCAGCCCACCATCTCAGTCGACCACTAATGTCTTATCTTTCTACAAAAAAGCCTCCAATTTTCTTTTTGAGGAACTCTTTTGCGTGTGTCTGGCTGCCCTCTGCTGGTCACTGACATTTACCTACAGTACTGAGCTAAATGAAGAATTCTGGTAAAGTTTGCCGAGTGTACAATGTGGATGACTCTGCAAATCAGCAAAGAATAACAAGGACACTCGCTCAGTGGCTTATACATTTCATTCCCCTAAAGTATATGAATACGATGAGGCCCGTATGTGCTAATATACTGCCTGATTTACATTGTAAACAGGAATCTGCCAATCAAAACAAGTCTATGCAGCAGTTATTGTAGCAATAGATGCGTTTCTCTCTATTCATAGTTGGGACTTTAAAGTCTACCATTACTAGTCATCATGAAAATAAGTAAAGCCACCCCCCCTCGCCCTTTACTGACCTCCTGCAACGTAATGCGCAGTAACGGCCCTTTTATCCACTATGCCCTCCATTTACTCTGCACCACGTCAGCGACTTTTCACCCCTCCACTCAGTCACTCGACCGTCTAGCAGTTGCCCTCTATCTCTATACTCAATTATGTCCTGGTCATTCAGGCACACTGATACGTGAAGCCAATATCAGCTGTGCCTCGGAAATGCACGTCCTCCTTTTGAACTGTGATCAGTGAGCAAAGTGGAAACAAACTCAACGACAATTTAGTCTTTCCTATAATCCAATGTTAGCAATTCACCTCCTTCCGGCTACCTTTACTGTGCCACATGCCGTGTTGTACTAGAAATCCTGACACAAATACATCCGTATCGTTTGACTCTGCAGTGGCCCATATTTCGAAGTTACATAATCGGTTCAGGCATAATATGTTTCAGGTGCTGGAGACTGTGAAGAGTGTGCAGCTTGAGCTTACTGTAAACTTAACACTGGTTCAAAGAGATGCTTCTGTCATCCCAGCACTCTGTTATAATTTGTTAGTGTTGAGTTATTTTACACAGAACGTTTGTGTAAACATACCCTCTTAGCTCTCTGGGAAATCTTTGGTGCGCGAGACAAAAGCTTTTCCACCAGATATTCTTTGTTCTGCAAGAGAGAAAACAAAATATTAGATGTGCTGATAAAGTTTCCAAAAACAATTTGAAAATACAATACAGTGATATTCCCAAACTTGGACCACCTAGACTCAATTAATAATATAAATAGTAATAAATAGTAATAATAAAAATGCATTAAGTTATAAAATCAAAAAATCTAAAGTCTAGATATTCAAAGCCAAAACAACAAAAATCCAACTTTGTGCTCTGGTCTCAGCCAAGAGTAATTAAAGAGGCCAATCAAAGACACAAATATGGAATTAAATTGTGGAAACAGAGCTGGAGTATTTAAATATTTAGGTATTTGGTTTTCAATGTAAATATTTGGATACTCAATTAAAATGTGTGACTATGATCAGCTTTTTATAATGTGCTAAGCTGTGTAGGAACAATTTGTATTGAACAATGACAAGACAAATGCTGAGTGCCAATTTGCCAAATACATAAATAGAAAAGGAGCAGTATTTGAAAGACAGTGACTGCTACGCTAAACTGGCATTGTGCAGCCTAACACTGCCCTTGTGTACCAGCAACGTTCCTGTCATTTTATAAAATAACAGAAAAACATTAACATATGAAGCATTATTGAGCGGAAAGAAATACCTTGGCCTTCTGAAAGAATTTACACTTCAAAAGCTCTGCGGCTGTAGGCCTGAAGTTAAAGAGAAGAACAAACATGTCATCACACGACGCACACTGAATATTAATCGCCACTTGTTACGTCACAGATTGCATCAGCTCTCTTCACTGGAATATTTGTAAGAAACTGAATAATAATGTGGAGCTAACCTCTTGGTTGGATCCTTCTGAAGGCACATGGTTATCAGCTTTCTAAACGATTTTCCATATTTTTTGATCATTTCCTTGTCTTCCACACCAGTCTCTAGAGCGGGTGGATCATTCTGCAGCGTGAGCATTAAAACCTAAGACGACCGGAGAAATGGTCAAAACCGCCCACTTATTTTGGCAGACACGTATATACTGTATGTAATGAAAGAAAAAGTCAAAGAAATATTGTTGAAAAAGCTACAGGTTCATTAGATTTAAAATAAAATGTCCTTATGATTTGACTAGTTTCCCAATTACAGCAAGAGCAGAAGCTTTAATGAGTTCTTCCTGCATGTTTTTCTAGCTAATGATCAAACTTTCTCACTAACAGGATGGTTTAGGAGAACATTTAATGAGAGTTTATGGACACTGCTTTCTTCTTTTTTTAGTCAGTGTCGATGAAAGCTACGAGTGTAGGACGCCACACCGATTAAACAACAACCACATACTCACCTTCATGGGAGGGTAGCGGTGATAGGGTGCAGAGCCTGTTGCCAACTCTATGGCAGTGATGCCAAAACTCCATATATCTGCTTTGAAATCATAGCCTCGAACCTGGGGGAACAAAGCAGTGAGTTGCACAGTTGGAGTTTCAGTTAATATTGTAAACAAATGGCATTGTTTCAAGAGATTCATGTGCAGCGTGTACAGCAGAAGCAAACTCAAGCAAATACAGTACAGACATAACAAACAATGTGATCTATACAGAGCTGCCTTTCTGTGCGCATAGACGTAGACTTGCCTGTTCCATCACCTCCGGCGCCATCCAGCACGGTGTGCCAACAAAGGTCTTTCGTACTTTGTTTCTTGTCATATCCCCCCCTGCGGCAAGGAATGCGCTAACTCCAAAGTCTGAAAACATCGATAAATAATACAGTTTCACGCTGGACATGTTGAATATGATGGAATCGTTCTAGTTGCAGGCTGAAGTTATTTTTCAGGGAACATAGAAGAATGACGATGTAGATATTTTATTGCTTTTAAATCCTTTGTTAAGAAAAAGAAGTGCAAGGATAGTAAATTTAAAGCAACAGACAGCGAAGACTTCTTTACTGTGTCACATTTATAATTATACTTCTCAACAACTGTCATCTACTTCTCTCAATGTGAATAAGGAGTCTCTGCTGGTCAGTGACTGCTACTGGTATAAATAGTACATTCAAACAAAATTACATGTAAATAGTCACAGAAAAATATAAAACAAAAGAAAACACAAATCCCAAAAGGGTATTATAATAATCATTATTGACCTTACTCGGTCGGTGATGGTTGTTTTTTTATAACTAAATAAGATATAAAAGTACATATTTATTGCCATTATTTATAAATTCATGCAATCTGTAAATTAATTTCCACAATTTGAAAAGGCTTAAGAGACTGTGGTCAGTACCACGTTTGACTCACCTGCAATTTGAACAGACCCATCCTCTCCCAACAGTATGTTTCCGGCTTTCACATCCCTGAGGTGAACAAAGCAGAGTCAAACACCATCAAAGCCATGTGGAGCAGCATTGATTCTTCTGTCCCACAGCCCACCACTATCTGAAACACCGCCCGGAGGGCTGATATACGTTTTCAATGACCCGGAAATCCAGGAACTTCACAGAACAATGGCACTGCGATTCAGTAAATACAACTAAGTAAATGTTTCAGTTTAACTCTTATCCAACACACCTTTATAAGGTGTGACATTTCTGCTACTGCAGATGCTCTTACAACAATGATTAAAACATAAGCAACAAGTTCAAATCTCACCTGTGAATCTGTCCATTTCTGTGCAGATAGTCCAGAGCCTCCAGCACTTCCTTTAATATGGTGGCAATAATAGGCTCATCGAGAGCTCGATTTTTGTCCTCTTCTTTGCTTATGTGCTTAATTATATCCAGCATAGAACCTTAAATAGACACCGGAAAACCAAGGATCACTATAGATGAGTTACAAGCTGCTGCTACAAAACGTCTCCCAGCTATCAGCATGTCAGAGCACAACATTAAAAAAGGACATATACAGAGGTGCATCAGCATTTCATGTACAATGAAACCAAAGGCAGGACTAAGTTCCACAAAGATCGGCAGGGAAAGCTTACCACCACTCAGAAGCTTCATGACTAACCAAAGTTCATCCTTAACGACAAAGGAGGTGTAGTAGGTGACAATATTAGGATGGCTGCACTGGCTCATTGCTTGGATTTCTTTCTATAATGCAAGAATAGCACAAACAGTGGAGAATTATCATACATTATGTTTCTCTATGTAAAGAAGCAGGCAACACGTTTACAGTAAATTATCTAAGAATATGACGTTTGAAACTGGATTACTACAAACAGATGTGCAGTGAGGAATAAGGGAGAAATGCAAAAACACACGATTGGTAGTACTCACTAATAGCTCATCCATGCTGGTCTGGCATTTCTCCAGGTTGATTCTTTTTATGGCCACGCGCTCCTGTCTGGGGGTACAGAGGGCTGCCTGCACCACAGCTGTGGCCCCACTGCCTGGAATCACAACCACAACAGAGCACTGACAAAGTAGACGCGACACAGCTGGAAAACAACACCTCCACTCCACATCCCGTCGCGGCTTCACGGCATTCCTCTGCACTGTTCCGTGCATCTTATGTTAAACATTCACCTTTCAGCTTCTACAGACACAACATAACGCCAAAAGAGGAGCGCTACCAGCGGTTAGTTCATTACAAACCAGGCCACGCAGCAGTGGAGGTGTTCCACACAGCAGCTTGTTGCCGAATGTTTGGGGCAGATAAGGAGACGTGGAGAACACATGAGATCTGACTGTTCATCAGTTGATTATAAGAACAAAGAGCGGTGGTGGTGGGTGGGGGGGGGTCTGTGAACACATCAGTCAGCAACTGCTGTTTCTTATGTGATATGACTTGTCAGCTCATCTGGTCACTGCATACGGGCCAAAAATATTCAGGCAACTTCCTTTTGCTTTTTTTTTTTTAGTACATTTGAGATTCACTTTGTTTTATTTGAATACATAACGTTAAACTTAGCAGTGTCTGATTTATACAGGAAAACCTGACTGTAAAAGCCTTCATTCTCAGTCATAATTCCCTGAATTCCCTGCTACAGACAGAGGTAACAGTAGTGCTGAAACAATTAGCCAGTGAATTGATTTTTTTTGACTGACAGAAAATGTTACCACAGATACCACTACTTCATTAACTGTTTCATTTTTAGGTTGTGTATGAATGTCGGGCTGTACGAGCGGACAGATGTTACCGACATCTACGTGGACTCATTTCATGGCTATTACTATTCACTCATTTAACTAAATGTAGGCCAAATGTTCAATGGAAAAAAATAATCAACTCGCGGATCAATATTGTTAGAAATGGTTAGTTGAAATCCTGAGTTGAATAGTTGAATATTTTCTTAGATATTTCCATAAGATTCACCACAGCTACTGTGAACAGTTTGCAGTCTGATCATTTGGTAATATGTCATTAACGGCACACGTGCCGTGCCCCGGTACCGCAGGAGTTGCTTTCTATCATCTGACACACTGACAACACACTCAGGAAGTCTCTCGTTTCCACTCCGGTGCTGTCATCCGCATGTCGAGCGATCCTGTTTCGCCTGAGTCACGAGCTGCTCCGCTGTAGACATCCTCCGGTAACATCCGCATTGCAAAGCTCTGCGGGAGGTTTGTGCACATGAAAACGCCGGTAGGCCCGCGTCGTCCTCCGCAGCTCACGCACACCACCGTGCCTCCCAATGCCCCGCGTACTAACCTATGACTTCCTGCAGCTCGTACGACTCCCTGGTAATTGGCCAGCTGGGCGCCGGCGCTGGCTGCGGCTGGTGGACAGCAGCCGGAGATTCGCCTTGATCCGCCATGATGATGATGAAGATGATGATGCTGCTGCTGCTGCGCTAGCAGCTTCTCTCCGACACGGACGGAACAGACACGCACAGCGGGGGGTGGGGGGGGGGGGTAATTTGACCTCACCTCCTCGGTACAAGTGTCAGCTGGCAGCGGCCATAGAAATAAACTCATAGATCTCACATCCGGCTGCTGAGAGTCGTCTTTGATGCCGCCATGTTACTGCGGGGTTATCTTTTTATATCCCAATATTATTATAGCAATAGTTATAATAATAAATAACACTTAATTTAAGCCAACTAAATGTTGACTGACTACTTAAAATAATGTGACCTTACTTTGAGTAATTATTGACAGTAGAAACATTTCAATGTAATTCAGTTTTACTTAAAAAATTATTATTTGTGAGTCATGAAATTCCATTTATTTTTAATATATCTAGGGGGTTGATTAATATTACATTTTAGAAATACTGCTGTCAAGATCTACAAGAAGTGGTTTGAACGTATGTATGACAGCATAAAAACATGTAACAAACTAAACCTTTGAACCAATGAGTACTGTGCATGTCAGACTCGCATGGTTTCCCGTACCAATGTGACCTCTGCTTTAACGCGTGTGAACGAAGCAGTGAGGATCTACGTGTGTATTTCTATGAGCAACTGCGGCAGAGCAACCCGGAAAATGATGTACCACAAACTACATTATGCTCACTCTGAGTCACTACTAACACTAGTCAGATATTGTCAGACAGCAAAGCTTTTGCGTTCAGGCGTAAATCAAGTGTGTATCTGGGTTTCTGAACAAATAACTACACACAGCACGATTTACTGTTAGGTTCAGTGACTTTGTGTGACTCAGTGACACGCACGTGATTAATATGTATGACATGCGCCCACATTTGGAAGTGCTGTTGTTAAGTCTGACCAGTAGGTGGCGCCATCACGTCGCCACCGCTGTCCATGAGCGGAGGACAAAATATTCATCACGTGTAACATATCAACCGACTGTTCACCAGATATTTTATTTTAAAGCATAAATACCAAACATGCCCTGGTTCCACCATAGTAAACATATATATACACCCATCTCCCTCCATTTGTTTTATCTGTGAGTTAATTTAATATATTTGTATTTTAAAAAGTAAAACAAACTAAGACACAAGAGACACAGTAAAAAAAAACGACACATTCAGCTGAAGGATATGGTGTTTCAGGACCTTGTGGGTATTTTCCAATTTTTTAGAAAAAAATATATAGAATGGAGAATATTAAAAATAATCATAATAATTGGTAAACATATCACCTGTCAAAAGATATTATTTTAATATATAAAAAAGCCACTTTAAATTGATGAAGCAATTGGGCCTCTAATACAAGCATTGAGGATAATGGGTGGATGATTAATACGTCGGGACTGTCAGTAGGTGGCACAGTTGACCAAGCATCGCGCAGTCTTTGTCAGTGCTCCATAATATCTGCGCTTACGTTTCCCTGTTTTACTATAAGTGATGATCTGTCACTCTGTGTCTGTTGTGCAGTAACAGCCTGATACAGGGAAGCTGCCACCTCACCTGGCGCAAAGTGTGCTGTGTTAGTGCTACTGCAATATGATGAGATAGATATATATATATATATATATATATATATATATATATATATATATAACTGCATCCAAAATATCCACAGCCATCACCTTTTAGTCTTCTACAGTAAGCTCACCTAATATTTCTCCCAAAGGGCAGGGATGCAAAGCGTGCTTCACCTTGATTACGCCGCGGTAGCCTGTGCCCGGTCTGCGCTGCGTGACATTTCAACGCACCAATCAGTTGCGGAGGAGCTGATTGAGTCTACTTCCCTACGCTGGACTAGCTGAGGGGAAACGGACGGATGTCTATCTCGTCGGCGGTCAGATCGTGTGAGTGAGACCTCCGAGGTGCAGCGGGCCATCGCTTTCTCTGTCGTGCTGCGGGGACATGGCCGGTATTCTGGCGTGGTTTTGGAACGAGAGGTTCTGGCTCCCGCATAATGTGACCTGGGCTGACTTAAAAAACACAGACGAGGCGACGTTCCCGCAAGCCGAGGACCTCTATCTGGCGTGTCCTTTAGCGTTCTGCATCTTTATGATACGGCTGCTTTTCGAAAGGTGGGTCTGAGCGCACGCGTTGATCCGGGCTCCTGCGATGCGGTGTATTGTGTCGCCGAGATGTTTCTGTGGAGGACAGAGCTCGCCTCGCTTGTCCGTGTTAGTCGGTCTGGTACCTAAACAATGGCATCTTATGTGGTTATCCCGCGAATCGCCAGCGGTGATCGTCCTTCTTTGCGCAGGCCTGCAGCGTTACGCGCCGTCTGTGGCTGCTGCGTCTGTCAGCAGACACAGTGCAGCTAAGTTGCCATACCTGCCCAGTCCAGTTACAGTCCTGTCAGCCCGAACCCACATTTCACTGAGGCACCAGCACTGACTCGTCTCAGGCGTCTTTGTTTTTAACTGCTTCAGTAGCAACACCATATTTCTCCCTATCACTGTGCAATCATAAGAGCAGAGTCATGGTGGGCACAGCGGGGCTAGTGATGCATATGTGGGTCAGGAGTCTCTTTAGGGAGTAGTGAGTGATGCCTTTGATTTACACACGAAATCCTTCCCTTGTGATCAGCATCCATCCTTGAACGTGTTGTATATTAACTGAACCAGTGAATATCTATGAGGCAGATAACACAACAACACCAGTGTTTGAACTTACTGCATATGTCACAATAACAATGTTACAATCCAATATAACCCAGCTCCGCATCTCTGCCATAGTTTCTACTTTTACAAAGTTGAATTATCCCAGTTTATGTTGAAATCATGCAAAAGATGATCATTCTAGTACATGTCTATTATTGAGGTCACAGCAGTGATGGAACTGTAGTTCCCTGTGTCTGCATGTACACACACAGGGTGGCCAAGGCAGTATCCCTGAATGAAACAACACACCTGATTGTTGCTTATAAAGCGGTGTCCTGATCTATTAATTGCAGGTTTATTGCAAGACCATGCGCCATGGGCCTGAAGATCCAAGCCAACGGGCCTCAGAAAGCACAACCTAACGCCATCCTCGAGAAGGTTTTCACCGCCATAACCAAGGTGATGCACGTTCTCTTCTGTTGAGTATATGACTTGTACCACAACGAAAGCGCCATCTTGCATATCGATTGTTTATTTCTCGCCAGCACCCAGACGAGAAGCGGCTGGAGGGCCTATCCAAGCAGCTCGACTGGGAAGTTAGGACCATCCAGCGCTGGTTCAGACAGCGACGCAACCAGGAGAAACCCAGCACTCTCGCACGGTTCTGTGAAAGCATGTAAGGCACATTGAATTTAACACCTCATAGTTAAGTGTAAGTAAGTTTCTCTCAGAGTGGTAATATCAGAGGAAATGAACTTCGCCAGAAACGAAGGGAAAGGCCTACCTGCTTTATCGCTGTGTGTGTGTGTTGTTGCTTTTTGGTTGGTTTGTGATACAGTTGTACGTGAAGAATGCTTAAAATAGGCTGTGCGGTGTCACCATTCACTGTGGCGGTGGTTTCTGTTTGTTCCTCCTCATACTGTATGATAATGCCTGCTGAAAAATGGCACAGTGTGAATGTATCCTTTTTTAGTGTTTGACAAGTCACAAAGCAGTGAAGGAAAATGTTTTAATAGTTGCTGATCACTTTTCTCTCGCAGTTATGAACCTTTGTATTTCAGTTTTGGTTCCCTGTCACATGTAGTTTACAGAGATTGAAGCATGAATGTTTGTCTGTGGGGTAATTAGTTGTAATGTTTCCCACTGTAAACCAACAAACCACGAGGGTTGTAATAGAGAACTGGCTCATCTGGAGAAGACAAATTGTAGTTACTTAGCAGTGTGATGTTAAAGGCCAACAAGCGAGTGTGGCTGTCAGAGCAGAGTCATGTCTGACACCGGTACAGCCAATCTGGCACTTTGAGACACAGGGAGCCTCACATCCTCTGATACGCCTGAGGTAGCAGTTCACTCAGCACGGCGATGTTGGCTGATTAGACCACTGGACGTCCACTACAACCTCTAAGAGGAGCCTAACACAAGTAACCCTGCTTTCTTATTTGTGATGCTGTATGGGCTTGTTGAACATACTTATTTTTTACCAAAGCTGATAGCTACATGCAGCATAACTGACGCCAGCACTGGGCTGTTCTCAGTTTAGCCAAATTTTCTGTCTGTGGGGTTTTCTAAACGTGTCTGGCTTCAGTCCGTCCAGCAGTGATTGGGCACTAATTGAGCCCTCGTGCACAGCTGCTGCAGACTGATAACATTCTTTGTATCTCGGTTGTTACGACGGCTGATCTGAGGTCTATTATTTTCATTATACAAGCGGAGAGTGTGTAGCAGACACATTTGGTCAGAAAATAATGAAGTCTGCCCGGAGCATGTTTCCCAGTGTTTGTTACAACTCAAAACTCACATGTTCTGCTCTGTTCTGTTACAAAGTGAACTGACATCTCTCCAGAATTTCTTTGGCTTAGAAACAAATGTGATACAAGCAGCAGCAGAAGTTAGAAAGAGGAAAAAATGTCTCGATGTGAGACTCGATGACAAATCAGATGAAGGTTTCCTGCAGAGTAGTTTTACCGGCGTGTTCCTCCTCTCTTCGGGTTTTCTCGGTGAGAACAGGCTGAAGCAGGGTCACGCTTTGATGTTCCCAACAGCTCCAGTTGTCTGATCTCATCTTTCTGTGTCCTTTCTCTTCTCTGCTTTAGCAGAGAACACAGAAATTACCATAAGCAAATGAAAATAACTCACAGCTCTAAGACATTGAGACAGGGTATTTCTGTGACCAAATTTAGTTACTATTTTCATCTTGCAAATCTATCTACCATCTTGCAATCTTTAAATATCATAATAATATTCGATGAATGCTAAAATGGAGCAGTTTTCCCCAGGTTTTAAGGTAAAACCAAATAAAAATATAGTTCATTTTTCAATATGCAAAAACGTATTTGACAACTTCTATAGTTTTTATTTGTATTTTTGATTTTATTCTAACTTTTTCAAATAGATCCAGGAATGTTTGGACAAAGCAGTACTAAAGAAATACCTACATTAGCCCAGTCCACTTTAAGTGAAATATATCTAAAGGTACTCACTAATTTATATATAATATTTTGCTTGTTTAATCAAAACTAAAATATAAGTATAAAAGGAAATAGAACAGTGACTTCCTGAAGTGACTGCTTGACATAACCACGATTTCCAGTCTACAGAAATTTAAATGTCCAGGAATAAAAAAAATCACATTATTTCACAACATGATTTTATCAACCGATTTTGATTGTTTTTATGTTTACATGATTTTAGCTGTTTGTTCGATCAATTTTCTTAACAATAAAATAACTTCCTATTCTTTACCTTCATCAAACATTAAGTTAAACTCTGAATTCTCAATAATAAACTAAAACAAAAATCTACTCTTTAACATCCACTCAAATACTATTAATAGCAGTTGAGATTTGCAGTAGCCTAATTTCTGCTCTTCCTCCTCTAACCAACACATAGGTGTATAACTTTCCGAACTTTCAACCTAGAAGCAGCTCAGCAGATACCAAGGCGACAACTAGTAAGCATGTTTGTGCTCAGCACATGCTAATACTCCTGCTGAGAGATGAGCCACACACGTGTTTTCTGGGGTCAGCTACACCTGTTTCAGTGGCCTGGTAGCTCAGTGGTTATGGCAGAGGGCTGGGATGCAGGAATAGCGGGATTGATTCCCAGCTGCGTCACCCAGCCCATCCCCCATGTCAGGTGTGTCCCTGAGCGAGACACCCAGCGCTAGCTCCCCGAGTGCCGCCTGTGGCTTCTCACTGCTCCCCTCAAGGGGGGATGGTTCAAAAGCAGAGAATAAATTTAGTTGTAACATGCTGAAATGTGTCAATGACCAATTAAGTGGATTCTTCTTCTGTCACCACATTTAAATAACTGGCTATTAACAAGTATTTTAATTTGTGCAATTGAATCATGCCTCATAAAATAAATGAGACAAACACGCAAAGGTGAAAAGGAGGTGTTACTGCTAATTTACCAGCAGAGGTAGTATATCGAGGCTATATGCCCACTGAAGTTTTATCAAAGCTGGAGCTTCATGACTAACCATCCAGAAGTAAGCAGTTGCAGTCTGCTGGTGCTGCCCACCTGGAGAAGTGACTATTTTTTCCCCAAAGCCAGGTAGTTCTGTGCATCCTATTGCACTGCATAAGGTTAGTTTAATGTAATTTATTCCGTTTTGAAGTTATTTAAAGAACCATTTCGTCATGGCCCTAATGCTGTTAACCACAGTCACTAACCTACACTAATTAATTAAAAGTGTCTGGTTTCTGTTATGCGTTATGTTCAGCAAATCACAAGTGGCCCTTGGATCAATGAAATAAAACCTTTACTTTTACACTGTATCTACAAAAATATTACTCATAATCACACAAAACATCTGTTGGAAGCTGTCATGAGTCATTATAATATTACATATCATATATAGCAGCAATTCCTCTGCACTTGAAAAAGACACTTGCAGGTTTGATGAACCAGTTGCCATGCAACGGTCTTAACTGCGTGCCAGGTAGACTTGTCCAGCTAATTTGGTTTTACAATACTACTGATGAAGCACAAAACAAATAATTAGTTAATGAAGGCTTCCACATGACACATATTGAGATCCAAAGTTTTTTTACTATCCACCTAAAAGCCCTGCTCTGCCGGATGTGCCTGAACGGACACGGTGTTCTCCGTTGAGTATTCATGTCATGTTAGGTTTTGAGACTGTGATTGTGAAAATTTGTTGTATTTGAGATCAGTTGGAACAACCACGTAAAGTATAATATATTATTAGGAATATTTGGCATTGATTTGGGCCTTTTATACATTTTACTTTATAAATCTTACTGTAAACACTGCAGAAGTACTACTATACATAAATCATATATGTTGTCATACTAGTTCCAGCGGGAAAAGAAAATTTCAGTCTAATATCAAATACTGTGACAACTATGTATTGTACTATGTTATTCAAGTCTTGTAGATAAATCAGCATTTGTTCCCTGCATAAAAACACATGCTTTTGAGAGAGAATTGCTAGTTGGCCGGTCTTAGGGCCTCGCTCCAAGTTGCTGAGTGCTATGAGTTAGAAGACACTCTCATCTCCCTACTGACGTGTCAGCTGAAACCCTTTCTTCTCTGCCCGTAGACTCAGAGCTCATAATCTCTTTCCCTACATTATGTAGCTGTGTTTTTTGTAAATTATGTGCAGCGTGACACACAGCAGGCTTTGTCTCTTGACCTCACCAGTGTGAAGTCAATGATGTCCCAATTTCAGTGTCCTTTCGATCTTAATCTTTGTTGTGGTATTTCTGATGTTTTTTATTTCTTTTCTTGTTTCAGGTGGAGATTTACATTCTATCTATACATATTTACGTATGGTGTGCGTTTCCTTAAAAAGGTAAATTTTACTTACAACCAAATGGGCACTAGTGAGTGTTAGGACTGTTAAAGTTAGTATGAGTCATCGAGGTTTAAAGCCACTTTCTGCAGAGCGTACATGACCAGCATGAAAATCTTCTGGTTTTTAAATGGACTGGTCATGATAAGAGGACCCGGTATAACAGATGTCCTGCTGAAAGAGACTCGTTTTTTGAAGTTAAATGTAACAAAACGTGTCTATAAAAAAGGTGTCTATAAAGGCATTTAAATGGAGGGAACAGCTGATGGATAAACCAATACATATGCAGTTTGTCAATGTGCATATGTGGCAGGTTATCCCATTGGGACATACCAGTTCAACAGTTAGTGGAAATTGTTAGTCCTACTGCCTGTTTGCATAATTTAAAGCAACTTACTTATATCCAAAAAGGTTTTACCCAAAGCAACTGGACTTGTTCTGTTTCTTGAAGACGTTTCACCCTTCTGTTCCAGAGGAGTCTCTCAGAGAAAGCCCTCTGGAATGGAGGGGTGAAACGTCGTCCAGTTTCACCAGACAAGTCCAGTTGCTTTGGATAAAACCTTTTTGGATATAACCATGACCTGGATGACTGAGAACCTACTTATATGTTAGCAATATAAAAGATATTGACCTATTGTCAGTTATTTTTAGTGTAGTGTTTAAATAACACTGTTATAACACTGGTGTTTCTCCTAATGCTCTGTTTAGATGTATATTACTTGTGTGAGCTAATATAAATTGGCTTTATCTATAATGTGTTTCATATATTACATATGATTAGCTAGACAAGACACAATGTAAATTATTTGTAAGGGTTGGGGGTAGGACTGCTGTTACTGGATAACGGTGACACCCGTGATTGAGCAGTGATTGGCATTAAGAGTTTATAAATTATGGTGGATTGTAACTTGTGAGCATATATTCATAAAAATACATGGATTAATCACCAAAGCAAGAGTTGAGATAGCAGAAAGGAGAAAGTCTTTTAAAAGAATAAAGTTGCATGACAAAGCACTTTGTGAAAATAGTTAATTCTCTGGCGATCCCTGCTGCAGGCCCCAGTCTCTGGGAGTTATTAATAGAGCAGGTCTGCAGAACCTGAATGTAAACTCACAGTAACGGGTCAATCCTTTACCTACAGCACATTCTTTAGCATTAATATGAGAATGGCTTCCTGGTTAACCAAACACATTTCATGCCAAAGGCACTGTAACAAAATCTCCTTTATCATTTCAGTATTCAGTATTTTAGAAACCACTTTGATTTCATTCAGAATCCTGTGGGGGAACTATTCATTTTTCAGTGGTCACATTGATGTGCTTGTGCTAGATGTTAAATAACGAGGAAATATTGAAGTCCTGCTGAATGTGTGGGAACAGCATAACTCCACACTGACACTGTAATAAATGCACGTCGGGATTATAGCGGGCAGGAATATAGTGCCCTTAAAAAGAAGAGACTTAAATAATCACATGCAAGTGTAGGAAATATACAAAATATACAAAAAATTAAACAAGTTATTGTTAAAATAAAAAGGTTACAGTGAGTTAATGCAATTCAAATTCAAATCACTGTTTAAACTATCTGCAGACTTCATGGCTATGGAACACTAAAGAGTGCTGGTACAACTACCCCTACCAGGTAAAAGTCTTTTCATTTAATAACACCACTTTTCAGACATTCCCAGTGACCATTAAACCGCAAGATGAGTTGCATTAATGAAAATGCATCAACAAAATTCCTACTTCTCAAATGTTTATTAACGCTGATGCTTTGTGTGTTCATGCAGCCGCTGACTGTGGACATCCATTATTACTATATACTGGAGCTGTCCTTCTACCTGTCCTTACTCTTTTCACAATTCACAGACATCAGGAGGAAGGTAAGAACAACTTCACGTGTCATGCACCTGCAACAATATAGATCATGAAATGATTATTAAAATGTACTTTTATTGAGGTGAAACAAAAAAAACAACTCATATTCAATTGTCCATCTTTTTGTCACTGTCACCATGACTTTGTAATGTTTAGTCTATTTGCTTGTGAAGATTTTCTTTCTGCGTCAGTATATACTCACTGATGTGTGAAATAACCTTGCCGGCTTGAAAAGGATTAACATAAATAGGAATCACTGTCAGACTTCATAAACACTTTTCATAAGAAATCACCAGCTATTGGTTGGCTTTGTTTGATTAATAGCTTTTTATGTAAAGCACTAATCAAATGAATGAACGTTGTGATTCTAGTGTTCTCATACAGTTCTCAGGTCAAGAGTGGACTCAATGAAATGACAGATTGGTAATACTACATAAATGACTAGAGACTATAAGGTGTAGTTTTCTCACCCTGTCATTTGTAATACTGAAACAAATAGTTAGCCAGATTTATAATAACCAGTGTGTGGTGCTATCCATACGGTATATGCAGATAATATACGTATACTCTCATGACTAACGTCACCCACTTTCATCTCTCTGTTCTTTGCATATGTTGATTCATTAAGTGTTCATTTGCATGCTTACTTACTAAACCATAAATCATTAGTCCTGTCTTCAGTCCGTCGCCAGCTCCACAGCACACTCCACCCGCCGCTCTAACCGCAGCGCAGATGTTGCCATGCTGTGTATGTCTTCACTCTGTCATCTCTTTGTTGACTGCTGGCATGTTTTCTGTTTTTTGTTTCTCCTTTCAGTTTTTTCATGCATAGTCCTACACTGAGGAGGTCCTCTGCACCCCCTGCCAATTCCAGTATGTTCTCCCTGCACACTCTTGCCTTGCTTTTCATTTTGTATCTTGCCTCATTGTGCTTCCTCTTCATCCTCATTCACACTCTTGCACACATTTCAGTAGCTAAAGATTTGCTTGAGGCATGTTTCCCCCTGCCACCTGTCCCTATGCTTAGTTACTGAGCTCCATCTAGGAAACACCCGGGTGAACATACCAAGAGAGGACTGTCATATATTTACTTCATTTTCATTTAAAAGTAATGCAATATTTCTAAATACAATTTACTATTACCAAGTACAAATTTCCACTTCATGCCTTGTCTTTAGTTCCACCGCAGTTCATGATGATGTGCTTTTTACTTCACTACATTTGTTTAAACTACACGTTGAGGTTTTACATACAAGTCATACGCTTGTGATTAAAAACATCCACTAGTATACAAAATAGTTAAAAAGTTCATATCACAAAGATCATAAAGTTCAAGAGAAAAGCACAGAAGCACGGAGAGGGAGAGCTGTGCTGAGCAGAGTTTTTGATTTTGAGTCAGTCTTATGCGACTCTTAGCTTAAGTTACATATTGTAGTTTGAAGAAACGGTTTAAATGGGAAGTGAGCTATATTTACATCGTGGTACACTGCAATGTATTTTCAGATGTCTTTATGCTAAACTTCACACAATGACAACATAAGATGAGGAATAAGCTGTAATCTGAGTATTTAGAAGTCTTTAATTAGTGTCTGGTAATAACTTTTTAATATCTTTTCAGTAGCTGTGCACACGATGTAAGACGTGATGAACAAAGAGCATGTGTTTTTATACATACAATAATCATATGCGCAGTAATGAGCTTGGCTGTTTATACACATAAAGCCACTTTGTCTGCACGCCGTAGTTATGTCATGTTTCTGTACTGTACTAGATGCTGTGGGAATGTCCCGCAGTCAAACAGCTGTTACCTAGGTTTAAATCACTTTCTATACTTGTGACACTTCCTTAACAAATGTGTCCCCAGGATTTCCTGATCATGTTTCTGCACCATGTGGCAACAATCTCCCTCATAACGTTTTCCTATGTGAACAACATGGCACGAGTAGGAACTCTGGTCATGTGTCTCCATGATGCAGCTGACGTGCTGATAGAGGTGAGGACGGGTGGGAGAATAAAATGCTGTACATGGACAGATGGGAACATGGAGGCAAAGATGGCTGGGTGTGTGGGTGTTGTATTTGGAGTTTGCATCTTTATCTAAATTTAAATACAGCTCTCATATCATGAACGGTATGTCAGACTGTGCAGTGCCTTTTGAGTCTGTTTGAGTTATGATTTCCTGCAGATAAGTTATATGGTGATGCAGTGTTTTTCTTTTTATATAATTCTTATATGGTCAGAAATATTTGAAGCGGTTAAAATAACATTATGTTTGTATGTAATCTATTTTTTCCCTCTAGGCTGCCAAGATGGCAAACTATGCCAAGTGTCAGATACTGTGCAATCTTTTGTTTGCAATGTTTGCAATTCTCTTCATAAGTTCCAGGCTGGGACTTTATCCTGTCTGGTAAGTGTAACTCTGTTTCCCGTGTAGAATCCCCAGTTAGCATCCTCTCAATGGCTGGGTACCATAAAGTGGTGTTAACTTCTCACAGCAATCATATCTCAGCCATCTCAGTGCTTTTTACTTTCCCCACAGTGTTTGCAGTTGAGACACATCTCTGTGAATTGTGTTGCTAAGTAATAGTTACTATGGCTACAGCAGCTTTATCCTCTCAAAGAAATCCAAACAAATCGTCAAATCCAAAGCAGATCATTGTTGTTATTGCTTTATCACTGAAAACAATGTCAAAGTGATCCTCTGTTGGTTCTTTAGTTTTAAATTGACATTGCATTAATTAAACACTGTAGGTTGTGGTTAAACTATCCAAATGGCTGTATCAGACAGGTTTTAAAAGTTGACTATGCTGCTTAATTTTATCCAGACGTTCAAAAGTCGAATTACAGTAGCTGTCAAACAGCACGCCTCGATATTTGCACTGTTATCTCATCAATTTTAGAGAGCACAGCACTCATCTTGCAGTCATCATCGGCAGTGTTATCACAGTGTTCGTGAGAGAAAGCACACATTATTTTGTCCTCTAATAAGTAGAAGTGTTCTGAACAAAGTGTTGGAGAGACACGAAGGCTTTTCAATTAGTCTGTGCAGCATTTGGAACAGTCTTTCAAAAGATTTTAGCGGGCACCTAGCAGTTCTCTGCCTTTGTTTCCACGCTGTAATGTGATGATGCTACACCCCAGCCAGCCACCACCACCAGTAGTAAAGTTGTCATTACTGTAAAGCTGTTGTTGCCATGGCTTCACTATCGGGAGTAAGATTCATAGACTCATTTGAAAGAGTTGGCCTAGATATGCATTTAACACAGATGCTTGAAGTTTCCACCATATGTCGTGAAGAAAGGCCACATGTCACTTTTTCTACGTCATTAGCCACTTTTTAAAGTAAAATCTACATGTTTTGCTGTGTACATATTGGACTATTAACAACATGTGCTCCGTGAAAAGACAAAGAGCTGGAGCACAGTACACCTCATTCCTTCTTCCTGGCTTCTGTTTGCCTTCTTCTTATGACACGCAGACATCCTTCCGCTAAAGATTGCTTTTAATGCCTGTGCTTTTCTAATACGTCAAGTTAATTATCTGCCTCTCCCTCTTGCTTTGTTGCTATGGAAGGATTTTAAATACCACCTTGTTTGAGAGTTGGGATATTGTAGGGCCCTACCCATCTTGGTGGATCTTCAACCTGCTTCTGATCCTGCTGCAGCTTCTTCACTCCTTCTGGTCCTACCTCATTGTGAAGACAGCGTGCCGAGCCATCTCTAAAGGAAAAGTGAGTCACCACACTCAACTCCTCTTTTCAGCTTTTTGGCACAATCGTTTCCATTTGTGGGTAACACATCTATAAATACGGTGCATCATATTCAGTAGTCACTTTTGACTTTTCCCTTCTATTCTCATTGCTCATCCTCAATTTTCCAGGTGGGGAAATGGAATCCCTTACATGTAAGTAGCCTTGAAGTGGAACGGCACCATTAACATGCTGTGTTTTACATTTAGTTGGATTTCATATGTTAAACAGCCAGTCAGCACTAACCTAATGTCAGAGGTAGCAAGTTAGCAGTAGTTTAACAGTTCAACATTTGGTACATGGATTCATCTTGAATCTCGACCTTTTAAAAGTGACAACATCAAGTCAGAATTTTGATTTGTGACTGCAAATGTCTCGAGTTAGTATTTATTAAAGGTAATTAGTACAGGTTCAAATAACTGCTCATGGCTATAGCCTTTATTGAAAATTTTATTACCCTTTCCTCCAACTTTTATTAGTATTGCTTTAATTATTTTGTCTGTTTGTTGAAGCTGATGCGTAAATCTGTTGTTGTTAAATTATATAACGTCAAGAGCTAATAATTGTCAGAAAATTAATCGCACATTATTAAGGCATAAAAGTGCCAAACATTCACTGGTACCAGATTCTCAATTGTGAGAATTTGTTGCTGTTTACATTATTGTTAATATTTTGGGGTTTTCAATGGTCAATAGGAAATTGCAATGGGCATCTATTATTTTCCAGACTAAACAATTAAGTCATCAATTTCAGACTTAATCGGTAATAATAGCAAACATTTACTACCATCATATATTGTGTAGATGTATTTTAAGTTTGCAAATAGATTTTATGGCTCCAGCAGCTCGTAGCTTGATATTGATTGGCAGAACACCTCTCAGTCTGCTGCCCAAAAGTCCATTTGCAATGCTGTCATGCATGGCTGCCACAGATAATGACACAGACAACACATCTAATGAGAAAAAATGATCTCAACCAACCCTCTTATTTCCGCAGGTGTCTAAAGATGACCGCAGTGACATCGAGTCCAGCTCTGATGAGGAGGACAGTCCCCCACCTAATCAGAAGCACCACAACAGCACCACCAACGGGACTAATAAAAATCATGGGACCAATGGCTACCTGACAGGAGCGCCATATACTGATGAACACTGACTAAACTGATATCACAGGAGCCATGCTACAGACACCATCCATCAATCTGTGTGCATGTGTGCGTGTGCGTTTGACTGTATGATGGACACATGAACAGCATTGCCTGTCTGGTACGGGAAGTCCATGAAAGATTTATGTCAATGCAGTTTTGTTATTGGTTTCAATCTTTACTAATTTCCTTCCGCAGTTGATTCCCTTCATTTATATATTTGCATCAAACTACACTCAGTGAGCTATCGAACCACTCTTACTGGTACAACCCACTCTCTGTTTAGCCAACACTTTATGATATAAGCATGCTACTTTAACATACAGTAGTCTGGCATACTGGGGGTGTGTTTTCTTTTGTTTGTGTCTCTTTATGTTATTTATTTTTTATAAACCTATTTGCAGGTAGTAGTCAGACATCTGTTCTACTGATGATGACGATGTCAGTATTAAAGATGAAATGATACTGAACAACACGGCTTGTTTTTTCACACCACACATGACGTTAATGAGTATTGACAAAAGACCTGGGTTTAATTTTATTGCTACACCCCCAAAGATCTGCCAAAATGCTGATTGAGTTTGTCTTCACTCACAAATGGATTGTAATGTGTGAAGTTTACTCACATTTTAAAACACAGAAATTCTGCACTCAAACTGTATATGAGATGTCAATAACAGTATTATGTGTGTGCATCAGATATGGCTAAATGCTGTGCTCCCTATCAAAGCATTTTGTTAACTATTCCGGTACATTTCTGGTAAGCATTTCATTAAAGGCTCTCTTATGAGGCAGACATGAGTTGTTTGAATTATTGAGTAAAAAATATGAAGATTGCAAATTTGTCTGTCGGTGCAATCAGCAAGGAAATCCTATTTATAAAAAACCCTGGTGGTGGATCCTAATGAAAAGTAACATGTGAGAACTGTGAATCATGTCAGACACATTCATTGATTATAAATAAACACTACAAAGATATATTTCAACATGAAAATGTGACAAAGGTATTTTTCATGCTCATAAACTTAACTAGATAATATTCCACTTCCAAAAGCTTTGTGTTTTGGATTAGATTACGATACCACTTTCCTATATACAGAATTTCTGAGTAGTAACAAGTTGTTTTATCAATGGTTAATAAATGATTGCGTAATAAAAACATGTGGTTGGACTTGACCATTGTCTACTG
Source organism: Microctenopoma stevenorrisi (assembly GCA_032270685.1). Lineage (NCBI taxonomy): Eukaryota > Metazoa > Chordata > Actinopteri > Anabantiformes > Anabantidae > Microctenopoma > Microctenopoma stevenorrisi. The sequence goes on along the minus strand of JAUMTR010000013.1, from coordinate 9,632,812 downwards.
ACCAAAAGCTCATTTACAAATAGATTCTTCATAGATTAAAAGCCTACTCATAGAAAACAAAACATGGATGTAAAATAATTATCGTACAATTAATGTGTTATGTTTTACAGGTAATTCCTCTCATTTCACTTCCCATTAACATGTTGACTTAAAAGGAAGTCATATTTTAGTGCCAAACAAATCCATTAATGTACATTTGACTAAAGATGTCTCAAAATAGTATCATTGCTCTTTTACCAAGTACACATAACCTAACCATTCAAAAGTCATATGAAACATTAGACAAGTTATACTAATGTTAATAAAGCTATAATTACAAAGCTTTTGTTACCAAGGACACGTAATAGAAAGTGGTATTCAGATGTTCTACTTTGTTTCTCCGTTCAAGATTATAAAGAGGTCTTTGCTTTGACTATTTTTCTATTTCTTTATACGTATGATGTAAAAAATATCTATTTATATTGATCCCCTAGAGTGATGAAGTCACTTGCCATTTAGCTTGCCTTTAACTTTTCTTTGGCGTCTCACTGGAAAGTTCCTTTGTAAACGCGATTCACATAAGATCAGGTGATTTCCGCATGTGTGACTTTAGGAGGAGGGTGTTCAAGGTTCCAGGTCCAAAGTCAACACACAGTCACATTCTTAAGATGAAGGACCCTATCAGTACCTGCTCTGTGAGTATTTCTTAAACGTCTCAGCTTTGTGGAGTAAAACTTGTGTTTTTAGACTCATGGTAACAGACCAATCACGTGTATCGCCTGAACTACCATATTTACTGCCTTTCAGTATAACCTGCTCTATCAAAATTTGAAACAATTTTCAAAAACTGGGGAGTACTTCTGCAAAGAACTGATAACAGTTTTTCAACAAAGGTAGGTTCCGTAGTCTTGACCTTCTGACTTCACATTAATGACTACAGAAGTTATTGTTTGACTCAGTTAACGTCCCTTCGCTGCAACCGTTTCTTGTTTTAGAGCTGAGCTGGAACTTACCTATGCTAAAGGGCTACAGAAACTTGCTGGGAAACTTACCAGGGCTTTGAAAGGAATTTCAAACAAGTAAGGGACACAGTGCTGCATTTTTAATTGGCTGGGTCGTTTGTCTGTTTTGTGTTTAACCTGACGTCTTCCTGGGGACTGGCTGCCATGTAGTGTGCAGAAATAATGTACAGCATATAACATGCACCTAGTAAGTTAGACGTGATCATAACACAGGCCGGTGCCAGGCTGATTAGCCCACAGCTCTAACCTTTTCATGCTGGCTCTCCACTCAGTTCCACCTACAGCGCCTGGTGTCATGTGTCAGATGAGATGTACTCGAGAGCAGACGCCCACAGGTAGTTTTTAGTCGCCTCATAACTGTGCCTCTCCTGAGATAAAACAAATGTAAGGGAGGTTTTGAGATAATATGATGTGTTCGTTCTCATCCCAGATCATTAGGAACTGTATTTCAGGAAGAAGCAGTTCTGGAAATACGACAAGTCTTAGATGAGCACAATAAGAGAAAGAGGCCTGTATGTCATTTATCCTGTCTTCAGTCGCTGTTTTAAGCAGCGTTAAATCATGATGTACATTTAACATAATAATGTATGTATTTATCTATTAAATCGTCATTGTTTTAATAGCTTGACAGTGTGATTGAAAGAACTGGAAAACGGGTTACTGCTAACTGGAGTGAGCAACTCAAGGTAAAGAAAAACCTGAGAACAAACCTGTGTGTAGCTGTATGATCAGCTCTCACATAGCTGCTGTACTGACCATCATTATCATGCCAATCCACAAACCCGGAATCAATAAAATGTTTGCTTGTAGACAGTTATGTTACTGTAAACTTTATTGTGAAGCTCTTTAGATGTGTATGTCATAGATAATGCAAAGTCCTCTGGCGCATTATAGAAGCTGATACAAACTTAAATAATTATAAGTATATTCCAATTATATTTTATTAGGCCACTACAAGCAGAATCACAATACTTGACAAAGTTGAATATAAAACTATCCATTTTAAAGGACAGGTTGTAAAACATTGTGGCTGTGTCGGTGCTGTCAAGACAACCTTAACCATAATACAACTAACTATAACCATACTGCTCAATATAATCATACTTACTGACACGAAGCACCATAGTGTCCACATTATTTTATGGCATTTCATGTAAAATGGGTGAGCCACTGTATATTATTACCAGACTTGTGTTGTTGCTATGAATCATCATACATTACTTTGTCATGATGCAGGTTACATGTAGATAGAACAGGCTACCGATTTGAATTTTTGCAAAAAAAACTAATAAACAAACCGTCTTCATTTGGAAAAATTTATTTAAATAACTGAATAAAAGTTGAAAAGTGATTTTTTTTAAACATAAGGAAAAAAATGTTTTAGCAAACTAAACATTCTTTAGTTCTTTCAGTTTGTGTCTTCCTGTTTCTCATGTGCAAAAGTTCCTATTTCAAACTTTGCAGCTTGATGCTCAAATTACTTTATGACTTTAAAATCAGCATAAGAATGCAAAGATCATTTCAGTTTAATGCTGTGAATTATTTATGTGATGTTTCATCTGTACAAAAACAGATGAAGAAGAAACTGATTGCACTAACGAGAGAACACGAGGCTTTGTTCAATTTTGTTGAGAACAACAAACACATCTGCACAGAAAAGGAAAAACAAAAGGTACGGCACACAAGGTCCACACTGTTTTCACTACAATATAGTTGAATATTATCATAATCTGGAAAGAAAGCATTTCTGAAAAACTGTTGTATGGCTGCTAAAGATTTTCATTTTCTCCACAGATGGTTAACAGGCTGACTAAGTCAGCAAGGATGCAGGTTCAGGTGGATGATGAGTACTTTAATATTAACATGGAGGGTCATCAAATGAGACTGAAGTGGGAAAACACACTGAAGAATTGCTACCAGGTGTAAAACAAAATCACTTTGCTACTTATCATTTAGTAGGAATTTAGCTTCCTCTCATCTGGAGTGGCTTATTGAGAGTTAACATGTAGAATTTGTGATAAAAATTATCTATAAGCACGAGGTCAGCCTTATACCCGGGTACTCTGTCTGGGGCACCAAATTACTAAATCCACCTACTGTAATCAATGCTGTATTTTCTCAGATTAAAACAGTTTCTCAGTGTGCAGTACAGCACAGCATCACATGGGGAAAACTGGCAGCTTCGTTCAAGGACATTTCTGCAGGACACGAGGCAGCTGGCTCAAACCTCTGATCTTTGAAATACTTTCCACTCACTGAGCCCAGTTTACTTTTATATTTTCCCTTAAATTTATATGACTAATATACAACAGGAGATGATTTATTATTGTTATTATTTATTACTGAGTGATGAGCAGGATTACGAGTCAGGGTTGGGGATTGAATGTGCTGTGCAGAAAGCATTACAGTGCTACTTCCTGCCTTTTTCAGATCATGCAGGAGCTGGAAAAACAGCGACTTGAAGTTCTTTGCAACATGTTGAAAAAATACAACCTTTACATGTCCAGTTTGGGTCAGACCCTCAAACACGTGAGCCACCGTGACATCCACCATTCTCACCAGTACATCCTACATCCCAATATGGATATAATAACTTATACATACTTCTGTATTCTCCAGGGTCAAACACAAATAGAGCAGTTGGTCAAAAGAGTGGACATGGACAAAGACATACAAATCCTAGAGGAAGAAATCAGGATCATTGACGAAAACAAAGTCGAGCTTTTGATGACAGATTATTATGTAAGTCTCTAATTTTAGTACTGATATTTTAATAAACTTTTTCTTCAGGCCAGAGACTGATTCAGTGACTCACCCATTCAAAGACATGCCCAGTTATCTCCACAGGGGGCGTCTTTTGATGGGAGTGTGCAACCTGCAGATAGAAATAATAAGTGGAGGCTGTTTGGAAGTGTGCTCCAATGGCTTTTTTGTTCCCAGTTTTAAGTTATCTAGCTGTTGATTTGTACTCAGGTCTGCCATGAACATATAACAGCAATCAGGCACATTTATCAGATCTGATGGAGGTCATGTGCCTCATATAACAATACCATGCAGTACTTACAAATGTTCACTAAATAAAATTCAACATGTCTGTCCTGGTGCATCAGGAGGAGGACAGCAAATCATTAATAAGCAAAGACAGAAGAAGAGACGCTATTAAACACAAACTCCAACGTTTGGAGGAAAACGTTACCAAAGCAAAGAAAGACTGTGAAGGCTAGTTGAGTATACCGTTCATTCAATAATAAATTAAACTACAATATTATCTAATCACTGTCACCTTCAACATTCTTGTTGCAGGAATTGAAAAAGTAATGAAAATGTACTCTGAAAATGCATCGTCTTCTAACCACAAGGACCTTGAGGAAACTGAACAGCAGCTTGATGAGGTAAACAGTGTAGAGTGTGTATAGATAGACTGTTGAGTGGGTGGATGATGTTTGCAGATGGATACTTAAATTAGATTTAAAGTGTCCTGTGTCATTTTGTTACCTGTAGAGCACTTTAAAACTGGATCTCCTTGAAGCAACGCATTATAAACTCTCTGCATCGTTGTCTGAACTGGAAAGGAAACCCAAATCCTTTCACCGATTTGCTGACAGCATTGTTAAATGGAAAGAAAAGGTAAGACTAAATATCTACAGCACACACTTCTGTCACTGTGTATCTGTGTGCTCGACTTAGTGCGCTGGAGATGGATTACAGAGGCTATTATGTATCCTCCGCTTGTCATATCATGCAAAGTGTCTACAAGCTGTGAGAGGATTTCGCTAACAGGTTTTGGTTATTATGGCATAACTGCTGAATTATGCCATAATGTCATACATTTTCCTTGACCTTAAGCTTTTTTTTTTCTTGTGCCTGATTTTCCATCAGAACACTGTATATGTAATTTCCCAGTCTAATAACACCATTAATTACACCAAAGTGGATAGTTGGATTAAAAAAAAGAGAGGGAGCTATTTGTTGATACTTCAACTTGCTCTTTTTCAGTAATTTGATCAACACTGCAGCACAACTGTACAACAAAGGTTAACAGTGGTTTTCATTTTGAAATAATTTACTGATTAGTTTCCTCATAATTGTCTAACTGCTGTGTCTAAGAAATATTATAACACAGAGGGGAAATGTCATAAAAAAATTTCCTAAAGCCCAATGCGGCATCGAATCTTCAGAAGAGAAAAGATAGACTTGGAAATGTTTGGCAATATCGCTTTGATGACATTGATGATTAAATGAACTGAATAATTTATAAATGTTAAAATATGTTTATATAATAATATATAAACTGTTCTCTGTGAAATTTTTAATTTCTGAACATAAACATTAAATTTTTGTCAAATTCAATTCTGGACTTGTCAAATGACCAGTCAAGCTAGTAGACTACGCTCTGTAGGACAGGATGCAGTGAATTTAAATGAGACTCAGGTTGATGGGTGAGTGGCATATCTACAATCTATGACAGCTGCTAGTTAATTGGATAAATGTGTCACTATAAATCACACATCACCTAAAGTATCGTTCTTTCTAAGGACTGTGAGCACAGCGTGGTTCAACTGACACGTCCGGTCAAACTCAGAAGAACACCATTCAGATCCAGACAGTCACTGAGAGCTTCCTTCATTTATAAAGGACCAGCTCTGTTTGTCACGCAGCAGTCTGAGGAACGTTCACATGGTGCCACTGGCCAGGTCTCCTCCACAGCATCGACAATTGAAAATGAAGATGTAGCGTGTGGTGGCACTGTTAATGGAGCCCTGCCTCACACAGATGACGACAAAAGAGAAGGTAAAATGTTTCCAGAGCATCCAGAAAAAAGATTTGTTCGGATACTTACCACATTAACGTTTTACAGGTCAAACAACATCAGAGTTGCACAGTCTTGGAAAGTGCAAGGCCCTGTACAATTACACGCCTCAAAATGATGATGAATTGACTTTGACAGAAGGTGAACTGCAACTCAGCGGTAGATTGTCTCAGACAGAGGGGATAAATAGACTAATTATTGAAGGGATTTCTGTTTGTTACACAGGAGATCTTCTGGATATTTACACCAAAGAAGAGAACGGTTGGTGGTTTGGTGAACTTAATGGGCAGACAGGCCATTTCCCTTCAACCTATGTTGATGAGTTACCTGTGTTGAGTTGTGTCAAATCATCTAAAGCCTGATGAGCCTCGTGAACATAGACATAACACTATCTTGGGTTGAAGAGCTAAATAAATACTATTAATCTGTTAGATGTTCGTACTAATTTTTCTCTCTTATACTTATGACACAACTTGCAAATGTCATCTTGGGAGTCAGTAAACTGTTGTAGACACAACCACTCCAAGTATTAATGTATTTTAAAAGATTATTGAAAAAAGCAAATACAGTTAAGTGTCATATATCCACACACAAAGAATTTATACAGGACATTTGTGCGAACAATAAAACAGTAATGTGGGTGGAAGTCCAGATTTTATATACACCTACAGGTCTGTAGAAACACATTAAAAGCAGTTCTGATTTATATTGTGTTTGTTTAGTATATGTTGGGATGTGAGCAGACTCTTGAAAATGAGGTGTGCATTATTTACATTAGTCAAACACTGCAGCAAGCTGTATGTGCCTTAATGTTCCTGTGCTTCCAATCCTAACGGCGTGTCTGAGAGATAAACTCCTTCCTGATGTTTGCTAGGAACGCTGGTAGATTATTGGTCTCCTGAAGCTTGTTTTCCAAGACTTGCAAACACTCCAGCACTGGATCACTCGACACAACTGTAGAAAATAAAGACTGAGGTAAATCTCAGGAAGCGACCAGCCATGCTTATTACATACGCTCCAACTTCCCCCACAATCAGTAGATGCCACAGAAAACACATTTATTAAATCATTTCCTGGAGTAGCTGGGTCTTCACGGTATATACAAAGATCCTATTCTTGAATTTACTACTTTAATACCTTTTTCAATACCTCCTGAATATTTTTTAAAACCAACACAACACTGAGCTTTAACTGTTTTAATCAACTACTTTCCTTTAATTTACTTTGCTTGGCAGATGCTTTTATCCAAAGTGACTTACAAGGAGCTAGCGCTGTGTGTCTGCCTCAAGGAGGCACCTAGTAGAGGATGGACTAGGGGTCACACTGGGTTTCGAACCAGCGACCTTCTGCATCCCAGTCCTATGCTTAAACCATTGAGTAACCAGGCCGTTCGCTGTACTTTTCTACTGATTTTCGGATTCATACACTCTGGTCCAGTAAAACACTATTTAAAATGTCAACTGAACAGATTTAGAGACAAGCTGCTTTTTGAAGAATAGGGACTAATCAAAATCTGAGGTATACCCTCAGACTTTTTCACAGAATCTCCACATGCTGTGTTGGTGCAGCATAATATTGCAAGTTCAGTCAGTCAGTACAGCGAAGTACACCAGGTTTCAAATTCATAAACATTTACACATCTCAGTAGGAATAGATGCCAGCGAAGTTTATTTAGTTTTATTATTACTCAAAGCAGACAACCCGACATGATCATTATTTTTATCATTACGTTCAACGGTTTACTGTTTTCTGATATCTGACAGGGATGCTTCAGTCTTTAAAACTTACCCTGGTAGGACCCATCTTCTTTAATCCCCATTGTGACAACATAAGCACTGTCCTGATCTGAAGGGTTGATATTCCGGAAAACAAATTGCAGCCTTTCACCTTTACAAAAACGAAACCATCCTGTTAATTCCGAAGTCATATTTACTTTAAACTGAAGACTCTGGTCTTTCTAAAGATTATATATATGTATGTATGTATATATATATATAATGTAATGTAATGTACAAAAATAGTGACTGAATGTAGAAGCAGTGCTCAAACATTGGACTAAATATGGAAATGTACATGTTAGAAATACCATTGAGCAGTTGTGTCTTTCCGAGGATTGTTCGTATCTCTAGTCCCAAATGCTCCTGAAAGACTAGTCTGGCTTTTTGGAGATTCCTCAGTCTGTCTTTGTTTGCTTTATTTTGAGACTCGATTACTGAAAAGCAGAAAAAAACAAGAGTATGGTCAATACCAAAACGTCTATATTCTACAAGATATTTAATGTAAACCAATAACTTTACTTTGGAATATCTACTTACACTCTTTCCTCTTGACTTGTTCTTCTTTAAGTTTCTCTATCTTCTGAATAACGTCGTCTTTCTGCATCTCCTTCTGCTGCATCTCCGATATCACATCAGAAATAGCATTCCGTTTCTCTTTCAATACCTCTTTTTTCTGCTGCAGGTCTACGGAACAAACACTGCATTAGCCTAAGTCCTGTGGTGACCGACAGCATTTATCAGAAAGTGATGAATTATTTAAGCACATGAAAACAAACACAAATGGCATAGGCTCAATACCAGGAAATTCATCAATCTTGTAAACATGCAAACATCTACGTTACTACAAGTGAGAGTATAGCACAAATGTAAAGCAAAGATATAATGATTTGCAGCTTAATACAGAAACTCACCTATTTTGAGCGTCTGCATTTTCTCAAAAAGAATCTCATCGTCTTTGCATTTTTTTAAACATGCATCTGCACAAAATAAAGAAGGCAACAAATAACCATCCATATCAGAGAAATGTAGAATCAGAGAAACTTTTTGAGGTAATTGTACATGAATCTGATTTGCTGAGTCATAGCAGTGAAATACTCTACCTCAAAACTATGTGTGACTACTTGTTAAAAAACAAATAATGTACAGTTCCATATTAAAAAAAATGCCTGTAAAGAGGGTCATGGGTCATTTTATTGATTTAGCAAAGCTTAGGTGAAAATACGTGGTTGGTTAGTTAAATACATAAACAGAGAACTTACCAAGTGCAGACTTCCCAAACTGTCTATGAGACTGACATAACTCTGTAGCCGTGTCTATTATATCCCCATATTGTTTAAGCTGTTTCTCGTGGATCTCCTCCATTGCGCTGGTGAACCTGACACTCGTGTTTGGATCAGTAATGGATGCCATGATGTTCAAATCACAGGGATAAATCTGGGATAAAACAACAGGCAGCACAATTTCCATCATGTGCAGCAGGTGAACAATATTGTGAAGCACATGACTCCTTGTATGGTGAACGTGCAATGCCTTTTGCAAACAACGTTTCTTAAATTTTGCATAACAACAAAAGCAAACAAATACAGAGGGTCCAGTATTTGAGCCAAACAAGTCAAGTAAGGTTACTGGTCATTCCTACAATACTCCTAGTATACAGTGAAACAAAACAGCATTCCTCCAGGGCTGTTTGTGCTGTTGACAAACAAAGGTACAGAAGTTACACTGTGCTCTGGGAAATAGTTATCTATTTATTCTCATTTCCGGTGCTTTATATAATAATACTCTTCCGGTTGTGTATACGGACGCCTCGGGTAAAAAACAACGACTGACAGCGATCAAGTGTGGTTAGTAAAAGGTAAGTGGAGGTAACACCATTTGAGGGGCAGTGTAACGTTACTGTTAGAACATTACTTAACAACTAGCTGTTACATAGAGAGGTCAGCTTGGTCGCGTTTTACAATCAATACAACACTGACAACACTAGTAGGCGGGCTAAGGCTAAGCTAACGCAACCTAGCTAGAAAACATTAGGCGCAAGTTAACCGTTCATTTCCGGAGTCCCACTTGTTTACATGCCAAGTTTAGAAAAAGCTACGTATGTTATACCAGGATGCAATACTCACAAGTTTTGTTTTGTTGTCGATAAGCCAGATGTAGCTGTACTCTTTGCTAATGAAGCGATCGTTATTTTCAAAAATCCGCGGTCCGCACACCAGAGGCGGGGCTAAATGCCGGAAATGACGTTTCATTTTTTCGATTCAGCTTACAAATAAATAAAAAAATGTGTATTTCGTTTTCAGTTTGATTGGTTAACTATATAACAACCTATTATTAAAATGCAAACCAGTAGCGAGTCCCCAAAATGAAAACATTCCAGTCAGCGCACAACACTGGCGAATCCTTGCTGTGACTTTTCACCACCTAGTGGGCGATACCTGGAATTTTTAATTTGTCCCAAAAAATACTGAAATGCAATAAATGCAATATCTGACAGTGCAGTGTAAACAAATGTTTTGACAAAGCTTGTTGTCGGTTTGACATAGAAAGATAGACTATGTTTTTCACATATGCTTTATCATACACCTAATGAGAATATGAATGAGGCTGAAAGCATCCAGAAGGTTGCACAGGGCATTAGCCTCTTTAGTGTGTACAATGGCTAATATTTAACAAATATAAAAGCACTGTTCTGTAAAACATCTAATGGCTACGTGGTCGGGGTGTAAACTGACCACGTAATGACTGAAAATGCTGAGCACTCGTGGCTAGGGAACGCATTATTTTATTCCTTGTGGGTTCAAACATAAAAGCTTCCAGTTGTTGCCATAGCTCTATTGAATGATTTATAATGCGAATGGCTGAGATATAAAGCTATCGTTGACTCACAGCCCTTTGATTGGTGCTGTAGCAGCGTTTGCAGTCTGTTTAAAGAAAGGGACCGTGAGGTTGATTCTCCTTTAAGCAGTGGTGGTCGTAGTTGTTCTGCAGGTGCAGGTAACACAGCAATGCCAGGACTTTCTCAACTTCATGCCAACTGTGGGTAACATTATTATTTTCTATTGTTTATATCGCCCTCTGGTTTCATAATGTGGGCCCCAAGATGATATGGGTGGCCCTTACTGGTATGTGATGATCACTCAGCTTTACAAGGCCTTCCTCTACTGCCACATCTGTCCAAAGTTTTCAGAGAAGTGAAGTTAATATTTTACCAAACCCTTACAATGAGTGGGTTTCCTATCTTATCTCTTCTGAGGTCTTGTTTGTGGAAGGCCTTTTGAGTAATTCAAATAAGCGTTTTTATTGCTGTACCCTTCCCAGATTATCCTCTGCCTTTTGACTGGTGAGTTCCATCCTACTGTCACAGCTTTCTTTAGAAATGTGTCAGTCTATACTTGTCTGGAGAAAGAAATATAGCCAAGAAAAATTTCTTTAAAAGGACAAAATGCAGCGAGAGGCTCCTCAATCAGCATGGACACCCATCCATACTAAAGAGACACCCTATTCTCTCTTGGCAACAACTGAATAGGGATAACTAGTGGGGACCAGCCCCAGTCCTGGACCGTCACGCCCCCTGGTTTAAAGCATTAATAACAATATACTGTATTAAAGATTGTTGTAAATAAAATAAAAACATAAAGTGTCTTAAAAAATGACAAGTAGATACATAAACAATTAGTGGTTAAAAACAAGTAAAATACAAGTTTTTCTCCTCAGGCAAGGTTATACCTTACTGTTTATGCACAGTATTGCTGCTCTGTTGGAAAAACTGAAGTAAGAAAAGGTTGTAGTTATATCATGTCAGACAGGCTGTCATTATATAAAAATAATGATGCAGAAATGTATATGTTTGAGCTATTTAAACTCTGCCAGCAGCAAAGCAGATGTAGAACCACATCTTTTCCCAGCAGTTGTTTGGTATCCAGCAGCACCTGAGGCTTGACGGTGTCATGATAGCCTAAAAAACGGTTTACTGCACACACACACTTGTCTAGCACTTAAGTACTAGCACGTCCTTCCTCTTCAAAAGTTGGGTGTTATCAGGGCTCTTAGTCCTGGTAAATCAGAATTTACAGAACCCGCATGGTAATTACTTGTGTCTTCTTCTTAAGTCACACATGACATATGTGTCTTTGGACAAAACCGTCTGCCAAGTTAAGTAAAGGGAAGTCTTTTCTTGCTGCAGTAGACATTGCATCATCAAAATCAAAATAATCAGTTTGAAATATAAATACAGATAAAGGGAAAAACGTTCATTAACAAAAGGTAATATTCATAAATACAGTTTATCAGTGAAGAATGAATCTACCAGATGGTGAAACTACATAGTTCATTTTTTCAATCTGAACATAAAAACAACACAATACAAGGTACAATTAAAAAAGTTTTCTTCTCAGGGCACTGCATGAATGTAATTTAAATATCATTCATTCAATACACTACAGTAAGGTCTTATAATAAAATGATTCACAAAGGACACGGTATATATGGCTAAAGACACCTAGCTGATGGGAGCACCAGTTGTGAAAAGTTTATAATACGCGCCCCTCTTGGTCATGAGTTCATCATGCGTGCCTTGTTCTATCACAACTCCACGAGACATCACTGCAATGATGTCAGCAGTTTGGATAGTGGACAGGCGGTGAGCGATGACGATACAGGTTCTTCCTTTTCTTGCTTCATCCAGAGCTGACTGGACAATCTGCAACAAACCACAGCATTGTCACAAACACAATGTTTAGATATGTTCAAGATTATAAAAACACACTTTATACATACATCCTATAAAGACTGACTGCATGTACAGGAATACATCAGTGTATGTTGCTGGGTGGTGTTTTACAATTTGGTACCTTTTCACTCTCTGTATCCAGGGCAGAGGTAGCCTCATCTAAGAGCAGGATCTTAGGGTTCCTCACAACAGCCCTGGCTATGGCAATGCGTTGTTTTTCTCCTCTTGACAGCTGGGAGCCTTGAGCGCCAACCTGAGTCTCATATTTCTTTTAACATTTGCAAATGTGAAGGAAGTAAAGAAACCAATGTGAACCAATGTTCCAAATGATTGTGTGGTAAAACAGTTGTGTTAATGGCTGATGAAGTTATTCTAACTGCTTTATTCATGAGCTTAAACCGCGTGAACGTTTGAGGATACTTTCTTGTTGTTGTCTTTTGAGAATATTCAATGCACATCAGGTTTCATCCATTAAATATAATGTTTCCACTCACATCTGGTAAGGTCATCACAAACTCATGAAGATAGGCTTTCTTAGCAGCTTCTACAACTTCTTCCATGCTGATGCTCCGTGTGTTTTCTCCATACAGTATATTCTCAGCTATGCTACAGTCAAACAGCACTGGTTCCTGGGACACTATGCCAATCTGAGATCTTAGAAAAGGCACATTGACTGTATGAGACGGGTGGCCATCGATCAGCTGGAAGTAACAGATGACATAATTTAGACAGTGTTTACAGCTTTAGCAGAGAGTCAAAACATTGTAATGAGCAGACAAATGTTTAAATTACACACCACTTGGCCTTCCTGTGGGTCATAAAATCTTTCCAGCAGTTGAACACTGGTGCTTTTCCCACAACCACTGCTCCCAACAAAGGCCAAAGTCTGACCAGGTTTTACAGACACAATCAGACCATTCAACACCTGAATATCTGGTCTTGTTGGATAGGTAAACTTGCAGTTGTGGAACTCTATTTCACCTCTGAATTTATTCTAAGGACAAAAAACAAGGATCAATCATAATAACATAGAATCGTGAAATCTTAGACATCTTGTACATGCGGTTCTATCTTATTTAGAAATTTAACAAACCCATTTTTCTCCATCAGTGAGACTTAAATTGATTTTAGGAACTCTGTCCAACAGTTTGAAAATCTGAGCAGCAGCAGTCTTGGCTTTGGCATAATCTGGAGTAAAGGAAGAGGCTCTGCCCAGAGCTGTCCCGCTGATAACTACAGCAGAAATCACTCTGGAGGAACAACATATGAGTGTGAGTGGTTTGATGTTAATCACAAAAAACACAGACTAAATTTCAGTGTTGGAACTGAAAAGTGTTGCCTTCCAGTGTGAGTGCAAGAGTTTTACCAACCTGAAAACAAACATGTAATGCAATCCCTCAGCACTGACCAGATACCCTCCGTATCGGAATGAAGCAGCATATGCCATGAAGATGACACACTGGGCAAAGCCAAAACAGACACCGTAGACGATGGCTCTCTTCTTGGCAGATTTATATGGAAGCTCAAGTTTCTGCTCATATGATTCTACAAATGAACTCTCTTTGGCCAATCCTGCAATTGTCCTGATGTTGGAAAGAGCCTCACTGGATACCTGAGGACAAATTGTATACTTTAGTCAAATGAATAGCCATCACTGGACTTCTATGTGCTGGTATTACAATGAGATGAGCGGAGAGCTTACCCGACCTGCTGCTTCCATGGCTTTTTTATCCTCATTTGCAAAACCGGTTAGCATTTTAGCTTGGAAAACTCCAGACAACCCGATGAGCGGCAAAAAGCACATAATTACCAACGTTAACTTCCAACTGAAGTAGAAGGCAATGATGAAGGAGGCTCCAATGCTCGTCAGCGAGTTAACAATCATGCCAATCTGCGAACCCGTTGCCTGACGAAGACAACTTTTATTACTTTCTTGATCACAAAATCTGAAATAGACAAACACAACCCGTAAGCATGTTACTTACCCCCTGCACCATGGATGCATCAGTGGCCAGTCTGGTGGTCAGAGCTCCTGGGCTGTTTCTGGGATCGTCAAACCAACCAATCTCCTGTTTCAACATGGTGTGGAAGCCCACTTTCCTCAGACGACGAGTCAGCATCTCTCCAGATTTAGCAAAAGCATAACCCTGCATAATAAACTGGAATCAGTTAAAATGTAAATCCTACCTGCCAATGCTCTATTTATACTCTAAACATCTCAACGATATTGCTGATGCGAACCTGTAAAAACTGTGAAAAGAAACTAGTCACAGCCACAATGCAAAACAGAACACATATCCCATTGATCTGATCCCTCTGTTCATTCAAGTCACCAATGGCGAAGGTCTAAAAACACAAAGATCATGCACGTCATTAAACATAAATATTTTTTTTATATATATAAAGTAGTAAAATTGAACAAACATCCATCATAGAGTGTCTCTTACACCAAGAATCTGGCTGAACAGGATGGCATAGATGGGATTGACAGAGCCATTGACAGCAGCTCCCAGTGATCCCAGCAGCATGTACGGCCACTCGGGTTGGTTGTACTTAAGAATACGTGCTACTGGGGCAGGCTCTATGTGTTCATCTTCATCATCTTTAGAAGTCTGTTAAATATTATGCATCAAAGCTATTTAATCTGCACATGAAAAACTGTAATACTTAATGTTTCACAAAGCTTACAAAGGACAGGTACATTTTCTTGTTTGATTCCCTGGTCTGGGAACATCTTGACGCTGTCTGATAACACGTCAGGGACAAAATCATTTGACAATTTGCTCCCAGAACGCAGTCGAACAGAACTCCTACAAGAATATTTGTGACAGCATTAAATAATTATAAAGGTCCTATAATGAGCTGCTGTGGTCTCTTTGATGTGCTCGCTGTCAGCTGGATTTACTGTACCTTTTACTTGACCTGCTGCTTCCACGGCTAAAAGTCCTCACTTTCAGAGGAAAGTCCTCTTCAAGAGCTTCACTGACTGCATCTGGAGAAAACATTTGAAAAATGAATATGGCATAGAAGTGCTGAAGCTTCTGCTCCTTAACAAACACTCTTTGGTATCGCTTTGTTACTCCTGTAGAGTGGTTTGAAAAGGACAATCAACATATTGCATTAGTTGCCGTTCTTCCCCACATAGATCCTACCATTAGCTGCTCTGGATGTGCCTTGGTTTTGCAGCGTGACCAGAGTGAAGTAGACGCCTTGTCTTTCTAGTAGCTCACTGTGTGTTCCCTTCTCTACAGCCTGTCCGTGCTCAAAACCTACGATGACATCTGCATTTCGAATGGTGGAAAGGCGGTGAGCTATAGATATCGTTGTCCTGCCCAAGCGCGCCTGCAGATAAAACACTTAAAGTGTCATTCCACAAAACACGGTGTTGACAAAGTCAGTGATTGTGTTATTGTAAGTGTACTGTCAGAGTGTGGATCACCTTATCCAGTGCTTCTTGTACCACAGCTTCACTCTCATTGTCTAAAGCAGATGTGGCCATATCGAGCAACAGGATTTGGGGGTTTCGGATCAAAGCTCGAGCAATGGCAATCCTTTGTTTCTGTCCTCCACTCATCTGGCCTCCACCTTCTCCCACCAGAGTATCAAATTTCTGGAGAGTTTAATATTTGTCTTGTTGAATTAGAGTTTCACATGTGATTAAATATGTTGTTATGAGTACTGGCTGTTGCAAGTACCTGTGGTAGATCCATAATAAAATTATAAGCATTAGCCTCTTTTGTTGCCTGGATAATGTCTTCCATCGTTACTCCAGGTCGCCCAAAGCGAATGTTTTCTTCAATGGTTGTAGCAAACAGAACTGGTTCCTGTTCTACAATACCAATAAGAGAGCGAAGCCACTGGATATTTAAAGTACGAATGTCATGGCCGTCCAAAGTCGCCTGAGGATGGGAGTTTTATGAGTGTCATTACACTGCGGCCTAGGAACTTCCTACTTGTTTTTTGTCAATGCTGTTTTTCAAATTGTTACCATTCCTTTCATCGGGTCATAAAACCTCTGGATGAGCTGGATTGCCGTGCTCTTTCCTGATCCGCTCGGTCCCACAAAAGCCGTGGTCTCTCCTGCTTTTATCTGCATGCTCAGGTCATTTAAAATCTGAAATTGTTGCAGTAATACTTGTGAGTTTGTGTTGGAGAAGTGAGGCATGAACATTAGGAACTGCTTGGCAGAGAAAGTTACCTTGACATCAGGTCGGGATGGGTAGTAGAAAGTGACATTATTGAACTCAATGTCACCTTTGACTTTGTCTAATTTGTAACCTTCTTCTGCCAAACAATCAATTTCTGGTTCCTTTGAACATAATGGGAGAGAAAATTATTTCATGGTGAAGAAGCTTTCTCTTCTTCAACTCAGTACTGTGTAAATTACAGCAAGTCTTTAATAGGCTTAGGATTTTACCCTATCAATTGTGTCAAAGATCGACTTTGCGGCTGCGCGTCCAGAAGCGAAGGCCTCCAGACACGGTGAGGCCTGACCCAGGTGCATTGCTGCCATGAGCACTCCAAAAAATACCTGCAAACAATCACAGCCACCCCATTGTAAAACAACATTCTCTGAATGTTTCTGAACCCTTTGCTTTATTAAAAGAATCACATTTTTTATTTCACATACCTGAATAAGACTCCCTGGAGACAGCTCCTTGGTGTCGATGACCAATTGAGATCCATACCAAAAGGCCAAAGCATAACAAAGGAAGATGATGCACCACAGGAATCCTTGAAAAATGCCTATGATGCCCCCTTTTTTCACTCCCCAGTCCTGAGCTTCCACAAGGTTTCTGTCGTATCTGTGCACATTTCGTACTTTAATCTCCTTTTAGTCAGGTTCGTTATTTAAAAAACACAACAACTGATTTTATTTTAGATTTTTGGTAAATCATTAAATACCTGTCAGCTTCTTTTTGCTCCCCGCCGAATGCAGCTACTGTTCTGATGGATGACAGGACCTCGTCAGCCACTGCCCCTGCCTTTGCATAGGCCTTCAGCTCTCGTCCTGTCAGCCTGGCCACAGCCTTCAGGAACAACAGAGAACATATCAAATATAAAAATGTAACTGCTGAAATGTGACTCCACATACTGTATACATACTGTGACAACGTAAAAAGCGTAATTCACAGCTGGACACCTACCATAGCCATCAGTCCGGCAGCTATACCAATCAGAGGGCTCACTGCTATGACCACCAACGTCAGTTTCCATCCGCCAATGAATCCAACCATGAAGCCAAACACAAACGTGGAAATTCTCTCAATGAATATACACACCTGGTCAGCAATGGCATTGTTGATTTTGTTTATATCACTGAGAAGGATCAGAACATGTCATAAACATTACAACAGTCCCAGCTATGCACTGATAATAAATGTGTACACAGAGACTCAACTCACTCCGATATCCTCGTGTTCAGTTCACCAACAGAGTTGCAGTCAAACCACCCGATCTCCATGCGCATTACTTTCTTGAAATAAGTCTTTCGTATTCTCTGAATCTGTTTAGCAGCCGTTGACACCCAGAAGAAAATCTACATGGAGGTACAAAATGATTACTATCAGCAGACATAATTGGCTCTGAGCTACACTGTCATGAGACATAGGTTCTAAAGAGGGAGTCAGAGTAAAGCTTAACATGGGACAAATAAAAGAATACTCACTTGAAAATAACTAACAAGCAGAACTCCTAATCCAATTCCAATGTAGTAATATGCAAACAAAGTCATCTGTGCTTCAATATCCACCCTGCCAAGAGAACAAAATGGGTAACATCGCGGGTTACTCTATACATTTTCTACAAATCAACAATAAACTGATGACTTACCCACAGTACACAGTGCTGTTTGCATCTGTTTCATATATGGAACCATTTCTCCAGTAGATGGTGTTGTTGTTGCACTCCTTGTTCGGATCCTTCAGTTCATGGACCTCAAGCTCATAAGCCACAAATGTGTTAGTCATCATGCCATACACCAGAAGCATGAGAGGCGAAGCTGCACCATGAATGACGGCACACAAACTCCCCACTACCATCATCAATGTGTCTTTACCGGTAGCAAATCGAAACTGAAGGAAGGAAATAGTTGGATATTTTGTCTGGTTTTTGTTTTGAATTTGATTGTTCATATGCATCTTTTTTAATATTACAGTACAGTCAGAAACCAAAATATATGATACATTAACATTAAATAAAACCTTTCACTAAAGACACAATGTTTGATTGTAATGAGCAAAAACCTTTAGTGTACGTGTGTTTATGAATATGTTAGGTTTATATCAAGACCACAATATAAAACAGATCTTTTGTTAACAATTGAAGCTAATAATTGAGGTTATGTAGAAATTGAATATTTCATTTATAAAATAATATATATTCACCAACTGAAAGTATCCAACACTCAGTGTGTTTTCCTTTTTCTTATCACTGTAAAATATAAATCAATAATGCATCATTACAAATATACTGTGATTTGACTAGATTGCATATTTTACTACAGACTTACCCATTCTTCATGTCTGTAGAAAAAGAACAAAATTATATTATAAATTATATAATTGCCTGTAAAGCATTCAAATACACATTTGAAACAGTATTGTTGGTATTCCTGTTAGTTTTCATAACAAGTCCATCACTCACCACCTTTATCTACATCTGGTGGTGTTGGGATTTTGATCGATTTCTTCATCTTTGCTGCCCTGGATCTATGAAATCGTCAAACTATAGTTTACTTAGTTCGGAACATCCATGCAGTATATTAGGGAACATTTTTTTTAAATTATATCAAGGATGGGTGCTTTTAATGCATTAGGTTCATGTATAGTCCTTAAAAATGTAAGGTAAAAAAAACATTTATGGATATATCTATACCTATCAATCTCTCTCTCTCTCTCTCTCTCTCTCTCTCTCTCTCTCTCTCTCTCTCTCTCTAT
>JAUMTR010000013.1:9601674-9613456 GCA_032270685.1 Microctenopoma stevenorrisi | reverse complement strand
TCTCTCTCTCTCTCTCTCTCTCTCTCTCTCTCTCTCTCTCTCTATATATATATATATATATATATATATATATATATTTAGATCGACATACATATAGATATGTGTATATAGATATCTATATCTTTATAAATGGAGAGATTTATATCTATACAGATATTGATATATTGGTATATACACATTCACAGTATTTATATTTATATATTATGTACATAGAGTCAGTTACATATTTGTCATGGAGAATCTTTGTTAAGTATACAAACAGCAGCAGTGTAGTAGAAAATGTTTTTCTGTACCTGGTCTTCTCCCTGAATCTCTGGTTTCTTCAGAAGTAAACCAACACTGCTGAGGCTCATCTCTTATTTTCAGGTAACCTATGCCTCTCCTTTCCCATTATCTGCAGCTACATTAGACTGATAAGGGTTGTGTCAGCATTATGACCACCACCTGACTCTTTGTGAGACAAAATGTGCTCAGTTTTAAGTGATTGTAAAATTGAATGAACACCGTAAGACCATTAATTATGATAAGGTGCTTTACATTTTGAAATCATGTAGAGATTCGTCCCAACATGAAATTTGAACCTTTCATTAATTACAAATTCAATAAAAGAAAATAAATAGAAAAGATAAATAGATAAGATCATGTGTCTGCAAGACTCTGTAGATCGAAACACATATTTCACTTTTTTTTGATATATTTTGTAAAACTTGTATAATTGTATAAATTTGTATACCATTTTTAGAAACATATATTTAATTTGAGGCTTATTCCTGTCACTGTGACAAAATGTGATGCCCTAACTATATCAATGTATAGACCTTCTGGATGTAAACTAATAGAATATTAAATATCTTTTTTAAAGATAAAGGTCTATTGTGCATCTGAAGGCACAAATATAGTAAGCAATCAGATGTCTGACGGGTCAATGCCCGACAGGACAAGTACAGGGTTCGGAATTTGCTCCTTTTTTACAACCAGATATTATTCATAACACAGGTAATTGATAATACCGCAGGAAAAAAGTGATTAGTCTATGATGTAGCTTTGCTAAATTTTATTCACTGGCGATTCAACCCCAGTCAATTTTTTCTGTGTGTGGGTGTGAAAAGGGCTACAGCGGAGATTATTTATTGGCTGATGAGTGTGAATGAGTGTAGGTTTTTCTATAGGTGTAACAAAGTAACAAAGTACTTTTACTTTGTTACTATACTTAAGTAGATTTTTCAGGTATCTGTACTTTACTTGAGTATTTATTTTTCTGATGGCTTTTCACTCTATCTTCCTACCATATAAAAATTTCTTTTTAATCTCTCTAGACCAACACAGTGCAGGTTGTGAACAAAGAAGAAAGTAGTGTTTTTTGTATCCCTAGAACTTTTTTTCTAATTTTATATCATTAAAGGTCAAAATTATTTTTTACTTTTTACTTTTTGGTTTGTTTATTGGTTCCTTCTAACCAATAAACATAACAATTAAAAACAAATTTTCAAAATGACATATTGTATGTTTCTTAAAAATAGATACTGTAAAAAATACAATAATAATTACCCTATACGTAGTGGAGGCCAATTGCCCCATGTGAGCTGTTTGATTGAAAATAAGGAAAGAGTTGAGAAATACAGGTAAGATAACAAAGTTTCTAAATATAGCAGATTTGCTAGATTTTTATACTAGCAAACAATAGGCAGCTTCTTATTGTAAATTTCTGCTTGATGGTTTTTAAAGGAGTGACCTTCATAGTTTAGCTGCCAAGAATTGTAGACTGATGAATCAAGCTTCCTGTGTTGCACAAGTACAAATATGCAAATACAGACCATGCATGACAAATCACAACGTTAGACTGAGGATGATCTTCATCACAGCAGAGAGGTGGAGCCTTTGGAACACAGCAAAATGAGCCTTGTCCCCACTTGACTGGTCTACGAACTCTAGTCTTAAGAAGCCAAGAGCTGGCTGTGTTTCCTAAGAAGGTTTAGGTCATTAAATGTCTGCAGTGCCATGCTGTTGCTGTGATCTTGATGTACAGATGTATGAGTCTGTGGCAGCCAGTGTCATTTTCTTTGCAGTGATCTGCTGGGGCAGCAGCTTGGAAGGGGCAGACAAAATCAGGCAAGACAAATTAATCAGGAGGCACCCTCAGCTAGATTATCTATATGTTATAGCTGAGAGGACGATGCTGTCCAAACTCCTTTCCGTTATGGACAACAACACAGTGTCCTAGATGAAAAGAGGTCCATGGCCATAAAGCTGTACAACTTTTCCTCCTTTGTAAAGGCAACGGGGGAGGACAGTATCATATTGTCATATTTTTACTTGGTGTCTTGTCCGAGGACACCACAACAGGTGCCACTTCTTCTACAGAAATCTGTTATTTTTTTGTGTTTTTACTGAACTTAGTACAGGAGAAATCTGACAAATGGACCTCTGAGATGTGTATGTGAGTAGCTTGTAATAACTGTTCCGCTCTTGGTCGTAGTATAATAAAAACAATGACAGAAAGTAGTATTGTGCTGACGAAAGCATCATTACTGAACAGTGTCGTCATGTAAAGGTTTGGATTGTTTTTTTAGATAATAATAATAATACAACAAACTGATAAGATAAAAAAACATAGTGACACTGCTGTCTGTCTTCATAATGTTTAAAAAAAATTCAACATCTCTCTCTCTCTTTGTCACCTTAACAAACCTGAGACAATTGAGAAAACTAGCAAAAAATAATAGTAACATATCTGAAACATGTTGAAACATGTTGAAACAAGACAGAAATCCGTAGTGTCCCAAAAATATAAGAGATGATGTGTATCTGTGTCCAGCGGATGTCGCTGATCTCCCATCGCGTGCGGGGAAAACCAGCTGACATCCCCGGAAGTTAGTACTGTGCTTCCAGACGAGCTGCTGGAGCAGACAGGTCCTGGCTGCTGCTCGCTGAGTCTGTCTCCACCTCCCCGGTGTCTCCTGTAGTCCCGCGTCCCGCGTCCCGCGTCCCGCTGCTGCTCCGCAGGTTTCCGGGCTACGTGGTTGTTGTTGTAAGTTTTTATCGAGATACGTCTGTTTACTGTGATAATGTAAATGAAGTGACCATCCAAATCTGAAGGGCAGGAAAGTGGAAACGTTGGTGTCATTTACTTCCCTTTTGTTACTGTCGTGATATTTAACCAAATGAGGCTGTAAACAGTAGTTTAATAAGTTTAAACTTGTTGATCAGTGAGGTCGGTGTGATGCATCAGGTTTGTGCATGTGGTAGCAGGTACAGACATAACATTTATACCTGCAAAGAACATTTTATGACAAGTATAACATGTATGTATTTTTTAGCTTATTTTACTTACGAGGACCATGAGTCATTTCTCCATCAGTTTCCATGTGAAGTGAAAACACACATTTTCACATTTGCGTCATTACTTCAAATCAAAAAGTGAAACCGCTCAGTTTTTTGCGGTCCACACTAAATTGTGGTCAGGTGTGTCTTGTGTTTCCTTGACATGCACAGCACCTGTAGCAAATTGAGCTGATTAAACATAGTTTGGAGAGGGACATGCCTTTATAAAAAGTCTCCACAGTTCACACTGAATGCTAGAACAACACGAAGCTATAAAAAAGGTATTAAAGGAGCAAGGAAACAGAATAAGGCTGGACTCTGGCTTCCTGGCCAAACTGACTAACTAGACAACAGGGATCCAACAGTCATGCTAAAAGAGCTCCGGTCATGGGAGAAAGATGAACATCTCAGTAACACTCATAAATTAGGTGGCTGTAGTAACATGGAAGCCACAACCCGTTAGTTTGGTTTTGGGCAGAAAGCCAAGTAGTGTGTGAGCTGAACAATACTGCTCATGACCTGCCAAAATCATCATTTGATGAGGCATGATGCTGTGAGCATCATTCGCCAGGGTTAAAGGAAGGAATTAATGTAGCCAAATAAACAGAGGTCCTTGTAGACAACAGGCTCTGACTGGATTTGGACTGGAGTGACAGTAAATTACAGGTTATCAGACGCCTTTATTGTAAGACTAGTGCATTTTAGCTTGTGACTTTCATCAGGGTCCCTGAATACTGGAATACTTCGTCAGGAAAAGTCTGACAGACCTTGAGTGACCCAACAAAAGACCAGACTTAAAACCCCACTGAACTTCTGTGGTGAGACCTGAAGATGGCAGTTCACTGAGAAGATCTGTCAGGATGAATAGGATTAACTGCTTAAATCCACATGTACAAAGCTTGTAGAGACGTGCATGTGGTATTTCAATCCAAATCCAATGCATGGGAGATAAAATGCAAAGATCAACAGAGAATACCTTCAAATTAAAGCAACAATAGAAACTTCATAAGGAGACATTTCCTCCCCTTCATAGACCTGCCATCTTGTCTGTATTTGCTAAAAAACATTTCTCATATTTGATCAAAGTTGCATCGTATTGCATGTTTAAAAAAAAAAAAAAAAAAACCTTCATATTTTGGAGCCTTAACTTTTTGACTATGAAGAAGGCACTATACTATACTATACTATACTATACTATACTATACTATACCGTACTGTGTTTTTTTCAACATAGAGAAATGCTCGCGTTCATTCTTGGACTGGTGGCTCTTTGGTTTGTCTTTCGCTGGTACAAGGAAACCCAAAGGGTCAACAAAGAGGATAAATATGTGTACGTCACTGGCTGTGACTCTGGCTTTGGCAACCTTCTCACGAGACACCTGGACAACTGCGGCTTCTGCGTGATCGCAGGCTGTTACACAGAGAAGGGTGAGGATGAACTGAAGAAGATCTCCTCTGACAGACTGACGACCGTTCATCTGGATGTCACTGACTCAGAAAGTGTCAGCAAAGCAGCAGCTGCGATCAGAACTCTGGTTGGACAAAAGGGTGAGTTTTAGTTCCTGGTTTTACAGGAACACACACATATAGCTTGACAGGGTTATTTGCATCATCGCTCTCATCTGTTTGTCCCGTGCGTGTGTTATTCCAGGCCTGTGGGCTGTTGTGAACAACGCCGGTGTTGCTTTGCCGTCTGGTCCCACTGACTGGCTCACTATAGAGGATTACAAGTCCATGCTTGCTGTGAATCTGGGTGGAGTAATAGACGTAACGCTGAGTGTCATCAGTCTCATTAAGAAGGCCAGAGGCAGAGTGGTAAATGTCTCTAGTGTGTTTGGACGAATCAGCCCATTCGGTGGACCTTACTGTGTGTCCAAATACGGAGTAGAGGCTTTCAATGACAGTCTGCGGTGAGAAGAAAGGACATTACGTCTTCATTGTTACTCTCATAAGTGCCTTTTTAACCTGCAGCAACCTCTTTGTGTTTCAGTTTAAATATGGCACCATTTGGAGTCAAGGTCGCGTGCATCGAACCAGGCTTCTTCTCAACTAATGTGACAGACACGGTGTTGGTGAAGAATAATCTGAAGAAGCTCTGGGACAACTTGCCTCAGCATGTGAAGGATGATTATGGACACGTCTTCTTGGAGAGAAGTGAGTCATTGCAATTTATTGATGCCTAAGGGTATGATTAGAGATTTAAAGATGTAAAATATAAACGGCTCGTATGAAATGTTTACCTTTCAGCTCTGGAACAGTTGGATGAAAGGTTCAAGCAATTTAAGGACATGGACCTGATGAAGGTGGTCAGCTGTATGGAGCACGCCGTCGCCGCCATTCATCCTCGTACCCGATACTCTCCTGGATGGGATGCAAAGTTCTTCTGGTTGCCTCTTTCATACATGCCAACCTGGATCTCTGACAGAGTTTTTCTTAACTATAGCCCCAAACCAAATGCATCTGTACTGTAATTTCTGTATAATCAGTTGTGGAGTAGAGTTATAGATTATTTTTGCTGCAATAAATATTCTCACAGGTTCACACACAATAAAAAGTATAATTTTCTGTATTACATGTTTGGCTTTTCATTATTTCTTCACATTTGGCTCCAGACCTTAGCCTGTTTACTGTGTTGTTTACGCCGTATGGCCTTTTGCCTCTCATGTTTCTTTTAAACACCGTCGCCCTTCAAACCACGTGTAACGCTTTTGCTTCTACTGTACTTTGGCTCCTCCGCCTCGGTTTTTTGTCCTCTTGAGGTCATTGACATTAATCCAATATCAGCCGTAGTAAAGTGTGTTTTCTTTGTGACCTTTGAGCTGAATGTTTGGGGTAAAGTGAAGAACAGTCAAAACTAGGGTTCATGTAGTCTGTTGTAGTTTGCGCAACCCCGCTCTGGTGAAACATTTAGCCCTGACAAGCCCGGACACGGTGGACCTTGACTGTGCGCATACCCAAAGACACATTCCTCAGACAGATAGCTACAACTTAAAGGGAGCTTCCAGAGTTGACTGAGGAGGGTTAGTCACTACCACCTTCAGTGAGTTTTCCTGATGAAGACACACATTCACATCTAAGGAAGTGCAGCCATGGTATGTATGGATATGGATTATATGTGTGCAAAAATGCATGACTGCCGGGGCTGCTATAACCCCCTGGGCGTCATAAAATTGCAGGACAACAACGCTGGACCGTTGAGAAAGGGGAATGCACCTCGAACATTTTGACACTGGCTCTGCTGCTTTAATGCATTGATTATGTTAAGACTGCTCCAGTTAAAATACAACTTTAGATGTGTGTCTATTCAGCTGATTAATGTTAGGAACCAGTAACATTCAATCGTGTTATTGCATACCAGCTGATAATCAGTGTAGCCTGTATGAAAGGCTGCTCCTTACATTTCTCATTATTAGTGCTGTGTATTAGATAAGAGTGCATAAGCAACGACTGTGCAGACGTTGTTCTATATCATGTTGTAGTGAGATAATGGGTATTGTATGTTAATCTTAAACTCATGTTTCTCACTCAGGTGTCAACTGAAAGTATAACATGTCTATTAGAGGTGAGTGAAGGTCTTTTTTTTATTTTAATAAATGTTTGCATATATTCCCTCCCATTCTGTAAAAAGATTAAATTAAAATGTTTATTTTGGGATGTTGTTTATTTTATAGGTAATCCTGTCACATCCGGTCCTAACTGCTTTATTTCTGGCTACTGTTGCTGCCCTCTTCTGGTACATCAGAGACTCCTACGTGGTTAAAGGCTTCAGACAGAAGCACGTCTTCGTCACAGGATGTGACAGTGGCTTTGGGAATCTGCTGGCCAGACAACTGGATCAAAAAGGTTTCCACGTCATAGCTGCATGTCTCACAGAGAAAGGTGCAGCAGAATTGGCAGCAGCATCCTCCCCCACACTGAAAACCATCCTGATGAATGTTACAGACAGTGAGAGCATCAAGAGGGCAGTGGAGTTTGTGAGCAGAGAGGTCGGAGAGCGAGGTGAGCCGGGAGGACAGCGGGGGGTACACGCAGATAGGGTGCCAGTCAGAGTGAGGCACTGGAGGAGATAAAGCCAACCTGAACCATCTCATCATCAACCTATCATCCTCCTACTGACATGTCAAACACACCCTCATTTTTAAAAAGTGGAAAATATTTACCTCGCCGGCTGCATTTACCAGGAGCACAGTAAAACCTCTTCAGACATAAATCTGCTAAAAGTGGATCCTGACTTACTGTAAACTGTGATTTCATTCATAACTTAATCTCAACTTTGACTCCACTATTTCTTAGTTATATTTTAACATAATACCATCTGTAGTACTGTCGATCCACAGTATGTACTTTGCTTATTTTGATGTAAAAATATCGATTATGAAAGCTTAGTGCTTTTGATTGTTGGTCTCATAAAACAAGTAAATACAAATATGACTTATTCACATATTCTCACAGGGTCCATTCTCATACACAAATATTTGCCAGTTGGCTGTTAGTGCTCAAAACAGTTTTAACCCATGTGTCATACACACTGATGAGAAAGGATCAATTAGAAAGACTTTTTTTTACAGTAAGTGAAAGTGGATATCTGCTGTCAGTGGTGACTGGTGATTATTCCGCCTTGTGACTCTGCAGGTCTGTGGGGGCTGGTGAATAATGCTGGCAGGTCCATACCCATCGGCCCAACAGAGTGGATGCAGAGGGAGGATTTCACAAAGGTTTTGGATGTGAATCTGATAGGAGTTATTGAGGTGACGCTTCAGTTTCTGCCGCTCCTGAAGAAAGCCCAGGGCAGGGTAGTAAATGTAGCCAGTGTTCTGGGCAGACTGTCTCTCACTGGAGGAGGATACTGCCTGTCCAAATGGGGAGTGGAAGCCTTTTCTGACAGCCTCAGGTACTGCGTTAAAAATGTATTAATTGTGCAGCCTTTTAACAGTAAAATAGCAACAATGCACACAATGTAAATTTGCTTTTGAAAGTAAAAATGACTTAAAGAAACACACCGTTTACTTCTCCTGCCAGGAGGGACATGCATCACTTTGGTATCAAAGTGAGCATCATCGAGCCTGGTTTCTTCAAGACAGCTGTGACACAGCTAGATCTCATTGATACTGACCTGAGGAGGCGGTGGTCTCATCTTCCTCAAAATGTTAAAGACTCATATGGACAAACGTACCTTGATGAATGTGAGTAGAAGTGCAGGTCCATTTCTATGTTAATTGTGAAAAAATAATTCTAAATAACCCTTTTGCACTTGTTTTACCGTTCAGATTTGAAAGCCCAGGACTTCTCCATGAACATTTTGTGCAGTCCAGATCTCTCCAAAGTGACCAGCTGTATGCAGCACGCGCTGACTGCTCGTTTCCCGCGCACGCGTTATGGTGCAGGCTGGGATGCCAAGCTTTTCTGGATTCCTCTGTCTTATCTCCCTTCATTTGTTTCAGACTTTTTTATCAATGTGCTTCTCCCGTTGCCTATTGGTGAAAGAAATGACTAACAGACCACTACCACTGCATAATGGTGCAACTTTCATATCAGGGAAATTGTATATATTGAAGCAATAAGGATCAGTCAAGACTTTGTTACAAAATAGGACATTTATTTATTCGTGTATCAGCAGCAGTAATTTAAACCATGTGGGTGTGTTCTGGATGATCAAAACTAAACAAATCATTCTGTAAGTAAAGAATTTATTCAACCTCTTATAAAACTCACTGCATCCTCAGGTCATTTGTTGCCTTTCAAGATAATCAACTACAAAAATGAATTTCCTTGCTTAAAATATGAGCACATTCAAGTATTGTTTCAAACTATTTTGGCCATTGTTCTAAATATTACTAAATAAAAACGATCACTTGATTTAAAATCACAAAGTGAGGGAACGTAAAATCCAGTTTCATTTGATTCAAATTTTCATCTGAAATGAGGTATATAAACACGATGAAAGGAAGTAAATATATCTTCAGGTTTGTTCAGTGGCAGAAACGTCATTAAGAACCCATTTCTTTAATAACTTTCATTTATGGAAGTACTGTACATTCAGAACGCAGCTTACCTTTTATATGTGTTATTGTGTCGAACTATTCATAGATCTATATCAAAGATATTTTCCTTCAAAATCTTACTGTTCAAATTTACAAATATACAACATATTAACATTTCTATCAGCAGCTTCAGTGCAAAGATATACACGTTGTATATCAGAAAGGAAAAAACATTAACACAAGAATAGGCATAAGAAATGTCAGAAGGCATAGTCACAGAAGACTTCTCTTCATACTAACGAAATGCATTTCTCTTTTCTAAGACAATTTTTGTATACAGGCTGCATAAAAAAATAAATTCTGTGCAAAGTGGGTTTTCTTTTTCTCAATTCCCATCTGTGGTAGAGGGGTCATACGTCGCTGTCCTCTTTCACGAGGTTGGCCGTGTCTTTGAAGCTGTCTTCGGTTGGCGAGAAGGTGCTGGGGCGATCCCTCTTCTGCGGTTTGGCGGGGGGTGCAAACGGAGATGGCTCAGGGGCAGAGGAGTCCCCGCTGCTGCCTACAGGCTTTTCATCCTTCATCTGTAAAACAATACAGAATGTGAAGAAGATGAAAACCTTTTGAAAATGCTTTTCTGTTTGTGCATCCAAACTCACCTCGGAGTATGAAGGGTTTTCAAATGTGGTGCTCGGCTTTAATTTTCGTTTGAATAGGCTCCACTTTGACTCCTTCAAGCAAAGGTGAAATAAAGAATGAATTATCTCCCAAACACCAGATTTATGTGAACAGCCTGCGAAAGGAAACTCACCTGAACAGGTTTGGTGCTGACAGAAGACGTGTTCACAATGCCCGCACTCTGATCGCCACGATACGCTGGATTCACAAAGTTGTTCTCCAGCTGTTCACTGCTCACATTGACAGTCACCTGTTTATTGGTAGAAATGTGAAGCTGTCCATTAAGTTATATGTGTATGTTTTATTCCGCATACAAATATTGACTGTTGGAAGTACTTGGTGGTTAAAGTAAGGTATGGTAAGGTCAAAATTAAAAAACTATACCTGTGTGGCATGAATGACAGCAGGATCACCAGACACACCAGGAGCAGTGGCATACAGCGGGTTCTCAAATGTGATTGGCTGTCTCCCAGCTTCTATGGCGAAACTCTCATCCTACGGGAATATGATGTTGATGATGACTGTTATTAAACCTCAAAGGAAAAGCTGTCAATAAATACAACGTAAATGGTTGTTTGTGTGTGAGTAAAGCTGACGGTGCACTTTCAGTGACCTGGGAGATGATTAACCACTAATAAGCATCATTCCTGGACTCACCATCTGCATGGCCGTGTCAATGAATGACACTCCAATGTGTGACGGCCCCAGATCAACGTTATCACCCGAGCGAAACGTCACCCCGTTCCCTGTGTCGCTGGACTTCACCAGGCTGCTGAGGCTGGACAAAAACACAACATCCCAGTTTGGACTTTGATCTAACTGCTGTACTGAGTGCTTCAGTTCAATTGTAATGCAAGGCTCAGAGGTGAGGGCTGAGATACCTGGGTAGTTTAGGCATAGAGGGGATGAAAGATCCAGTTCGTTTGTAGTTCAGGAAAACTCCAGCAGCCAGGGCTCCAGTAATTATGATGACAATAATGGCCAGGAGAACAGCCACAGCTAAAGACAGAATAAGTCACTCTTACCGGTCAGGTAGGTGCTGAAGAATAACATTCCTGCTTAAAGATTTTGCTGACCGTTCCACTACTGTTAATAACCTTTGGCTGAGCCGTTGGTTTACTGAACTTTTAGGAAAGTTAAACAGTCATCAGCGGTCATATTACTTGGCTGTTTATTAATGAAAAGTGTTGTTAATTTGGTCAGAAAACATCTCCAGTATTTGCTTATTCAGACCTTTTTCCTAATTGTTTGGTGAGGTTTGAGCAGCCTTTAGGTAGATAAGTAAGTGTGAATCCAGCCGGGTCAACATCAAGACTGTTACTGTACAACAGCTCCTGGACGTCAGCCAGAGCACGTGTGAAGAGTCAGTGTGACCAGAAACTGACTGGTAAAGGTAAATGAAGAACTGCAATAACTCGAATATGATTTAAAACATGTTTGAAAATGGGTGAATTACCTGTTCCTGCTGGAGCACCACTCGACTTCCCCATCTCACAATAGCTGCCCACATAACTGTATGGACATCTGGAGGAGGTCATAATACACATAATTGTCTTAAAATTGACAAACTTGCATGGAAAAATTACAATAATAATAATTCATACATTTTTAATCCCCTCGTGGAGATTTAAGACACCAAGGGTTGAGGGTTCAGTGTCTTGTCCAGTTTTACATTAGACCTGGAATTGGGTGGAACCAGGAAGTGAACCATCAACCTTTACTTTACTGTGCTTGGCAGACGCTTTTATCCAAAGCGACTTACAAGGAGCTAGCGCTGAGTGTCTGGCTCAGAGACACACCTGGTA
>JAUMTR010000013.1:9470643-9601574 GCA_032270685.1 Microctenopoma stevenorrisi | reverse complement strand
ATTAGGAGTCAGAAGGGGTTCGAACCCACAACCTTCTGCATCCCAGTCTGACGCTTAACCCATTGAGCTACCAGGCCATCAGGGTTTGTGATTGTAATGAACTCCCTACTATTTCTGACTTACTGGTGTGACCCAGGATCATCTACTGGTGTAAATGGCATCGAAAACTATACTCACTTGCACTTGGGAAGACCGCCTTCATCGGTGTAGCAGGTACCACCATTCATGCATCTACATGCAAGGGGCATTTCAACAGGTGCCTCAATGGCTGCAGGAGCAAAAGCCAGGCACACACAGAATCATCAACAACAACAACAACAAAACCACACAGGAGCAGCCAGGCAGGTGGAGAATGGAGATATGAAGACAAAATGAGATGCAACACAAACAGACAGCACATGCCGCCACACGTTGTTTACCTGCATCACATTCTGTGGAGTCAAAGCCCATCAGAGAGGAGCCCTGTGGACAGGTGCAGGTGTACCCACCGGGACGGAGGAGACAGAGGTGACTACACACATTCTTACAAGGGTTGGGCACTAAAGAGGATGAACAATTAAAAAAATAGTCAGACATTCAGTGTGACAGCTCACCTACAAAACCTTGGTAATTTAATTGTTCGGCACACTGTGTAAACAATGGCACACACATTTCGAGGATTAATTTGAATTTACAGTTTTTGCAGTGGACTAAGTGGCAATATTGACCTGTTTAATCTGTCTTATGTTCTTTGTATCTGATGCCTGTTGATGAAGTTTTTTTCTTTCTTATTTTACAGAGACAGTATATTAATCCCTCTGTGTTCTTACCTGATCGGGTTTGACGGTGCTCCTGGTAAATGCGAACTTGAGTCAGCCAGGGGTTGATGGTTAGAACTTTGACTTTATTTCCTTTCCCAAACTTGTTTGTCTTCCACACTTCACCTTTGTCTTTTGTCGTCCAGTACACATGCCCTTCAAAAACATCCAGGTTATAGGGATGGCCAATATCTGAAACGGAGATAACAGTAGTTTAGAATGAATCTTTAGTAGTTGTCAGCATGATCTAAACAGAACACCAATTGGCTGTCCTGTATCTCAGTGCCCCTCACCTCCTGATATGATGATCTTCCGGTCCGTGCCATCAGGCTTCATCGACTCAATAATATTTTCTTTGGAGTCACACCAGTAGATCCTGTTTCCATTCACATAGTCCACAGCCAGACCAGTAGGCCAGCCCAAGTCTTCCTCGTTCACCAGCACCTCTCTGTGCTGACCGTCCATCCATGCTGACTCTATTTTGGGTTTCCTGCCCCAGTCTGTCCAGTACATCATCCTGTTAACACAGAAAAGTTTGTTTTGAGTGGACAAAAGATCTTATCATCTTATCTGAACAAAGCAATTTTTCTTAAGCAAAAGCTCCCCAGTCTTGTACCCGAGCAATGGATTTACAACAATGGCAGCAGGCTGGTCAAGGTCTGTGTGGATTAACCACTTCCTGTAGCGCCCATCCAGCTTAGCCACTTCAATTCGATTGGTCCCGGATTCTGTCCAGTAAATGTGCCTGTAAATGGTAACAAGTACAAACTGAGTAACTGCATGAAGTTGGTTAAATTAATACAAAACTGAAGTCAAGATGATTTACCCGCCAACCCAGTCCACTGCGATGCCATCGGGATTAGAGATGTATCTTAGGTTCAGATCCACCTCTTTCACTGGGTTGTTACCATGATCGTTAAACGTGGTCATGTAGGCGCGTTTGATAGAGCCGAATTGAGATCCTCGACCAAGAACTGTCCAGTACACGACACCTACAGCACATTATTGAAACTTTAATTCATATTCTTTGCAGCTAAGAACAACATTTTAAGTTCTACAATAGCATACTGAGGCCTTGTCCCTCTGGATCCCACAGGTAGTCCAAAGCTTGGATGTGCTCAGCGTTGTCCACGTAGTCTGAATACTCCTCAGTCGACAGGTTGAAACGACGGATGCGAATGTTGTCCGGCAATAGAAGCACTGGTGGGTTTCCTGTACAGAAATTGAATTCTATTAGCAATTTCAATTAAGGGTTTGGTTTTGATAAAAAACATTTGTAAAGATTTTTCCTCTTTGACTAAAGGCCAATTTCTTACCCTGGGCTGCACACTCTGTTCCATGTGGCTCACCAACTGAAAGAAAGCCTTCAGCACAAAAACACTCGTAGCTGCCTTTTGTATTCTTGCATTCTTGAGGACACGTCCCATACACTTCACACTCGTTCACATCTGTTCCCAAGAGCAAATGGAAAAAAGAAAAGAGTTTTCCCTTTTTTACTTCTCGTGAAGTGAATGTGGAAGAAAACGTGGCAGTGTTTAAGTGGAGTGAGTGCATGACTGGCTGACTGATGTGTTGCTTACCTTCACAGGTGTGCTTTTCACTTGTTCTGGGCTTGTATCCAGGCCTGCAGGAGCAGATGAAACCTCCCTCCGTCAGGTCAGTACAGTTGTGTTCACAGATGTTGTCACTGCATGTGTGCCCACTGCCATGGTCTGACAGGATTTACATACAAAAAGACACTCGTTGAGGTAAATGTACAGATCTTAAGTTGTCTTCCTTTATAATTTTAATAAATAAATTATGTTAACATGTTTTTTTTAGAAAGTGAGTTGGTATAATCTATGTGATTTTTTCGTCACATCTGCAGACACTGTAGCGGAGCAGTAATTACTGCTGAATAGCAACATGCTGTATTCTTTATATTGTATTATATTTTGCATTTATATTAATTACATTAACATTAGGATAGAAATGTACTAATGTCACTTACGACAGCCAAGCTCATCTGACTGGTCTCCACAGTCATCATAATCATCGCAGGCATACTGCAGAGGGATGCATTGTCCGTTACTGCATTTGTACTCATCATCTGTACAGGGGCCATGGGTGGGGCTTTGGCCTAGACAGGGATCAACCAATCAAATCATGAGAAGCCAAATACAGTCGGAATTTATTTGTGTTCAAAAGGTTCAGACTTATTGTAACTGGATAAATTAATCATCAGCTACTGCAGCAGACTTAATATTAGCAGATTAATCTCTGTTACAAAAGGTTTCCCACGCACAGTTTTCTTCTCGCTCATCGGAGCCGTCGCCGCAGTCATCCACAGAGTTACACAGCTCGTGGCTGTATATGCAGCGATTGTTGTCACAGCGGAAACGAAATGAAGTGTCACACTGGATGTCCACTGCGTATAAAAAGAAAGAGTATCAAGAAAACCATACAGCAAACCAACCTGAATGAGTGAGTAAAAGGGTCATTTGATGTGGCTCTGGGTTTGACAGCGTAACAGAATCAGAACATGTTGGTTTTGTGTGTGCTGGACTTCATTCAGTCTTTGTGTTACTTACAGCAGAGGTGTAGTTCCTCATCTGAATTGTCTCCACAGTCATTGTCTCCATCACATTTCCAGTGGGGCTGAATGCACACGTGGTTCTTGCACTCAAAGAGGAAGGAGGGACAGTATGTGCCGTTGGGATAGCGGGTTGCTGAAAATCAGAACCATTCTGTCAAACTAAATCTCTGAATGGGATTTTTTCTTTCTCATAAAAATGCAGAGAAAACCAACAGTTGTTCAGACACTCACGACATGTTGTCTCATCTGTGAAGTCCAAACAATCTGCGTTGCCATCGCATTTGAAGCGTTCGGCAATACAGTGCCCACTGCCACACTGGAAGTAGCCAGGATGACAAGCCCGCAACTCTGTGACAAAGCCAAACCGACATGAACCAAAGTTCTGGGCACTTTACCCAAAATTACAACAAAAAACATATTATCAAGTTGAATTAAAGACAACTGACCAAATCTCTACAGATGTCCTTTATTCCTACATGGAAAATACTCTTTATGCAGCTCATCCTGCTTTCTATCATCACAGCAAGTGATTAATTCTTCAGCTGTACCAAAGTGAACAAATGACTATTGGTGTTTCTGTCTGCGCCACCTTGTTTTTTTAATGCCACCCTCTGTACTGACAAACAGCCGGACCCTGAGCCAAAACAAAGAACCTCCACTTACCACAGTCCCTTTCATCTGAGTTGTCCTCACAGTCGTTGTCATGGTCACAGACCCAACGGTCGGGAATGCAGCGTAGATTATCACAACGAAACTCGCTCTCTGTGCATGCGCGTGGAGCTGAAGGAAAACACCAAAACAGAAATATCAGTGCGGAGTCCAGCAAATGCAGAAGTGGAATAGATCTCAAAAACCTTCTTAGACTCGAAGCAACAATAAATAGAAATGTATTGTGGCATAAGACACTAACGGAGGCAACATGTGCAGCTGTTACTCTGCAGCGAGCTCATGAGTTCAACAACACAGGGAGTGGCATCACTTTGAGAAGCTACATTATCCTTATTAGCCAGAATGTTCTCGGACATGTTTTAATTCTCCGGGGCAAAGGGTGACAGACTCCCTCACTCCTTGTTTCTGACACACTAAGGACAGCCTGTTTCTCCAGCAGCTGATAAGACTCTCTCAGCACTCTGCTGTCAGCAGAAGTGTCTAGCCTCTCACAAAACCTCCCTAATGTCTGATAAAACGATAGCAGGACTATTCTTCGTCTGAGCCACTCCTTTTCCATTTGGATGAGTCACAGAAGCACTGCAGCAAACCAGTTTGAAAAGACACTTTATTTCTAATAATTGATAGGACTTTTCCCTGCACAGACTATTGTCAGTAACTCTCTGAATCACAGTAAAGCACTTACTGCAGCTGCGTTCGTCAGAGCCATCCCCACAGTCATCATCCCCGTCACACCTCCATCTCAGCGGGATGCAGCGGTGATTATCGCAGCGGAAGTCTCCGTTAGGATCACAGGTCAGTTCATCTGAGAAATGAGCAGGCACATGAATACAGTTGTTAAGTTTGACTAAATATGAGCTAATAACCATGATCTCAATGTGTTTTAGGAAATACAGTTCAGCACGATCCTACCTAGTTAAAGCTACTGCAATACAACAGTCCTGTGATAAATCCTTTGCAAAGGTCATAATGTTTAATCACTCCTGAAAAGAGGTGGGATACTGCTATTTAACGTGAGCTCACCCATTACTAAAAAAAACTACAACCCAAAACATGAATATAAAACTGGTTAAACACCTCTCTCAGTTTTCTCAATAACTGAACATTACTGACTAATATTAGACTGTAAATGATAGGATACAAAACAGTCTATTAAATTTTAAATGGCCCACTGAAAAATGAAAACCCTGATGTTAAAACGTTAAAACTGTTGTTCTTTATCTCAAATATCAGAAGAGACGCATCACAACATCACAGCAGATACATATATTAATAGGAGCAACAATTGTAAAATATGACTGGAGCTAACTTTTAGAATTGAAATTAATAATGAAAATGTCAGTTTGAAATAAAAGGCATCATTTTTTTTTATCAAACTGCAATAGGCATACAGCAAAGTGAGGAGAGCAGCATGCCTCTGACAGCTGGGTGACCTTTACCCATGCCTGTATGTGCCTGTAGAGGATCGGACTGCCAGAGACGAGAAGCACATGAGAGAGAGGAGTGGAGGGGAGCTGGTCTGAGCCATCTCTGCCACACGGTGCTGGGGGTCAAAGATAGCACAGAGCTAGCTAGTCCTGCCCTCCAAGCACTCCACCTGGCCCTCGTGCTACATTCTTACTGGAAGATTAGCACAGATCTCCCCTCCTGCGCAGGCATGGCACTAATGGAGTGGGGGCCTCTGATAAGAGACGGGAGGGCCGCGGCAAGCGTGTTTGGATCGTAACAAAGTACAAAGAGACTTGTGTGAACCATGCCCCCACACAAGGACAGAGCAAGAACGTACACACATATACGCATGTATGTACTATAACACCGGACAGCTAATAAATCTGTGGTGCTCTCAGGGAAAGGCAGACTGTGTGGGAGGGTGGGTGGTGAAACCCTCTCCATCACTATCTCCCACCTCCTCACTCTGTAATGTTCCAGGAGACGCTGAGGTGTCGGCTAATTGCTCTTCACTTGTTCTTTGCACGGACCTTTTTACGACTTGCACTGAAAGAGTGACGATAGTGAACAATCTTCTAATCACTGCCATGGAACACGCAGGGCCTCTTTTTCAGTCACAGACTCACCGCAGCCCTGTTCATCGCTGTTGTCTCTGCAGTCATCGTGGCCGTTGCATAAAGACCACAGGGGCACGCAGCGGTAATTGGTCCTGCAGTCAAAATCTGTATGGTTGTCACATCGATAGGCTGGTCCCACTATAGTGGAAAATGACGCACATTATATTGATGCCAATCCAAACGTCCTTGTAAAATTAAACAAAGGCCCATGATAGGTGCCCAAAAAAGAAGAAATAAGCTGTTTATTACGTACTGCACTCCTCCAATGGTTCGTCAGAGTTGTCACCACAGTCATCGTCAACGTCGCACTTCCAGCTCTGAGGGATGCAGCGGCCGTTGCGGCACTTGAACTGGCCGGGGCGGCAGGTTCTGGTGGAGCAGTGGGATGGGTCCTCGTCAGACTGATCGCCGCAGTCATCGTCGCCATCGCACTGCCAAGCCTCAGGGATGCAGCGCTTATTTGCACACTGCCACTGATGGGTTTCACACTGGTGCGTCGCTAAGGAAACAAATAAGAGATGTGTCACAAATAAATAAAGCAGTAAAAGGAAGGTTCACAGAACACTCAGATAAAATGACATAACCCACCACACAGCACAGGGTCTTCATCTGAGCCATCGTGACAGTCCCGGTTACTGTTGCAAAGGAAGTGAGGACTTGTGCAGTTTCCATCGTTGCACTGAAACTGCCCGAGCCTGCAGTGGCGAGACGGGCAGGTGGAAGGCTCATCGGAGTCATCCCTGCAGTCCCTCTGGCCATCACATTTCCACCAGATAGGAATACATCTAATGAAGCAGGGGTGTGGACAAAAAATGAGAGATGAGCCTCTACTGCTCTCATCGCCACGCTGTGTGTTCACGAAGCAGGATTGTGCAAAAATGATATTAAAACAGAGTAGAAACAATACAGTAGAGGGAGCTGTTCTTCCAAAGCAAATGCAGCAACGAGGGTTTTACAGTATGTGACAATAACATTTATAACATTTATATCAGTTAACAACATACTGATGTTTAAAACCATGCATGCCACATAAAATGAGAAATATTTACCAACCGTTCATTGTTAGCACATCTGTACTGAGTGCTGGTGCACATGGGAAGGCATCGGCTCACACCTCCTATTTGGACGGTCAGGAAATGGTCGGGGCACTCACACGTGTGCTCCCGCCCCCCGTGACGGATCAGGCACAGGTGAGAGCAGCCGCCATTGTTCACGGCACAGGGATTGTTTACTGTCAGAGGAAGAGGCAATGAAACAGTCTCACTTCAACACAGCTGGGCAAATACAAGGTACTGTTCAGGCAGAAGCAAGTGTCGGTCAACTTAAGGTGAACATGCTAAGATAAGGAACAAACATAGGTTTCTGAGGTTCTAACTAGTTTACTCACCAATAGGCTGTCTGTAAGGATGACACACATGTATGTCAAATGGTCTGTGTGTGGTGTTAACCAGGACCTCACGACCAGAGCCGCTGTATTTGTTGCCTTTCTCCACCGTGCGTGTGTTCCAGTCAGTCCAGTATATAGTATCCTCAAACACGGTTAAGGCAAATGGGTGAGGCAAATTTCCATCATACACTGTGTGTCTGTGTTGTCCATCCAAATCTGAGAACCTGAGGACAGAAAGGTCACGTGTCTCACTCTACTTCTTTTAGTTCCTTTAAAAGGACTCGAAGAAGCGAAGTTGTCCCTGAATAACAAACCCTGAGTACTTACTCAATGTAATTGAGATGAGCATCAGACCAGTAGAGTTTGTCATTAGTGTAGTCAATGGTAATCCCATTGGGCCACTCTATCTTGGTGGTGATGATGGGTACTTTGTTGGTTCCATCCATTCCAACGCGGCCAATAAAGGCTTTTCTTCCCCAGTCTGTCCAGTACACATATCTAACAGAAACCCAAGAAAATCTCTTTAAATCACATGTATGAGTAGAGTAGTTCCCAATGGCAAATGCCATCACAAATAATGATATTCAACAACAACAAGTGCAGCTCTTTACTTTACAGGTCTGTCACAATGACCCAGACAATTTAGTGGGACTTGATATTGTGAATAGTACATGGAAATTTAAAGTTAATACAATTCTACGTAATTAACTTTAAATAATTGTTAGCGTAACTAGAATGAGAAAACAATTGACAGGCAACATGTTGAATAATGAATAATAATAGTTGGTAATAACTAATTTAAGCTGGAGCAGAACCAGTTTCAGATCAATCCCCTACAAAAAGCATCAGTTACAGACTTAATTCCCCCTTGTTTCATACTCACCCATATTTGGGATGCAACACAACACCTCTGGGGTTTTCAAAACAGTAGGTGTTATTGGCATCAACGCAGTGTTCAGCCAGTTTCCTCACAAATCGACCATCTAATTCAGACACCTTTAGACAGTCCAAGAAGCTGTCGACCCAGTAGAGTTTCCTGCCTACCCAGTCAACTGCGAGGCCCTCGCCATTAAGAACTCCATTGACCACCACCTCTCTGTTACTGCCATTGAAAGACATCCTCTCTATCACCCTGCGGCTCACATCCGTCCAATAAATGCGCTTGTCAACGCGATCAAAATCCAGGGCCACCACACTGGTCAGGCCCTGCAGGATCAGAGAGTAGGCCTGCCCATCCGTTGAAAGGTTCCTCAAGTAGTACCGGTTGCTGAAGATCAGGTAGGGTGAGATATTGCTGTTCTGACGACAGCTCCGGCCATCGGGCTCCCGGAGGAATCCTGGGGCACACTTACACATGTATGACCCAACAGTGTTCTCACAGACGTGGCTGCACACACTCGGCGTCTCAGCACACTCGTTAATGTCGTCACATGTTGTCCTGTCGGACATGAGGCGGTAGCCGGGGCGACAGGTACAGATGAAACTGGTGGACGTGTCAGTGCAATTGTGATCACAGTGATGGACTGATGGGTCCGTGCATTCATTGATACCTGGAGAAGCATAAGAGACAAACTTAGAATCATCAAAATCATAATATCATTTGAGATTCCAGCCCCATTTAGGATTAATTAAGCTGAAAGCACCACGGCCCTGTGTTCTTGCTGTCTAAATTGCCTTTTAAAAGTTTACCCATTCCACTTCCTGCACACTATTTTCATATCTTCACACTCACCGCATCCTTTCTCGTCACTGTTGTCGGAGCAGTCGTCATTCCTGTTGCACACCTGGCTTTGGGGGATGCAGTGTCCATTGTCACATCTAAACTCTGCAGGAGGACAGGTTGGCGCCGGTGTGTGGCACATGTGCTCCAGCTCGTCAGACTCATCCCCACAGTCATTGTCCCCGTCGCAGACAAAGTCACGGGACACGCAGCGCCCATTCTGGCAGGCGAATTGGTGTTGCTGGCAGCTCTGGTAGGTGCAGCCCCGCTCATCACTGCCATCCCCGCAGTCATTACGGCGATCACACCTGATTTTAGAAGACCACAAAAATACTGTATAAACTTCTAGATTGACTGATGACTGATGTAATTTATTATACTTCAGAGTTTTTTCTCTGACCTGTAGGGACTACGTATGCAGAGGCCGTTGCTACAGGTGAACTCATTGATGCCACAGGATCTGCGCGTGCAGTTTTGATGCTCGTCCAACGCATCTGCACAATCTGCATCTCCATCACACACCCAGTCCCGTGGGATACATTTCCTCTGAGGCGGCTGATTGTTTACACAGGTAAACTCTGCACTTGAACACGTGCGATTGGCTGAAAAAAAAATGACAGGAAGTTAAAAAATTATGGGGATGACCCAGTGTCAACCTGCATTTTTTGCAATCCAAACATTCCAAACTCTATTTGAAATCATGCTGCCTTAACCTCAAAATTCTTTATGCACCAAATGTGACTGATTCGCATTGTTTGAACTGAGTCTCCTACAGAGGCTCAGGTACTGCTGAAAACCTTAGCTTCAGGCATCTTATTGTTGGAGGACACATTGATGAGACATAAGAGTCTTGATCCTCCCTGAGCCAGGAAGCCAGAGAAAGGAGACATGCACAAAGTAACGAGTGAGGCAGGAGAAATCAGGAATGTCAGCTCCTTGGACTGGAGACCTTCCACAGCAGACTAAGATGTTGGGCACTGTCTACCCTACAACACTCTCCCAGTGGTGAATATCCTAGTACATCAGTATTCAGAAAACCAGAGAGTAAAGGGAGTGGTAGAAAATAAGAGGGTGACTTCTTAGGAGAAGACAAGAACAGCTTTTAAGGTGATAGAAGACGCATTGAGTAAGATGACAGAGGAAAGTGGAAAGCGAGAGAAAGGCAAAGAGGTAATGTGCGATGCGTACCACAGTTATGTCTCTGGTCTTCATCACTCATGTCACCACAGTCATTGTCCCCATCACAGATCCAGGATGAGGCAATGCACCTGCCATCATCACAGCGAAACTGATCTGTGTTGCAGGTTCGGACCAGTGTAGCTGCAGAGACAAGTCAAATACGTTTAGACTGCAGATAACACAAGACAAATATACTGCTGTTTCTGTAAAACCCCTGTCCTCTCCTAAATCTAATATAAAAGTAAATCCTTTCGTAACTTCTTTCTATTTTTTTTAATTGCCTATTATCTTAGATACTTCCCCCACTGCTTTTAAACTAATAAAAAGGAACAATACAAGACTGGCAAAGCCTTCAAAATAGTCATGGCAACTCCACATTCCCATGCATGGTGGACTATCTAAACAAAAGCCAAAGTGAGGCTCTGTAACCCCTGGTGGACAAAAGGAGGGGGAGGTGCTGTTTGTCAGAGGAAGATGAGGGGCGTCACCACAGAGGAATGCTGCACACAACAGGAGGCCTGCCTGACCACATCGTCAACAAAGAAATACACCAGTGACTCGCACTCTCCCCTACATCACTCACAGCACTCTCCCACACCAGCTCCCAGATGCAGACAGGCGGACAGACACAAACACACAATAACTGAGCAGCTGATAATGGGGAGGCGTTACACACACACACACACAAAGCCGACAGGCCCATTTTGGGGGAGAGAGTTGTGCGACACTCACTGCAGGAGTTGGGTTCGTCAGAGCCGTCAGAGCAGTCGGCCCCTCCATCACAGTACCAGTGGGCGGGAATGCAGCGACCGGTGGAGCAACGGAACTCACTCTGGGAACATGTGGACGCAGCTATGAAGGGGATATAAAAAGGCATGAAACGTGTGGGAATCTTAACATGCTAATGAGAGAGCAAGACAAAAACTGATCTGGTTCCGACTCTCGCCTCGTAACCTTTAGTAGGCTTAAAAGATGGATTTACTAAATCCGAGCAGACTAGTGATCCGTCATCACTAAACTGATTTCTGGTTACAGAAACTGTGGATTAAATTCACACAATGTGGCATTTAAAAGTACTAAATGCAAATGCGTGTTTGGTTTTCCTTTGTATTAACAGTTTGTCCCAGGATTGTGTTGTTTTTAACTGTTTCTCAATATGCAGTTTCTCAATGAACTCAAATATTGTGAGAAGCTGTGTCCTGAATTACTCCCCTTCTCTTTTCCTATGACCATTGCTGAACTCACCACAGTGTGTCGGGCTCTCATCACTCATATCCCCACAGTCATTGTCTCCGTCACACAGGTATGAACGTGGGATGCAAATGTTGGTAGACTGACATTTCGTTTGCTCTGGCTGGCAGGTTCTCTCCGCTGATAATCATAAATAGAACACATCTGTTTTGAGTAACAACTACTTTAGCGAACGTTCACCTCTGTTTAATTCGACTGGCAGGACACTTACGGCAGTTTTGTTCATCGGAGGTTCCGTTGTCGTAGCAGTTGTTGATGCCATTGCAAACATAGTCATTTGCAATACAGCGGCCGTTGTTGCAGGTGAACTCCGTGTTGGGGTCACATGGCCTGAACAGACAGCCCACCTCATCACTGTTGTCTCCACAGTCGTCGTAGTGGTCACAGCGGTAGTGATAGGGCACGCATCGCCCATTGCCACAGGTAAATACTGTAGGGTCACATGTGTGGAAGGCTGCAAAACACAGTTAAAGACAGTTCAGAGAGCTACAGTAGCTACAGGGGAGAGGGCAGGCAGCTGATATGCCCGTGTAGTGGAAGATCATTTTACCTGACAAGGCAATAAAAGATGACAGCAACTGTGGGACTGCATGCAAAGAAGCACATCGATTCAGCAGTTAGTGTTGATTTTGTCTATTGTTACTATTATTAAAGGAGCGTGTTCATGAAAATGATAAAGTGCAAGCATACACACCAATATAGGTGAAGTCAGGTGTAGTTCCTAAGAAAGAAGGTCGTTACAGTAGAAAGCAGAACATGTTAGTGTTAGTGAAAGTGAAAGAATGTAAAGAATTTCACGTCATAGAAAGAGTGGAGTTTGGAGAATTGCTTATTTAAGGGACAATTAAAAATAAAATGAGCAAGAAAAATGAAAAAGTAGGAGAAGGCAATTAATTTAATGTCCTTGCTTTTAGGAACTCCCTACCACAGACTCTCTCCAGCTCATCACTGCCATCTCCACAGTCGTTGTCATTGTCACATTTCCACTGTGCGCGGATACAGCGACCGTTCATACAGGTGAACTGGCCTGGCTGACACCGAGTTCCATTATCAGGGATACAGTACTTGTTGTCTGCAAGGTACCAGTGACCCTCCGATGGACACTGACACTCAGCTCCATTTGGTCCTGATAAAACAAAATACAAGCTATATATGCTGTTGGCTGGTGTGTTTAACTGGACTTAAGGCATATTACGATAAAGAATAAAGTGTTGTACCCGGTGTACAAATGTGACTGCACCCTCCATTAAACTGCTGACAGGGGCTGTCGCACTGCTGCTGCTTCCTTGCAGCCAGAACATGGATGTC
The DNA here is from genome assembly GCA_032270685.1 of Microctenopoma stevenorrisi. Taxonomy (NCBI): domain Eukaryota; kingdom Metazoa; phylum Chordata; class Actinopteri; order Anabantiformes; family Anabantidae; genus Microctenopoma; species Microctenopoma stevenorrisi. The sequence goes on along the minus strand of JAUMTR010000013.1, from coordinate 9,588,622 downwards.
CATTGGTCGAGATGGCAGGTTCTGAACCATGACTCTCTGGTCAGAACCATCGTGCTTGTTGGCCCGATAGATGCTGCGTGTGTTCCAGTCGGTCCAATAAATGAACTGACCAAACATGGCCATAGCAAAGGGGTAGATGGCTGTGTTGACGATGACCTCCCGATTAGACCCAGTGAGAGAGGATCGCTCAATCTTCTGTCTGGGAGCAGAGCACAGTCATGTTATTAGCAGTAGTTTGCGAGTAGCAAGAGATAGACAAATGTATTTAATGTCAGTGAAATCTGAATGATCTTACAAGCTGGCATCTGCCCAATATAGTCTCTGCTCTTCATAGTCCAGGGTCAGTCCATTGGGCCACACCAAACTGCTGTTCACAATCTCTGTTCTGAAGTTTCCACCTAAGGTAGCACGCTCAATCTTTGCATGGGTTCCCCAATCTGTCCAGTACATGTATCTGGAAACAGGAAAGATTCTTCTTAGTTTAATCCAGTGAACAAACACAGTGTTATGTTTTGGACTACTGAGTCTTACCCCCTGCAGGGATCCAGCATGATGGCCCTTGGCCTGGACACATGGGCAATAACAGTCCTCTGGGAGCCATCAACAGACATGGAGCTGACGCTCTGGTTAACATAGTCGCTGTAGTAAATTCTTCTGTTTATCCAGTCATATGCAATGCCATCGGGAGCCCCTAGATCTGTCAAAACACACCAACCACAGTGACATCAGTAGTATCACTAAAAATTGCTATATCCATACAAATTTCACCTGGAGCAACAAATAAATGTTGTTACCTGAAGCTACTGCTACAGGGGCTGACGTGGGAGATGACAGGCTGATGTAGCTGATTTTGCTTGCTCCTGCACCTGAGCTCTGGGTGAAGTAGATCCTCCTATCTGTGAGGTCGAAATCCAGAGCCACTGAGGAACGGGGCACGTTGACCACAGGGAAGGGCAATCCATGGTCCTCAGGGTCGAGGCGCAGGCTGCGAACTGTGCTCTCAGTTGTGTAGATGAGATAATCGTCTCTTGATACTACACAGGTCTTGTTATCTGCTGCAAGATTCCCAAAGGCACAGCTGCATCTCTTGCTCTGATTGTCCGAACCTGGTAAGGCGAAGCAGAAGTGAGCACAGCCCCCATTGGCCTCAGTGCAGGGGTTGTAGTTAAGCTCCTGAGCAGTAGTTGGCTGGATCCGCCGATCAAAGATGATAACATCTCTCAGCATGTTGATGTTGTCTCTAATGACAGCAGGCTGATCTGTGCTGCCGGGCTCTTTGCTTGCTTGAAAGACCTTCTTGAGGTTTCTGTCCACCCAAATGATACTACTCTCAAACACGGTGATCCCATAAGGAGTTGGGTAGCGGCTTCCATACCGTACTATCTCTGTCTCCCCTCCTTGAGGGTTAACTCGAGCAATCATATCCAAGGAGTCATCTACCCAGTAGACATAGCCAGTTTGATAGTCCAGAGCAAGACCTCGTGGAGTGATAATGCCTGACGACACTAAAATTGTTCGGTTGGTTCCGTCCAGGAGCGCCCGCTCAATTTTGGGGTTCTGACCATAATCAGCCCAGAACAAGTATCTGTTTCTGGGGTCAACGACTATGTGGCGCGGCATGTCCACCTGGGTCTTCAGCAACACCCTCCGGAATGTCATGTTTAGGCGGATCACCTCCACATATGTCTCAGTCAGGAAGGCGTTGGTGAAATACAAGTTCCCTAAGAACAGAATCGAGAAAGCTCAGTGAGTAAAGTGGCGACATTTACTGTATTCGTAGGTGATGTCATGATAGTGGTATTATGAACACACGGTTTTCTGTTATGCCTTCAATTATTAAGATGCAACAATTAATAAGTAAGACTCAACCAGACAAGTGTGCCTGAGACTCAAAATTCAGCTCTACATGCTTCACACCACAAGTCCAAACAGCCTAACTTGGTGCACTGATTTACTTGCTTAAGTCATATTCACTTATGTAGTTAAACAAAACACATTGGCGTGAGCTGACGTAACAGCCTACCTGCAGCCCAGTCCACAGCAATGCCTCGTATCCCGTTGCGTCCTATTCCAGATGTTACTATGCTGCGCAATCCTGAGCCATCGGGCTTGATCCGCTTGACCCCATTCTGTGTTGACACAGTGCTGCTGAAGTCACACCAGTAGATGAAACCAGAAGCCATGTGCACATCAATGTGTAAAGCATTGCGGCCTGAAAGACAATAATCAATTCATAAGTGACCATTATTGATAGTTCACATCAACCATAAAACAAACCTAGGTTTGTTTTTGGTACAAGTTAGCAAGCATTTAAGAAAGTTTATCATAAATAATGTGAGACTCACTGACCTCTCCCAGCCACAGGTACCATGGCCTCGGAATGGTCCACTCCCTCCAGACTGATGCCTCTGATGGCAGACAGAGTGGAGATAACGACATAGGACTGGTAGGGAGTGCAGGTCCTGTTGTCAGCATTGAGTTTAAATCCAGTGGCGCATGCACAGGTAAACAGACCCTGTGGCCTGGGCAGGCAGAGCTGCGTACACACTGCCATATTGTTGGTGCAACCATTGGATGTACCAGCAGAGTCTGAGTTTGTAGAGAGGATACCACAAGAAAAAATACAAGAAAAAACAAATCAAAAACCCAGTAAATGAGAATCCACTGACACAGTGACGAAGTTCACTACTCACGCTCTCGATAGTGGACCTTCAGAACTCTGAGACCAGAAATGTTATCTCGTAGCAGAACTCTGTTGGCCCCCGTGGACTTGTCCACACGCTCTATGACCTCAAAGTCGCGGTCAGTGAAGTAGAGGTAGTTTTCAAAGACAGCCACTCCCCAAGGGTGAGAGAGTCCTGTCACTATGGTGATACGATTACTCCCATCTGGATCGCCACGCTCAATCTGATGAGATTTAAAGTGAGTGTTTGCAGTCTGTACAGTCGCCAACATTAAAATGTATTATTATTTGAAACTAACAGTGAGATGCCTATGACCCACCTTGCCAGTACTAGTAACAGCCCAGTACAGCTTGTTCTCTCGGATGTCCACAGTGATGAACTCAACGTGATCTAAGTTGTTGGTGAACAGCGTGACAGGGTTTGAACCATCCATGTTCGCAGATGCCACCTTGGCAGGGATGCCACTTTCTGTTCCATGGTCTGTCCAGTAGAGTTTGCTTAGAATATAGACAAACTATTAGTGCTTAAATATAAGTGTTTTCCTCTCAGATACGACTGGACTTCTGCTCTATTTATTAGCATTGTTGGTTGTGAGAAGTTTTCATGAAACTAAATAAGAAGTTAACTTTTTTGAATATACTTTAAGTATAGATAGATGAAGTAGAAATGTTCTTCCCTCTGTATTTCATTCTACTGTACTGTGTGTTGCTGTGGTCTGGGGGTGCACTGTGGTATTCAGTAACAGATTAAGTTCTCTCTAGAGGCACACAACAGATGGGGATGAGGAGGCTGTTAGAGATCAGTAGCTGTGGGGACAAAGGGCTGTGCCAGGACTGTGTTAAATGGGGCTTACCCACGTGCTGGGTCCACTGCAATGCCAACAGGACTGCCAGCGCCAATTGGAGAGCCGTTATTTGTGATCAGAGTTTTCCGGTACTGTACCTCCCCTCTCAACTTCAAAACCTGGCCGAGCACAAACACAAGCAGGGGCATTTATTGCTCTGCATAGCTGTGCTGTGACAGTTCCTTTATTTGCACATAATCCCTGGATTTTGCTTTTGCAAGTGCAACTTCTGAATAAGATTGATGACTGATTACTGCCATGTGAAGCCAGCATTTACAGGAAAAAAAAAACAAATGGCAAAGTATTATCTTTCTCACCTCGATAGACTGTGTAGCTGGATTGGTGTAGTACAGATTCTCTGTCAACCAGTCCAAGGCCAGGCCAACAGGGGAGCCCAGTATAGCTGCAGGAGCAAACTCTGTCCTGTTAGTACCATCTGACTTCACCCTGTGGATCTCACCCTGGCGGGTAAAGGATGACACATTAATATTGACCCCTCACGAATGTGGAAGCACAGAATTAATGAATGAGTACGATGTCACATTCTTCTTGCAACATTAACATTAATATAGATAAATGTAATGCTTCTACTACAAATAGTTGTTACTGAAAGAGCATCCGCATTTTAAACCGCAGATAGTAGCACTAGTTCTCAGTTCCCTGTTTACTGCAGCATGCTGGGAATACTTGGAAACAGTAACTTACCGGGTGCTCCACCCAGTAGATGGTCTGTTCATTATCATCAAAGTCAACATCATAACCATTCTGAAGCCCGGCAACGGGCACCATGGCAGCATTACTTTTGTCATCTGGGTTCAAAGAAATGCCATAGATGATGCTGTCTCTCACAACCACCAGGAAAGGATCTTCAACTGCAAATAAAGTAGATAATGAAAAAAATGTGAAACAGCAAAGCCAAACAAATGCAGAGCACATGGTAAACAGAAACATGAGATCCAAAAGAGACAGCAAGAGATCCAAACCTAACGGGCTTTTATCTATAAAGAGGATTGACTGGTGAAAGTTGGTTCCACCATCTGATTTGCTTTGTCATCAGAGATTAGAATCAATGAATGGTTGTCGGGCATTTTCATTCTTGGATAATCGCTGGCCTCAGGGGCAGACTGTGTTCTGCTTGGCTTGAATGAGCTGAAACCTGAGATGAGTTAAGCTGTTGACCTAAGAGGGACTCCTAGGACTTTGAATTAAAGGTCCCTTGTCTTCTTAAGACCTTGAAAGACACGCTTATATGATTCTTAACATTTATGACGGGAACAGCAGTTTACAAGAGAAACTAAATGGGTGACTGTTGACAAGTACCTGGATCAACCTATTAGTTTTGCCTTATCGAATATTTCTCTTTTTACCAACATTAAGATCGCTGCAAACAAAGCACAGAAGAACCATCATTTCTGCACTTCTGCAGGTTTGCTTTGGCAACAAGACCCAAATGTAAAGTAAGTACCTTATGAGTACATCAACTTATCTCCCGCATCTGACCTGACTTCCTTTTTCATCAAACTGAGTGATGAGTGTTTTCCTCAGTTTGGTAGGATGCATACCTCTGGTGCAGGTGATTTGGTCTGCTGCCAGTGTCCAGCCTGAGGGGCAGGCACACGAGTAAAACCTCGGTCCCTCAGCAGAAAGCAGGCAGAGATGAGAACAGGGGCTCCTCAAGCAGTGATTTTCACCTTCACATTGTAAAATCACAGAGGCACAGACAAATGCAGTGTCAAGAGAATAATCTTCCCAGGTTCTGTAGAATAACTCTAAGGTGTATTTACAAAAACAATGTGCTGCATAGTGGTATAATTATAAAAATAAAAGCATTGCCAAATAAATTTTAATGGCCAACATAAGCTGATGCATCAGAGGCTGATTAGTGTTCATTATCTTTCCCATACCTGCCGGCTGCCTGGTTGGGTGTACTGCCACCAGACCCATGGGCTGAGGGAGGTTGAACAGCATCACTGTTTGGTTCTCCCCATGCCATTTATGGGCTCGCATCACACGGTTGATGTATCTGTCGGTCCAATACAGAAAATCCTCAAAAATGGTAATTGCGTGGGGGTGTTGCAGTACCTTTTCATAGAGAGTAGCAAAAGGGAAAAAAGGTGTCTTATAAATACTAATCCAAACAATATTGTGTTCTGTTTAATTTAGATCACCACATAAGATCTCAAATAATCCAGAGAAGTCTGTCTTCACTCACCAAGTCACTGGCCAGAACTTGTTTTCTGTTGTTCCCGTCATAATCACAGTAGTCAATGAAATCCAAGTAGGCATCAGCAAAGTACAATAAATTGTTTGGGTAGTCTATCGTTAGACCATTGGGCCAGTACAGCTTGTTGCTTACAATAACAGTTCTTAATTTTCCATCCATGCTGGCTCTCTCAATACGGGGATTCCTCCCCCAGTCAGTCCAGAACATCAAATGAGCACTGTAAAACAAATGGCCTTCCTTTACTGTGAGCTGTTTTAATAATAAAAAGCAGGTACATGTACTGCATTTCAAGAACAACTGATTTAGAACAATATCCCTGACCTGTCCCTGGGGTCGAGCACCAGTGCTCGCGGGTTGGTGACATTTTCGCTGATTAACACAGTCCGGTGGGTACCGTCCAGTTTTGATACTTCAACAGTCTCCAAGACATAGTCAGTCCAGTACAGGTTCCTGCCCACCCAGTCTACAGCAAGACTCTCTGTCACCGTCACTCCACTGTCGAAGATCTGCAAGACACTTGTTCTTAGTTAACTGTCTACTGCACACCTCAGATTCAACATCAGTGATCAAGACTTACCACAGTTCTATCACTGCCGTTTTTGTGAGCGCTCCAAATTCTGTCCTGACTGGTATCAGACCAGAAGATACGGTCAGTGACCGAGTCAAAATCCACAGCCACGATGCTGCGCCCATCTCGAACCAGTGAGCGGACAACATTGGGCTGGGCAGTGATGTCATCTTGCACAATCTGGTTTCGGCTAGCCACAAGCAAGAGGGCCTGACGAGAATCTGCAAACAAACGTCAAATCTCTGTTTTTCACTGCGATTCACGTGCTAATTAGAGCACTTATCAATATTTATATGTTTTACACCAAAACTTTACAACAGGACTGTAAAGTAGACCCTACTCAAATGGCAATCCCTGGGGAATGCACCTCTGTGCACATAATGACCTATTGTACTGCGAAGTCTTTCAGGGAGTTATCTGTGTGGAAGAGGAGCTCATGTCAGGCACGCTCCCCATAAACAGCCCTTTGTTGGTGATTATGTCCTAATTACACCAGCGAAGGCCAGTGAGTGACATATATGTTATTTGTCTTATCTTAAGAAATCAGAGCAGCTAAGAGAGACAAGGTAGAAGAAAGACTGTGTCAGTCTCCCAGTCTAGGGGTCAAGCCCCCCCTTTGATTGGCTCATTCCTAACCATCAGGCAACATAGCAGAGAAAACGCAGATATGCGCAATATCTGTACGGGCCATTCATGTTGAAATTCAAATAACAGGGAGGCATAATATGCCCATTTTACCACATTATGCAATTATAGGTTGTTATTTACAAGGGAAGCAATATGCTGAATCCCTCCTTACCTGAAGCCTTGCAGGTACGCTGGTCTGCCTCAAGAGTGTAACCATCCTGGCAGTGGCAACGGAAAGAGCCTCGTTCATTAAAGCAGTGCTGGCTACAGAGTCCAGGGGGATTACACTCATCTATATCCTGACAGGTTTTGGAGTCATTGCTAAGTTGATAACCCACAGGGCATGTGCACTGGGCCCCGAATGGCCCTTGGATACAACCGTGGGTGCAACCAGCGTTGTTGTCGGAACAACTCTCCTGATCTGAGGTGAAAAGAGAAAAAGCACAGTTAGTAATAAAAATGAAAATGTTTACCCAATGTAAACCCAGTAAAGTAAAAACAACATAAATAGATAAACTGGCAAATTATGTCAATAATATGCATTTTGCCCTCTGACAATTTCCCAAACGAGATCAATAATAAACAAAATACTAGCTACTTCTATTAGGTGTCCTTAGATTTACTATTTAAAAGAGATAAGACTATTTTATGCATAGCTGTGCACATTATTCTTATCTGTCAAACACTCACTCGTGACAAATATTTCCTTTGATTATGCTTTGAAGATATATGTGATCTAAAATAACTATTAAAATATCTCAAGGATAAATGGATCAAAAGTAAAGCATTTTTGCCAACGATTGGGAATTTGTTCCTACCTGGTAAAGGCTCATCTGAAAGGTGTGAGAAAAGCAAGAAAGCAAAATCACAGATCATTTTCAAGTTATTACAGGTGAAATCGAAGACGTGCATGATTCAAAGACAAACAGATAACGTTCAACACAAAATATCTGTGAACTAATGTCACTCTGGTTTACAGAATATAAGAAATCCATAAATGTTGAACTAAATAAAATTAATTGTGAGTTTGATCCTGTTTGACGTGTGGTATGAAAATATAAGCAGGCCAGTACACCTGTACCCTTAACTAAACAATCAAGGGTTTCTGAACATAATCTACAGTGACTAACAAGACAAAAAAAGACTTACTGCAAAGAGGAGACTCATCAGCACCATTGGGACAGTCAGGAGTGTTGTCACACACTGTGGTGAGGTTGATGCACACACTGTGGCCGGGGCACTGCCACTGCCAGCTCGGACATCTGAACGGTGGCGTGGGACAGTCTCGTTCATCACTCATATCCCTGCAGTCGTTGTCCCCATCACAAATCCAGCTCTGTAACACGCAGTTTCCATTATCGCAACGGAAGAGTGAGGAAGGGCAGGTGCGAGGTGGGCAGGCGTGGTGTTCATCGCTGCCGTCTTCGCAGTCTGGATGACCATCACACTCCCAGGTAGACGGGACACAGCTACCGTCTGACTGGCACTGAAACTCAGTCTCATGATGGCACATCCCTGGAGGTCTAGTAGCTGAAAAAGGGTATATTAATAAACGCACGTTAGTCCGAAATTCTAATTGAATTGTATCAGTAACATTGTACATACTGCTAGTAATAAGACCCATGACCAAAGGAAATATTTGAATACTCACGGCAGCCTTGCTCATCTGAGCGATCACTGCAGTCAAAGACTCCATCACATCGATAGTAAGAGTTGATACACTGGTGACCACTGGTGCACTTGAACTCATTCACAGTGCAGTTGTAGACTAAAAAAAATCCAGTTGGGTATGTTAATGCTGATATTTCACTTTTCAGCAGTTGTGTATGTATGCTGACCTACATCGTTGTGCAACACATGTAATGAGATCAATAAACTAAGAGGCTTAGCACATGCTTGTAGAATTCTGCGGAACATTCAATTGACCTCCGTAGTTTTTGAAGCATGTAAAACAGTGCTGCTGTGTGACACAACAAATTAATAGATTCTTCACTGAGTAAGGACAGATGCCTTTTTTACTCTGTTTTATATTGTTATTTAAGTTATAGAAACGCCTGCGTCAGCATGAGAGCAGATGAATCTGACCTGATCAGTAATATGTAGTGTTATTAAAATAAGCCAAGACCAGTGATTGTATGTATGCCTAGGGAGGAAGGGAATGTAGGAATGTACTTACGGCATCCTTGCTCGTCTGCCCCATCCACACAGTCTCTGTCCCCATCACAGACATAGTTGGGGTCTATACAGCGGTGGTCTGGACACTGAAACTGTCCTGGATAACACGTGTTTCCCAGATCTGACAACACAAATGCCTGTTAATCTCCCAGCCTTTTTTGGCCACCAAATACTTACATACAGACAGACTCTGCTTCCTTATAAATCAAATGAATCTAACTATGTAGCAGCTCTATTTCTATATGTTCATCACTTCACTAATTTATCATTTGAATGTGAAGCAAAAATAAATTTGATGAATTTTAAGTGGAAAGCTTGAGATACTCACGGCAGTCAACTTCATCTGAGCCATCCCCACAGTCATTATCAGTGTCACAAAGCCAGATATGTGGGATGCAACGGTGGTTGGCACAGGTAAACTGATTGGCAGGGCATGTTCCGGGCACCTGCGTTGGGCAGTTGTTCTCATCACTGTTATCAAAACAGTCATTGTGCCCATCACAGCGCCATCCTGTAGGCACACAGCGCTGATTGGCACACGTGAACGCAGAGGGAGAGCAGGTGGTATCTGACAAAAGAGACGGTATTTAATGAAAACACATTAATTTACTCTGGTAAAGTCACGTAGGTGTCATAAAGTGATTGCGCAAAAAAAAAGTATTACTGTTAATTCCACAGCTGACTTCATCGCTGTTGTCATGGCAATCGTCAACACCATCGCATCTGTAGCTGTTTGGGACACATTTGCCGTTGCCACAGGAGAAGGAGTTGGCTCCGCACTGCAGCGTGGGAGGCTCGTTGGAAGGGTCCTCTACACATGTCCTTTGGTTGGGCGACAGTTTCATGCCATACGGACAGCCACACACCCTCTGTGAGTCTGGGGCCGGGAAGCAGAAGTGGCTGCAGTCTCCATTTGGATTTGTCGGCCTGTTGCACAGGTTGGAACCTGAGAACGGCAGTGGAGGGTAATTACTGGAATATGACTAACAAATTCTAGTTGCAGCTCTGCTTGAGTAGCGAAGTAGGAAATACAGTGAAGAAAGCTACTGACCAATCTGAGAGTTGGAGTTAAAAGACTTGACATGCATGATGTGGTTGATTCCTCTTCTGATAACAAGCATCTCCCCTCCATCAGTCTTGCGTACACGTACAATGCCACCCAGGCGCCAGTCAGTGAAATATGCATAACCTTCAAGGGTCGGGAGCAACAGTGCACAACCTCAGTTACTTTATCTTTCATCACCTGCTGGTAACAGTAATTGCTCTTTTGACGTGCTCATCAGTAAAACGGGAATGAGAAAGCATAGTCCAAGCTCAAAAGGAACTCTGTGGCAGTGCTTTGAACATCTTCATTTAGATTAAATGCACTGACTTGTACCAGAACTCTATAGAAAACAAATTACCTTCAAAAATGGTGAGACCAAACGGATGGGAGATCTGGTTTATACGGTTCAAAGAAAGGCGGTTCGTCCCATCAAAACTGCTGTGCTCAATTTTGTCAAAGAAGGCATCCACCCAGTATAGACGCATTGAGCTGAGTGGATATTGAAGCAGAGAAACGAAAGGGTTTAACCTAACACATAACGCACATAAATACTGACATAAAGACTTTTGACTCACCTCCAGTCAATAGCCAGGCCGTTCGGCCAGCCAAGAGTAGTGTTTACAATAGACATGGCATGTGACCCGTCACCCCAAGCCCTCATAATCTTTGCTGGCCGGTACCAGTCAGTCCAAAAAATGTACCTGTCAACACACAACACACAAACAAGGATCAATGTCACATTTCACTAAATAATAAACCTACTCTGAACATTTACAACCTTATCTTTACATACACACAGATTTACTATTGTCAAATACATTTTACTGGTTAAAATGCAGAACATGGGCTGCACACTATAAGCTCTTTCATTTAGAGGTTTTAAGGCAGCATGATGTCTGAGCCAGTTGTAATAAAGTCCACGATTCAGCTGGCAGCATCTGAACCTTACAAAGCTAAAACTCGGTGTCCCTGCATCGTCTACAAATGGACATTTTTGTTCGGAATAAAACAAAACACTAGTAATTCTGCACTGATTTACCCGATGAGAGGATGCACAACAATGGCCCTTGGGTTGTTGAGGTTACGGACAATGGCTCTCCTGGACTTATCAGATAGCCTCATGACAGATATGCTCCTGTATCGCGGGTCAGTCCAGTAGAGGTTTTTTGAAATCCAGTCGTAAGCGAGGTCTTCTACTCCATCCACTCTGTTGGCTGCTAGTACCTCCCTGCCTGTACAGATCAAAGCAGCCAGACCAACATTTAACACAAAGATGAAAGAAGGAAACTTTTAAATAAATAGTCTGTCAGCTTGCATTTTCTACATGTAGTCCAGACAGAAAAAACTAGGGCAGCTCCAACAACAACATCGCAGAGCAGAGAGGTGGTGTTTCTTTTTGTCTGTGTGTGTGTGTGTGTGTGTGTGTGTGTGTGTGTGATTTGACTGCTTATTACATTATCCCATTAGTAACTACTTTCCACATCTGACATGATAGTTATAAAACTGAATATAAGAACTGCTTTGTACAATATTCTTGATTATTAAGTAAGTTGATTATATGATTCATTTTTGTTGTCTATACTCCTGTCCAGTCCCTCCCTCATAGTACCAGTCGGCCCCATCAGACACTCCCTTAACTCCCTGTATAAGCCCGGCTTAATCATGTGTAGAGCCCTTTGCTAAGAGAGAAATTATCCAAGGGTGTAAGCACAGAGAAAACACTGGAAACATACTGGCTGCTGATGAAAGTAGCAGTATTAGCATCCTAGTAGTATTACACTATTGTTATGTCTATAGAAGTACAACAGCAGACATAATGCTCACCGGTCCCATCCACTTTCTGTTTGTATATCATATCTTTGGCTGTGTCAGAGAAGAAGATAACATCATCTTCAGCACTAAAGTCCACCCCAACGAAGTAGGAGGGAGATCCAGTGACGGGCAGGATGATGTCTTCCTGAGAGGAGAGGTTAAAGGGGATCCCCCTCACGGCCAGTTGGCTGGAGAACAGCAGAAACTGCCGCACAGCTGGGGAAAGGAAATCAGAAGAAACCATAGACACTTATGGCAAACACATTCACCCTCAAAGAGACGAAACGAGGAAGGAAGGGTTACAAAAGAGGAAACCAATGTTGATGGATGAGTATAATTTTATACTTCAAACCGGTGGAAACAGTCTGGCTAAAGAAAGAGATGTAAGTGAAATGTTTCCTCACCAAAACATCGTTTGCCATCGAGATGAAGGTCGTAGCCCACGCGACATTTGCAGCGATAACCCAGTCCTCCGTTGTCACTCCTGTGACTCAGAACACAAATCTGCTCACATCCGCCTCTGTCTACACTGCAGGGATTTGGCACTGGGGACAAAACAAACAATTCCCAGTAAGTGGAAAACTAGGGTACATGGGTACATTTACATTGTACTAGAGCAGGAAATTGTGAGAACTCTAAGCTGGATCAAGACCACTCCGAAATTTGGCTCACTGAGGGAGGGGGGGGGGGGGGGGCTTACCATGTGGCTGTTTCAGCTGATGTATTACTGATACTCCATATGGGGTCTGGGATGTACCGTAAACCACTTGAGGACTGCTGTCAGTGAACTTGTTGGCTTTCATCACAGCCAGTCTGGTCCAGTCCGTGAAGTAGACATTGTGCTCAAACAGACTGATGCCAAATGGGTGCGGGATCACCGTACCTCCATGGACTACAGTTTTTCTATTATGAACGTTGTCAAATGATTCGTTAGAAAATAAAAACAATAGAAACACACAAATCATTCTACATGTAAGATTATTAGTTTTTAAAGGATAACATGGCATATTTACCTATGAAGGCCATCGTATGTTGCAGTTTCAATGTAGTCGTAACGACTGTCGACCCAGTAGACGCGCTTGGCCTCAATGTCCAGTGTGACGCCCGCCGGCCAGCCCAGTTTACTCCTGATGATACCATAACGGTTGGTGCCATCCATGAAGGCTCGTTCCAGTCCTGGTTGTCCGTTGAGTGCTTCCCAGTCTGAGAAGAACATGTACCTGTGAAATGACAGGAAATGAGTAATGGGACACATTTCTTTACAATGCAAACAGAAATAATGTTACAGAGACACTTTATTCCTGTTATTGTCCACAGCACTAATCCGTGTCCCTATGCGGGTGGCTGTGCGTCTCATCAAATAGCTATACATCAACATATGAAAACAAATTCATTTCAAGCCACCTGGCTCCCCCCTCCCCAAACTACACTATTGGATTACAGTGAGGGTCATCACTTACATTGCTTGTCACTAATCCACCTGGGGCAATTTGCTAATCTCACACACAGCCATTATTCCATGTCAATGGAGCACAACAGATGTACGTGAGGATTGGGAATGGGTGGATGGGGGAATGGATGAACACTGAAAAAATGCTTACCCAACGGTGGGGTCCACCGCCAGTCCTCTAGGGTTTCCAAGGTTTTCAGTGATGAGTGTGACCCGGTTACTTCCATCAAAGTCCACCATGTCAATCCTGTTGACACTGGCCTCCACCACATACAGTTTATTGTTAACCCAATCCACAGCCAGGTTCTCAGGGTAGTCAACTGATACATTTAAAACCACCTGTATGTTGGAACCATCCATACCCACAGAAAACACCTGGCGACAAAAGACACCATTGTAGTCAGGAAATCAGCCCTTAGGTGGTCACTGTCTCCAGAGAGAGTAAAATTATTAGATAGTTTATTAAGTCTGTCTTAAAACGATATTCACGTGCATGTCCGTACATTGGACGTATTGTATGTCACTGATATTGTCCATACGACGAGAAGAGAAGTAAGAGTTAAAATCCACAGTCCTGAGTCTAACAAATCAAACTGTCAGATCTTCAGATGTTACTATTAGTCTTCTCTGAACAATGAACAATCTTATTCTTATTATTATAATATATTAGAACAGCTTAAACAGAAAATCTTTTTATAATCATTATTAACAGGAGAAACAATTGCAGCAGACTAAACTGTGACATTTGTTAGTAAAGTTGAAACTCTAAACCTTTTTTTTTAACAAAAGTAGATGACTAGGTGCAGACGATTTGTTTGATTAAACTGTCTCGCTACACTTCTGTAAGACAGTAAGCTAATTTACTAAACCTGTCACTCTAATGATGGCAGCTTTTCAAACAGAAACTGCTCTCTGCAGCTCTGCTTCTGCTGAAACAAGATCCCGACGTCTAAAAAGCAGGATTTTCAACTGACCTGTTTAAAGAGAAACTGAAGATGTGGAAATTGCTTGGTAGTTTAACCTTTGCGGTTGCATTCACATGCCCTGTTTGTACTGCGCCTACTTTTAATCTGACATGCTGCCATGGAGGTGCACGCTGATACACGCTGATGCACAGTGGCTGCAGTTAAAGGCCTTTTTTTTAGCTGACCAAAGAATTCATATAGATTGACAGTGGCACTGAAAACAAATACAGCAAGATTACTTTGCACAAGATCGAGTTACAAAAATTGCATCCTGGTATGTGAACATCATACCAGCGTATTAGACAAGTTTCAAGATTAGGCCATTTGGATTCCATTCCACATCTGCTTGCCCTTCATTAAGACCCAGTCGCAAAGGAGCCAACAGCTATCCTATTATTATAGTATCAACATTGCTGATGCTTACGATAACTGAAAGAATTCAATCCCGGTGAGCTCCAGTCTAACACAGATATTTACTCAAATATAAAAAACTCATCTATTCCGGTCCACTGGTCTTTTCCACGTAAAATTACCCCGGCCTAACCGAGTTCTCTTATTTTCTTTATCAGCAGAACAAATTAAACATGTGGAATGTGGAAATAAGAAATACCTTATTCTGGATGGTATCCGTCCAGAAGATCATTTGAAGATTATAGTGGAAATCCACTCCAACTGCTACCCCTCTATTCAGCGAATTAACTAAGGTTCGCAGACTGCTGCCATGGATGTCACCCATTAGCAAGTCTCTGCCATTGGAAAATATCAAATAAGGAACTCCCGCTGCATGAGGAACAAAATACAAAAAGTTACAAAAACCAACACAAAGAAATCGTTGCACACTGTTATCACCAAAGCTAAAAGCAGAGATCTGCTTGATTGTATGAATCATTCCTACATTTCAAATGCACGTTAATCAAACTGCTGAACCAGAGAGGAAATCCCACTCACTCGAGATGTCAGCTCTGCAGTATCTGTGCTGCTCCAGGGTGTAGCCCTCTCGGCAGCTACAGTGATGGGAGCCTACGCGGTCCTCACACAGCTGGTCACACACTCCCCACATTGAACAGTCGTCAAAGTCTTCACCGTGAAAAACAAAATCACAGCAGGTAAGGATTAAATGCTATTTGGAGCAACTCACATTATACTAGCTCTCATACATTTCTCTACACAAGGGAAAATCCTAATTGTTCCTGGTTAGTGAATAAATTACTGCACATGTACCTATACACGAGCGACTGTTGTTACTGCTGACAATGTATCCAGAAGGACAAGAACAGACTCCTCCTTCAGGAGAAGCATGACAATGGTGCTCACAGCTCAGAGAGGCACATCTCCAGATACCTGACCAGCGGAGAGACAGAACAGTGATTAAAATACTCCGGTGGCACAGTTTCTGTAGTATTAGATGCTCTAAGCAGTGTTGGTACTAACTGCAGTTGTGACCAGCAGTGGCGTTGGTTTCATCCTCTCCTTCAGGGCAGTGAGGTGTCCCGTCACACAGGTGGGCCATGGGGATACACAGGCCAGAGAATGGACAGGGCCATTCTCCTGGGTAACACTCCCGTGGCACGTTATCTACGAACAAAATCAGTTCATCTTGTAGGGACAGCTCAAACTTAATTTAGAAAACGAGAAAACTATATAAAAAATAGAACAGAGGAGAGTTTTATACA
This sequence comes from Microctenopoma stevenorrisi, assembly GCA_032270685.1. Classification (NCBI taxonomy): domain Eukaryota; kingdom Metazoa; phylum Chordata; class Actinopteri; order Anabantiformes; family Anabantidae; genus Microctenopoma; species Microctenopoma stevenorrisi. The sequence goes on along the minus strand of JAUMTR010000013.1, from coordinate 9,572,555 downwards.
GGTCAAACCATTAGTGATTAAAAGCTATTCTGCGTGTTTTATTTTTTGTATACAGCCTCACCAGGAATGTGGAGCTGATCTCAAGAAAATTGTGACTAGGACTTTACTGTCAGGGAAAAGGCAGCCACTTTAAATCTATGCCAAAGAGGGGAGCTTTGAGGGCAACACATGGATTCTCATCCTCAACAAACCCACACTCTTCTTCAAAAGGGTCTTTGAACAATCTTGTGAGACAAAGAGGCATTTGAATAATGCACTTGTCCAACCAACATTGGTCAATGAAAATACATATGGTTCACATGGAGAGCTCCAGTTGTGACCCATTCTTTATTCTTTAACCAGACAAATGTCTAATTATACAAGCCCTAACAGTAGAAATGAACTAGACTTATTCCAACTATTGAATCCATACCACAGCCTTTTTCGTCAGCGTTGTCCTCACAATCATCCTCTCCATCACAAACCCAGACTTGGTGTATACATCGCCCACTAGGGCAGGTGAAGTGGTTCCCTCTACACGGAGGATATGCTGTTGATGAAATTCAAATACACATACAAAGTATGAGTTGTTCATCTATTACTCTAAGTATAGTTAGGATAGATAATAATATATAATAACAGAAGAGGACTAGAGAAAGCGGGGACAGTCAATACATACTGCAATTGAGCTCATCACTTCGATCTCCACAGTCATCGTCATGATCACAGACGTAGCGTTGAGGAACACACACTCCGCTATGACACTGAAACAAGCCTGCGTTGCAGTGCTGTGCTAATGAAGACACAAAGAAAATAGAACAGCAGTACTGAAAAATAATGACCTGGTAATGATGACGTGCTTTTGCACGGTTTCTGCACAGCGCACGTGAAGGTCAGGGTTGGAAATGTATGTTTTTTACTGGCATCTTACTGCAATTTGCCTCATCTGAGCCGTCGCGGCAGTCAAGTATCTGGTCACACTGCTGAGTCCGGTTGTAGCAGGCCCCGTTAGCACACCTCAGCTGCGAACACTCGGGGTAATCTGAGAGATTGAGTCATCATCAGATCAGATCAGCCTGAAAACCGTGGTCTTTTCAGCTTTTAAAATGTGAACAACTCAATGAATGGGAAGGGCGAAAGATTAAAATTTACCGCCACTACCATAACAACAGCGGCCGCCACAGCATCCTTTATGCAATTGTGAGATTACCACAGTGTGCAGTGCTGTAAGTCTACCATGTCGGCACAATAATGGCATAGCAGCTGAACTTCAGCTTGACTAATCCACCAAGGAATCTGCAATCAACCTCTGACAACAAGAAGCATATTGTGGCCCATTCTGTCAGTCAGCGAGACTCTTAATCTTAACAAATTGATTAAAATGCCACAGGAACCCGAGATAAAAAAAAAGGAAACCACCCTGGAGAAGACTTACGACAGTTTCTCTCATCAGATCCATCTGAGCAGTCGGCCAGATGGTCACATCGGTATTCTCCTGGGATGCATGCCCCGTTACTGCAGCTGAATTGACCGCTGGTGCACGTCCTTCCAGCTGGGGACAGGTGGGGCGAGTGAGCAACACAGAGTTAGGAACACAACTTGTAAAAATAACTTCCTCTACTTTGTTGACTTTTACCAAACTATTAGGAAAAAAGATATTACAGGAATCTGTTGTGAAAATAAGGGTTAAATCTCAACTAATGAGGTGAGTTACAACTAGAGACTAAATTTAGTGTCGCGTGCACTTACGGCAGTGTTGCCTCTCGTCTGAGCCATCCTCACAGTCTTCCTCATCATCGCACACCCACACATCTGGGATACACTCGCCGTCGCTTAAGCATTGGAAGTGACTGTCATCACATGTTACCTGAGCTGTGAGGAAATACACAGGGGCTTTCTTTTTATAGTTTTACAGAATAAAGAGGCACTAGTACTACAAGTACACTTACATTTAGTACTACTGCACTATCACTAAAATGTACAATATTTCAACTCAAATTTAAGTAAAGCATCTTTGCATTTCTTCAGGTTGGCATGGCATCCACCTCCACCTCCAACAATTAGAATGAACCAAACCACAGTATGTTGGTATACAGGGTAATATGATGAGTAACTCACGGCAGTTTTGTTCATCAGAGTCATCCACACAGTCTGATGTCCCATCACAGTGCCAGCTACCTGGTATACATCTGCCTGTCCCACAGCGAAACTGCCCCTCTTCACATCCTACACAATTACAATTACACACAAATTATTATTTGACTGCACGGCCTGAAAACAGTTTTGGCTGTTTTCTACAAATGTTTCAGATTTATTTCAACAAAATTCATCATCCTGTCCGTCATATGAAGAAAGATATCAATATATTCAAAATATGGCATATGGGGGCGGAGATCTCCTAAACACTGACACACATTGAAGAAAAGTGTGTCGCCACACCCACCCCCAATAGTAAACACACACACACACACACACAACCTTCATCACACTGTTTCCTTTTGATGTTCTCACTGAGTGGCATCTGTACAGATAAGGTCCTACCACTCCAGCTTCCCTGACGTTTTCCAGGAGAGATTGATTCAGGCAGCATAGCTCAGTGGCAGAGCACTTCATCAGACCCGTCCAAATAGGAATGTGTAATTCTGATTGTCTCTCTGACAGCCTGATTTATGGAGCGTGCTGTTCCTGTCCGGTCTGAACTGTAATTGGAATAAATAGTGGTACTGGCTGGTACAGCAACCGTTTCCACACAGATTCTTCACGAGAAGAGATGTGACGTTGTGATTGGTGGTGCACACTTAAAGCTGGTGGTCTATCTCTTTCATAGCTGATATTTTGGAAACATTCTTCCTTTTAAAAATAAATCTGCCACCACAATATTAGGACAACATTGAGTAAAATCTCATTCTGCGTTAGCCCATTGCTATAGCTTTGCAGCACCTGTGTAATGCCTAAAGCTATGAGGAATTAATCAAATCGATCAAATCAAACTAGCACTGCAAGATGCATATTCACTGTATTTTTTTTTTACTTGTTCAATTTGCTAGCGATAAAAAAATCTATCTGCTCTCAGAGGCTTAAGCATTATGTACAGTATGGCAGCGAGAAAAATTAAAAATTAAATGCATATTCAATAAAAGACGTTACAAGAAGACAAAAATGCAAATACAGAAACAAATTCATTAAATAACCACATATAAAACAAAGATATAGGATATGATGAAGATTACCCATATAAATAGATCAAATAACACAAAAAAAGAATCTGCCTTGGACGAGATCAAGATGTTTGGAGCCAAAGAGCCATACATTCAGATCTAGGTTGACAACCTAAAACCACGTAAGGAGAAACCAACCTGCTGGAGGCTTTCAAATGCAGCCTGTGTTTCCTGACAGTATTACTTCTGGGAAAGGTGACAGATACACTGAAGCTGAACCTTTCAGCAGCACTATCTTGTGTGAGGGTTCTTCTTACAATCTGAAAAGAACGCCTTGTGTTTTGTAACTTTTTAAATAATCCCCAAATTTCTGTGTAGCAATTTGATTATTATAGTAAATATTAGCTAAAGGGCAGGGTGGATGTGGATGTATTGTATGTTTAGTCTGCATGCTTATTTATTTGTGTTTTAGTTGGCTGATTTTGCCTAATTTGATGTTTTCCTTTCCTTTCTTTTCACCTTTGTCTTATGTAATTAGCAAGTTAAACCCACAGCAGGAGAGAGCACCACACTACTCAGGCAGGAAGACAAGGGCGCCCTACTATTGCCCAACAAAGAAGAGCAGTGAAGGAATTTTCATTAGAATGAATCCCACCAAAGGCCTTAAACCCCACTGTGAATTTACAATGGCACAATAGAGGTGGCAGAAGAGATGCAAACTCATAACTGGAAGTGTGACCCTAAAAAGAAATTCTGGAGATAGAGAGTAGAAATGAGAGAGGATTGAGACTTACTTCCTGCAATCAGGTAAAACAGTAGAACATAAACTCCCATCTCATGGCTGCCCATTGAGAAAACACCTGTCTTCTGCTACCACTGAAACCTCTTTTCCTTGTCACGCCGGGGGCCTGAAAGATCTTTCGTTTTGGCACTGCCCTCAGTCAGTGTGTGTGCAGGAAAGCGGAGAAAACGGCTGCTGGCAGCATGAAACGCTGGACCTGTCCATGCTGTCAGGGCGAAGTGCTGCTGCCTATTTCATATGGAAATCAATTCGGCCGAATGCAGTCAATTGCCAAACAACTGACTTTGGCTCTTACTGCTACTCACAAAACAGTGAAAAACTGAGGGGCTTTGGGAGGAGGATGGGAGCGAAAGGAAGGAATAAATGGAGTGAGGAATAAAGGATGGGGCTTGTAAGAACTAAGGAATACTTAACATGATTTTTGGTACGTTCCCTTACAAAAGCATGAGTGAAAGGAATCATAAATTAAGTTGTCACAAAGCAATGACAAAGCCAGTGGACAACTTATTTCTTCTCTGTACAGTAAGTCAGCTCCCCCAACGTTTGGATAGTGGCTAACTTCATCCGTAATGACTGTAACTGAGATTAAAGAAGCTACACGAGAGAAAAAAGAATTTGTTCTTGAACTGTGTTCCTGTTTTTAACGAAGAGTTACTGTTGCACAAGGATTTAGGCTGCTGCACCAAAAAGAGATCGGCATGTGCGAGGTTTACCTTGCACGTGCAGGCCAAAGAAATTAGCCACAGTGTTGATTTCAATATGCAGGCAAGTTAAAAGTTGCTTTGATCAACTCAGTATAATCAGTTATACACCCGATAAGAACATGAGCAGAGATCGACCAGACGAACACGTTGTTTTCATCGTGTTTATGCCTTTTTTCCAAAACCACGGATGTTCTTACACTGCACCTAATATGTAATTTGGATTTCTTTGGTCAACGCCAATGATTGATAAAGAAACCACCTCAGTTGATTGAGAAAGGATCTAGATCAGCAAAAATGGCAAAGGCTAGTTAAAAAACCAGCACCATGAAATCCCCTCAAGCTGTCACATTAGTTATAAATGCTATTGTAAGCATTCTGCTGCAGTTTCAAGGGTGAGGCTGGATTGTGTGCTGCAGAAGGTCATGGAAGAAACAATTATCAAACTAAAATATGTTTGGAGGCTTAAGCAGATGTACAACACACTGTGCAGCACAGAAATAATACCCACATGAAACTGACAATGTTTTTCAAATGTCTGGTTAAAGATAAATGACCCTGCAACCTGTAAGACTGCACGCACTACCACCAGCCTGACATTATTGTCTGTTAATCACAACATATCATTGTTAATTATCAACACGAAGGTGCTGACACAGTTTACTGAGATCCAGTGATTTTAGTTAATCATTTTGTACACTTCAGTTGTCATCAGCAAAATTTCAACTGCAGATCCTCAGGCTGCTGTGATGCATAGGAAATGCATCACAGCAGTGATTTTCTTTTTTTTTTTTTTTTAAATGCCACAGTATCATGTGGTTATACTGTTTTTTTGGTCATGTAGCATTCAGATTTTCTGCTTCTTGCGTCTCTTAGCCAAATAGCAAAACTTGTTTCTCTGCACTTTACCTCAGTTAGACACAGTTTTCTTTTCTAACCTCTAAACCACTCCTTGTGTAGAAATGGTTCTATTCTGCAGCAGCTGCAGTGTAATTAGTTGCTTGATTCACACTAAGGAGCTTACATACTAAGGGTTGAGCAAAAAGAAAGCAGATTACAATTTGAGAAGTAGGATCTAGCTGTGCCACAAACACAGGAGACAAACACAAGACGGCCGTGTATTAACTGCAGCATCTGAGCGTTATGTCTGACATTATAAAACAAAGTTCCTCCTTGAGTAGTAATCAAAGTGTGAGTCTGTGGTTTGCAGCGTAAAATCTGACCCAGTGAATGAGATTTGTACCAGTAGCTCTCAGTCCTTACCGATTGTAAGTCACATGCTCTTTTCTGTTACCTAGCAACAGCAAAGCTCAGGCAAAAGTTCCTCAAGAGAACTTCCAATCTGTCTGAGGAAGGCTTTGTGCTCAACCTTTAAAGTAATACTATGTGGTAAAACGCTCACCTCTAGAGCCAGAACTACTTCACCAAGTGGCCACATCAACATGGCTGGAGGATACAGTGTATCTCCAGGAAAACAGGGGCTTTTTGAATCATCAGCGGGGTTTTGTTTCATTGTGTCAAGCTGATTCATCCTCAGTGGTTCTCGTCAAAACTTGAGTTGCACTGGGTGATACAGCTTTTTAAAAAACTAAAGAGCACAGTAAGTGGTTTGTTATGGCTGAGCAACAAGTGCACTGGGTGAATCACCAGAAGCACAGCAGGCTTGCAGTTGGTCCATGAATCATCAAATGGAAGAAAGAAAAAACAAACGTACCTTGAGAATGGCTCCATCTAACAGTGAGCATGAAGACGAGAAAGAGTTGAAGTAGCAGTGCTCTCCACATTCTGGCTGGTCCGTCCAGCTCCGCTGTGCAGATGGAGGAGCAGCAGGGACTGGAACTGGGATGCTGTTGCTTTCCTCTGCTCTGTCGTTCTTGGCCTGCTGGTTGATGAAAAGGGGCGTGCACAAAGGCCAGGACAGCCGCTCCCCCAACCCAGCCTCGGCCCTCCAGATAAATCCCTCTGGGCCTGGAATCTGCATAATGCCATGCTGCTCCGACTTGTCCCGTAGTGCCAATAATCACCCACAGCGGGCTGGGTTATTTGCTGCACGCTTGGGAATCAAGGCTGTCTTTGGGGGAAAATATTGAAAAATATGAAACGTTTTAAATCAGGGTGCTGTGCAGGCCTCTATGTGTCACATTGGGAGACTTGTTGCATGTTTTGTTTTAGTTTTTATATCACACATTGTAGGAGTGCGCTGCCTTTTGGTGCCATAGATCTACGATCAGTCCATGTTGTTTTACTATTTCAGACACAATAGGTCTAATAAAAAAAATCGAAAACAAGAAAACGCCTACATAAAAAGTGAATTATGTCAAAGTAAACCAGATTTTATTAAATAGAAGAAACTCTTCTTCAGCGTGGACGGTCCGAACTTTTACTGTGAAACTTGTTGGCTGATAAGAAGCTCAACAGCGCCCCCCAGCGGCCTCCCAGTGTCACCTGCGTCTCACCTGACGCCGCCGCCGAAACAAACATGGTTGCTACTAGCGACCGAGTCAGTAACTGCCAGAAACCAACTTTGAGTAATAAAACATTTGTCTACGCATTATAATCGCTGTGGTTCATCATGGCATCTCCACAACGAAATGCGGAAACATTCGTGAAGATGGATGACAGCACAGCAGAGGTGAGGTAAAAGTTATCGATTACTGAGATTCAAACTTTTATAAATGACTCTCAAACTACTGGCTAGCTGCATGACCTGTGGCTGAAAACACCAAGCCGTCATTCGCTTTAGTGTCAAAGTATGTTCTAAGAATGTTTTTAAAGTTAACTTTAAAGTTAACTAGCAAAATGAGTGAGATAATGCTGGTTAAAATGTACCAGAAACTGTAATGCTAGGTGACAGGTGGATACCAGCAGGTGGATTTAATGTTGTGGCTGGTCGGTTTTTATGTTTGACAGATATGAATACATCCTTAAAGTTTATGGCAAACCGATATTGAGGTTATACCCTTCTTCCACACCAGTTAAATACCAATTAATAAATTGACCAGGCTGAAATACTAGCTCATATTAGCTTCTTGTACATATATTGCAGTTGGTGTATGTGTGAACTGATGGCATAGAATTGCAGTACATAAAATGACCAACCACAAACACTTAGGAAACTTAAATACATGTCAGTGCAAAGTTAGTCAGATTCATGTACAACACGGCGTAACTGTACTGCTACGTTTTAAAAGTGTCTGTTTTTGTGTCATGCCTTAACACAAGGCATATCCTCTTTTTTCCAGCATGTGGACAGTATTCAAAACTCACTGAAGAAACTTTTAAGTTTATCTCCAGAAGAAACCACAGAAATAGAGATGTTGAGGTCCAGGATGAATGAACAGTCGAGTCTGATCGGCATACTGAAACAGAGATCAGACGAGCTGCTTGATCGATATCAAGCCCTGCAAATAATTAATTCAGAGCTGGAGGACAGAGTGACAGACTGCCAGGAGGAATTGGATGGTGAAAGAAAAAACAGAGAGATATTAGAAAAAAGGTTCATGGATTTAGCTGACAACAATAAAGCAATTATTGTTTTTATGGATGAGTATAAAACTCAAAACGCCCAGTTAAAGATGGAAAACAAGCAGCTGAAGGAGGAAAATAGTAGTCTTTTCTGCAAAAAACTACAAGATAAAGAAGGAATTATTGAAAACCTAATGCAAGAAATCCAAGAGCTGAAAGACCAATACACAAAGAAGGAAAATGAATATCGGTAAGAATGAAGAATTCAATTTAGCATATTTTAGGCTCAGAATTTTAAAAATATATTCAACATTGTATAATCATTGAAACAACTAAATATATAATGATATAATTACAATCAGCTTCATTCTTAGCTGTTTATTACTTTCATTTGAACTGTGAACTACAGTTTTGATGGTTTATGTTGCATTCGTTTAAGGGAAACATTAGCAGGATACCAGGCAAAACATACAGAACAAGCAACCCAACATCAAGCCCTGGAGACATCCCTACTCGATCAACTGCATGAAGCTCGACAGGAGCAAAGAGACGCTGTAGAGACGTGCAAAGGTCAGTAGTCAACAATTAGATTTTCCACAAGTATTCTGAATACAAGCAGCTGTAAATAAATGACCTTCTTTCCACAACCAGATCTGAAGCTAAAACTACAAAATGTTGAAGAACAAGGTGCTTTGAGGGAGACGAGCATGAGAGAAAGCATAACAAACCTCACCAAAGAGAAGGACAAATTATTGGCTTTGTCTATGGAACGAGAGAAGACGATACAGGTAACTGAACAGAGTATTCAGCTATGAACAAATTACCCCCCAACTCTGAGTCATGAACTTAAAGATTACTTATAATTACAGGAGAATCAAGAGGAAATTCAGCAGCTGGAGACAAAATTGAAGGAAGAGAAAAGTGCCAGGGCCAAAGCAGAGCATAGGTGTGTCAAACATTTCAAATGTTTTTTATTACGCTGATGACTGTGACAAATAATGTCCTTGATCTGGTTCCAGGTTTAAACAGGAAGCAGAAGCTGTCAATGCCGACATAAAGGTGAAGTGTCTCCAGTCTGCTCTTGATGAATCCATAACTAAATATGAGGAGCTAAAAAAGGTTTGCTGAAATCTGAAATTTGTTGACAGTGACCCATATAAAGCGGAACACAATTCTCAATTGATTTATTTTTTCTACAGGATCTCGAAGCCCTCAAACAACACAGCACCAGCCTTCTTAAGCAGGAGAGGGAGTTGAACACGAAACTTCGACACCTGATAGGCTGAACTTGTTTCTAATAAACGCTTTTTGCTGACAGTGCAAACAAACACATGTACTATATAAAAGTACATACTTTTATATAGCACAAGATCATTTTTAATGTCATTGTCATCTTTACAGTAAAAACCAAACAGACATACTCAGCGTGACATGTTAGAAGTTCTTTGAATAGAATTTTTACTGTACAAATGTTTAGCTTAAAAGCTTACAAATTATTTAGGAATGCTCCTCTGCAAGTTTCTCTGCCTTTTGGACCACCTCTTCGATGGGACCCACCATGTAGAACGCTTGCTCTGGTAAGGCATCATATTCACCTTGAAGGGAGAGAAGGCGCATTACCATCAAATGTCAACCAAGTGCACGTCTTAAACTGTTTTCCCTAAGAGCTTCAGCCTACCCCCTAGAATGCTTTTAAAGCCTTTGATGGTTTCCTTCAGAGGCACCAGCTTGCCCAAGTGGCCAGTAAAGACTTCTGCAACCTGGAAGGGCTGAGACAGGAAACGCTGGATCTTACGAGCACGAGACACAGTCAGCTTGTCTTCCTCTGACAGTTCATCCATACCCAGGATAGCAATGATGTCCTGCAATGATTTGTAGTCCTAAAAAAGGAAAACGTCGCTTAAGTTGTTAGACAAGGTTTTAGTTTTAGTTTTTATGGATATTGCTGTCAGCCATTCAAAACTATTCTTGCCTGAAGGATCTTCTGTACACCACGAGCAACATCATAGTGTTCAGCTCCAACAATGTTGGGATCCATGATTCGGGAAGTGGAATCCAGAGGGTCAACAGCAGGATAGATGCCAAGCTCGGCAATAGCACGGGACAGCACAGTCGTTGCATCCAGGTGAGCAAAGGTTGTGGCGGGAGCAGGGTCCGTTAAATCGTCAGCAGGCACATAGATAGCCTGTAACAATGATCAACTTTAATGTGAATAATCCTGAAGTCATGTGCTAGCGTGCAATTAGCATCGTGTGTGTTCTTACTTGCACCGAGGTGATGGAGCCCTTCTTAGTGGTGGTAATTCGTTCCTGCATTGTGCCCATATCTGTGGCCAGGGTGGGCTGGTAACCCACAGCAGAGGGGATACGACCCAACAGAGCAGACACCTGACGTAAAAGGATGAATATTCAGACAAGGCGTATGTGCATAAAAAAGTATACTTTAATTAATTATATGTGCAAATAATGAAAAACGTATGGCATTAAGAAACCTCTGATCCAGCCTGGGTGAATCTAAAGATGTTGTCAATAAAGAGCAGCACGTCCTGTCCCTCCTGATCACGGAAGTATTCAGCAACAGTCAGTCCAGTAAGAGCTACTCTGGCCCGGGCACCCGGGGGCTCGTTCATCTGACCGTACACCAGTGCTACCTGAGGACATAAAGACAGAAGACACACAAAACTAACTACACGTGCAGCGCTGTGCTCCGCTCAGTGTCTTTCTAAAAAAAAAATAGAACTTCTTAAGACTTGTTGGGGTCGTCACCTTTGAGGTGGTGTCCTTCAGATTAATGACGCCAGACTCAATCATTTCATGGTACAAGTCGTTTCCCTCACGGGTTCGCTCCCCCACTCCGGCAAACACAGAGTAACCACCGTGAGCCTTGGCTACGTTGTTGATCAGCTCCATGATTAACACGGTCTTGCCCACACCAGCACCACCAAAGAGACCTGAGGGGAAACAACACACACACAAATAATTATCACGACATTCACAACGCGGACCAAATGTCAGGCATAAAGTCATTCACCAACCAATCTTTCCACCCTTGGCATAGGGTGCCAGCAGATCTACCACTTTGATGCCAGTAACCAGGATCTCCTGCTCCACACTCATATCGGTGAACTCGGGGGCTTCTGCGTGAATAGCAGCAGTCCTGCAACATTATAAATCAGTATTAAATATGCTTTACGTATATATTATATTGCCAATAAACCAACAGTTACAGGGACCAGTAGGGACAGATGGGCTAGCAGCTGCTGCACACCGTGTAGACTGACTAACATGACCCTGGCTTTGAGATTTGTCATGGCATTTGTTAACAATCTGATCCACTGGACACTTACTGTTTGGTTGTAATTGGACCACGTTCGTCAATGGGCTCTCCAATGACGTTCATTATCCTGCCCAAGGTCTCTGGGCCCACTGGAATCCTGATAGGGGCTCCTGTGTCAAGAACTCTTTGACCCCGGACCAGACCCTCTGTACCATCCATAGCAATTGTCCTGACAGTGTTTTCACCTGAAGACACACATGGGAAAGGTCAACGAAGTTTATACCAGGTATCTGAACACGGACAGCGGTGTGTAAACTCAAGCTCACTTCAGCACTCTTACCAAGATGCTGTGCCACCTCGAGCACCAGCCTGCTGTCACGGTCCGCCACCTCCAGTGCGTTGAGAATGGGAGGGAGGCCTTCATCAAACTGGACGTCCACCACAGCACCAATTACTGCCACTATGCGGCCATTGGCCAGAGCTGCCTGAGCAGCCGGGGCACTGTAAGCCCTGCCTGAAAGGACAATGACGGAAACACTTTATTCCAACTAGATTGATGATTGCACACTATTATGCACTGACGAGAAGTGAGGCGTGTAGGTTAGACAAGTTGTTGCTTAGAGTCAGTGTTACCAGCTGCACAGAGCAGCGTGGAAAGGTTGGTGACGTCAGACAGTGAAGTCAAACGTCGAAGCTACAAAGTCTGACGTGAACTGACAAGTATTTTCTCTGCTATAATAATAATAATCATCGCGAATGAATGGACACATACATTAACGGGGACGTTGGGGCCTGACCTCTCTTCACGGGACCGTTAAAAAAGTGAAGTCAAAAATGAAACTTACCCGAACAAACAGCCGCATGTTTGCCGGTGATTGTCTTTAAAGAGTTGACTCCGGGTTTTAAAACTTGCAGAACCCCGCTGCAGCACCGTCCCACAGAGCCCAACATGGTTAAGATGGCTGAAGGTGACGGCAGCCAGCGCTATGTCCCAGGGCCCGTGTGCGCATGCGTCGTGTTCATACCCCCCAACACTGACAGAGAGAGGGCAGCACAAACCCGATCAGCTGCTGATGAAGTGGCACATAGCAGGAACATTTAGTGAAAAGGCTACAGAAGAACCTGGTAACATCAGAAAATATGTTTTTTTTCAGAGAACATTTTAATTTGTCTCAACGCTGAATTCCACATTTTATTTAGATATAGCCTGTAATGACTCAAATGCCATAACTCATACTCATCCATCCATTATCTCCCTATCGCCCGTCCGACACATAGACATAGAGACGAACAACCATGCACACTCACATTCACACCTACGGATGGTGGGAGGAAACCCACGCACCCTGGGTCGAACCCGGGAATCCTTCTTGCTGTGGGCGACAGTGCTAACCTATCTCATACCCATAAACTTGAAATCCTATATGCAGTCATAAACTGACTTTAACTTGGTTTTTGTGACAATGTACCTTTACCATAGATTACTTTTTATTATGTTACTTTAAAAAACAGACCAAATACACAGTATTAAGTGGCATGTGAGAAGATTTGCACACCTGCATGTGTTTGAAACACACAGACTTCAGAGATGTCTTTGGGAATTATCAGATGTTAACAGTTTCAGCTGATTAAGTCTCTTCTCAGACCTTGTGGTTGCACTCAACAATCACAAGGTCCTTTAAGCTGAATGAGTATCTGAAAATCAAGATGATTCCTGCAAAGCAAGAAACACTATACCTGCACATCCGACCCACATATGAGTGATAGATAAGGCTTAGCTATACCACAAGGGTGATCATGCACCATTCCAGTGTGTAAGTATCAATGGAACAACAGCATGAAAAACCTACGTCCTCAGGACGGAAGTTAACTTTGCAAAGAACCATATGGAGTTAATATATATATGTTAACTCCATATATGTTAACTATATATATGTTATATATAAAATATATATGATGAATATATCTATATATATACATATATATAGATATATATAAAGTTAAAGTGAAAATTGTGATACGTCACCATGAATTATTAATGTTTACAAAACAATGTGTATGAAATACCATCAAAGCACTACTATTATGTAGAACATGTAGGTGAGTAGAAAGTAAAGCAGTCACCATGGGAAAGCGGAAAGAGATGTATTGTATATATACAACTTACAAATGTTGCTGCAGTTTATAGGGTCACGTTAAATGCTTGTCATCTATCATAAAGCAAAGCGACAAGGTGAATTTTACCTAGCCAACATTTAGTGCAACATTCCTTTGTGTCAGAAAGTCTCCTCTAATTACTTCTTGCCTGGAGCTTTGAATTACAAGTCTCCAAAAATCTCCATGAATCTGCAGCCAGTCTGTACAGGACCAGCCCTATCTTTAAACTACACCAGGAGTACATTAAGAGGTTATCTTTCCCCGTGACTGTTCAGATGGTCATCACTTAGGGTCTGGGAGGTGAAGTCCCACCTGCAGCTTTCTGTGAGTCATTTTCCAAAACATATATTGCACGTCACTCGCCTTCTGAGTGCAACCCTGTTATAATACCAGGATAATTAAAGGAAACAAACTAACAAAAGATACTCAAAAAGTGGGAGTTATCTCGTGGGCCTCGTTGCTCAAACTCTAAGATGCTAGATGTTTATTGTCGTCATAACTTCTCCTTATGCTGTACTTCATCCAGAGCGCAGGGATTCAAGGGCGCTTCATGTGCATTGTCTATACAACTCTGTATGTTACACCAGAACTCTTGCAGTGTTAATCCTTTGCTGACTGGAGTAAAGTTAGTTGAGTCCTACAGCTGTCTAGTTGAGGTTTTTCTTGAGAACACTGTGATGAACCAGTGCCATTTTTCTTTTCAAAACTTCAGACCTTTTACCCTTTTTCCTCAGGCATGCATATTATGGTCATTCCGACGTCCAGAGCAGAGTCCATAGGTGACCAGGCCTTTGCCATCAGGACCTCTAAATTTTAAAAACATCCTACCTGTGAAATTTATGTTGACATCTGTTTTTCTTGAACCTCTTGAAAAACCTTTTGTCCAGGTGCTGGATTAATCAGATGTAATCTCATTGCATCCAGACAAAATAAACTTATATTTGACCACTGTCCAGAAGCTTTAGTAACTTAAATAAAAGCATTTTTATTTGTAAAATAATCTTCATGACATTTGACAATCCATGCTAGAACCAACACTGACATTTCAACAAAAACCTTTGTAATATTCATAAAGTATTTACCACGTGGCTAACTTCCAGTATCTGCAGCTTATTGCACTAATGGTGGCTGAAATGCCAAATTTAGCAAATACACATAACATTGCTTTACTGTTGCAAACATTTCCCAACAGCTTTCCATTTCCCTGAGGGCAGAACACGAGTCTTGGCAAAACTCCACAGGATCTGGTTCATTGGTGCCTCTTTATAAAGGAAGAGTGAGTGTCTCGAGCTCTCTCACTTTCTGCTCCTCAGAATGACTGACACTGCTGCCAGAGCCCAACATCCACCCTGTTGATCCTGTTTCGTTTTTCAAATTTGATTTTTCGGTTGGATTCAAAATAGGAAAAGCAAACTTCAGAAGTTGAACTGTGAGTCAGTGTGAAGATAATTGATCAGTTAATTTGCAAAATCAAATTTTAAAAAGTTAACAATGTATTTTACTTTCTTATTGAGGAATTGTTTCATTTTTTGAATTTGTAATCCTGTGTAGCTTGGTTAAGGATGTTGCCATCTTTTACGTTGGTGCTGCTGATCACAGCACTGGCCAACGTCTGGGCCCAAGACTTTCGTGAGGATAGGAAAACCATCAAGAACTTCAGAGCCAAACCTCTAACTGCAAATGCTAATAATGGACAAGGTAAGACAATAAATGCAAAAGCAAATTGATATCTTTTTTTCTTACTACTGTATTTAAAGTGTTTCGTAGAGTATGTCTATGCTTAACCTTACTTTAGACATTACTGTACCAAGACATTAGAAACGTGGACAGTGTATACAGTGTTCGGTCTAATTTAATTTGTCTGTGAGGATTTTCACATTTTTTCAGAAATTAAGTGCCAAATAATTTAGTAATTTCATCACTGAAAAGAAGAACACCTGTTGCCCTGGTTGTAGAGAATCCTTCATCCTGTTGTGTGTGTGTACACAGCCATCCTGGATGAGGACTGTAGCTTGGAGCTCTCCTTCCTGCTGGACAGTTCTGAGAGTGCCAAGGACAACCATGAGCAAGAAAAGCAGTTTGCTATAAACGTGGTGGACAGATTCCAGCAGGTACGTCTGCAGACGGGCCGCAGCTTGAGTTTGAGGGTGGCTCTCCTGCAGTACAGCAGTCATGTCATCATAGAACAAACCTTCAGAGAATGGAGGGGCACGGAGAGCTTTAAGAGCCGAGTAGCTCCCGTCACTTACATTGGGCACGGCACCTACACAACCTACGCCATCACAAACATGACCAAGATCTACCTGGAGGAATCCAACACCGGAAGCATCAAAGTAGCAGTGCTGCTCACAGATGGTATCTCCCACCCAAGGAACCCTGACATTTTCTCTGCTGTTGCTGATGCCAAAAACCAGGGCATCACGTTCTTCGTTTTGGGCATCACTCGAGCAGCTAAGGAACCAGCCAATGTAGCAGAGCTCCGTCTGCTTGCCAGCTCCCCGAGCTCTCAATTTCTCCTAAATCTACAAGATGAAAACGCTGTTGAGAAAGTTGTCAATGAGATTGTGAGTAAAAAACTTTTTTAAAGAAAAGTTTGTGTTCTGAACAGTTCTGTTCTGTGAATTTGTGTACTTTTATTTTACCAACTTTAGGTGTGTGTTTACATGGTGGCAAAAAAACACTGTACAGAGGCTGCGTGCTGCGCTGTTCTATATATTTCTATAATTTGTGATCTGTTAGATATTTACAATATCAACTTTTTGTTTTCCTTGCAGATTAGCTTGGCTAATGAAGGAGTAAGTTCTATTTTAATTACACATTTGACATGTAACAATGGGCAATTAGATGAAGGTGCCCACACTGACTACTTAATAGTCAGTGTGGGCAGCTCATGACAGCTTAATAACCATGTCTTTTCTTCTTGAAGTGCCCTCTGGCTGAGAGATGTACCTGTGAGAAAGGAGAGAGGGGACCCAGTGGGCCTGCGGTAGGTGTTTAGCTTCCAACTTAACCTAACAAAATATCCCACAGCAAAAGAGCAGTTTCTTTTGAAGTGACACACAGGTTTGTCAAAAGCAAGGAGTTCTAAACGCACAAATCTGGCAATCAGCGTAATTGCTTGCGTTTTCTCATCAGTACAGCTTGCAAATATGTTGACAAGCAAAGTAAGTTGATCACTGGTCCTGTCCCATAATCTGAAACCTATGGAACAGGACAGTTATCATCCGAGAAATGCATTTGTTGTGAGGCTTGTGCTTTTTCCTTGTCAGTTATTGTGCATTTCTCACGCAACACAAGATGTCCACAGTGGAAACCTCATTGTGAGCTCCAATCCTTAAAAATGTTTGGCCATCAGAAATGCCACAGACAATACGTACTGCTGCCATGGTCAGTGCGACAGCCATGGGAAGGCAATATGATACGGCTCATCAGATATCAACAACTCCCACTCACACGTTCAGACATCTATAGAAGTATCCATCCAGCCACCTATCCTGCTCAGACAACGGGTAACATCAGGCCCTCCTTCTAACTGGTGTATAATCATGTTGCTGACAGACAGCTGTGTAGTCATTAACCAGGTGCTTTCTCCTTAGCAGGATTCTTCAAATTCTTACACTCAGACCAAGAGGCTCTTATAATTGCTTGCATCAGCTTACAAGCTGGTGATTTCTGGTGAATGGCAACTGACACCCATTATCCAGGTGTAGCTCAAGATCATGACACCTGACCCTGTGGACAAGACCCCTCTTGTACAGCAAAGGTTTTGACCTATAAGAAGCCCTACATTCAAAAGCACATATGTAATAGAACAAATTCAGACATTAGCCCAGTGACCTTTTCCCCTCTGTCCATGTTTGTACTTGTACTTGTACTGTTATATAAGTGTTTTGTAAGTGATGGATTTTTTAGGGTTAGGGTTTTTCTCTGTACACACATATGAGAATAAAAACAAGATTATTAAATCTTAACCCATATTTTGTTTCTATTTCCAGGGGAAGAAGGGTCGTCCTGGAGAAGATGGTGCCCCAGGGCTGAAAGGGCAAAAGGTTTGGGCTTTTTGACAGGCTCAAAAACTCCCTTTCAGGAGTTATGTAATACTTCCTGAGTGGGCCACAAAAAAGTTCAAAAGTGCAAAGATTGTCAATTGTCCTGTAGTAATATTAGTTAAACAAGTGTTTTGAATCCCATAGCAAATTAAATCAGTGACTAAATATTTTTTATTTGGCCCCCTGTTCGAAGTTAGTCAAATGGTTACAGTGCATGCCGAATAAACACATTAATAGTATTAATAGTTATTGAATTATAACTGTTAAACCTGTCTGTAATCTCAAGTTGGATAAACTTGGTGTAATGAGTCAGTGTAATTTTGTTATATCAGGGTGAAGCAGGATTAAGTGGACTCCCTGGACGAGAGGGCGCTGAGGTAAATGCTGTAAATTATTACTGAAATAAAGGAAGTATTCTGATGTCACTTCTGACCGTTCATATGTAAAATCTCTTTTTTGCAGGGAAAATCGGGTTACAAAGGAGAGAAGGTTTGCAGTTCCATTTAATAGTAATGACAATCATTTATGTTTGTTGGTGGACGCTATTTGAACTGTGCAATACTTGTAACCCTACACAGGGTGAAAGGGGTGAGTGTGGCACACCAGGAATTAAAGGCGACAAGGTATGACCACACATCTGACATAACAGATTATCACGTTTTATAAAGACATGTATATAGAAATTATTCTCCACATTATATTTGATGTTTTTTTCTATCATGTGTGACCTGTTTCAGGGTCCCGAGGGTTCAATTGGAGCAAGAGGACTTAGAGGCCCACAGGTTAGTAACACCTAGCACTGTTCATACAGACAAAATAGAACAGAGAGATGGTTGAACAAACAGTAAATAGCTTTAGCAAAACCGTCTGTGAATTCTTAACCTAGAATAAAAATTCACTTTACACCAAAAACTGACTTTTTTTTTATTAATGGCTGTATATTGTTCCTGTCCAGGGTTTACCAGGACCACATGGAGACGTCGGACCACAGGGACTTCAGGGAAAGCCGGTCAGAGCACCTCCTCGTGCACATCTGCTCTGATCTTTACATTTGCTTTTATGATTAGTTTACACTTGAGGTTGTAGTTTTACCACCTGAGTCTTAACCATACAGCACAAAAACCTCTTTGTCTAGTAATAGACCCTTGTGTGAATATCTGGGAGTGAGCCAATGTCTTCCCCATTATTACCGTATAACGATGAAGCATTCACAAAACATTAAACTACAGTTTACTTTAATGGTTGCATCCTGCTCATAAATACAGACTAGGAAGTGCCTAGAGCATTATGGGCTTCTCCAACAAGGCCTCCGGTAATGACATACATAGGAAGTCGGTGTCAGCTGTCTAGCTATGTGAAGACATGTAGGTGGCACGTAGCTACTTCACAGGACAACTGAGAAAAGTCTTTAATTATTCAGTCAGGTTATATTCATATTCATATGAATGATTTCTTTTATTTTATCTTTATATGCCATTGCTGGGATAGTAAGTGTTATTATGTTCATGATCACAGGGTGAACGTGGCCCAGCTGGGCCTCCAGGAATTCAGGGGGAAATTGGTATTGGACTTCCTGGACCAAAAGTATGGCATGTTCTGATTTATTCGTTCATTCAATCTGTCTATTCTGTGATTATTTATTCTAGATTAATTGGTATGCTTATCATTCTGCAGGGTGACATTGGATTTCAGGGCAGACAAGGTCCCCCTGGTCCTCCAGGAGCGGGTGAACCCGGACTTCTTGTAAGTTTAGAAGAAACCAACGATGGAAAACTGTAAATTGTGATCTCTATTTTTCACTGTTTGTGTGACATACTGTACATTCACAGGGGCCTCAAGGGCCACAAGGTGTCCAAGGAGAAAAAGGACCCCAGGGGGAAGGGTTTCCTGGACCAAAGGTACTATTAAAATTTTCTCAATAGAGAGTTTAATCAGCAAAACATTACCATTTGAACAGGCCACATTTCTTTGCAAATATAATATAATAAACCCCAGCCGTTCAGCAAAGTGCTCAGTAGCTAACAGTGCTGCTAAAAAAGCAATTAAAGCCTAAAATATCCAGAAACACTTCTTAAGTCCTTTAATGTGGCAGGAGCTGGTAGAAAACCACACATGAGAGCATTGGGAATTTCAGTCTAGTCTTATGTACATAGGAAACAGGCAACTCAGCAGTTCATGGCCTGCATCTGTCAAGATCAGATCTCACACTGTTCCAACTCACTGACTCATAACTCACTTAAGACACTTAAGCATTGCTACTCACTTTGATGTTGACATGGTAAGTCTGTAAAAACGTGAAAAAGAAAATGTCTTACAGTATGAAATATGCACGGAGATTAATTTTGATGCAGACATGCTGTACTGTCGAGCAGCACAGAATAACCTGATCATAGTGAGTAAAATTAAAGTAATGCCCAAATAGGATTAAAATAAACTGCATCAGTATGTCAGTACCATGTTCATCTGGCTGTTAAGGATTATCTATAAATATATCTAAGCACATTTTTATTTGTTAACTTACCCTGAAAATGTCCTCAAGCTATTTCACATCTGTGTAAATGAGGTGTCTTGTAATATGTTTTATTTTCTTTTTTATTATAATGTCTTCTCTCACATATGAAGTTGCTATCATCAGGTCTGCATTTGACACCTCTCCTATCAGTCCTCTTCATAATTCACATGATTGCAGAGTACTGTTTAAACAGTTTCATTCCTGGTGCATGGGATCATTTTATATTAATCACAAGAGGATAACAGGAACCAACCTGCTCTGCTTCCATATTCTCTTCACCGAGAACAATGCATATTTGGCTGTTACCCAACCTATCTCTGCGATATAACTATCAGAGCTGACCTGATTTTGTTCCACAGGGTGATCGGGGGCTCCCAGGACCGAGGGGACCAAGGGGACAGCAGGGTGCTGGAATTAAAGGAGAAAGGGTGGGTGAGCGAGCAAGGATTAGGATTAAGGCATATGATGTAGCTCCTCTCACATAGCCACCACATTTTAGTAACATCCAGAAATAGAAGTATTTTATTCTTAATGTAACTGGAGTGTATACAGCTATAGATTATATTGTATCAAAGTGCAAATAGGAAGTGTTCAGGAGTATACTGTCCTTATACTGTCATCTACTCAGTGCTGACAGTGGAAATGTGTGAGACTTGGTAGATATCTACACTACTCTGGGAGATTCTTACACTACATATTGAAAATGTTGGAGTCATACGCTATGTACACAATCCAGTAATGACCTGTCAATTATGTTTTTCTTCCAGGGTGAACTGGGTCCTCCCGGTCTTCCAGGGCCAACTGGGCTAATAGGAGTGGGCATCCAGGGAGAGAAGGTCAGGAAATGTTTGTTATATAAATGTGAACAACAGGATTTATAATGACAGTGGGTAGAGCAGTTGTCTTCAAACCTAAGGGTGAGTGAGTTCAATTCCCAGTCCCACCAGGTTACTTGTCGAGGTGTCCTTGGACAAGACACCGACAACTTGTAGTAGCACAGACACAAGTCTAGCAGCTGCTCAAACAACAATTTCCCCAAAGGGATGAATAAAGAATTGATTATTATTATTAACACAATTATCACATGTCTTTGTCACACACCTTGACACATACAAAGGCAATAGTAGCAACTCTTTAATCGTTCTTATTGTACAGGGGATTGAGGGCCCAAGGGGCCCACCAGGACCCAGGGGCGTTCCAGGGGAAGGTTTTCCTGGACCCAAGGTTTGTTTGTTTTAACACATATGGTATGAAATGCAAATTGTCTTTGTATTTGTTTGGTCAAAGTGTCCTGTCACAAGCAGAGCACGACAACATAGATTTCCATACAAGAGTCAATCGAGTTTCCTTTTTTGTTTTTAGGTTTGTAAGAGAAAAATGTTTACTTCTACAAATCAACTCTGCATCAGGTTTTTGGTTTCACTCAATTTCCAGATTAAACCTAATCATACACTGAAAACATCCTGTTTATTATTGCGAACATAATGGATTAGGATTTATATTTTATAATTTAAAAATGTGGTCACTGGCCCACATCCACATGTAAAGCAAACCCTTTGTGAGGATGCATCTTATAGTTCCATCTGCCCAAACAAACTGCAGATCTGGGAACCAGGTCTGGGAACCCATCTCTGTCTCTACCTAGTTGTTGTGTCTTGATATGCAGTGACAATAATCTTATCTTAATGGTGTTTGTCTTAATGCTGTTCCTATTTCTAGGGTGACCAAGGTTTACCTGGGGAGCAGGGAAGTCAAGGAGAGGGAGGCATTGGTGAACCAGGTCCAAAGGTAATCCATCTTATCTTTGGATCCATCTTAAGTAACACAGTTAACATTAAATATAGTATATATATGGTTCATGACCTGTTTTGTTTTGAACTCTGTTGCCTGTTGTTCTTTTCTCTCTCCTCTTTCAACTCACTCCAACCAGTTGAGGCAGTCAGCCGCACACCTGGAGTATGGTTTTGCTGGTGGTTTCTTCCGTTGAAGAGAGTTTTTCCTCTTCACTGTTGCCTTAGTGCTTTATGGAATGGGATTGTTGGGTTTTCTACAAATATCTTGTATACATGTTTTTTGTGGGTCTTAAACCTTACACTGTAAAGTGCCTTCAGATGACTTATGTTGTGATTTGGTGCTTTACAAATAAAGCTGAATTTAATTTGATTAGGACCTGAATCTGTCTTCTATTTCAGGGAGAGCCTGGAGCTGCTGGACTGGCTGGTGTTCCTGGTCTCCCAGGAGAGGATGGAGCTCCAGGACAGAAGGTACAGTTTAAAAAGCGGCCTGGTAGCTCAATGGGTTAAGGGTCAGCACCCAGCGCTAGCTCCTTGTAAGTTGCTTTTGATAAAAGCGTCTGCCAAGCAATGTAAAGTAATATAACAACTCTGTAAAGCCACTTTCCTAGCAGTTTCTTAATCTTGCTGTACCTTACTTTATCCCCTGACTTACAATTAATTTTTTTTGCAGTTGGGCTAGGTTGTATTGTTTCTGTGTCATCTGCTTTCCCGTTCTTAGGGTGAGCCTGGTTTACCTGGTTTAAGAGGTCCTGAGGGAGCGCAAGGAATTGGCATTCAGGGCGAGAAGGTATGCTTTAGATTAAACTGTATATGCTATTTTACAGTAGTATATGTTTTTATCAGAACAACAAATGTTAGATAATATCACATTACCTCCCTCCCAGGGTGACCAGGGACTGAGGGGTATTCGTGGCTTACATGGACCTTCAGGGATTTCAGGACCCTCTGGGCCAAAGGTATTTTTTTGTAGTATTGTATAACCTCTGCGACTCTGCCTCTGTCCATTAATAATAAAATAAACAATTTTTGGTTGTATTTACACTACTGTAACAGAACTTTTAAATAAAGTTAAAAGAATTGAGCCCTCCGTAGGTTTTTGGCAGCACAGGTATTTGTAAAATAGAAACAAACATGAATCTGATTCTCTTGCTATTTTTCATCTTCCAGGGTGAACGTGGGATACCAGGCCAGCAGGGCATGCCTGGGCCTCCAGGGCGGTCTATATCAGGTCCAAAGGTAAGTAAATAAAAACATCACTAAAGTGCCTTTATCACTAATGATTGACATGTATCAGAAAGTCTGTGAGACTGGATCTGAAAACAGGGGTCTGGGTCTTTTCCAGGGGGATGTAGGTGCTGCTGGCCCCCCTGGTCCCATTGGAGAAACAGGGCTTGGAATACCTGGTCCAAAGGTAAACACTGCAGTTTTTATTAGTTGTGTTTACTGTGGATCCCTAAAAAGCATGTTTGTATAGACTCTATTGTGTTGTTAGTCTTCATCACTACATTTTGTTTAACCAGGGTGAACGTGGTCATCCAGGTTTGCCAGGTCCAGTTGGTACAAAGGGCGAAGGAATTGCTGGCCCTATGGTTTGAATCACTAACAAAGCTGTTATACAGTATAAGCAGTGAAATTGTGTGCAGGTTTTTATAGTCTGAACTAATTTATGTACTTTTTTTAGGGTCCTCCAGGCATGCCAGGCTTACCTGGTGAGCCAGGCACGGAGGGAATAGGAATACCTGGTCCAAAGGTTTCTGTTGTGTTTGTTTATCTGTATGTGTCCATATGTTGATGGCCTTAGTCCATCTGATAACCTTTCATGTCTGTTCCAGGGTGACATTGGCTTTAGAGGATTGCCAGGTTTGCCTGGCCCACCTGGAGAGGGCTTGCAAGGACCATCAGTAAGAAGCATTACCTACCCTACAATGTGCTCTGATATTAATAATTAACTGTGAATCACAGCTAATAGTAAGAAATTATCATGGCAATACACGTTTATCTGACAATTTACAAGGTACAGGTTTCTTTTCTTCTCTTAAGATGGTGGTCTGACTATGTTTCAATTTTTGTTTTAAGGGTCTTATTGGCAGACCAGGACCTCCTGGTCCAGCTGGACCTCCAGGAGAAGGTATCCAAGGCCCAAAGGTACAGTACATGTTATTACAGTTTGTGCTGCATTCGATTAATTCCCATTTGTACATGGCCACAAGCCAGAGCAAAGCACTATGATGCAATTAATTAGTGTTGACGTGTTATACAATACACAACTGCTTGATGAAGTAGCTGCAGGACAAATCTGACAAAAAAATATTGATATGATCTTTCAAGCGTTACGGTGCATCTCCACTGTATGATTAAGTAAATACAGAGTCAAATTTCAGGGTGAGCCTGGATCTCAAGGTATGACTGGACCTAGAGGGCCTCAAGGAGATGGCCTCCCTGGTGCTAAGGTGAGAATTTTAAATGTAGCTTTTGAACATTTTGCCGAAATGTGATGTTAATTTGCGACTGACAATATCTTTCTTTGGTACAGGGTGATCGGGGAATACAGGGTGAGAGGGGTATGAAAGGTTTAAAAGGAGACATGGGAGATCCTGGAGTTCCTGGTGAAGCAGTAAGTAAGACAGATCTTGCTTATTGGGGACTTGACCAAATTGAAACATAAATTTTGTAACTACTACTGTCTACTTTAAAGAAGTGTTTGAGACAAAAAGTATATGTCAAAACAGATTAGTTCTTTGGGACAGGAGTAATAAAGCACATGAAAACATCACCTTCATCAGCATTACTGCTGTATGAGGCAGACCCTTACGGCACACAACAGAAAACAAAAATTGATATTGTTCTCACATTTTCTCAGGGGAGGTCAGGAGCAAAGGGAGAACAAGGCCTTACAGTAAGTTCATTGATTCAACAAATGTTGACCATTCAAAGCATAGTGATTTTATACTAATGTATATTTTCCATGTTTTTAGAGAGACGACATTATTAAGCTCATCAAAGAAATCTGTGGTAAGACTACAAGTCAATGTCATTGAGCTGGTGGATCTACCAATTTGGCTCTGAAATACCATTAGTTAGACTGCCATGAAATATTACTATCATGGTTCAGGAATCTCAGGTTTCGAATGTAAATATTTGATATTTGTTTTCAGGATGTGGCATCAAGTGCAAGGAAAGGCCGATGGAGCTGGTGTTTGTCATTGACAGCTCTGAGAGTGTCGGTCCTGAGAATTTTGAAATCGTCAAGGATTTTGTCACCAGGTTGGTGGACCGGACGACAGTTGGACGCAACGCCACCAGAATTGGATTGGTACTCTACAGTCTGGATGTCCATCTGGAGTTTAACTTGGCTCGTTATGTGAGCAAACAGGACGTCAAGCAGGCAATCAGAAAAATGCCTTACATGGGTGAGGGCACTTACACTGGCACGGCAATCAGAAAAGCAACTCAGGAGGCTTTCTTCAGTGCTCGGTCTGGAGTCAGAAAAGTAGCCATCGTTATCACTGATGGTCAGGCTGACAAACGAGAGCCTGTCAAACTTGACATAGCTGTGCGGGAGGCTCATGCTGCTAACATTGAAATGTATGCCCTGGGGATTGTCAATTCTTCTGATCCTACACAGGCCGAGTTCTTGAGAGAACTCAACCTCATTGCTTCTGACCCCGACAGTGAACACATGTACCTCATTGATGACTTCAACACACTACCAGGTGATAATCACTGTCAGATGTTAGAAATATCCCTTCAACAGTGTGTTCAGTAAAACATTTTGATACTGTATAATAGCTGTGTGTATAAAAACCATATATTCATTTACAGCATTGGAGTCTAAACTTGTCAACCAATTCTGTGAAGATGAAAATGGCGCCCTTATTTACAATCACATCACAAACGGGCCCTGGAACGGCAACAATGGGCTTGCTCGTGGCATTGGTGGAAACAATGGGCAGTGGGAGCATGCTAATGGATACAATGGTCAAGGTAATAATGGTTATGGAAATAGTATAAACCCTGGAAATAGTTACAATCTCCAAGAGGAGAGAAATCAGAACAAAAATGAGAGACTCACAAGCCGAGGCCGCGGAGACACTTTCTCACTGCCCATCAGTGCTGATCCTCTCCCTGCTCAGGTAAGTAGGTCTTATTTTAAGTTAGTATAGTTTCTTTAATCATGGTACGCAATTCGTCATTATGTTTTTGTCTTACTTTAGGTAGTGGAAGATGAAGATGGTGAAGACTTAGACTTAAGAGCCTACGGGCAGGGCAGTAGCACTGCGTTTGTAGGTAGAAAAACAACGTCACTTGTAGGAGAAAGCTCTGTCTCTAATGAGGCAGTGATTTCATCACCATCATCTTTATCCCCCGTGTTTGAAACACCTTTGTCACCAGTGGGTTCAGTTTCATCTTCAAACTCAAGTCAGTTGAAGACGGTAGTGAGTCCTGTACTGCCTGTAGGTGAGTCCTGCCGCCCTGCAAAGTGGACCATTTTTTGTGTTGCATCATCATCCACATTTCATTTAGTTTTCCCACTGTGTACCTGTATTTGCCTAACATTTGTAGGAAATCCTTCCAACTGAAAACGAAGAGAAGCTTTGTGTAGCATGAACTTTTCCTGTTACTTACTATACTTAACTCCTCGGTTTTATGAATTCACCAGTGTGAACACACTTTATACTAAACAGCTGCTTGATGTGTCACTTAGATTCCATTTTATTAGATCACTGAGGGAAAACCAGACCTAGACTGCAGAGACTTTAGCTTGGTGTACTTACTATACTGCCAACTTACTAGCAGCACAGCATGTAGCATGACTTTGGTACAAACTACTAAGTAGTATTAGTATATAAATATCATTAGGAAAACATATATCTCACACATGATATTTCCTTCAGAGCTGCCTCTTCTTGATCCTCGCTGTGGCCTCATCCTCGACCAAGGCACCTGCCGAGACTATAGCATCCGCTGGTACTACGACAAACAGGCCAATGCATGCGCACAGTTTTGGTATGGAGGCTGTGGTGGAAATGACAACCGTTATGAAACAGAAGAAGAATGCAAGAAGACTTGTGTTCAGTTCAAAACAGGTAATTTGTTGGTTTCTCACACTGTATGTTTTACATATGTTTCCTTTTTATTTGTTGTTTTCTAATTTTATTCTCTCCTGTCCCCAGCTGGATAAAACAAGCAAAGCCCTGCAGAAAATGAGCATTTCAGCTCTACGGTCTGTTTCTGCTGATGTTATGTGAAACATTCTGTCACTTGTGCTCATAAGATAATATGCACTTTTCTAACATTTGTCCTCACATGCAAGCTTGGCGTTAAATTATCAAATGCTGAAATGTTACCTTTCATCAGAGTAAATTACTTAATTTTTAACTGCTACCACAGCTGACATTATTACCTCAAAGACTGTATTGTGTTTAATATTTTCTTTAGGCAAGGGTTTGCAGTCATAGGTTTAAAGTGACAACTGTGAATATATTTCCAGGAAGGCATCAACAGTAAGATGTTTGTGTATGTTTATTGATACAATTGCTGAACTGTGTTTTGAGTACTTTAGTGTGCAGTCAGTACAGATCATGCCTCAGGGGTCTGCTGTGAATGTCCATTCAGGTGATGAAGGTTGAGGCTTTCTGCTGTCTATCCATTAAAGACCTGTCAATTTTCACAGTATGAACTAATATATATGTATTGTATATCAGAATAAATATGTTGTTTTTTATTAATAAAATATACAATAATTATGACTGTCTATTTTTTATGTGTTTATTAAGCACAAAAACCAGCATGATTATTGTCATTGAAACCAAATCATCTATGTCAACAGTTTTGGATATCAGTTCACACAAATGTGTCACTAGTTTCTTTCCTAGTGGGTGTAACACAGAGTGAGCCACATTGAGAATAAATCATTTAAATAAATGTAGTTGCAAAAGATAATGGCAAAAAACAACAATTCCTTTATGTTACTAATACAATTTGCAGCGTAACAGACAGAACCTACCAGCTTTAGGTCCTAGACAGTTTTGGTCCTCTGGCTTGCCGTATGTTGCCACGGTGATTGTGACGCTAACTTTGTTCTGGCAGATTAGCCATCTTGGACACTTAGCAAGTAGTTAACTCCTGTGACTCAACCCTGTGACAGAGTAATAACCTATAGTCATGGCATCTGTTTTAGATGCTCTCTGGGAAGACAGAGATGTTAGATTCGACATAACAGCGCAGTAAGTTAACGCTGAATTAATTTAAATTCAATGCACCGTAGTAGAAGCTTGTTAGCTTAGCTGCACTACACGACTTACCATAACCTTAATGTCACGTAACCTGATGTAATTCATCCACGAATTTTAGGCTGAAAGAGTTTCTTAACAATAGCAAAAGATTAAAATTCATAGAATTATAATGTTTACCGGTAGTGCAATGTAACATTTGTTTTTGTGCATAGGTATCATAAAAGAATGTCGTTGTTTGAAATATACTAATACATCTGCCTCAGCTAACGGTAATCCTCGGGGCTATAGCTAACACTGCTCAATCTGTTGCTACACAGACAGATGAAAACTCGTCCAGGAGAGGTGCTAATAGACTGCCTGGACTCCATAGAGGACACGAAAGGAAACAACGGAGACAGAGGTAGGTTGGAGCTACATCTATCAGCACAACATGAGTAAGTGTGTCTGCTATTTAACCACTATTAATTTCATATTATTACAGGACGACTGCTAGTAACAAACCTGAGAATTATTTGGCACTCTTTAGCCCTACCAAGAGTCAATTTATGTAAGTACATCTGCACAGTTAAATATACATGTGTAGAAATGTATATTTGGCAGTGAACTATTAAAAATATTTAGTTGGTGTAAATATGTTTACGTGCTTTTCTGTGCAGCTTCAGAAAATAGGCTGTATTTAGTTTACTATATAGATTTCTTCTCTTTATTTATTCTAATCACACTAGTTTATTATTAGCCTTATCACTAATACTGATAAAAGCTTCAGTTGTTTTTAC
Source organism: Microctenopoma stevenorrisi (assembly GCA_032270685.1). Taxonomy (NCBI): domain Eukaryota; kingdom Metazoa; phylum Chordata; class Actinopteri; order Anabantiformes; family Anabantidae; genus Microctenopoma; species Microctenopoma stevenorrisi. Next base: position 9,543,648 of record JAUMTR010000013.1, on the reverse strand, counting down.
GTTTTCTGTCAGGATCTATCCTATATGTTCACTTGACATTTAAGAATAAAAAACTAACCATTATTAGATAACTTTTAGAGATCTGACTGTGTCTGGAGGTTCTGGTTTTACTTTAAGTCCTTAAGTACATGCACATGCCGACATAGTACAAAATCTGTATTTAAAATACAACCAATCTAAATGGCTTTTTTTTTAGCTGTGGGTTATAATTCGATCATTAACATCACAACAAGGACAGCTAACTCAGTAAGTATCCAGTCATAATATTTTAAATCCACAGTAGTACAGCAAAAACACTGCAACCTGAGGTATGACACTGCAGCTTGGTTGTGATTAATTTTCTTCCAGAAATTAAGAGGTCAAACTGAAGCGCTATACATCCTTACAAAATCCAACAACACAAGATTTGAGTTCATTTTCACAAATGTGGTTCCTGGGAGTCCACGGCTGTTTACATCTGTTATTGCTGTACACAGGTAAAGCAATGCATGAGGAATAATTAATTCTCTGAATTTGTTTTACATGAAATGTGTCCCCCACATTTTAAAATGTATCTGGTTTTGTTCCAGGGCCTATGAGACCTCCAAAATGTACAGGGACCTGAAATTACGAGCTGCTCTCATTCAAAATAAGCAGCTGAGACTTTTGCCCCGAGAGCAAGTGTATGACAAAATTAATGGAGTTTGGAATTTATCCAGTGATCAGGTATTGGTGTTTATGATATGTACAACTAACTAAAGTTCTAATACAGCAGCCCTGCAATAGGCCATTTTGCTGTCTCTGTATTATTAGGCATTATATAGATAAGACATTATCACTATTCTCATTATTATCACGTTGGTGAAGGAGAATTTATTGCAGGGCTATTTTACCAGCTACATTAGCTTTAGGTTGGTCAACTACTAAACTGCCAACTGATTGACCATGTACAGATTAAAACTGGACTGGTTCTACTCAAGTTAACAGAAAAGCCATGTATAGATGCATGCTTTCAACTGTCATTTATTGTTGTGTTACAATGTCAAATAGCATAAAAAACAAAACTAATTGGAAACATCACATCGACTGTTTTTTTTTTGTTTTCGATTCTAGGGTAATCTTGGGACTTTCTTCATCACCAATGTTCGAATAGTGTGGCATGCAAATATGAACGAGAGCTTCAACGTCAGCATTCCTTACCTCCAGATTGTAAGAATAATAAATCCAATAACAATGTAATCTTCAGACTTTCTATTTGATGTGACTTAGTAAAGAGAGCTTCAAGTGCAGAGTTGCATTAGTTCTGTAAACAGATTTCGTTTTTTTTAACAGATATTTACCTGCTTATCTGTGGCTCAATTTGTTTATTGTTCTAGGAAATAACATAAATTATGGCAACAAAAAGGCACTAGATACTCCAGATAATGCACACAGTTTTAACGTTTATAATTTGTGACCAAAATTGTTATGTACCATATGTACGGAAGAAGTACAGGACACAGTTGTTACATGCAGTTAGCCTCAGTACACATTTATAATTGAGCAAATTTCTCTTCAGTCACATACATCTGAAGCACATAAAAATGTTGTAAATAAATAATGTATTGAGTATTTTATTGTTGTATTTTTTCTCAAAGTGGTCTATCAGAATAAGAGAATCAAAGTTTGGCTTGGCTTTGGTGATAGAGAGTTCACGTCAGGTAACATGCTTTTCACTGCAGTTCATGTCCTGTTTAGGTCATGAACTAATCCTATTATAATGATTTAATATTTGTATCTTATTTGTTTACTGAATTTATATAAATACACTCTGTGTGGTTTTAGAGTGGTGGCTATGTACTTGGATTCAAGATTGATCCAGTGGATAAGCTACAAGATGCGCTTAAGGAAATCAACTCATTGCACAAAGTGTACTCGGCTAACCCTATCTTTGGAGTGGACTATGAAATGGAAGAAAAGGTAGGAATAATACAATTTTAGTAAAATCACCAGAGGAGGCGAAAGTGCACAAGCTAGTAAAAGTGCAAGTACTTGCTAAAATACTCCTCTCTTCTACAAATAGAAAAAACTAATGTAGTGGAGTAAAAACAGTGGAGTATCATTTAAACTCTATAACAATATAATATAAATACCATAAAATAGAACTCCTCCTATATGTACTTCAAAATTGTACGGAACTACAGTACTTGAGTAAATATAAATAATAAATATACTACTTGTAGCTGACTTTTCACCTTGTCCAGCTGATGTTGTTGTCATAGCGCTGTTTGTCCTAACAATGATCACAGCCGCAGCCACTGGAGGAACTCACAGTCGAACAGCCTCCTGATGATGTGGAAATTGAGCCTGATGAGCAGACTGATGCCTTCACTGTAAGTGTGCCTGTTGGCCACCCTTTAGTCATAACTCTTTGGGGAGTTATTGGGTCACTTTTCAGGCTCTCAGAATAGCTGCTAGCTAATGCATAATGAGCAAATGTATTTATCATGCTTAGTGTTCATGTTTGTACATCAGTCATCAGACAACAATAACCTATTATTACAGTCTGAATACTCCAGTTACATTTTGATTATTTATAAAAGATGTGTGTTGTTTATATTTGCTTGCTTTCAGGCCTACTTCGCTGATGGCAATAAGGTAAATCATCAAATTATTAGTTATAATTGTAAGTTAAATATGCTGTGTAGTATGTTGCTCTTCACTGTCTGTGGGATCCTAACTTGTGGCTTGTTATTCGAAAGCAACAAGACCGTGAGCCGGTTTTCTCAGAGGAGCTGGGACTCGCCATTGAAAAGCTGAAAGATGGTTTCACACTTCAAGGGCTGTGGGAAGTCATGGGCTGAAATAATGCACATGTTCACAGTGTAATTATTAGATTGTAATTACATATGTATAGCTTGCGTTAGAGGTTTTACAGCTTATAAAAATACACAGTATAATAGAAATGTACTATATTATGTGTGTGACAGGTTTGCTGTGCAGAATATTTAATGAAGTATGTTTCTTCCTGTGGATAAAATATATACTAAAATGCAAGTTGTGTTGTTTCGTGGTAATTAATAAATGTATTTAAATAGATAAAAGACAGTATATATCTTTAAATATTTTATGTAGTTAGCTTTGTACTATTTCTCATACGCAGGTCACTTGTAAATGGAAAGAACACAATCATCTCAGGACTAAAACAAAACTGAGTAAAGCTCTGTAGTATTTTACAAATGTTAAGAGAACAAACTGTCACCTCCCCATGACAGCAGGTGTTCACCGGTCCTGTCTACTTGTTAGATAATTCCCTTATGGATGTGCTCATACAGAAATACTGGAACACGCTGTAGTGAAGCAGTCATTGCTATCGGTGAAGTGTGACTCACATGTAGATGTCCCTAGAATGAACAAGATTGTAGTGAGTGTCAGCCATATCTGAAAACACATGTTTATAATCTATATTATGTATATATATATATATATATATATACACATTTTCAGATAGGCAGGAACAAATAAAATACAAAGATCATAGGTTATTTTTGTGTGTCTGTACAACAATGTTTTTACTAATCACCAAGGTGACATGGCTCCACAGTTGTTTTTGCTCTATGACAGCTGTGTGAGCTCTCTGGTTTGGCCAAACTGAATTCTTCATGGAAGGGGTGGTTGGCTATATTTAGACGGGCCCAGTTATATTGAGGTGGCTTCAGACCTGGCTGACTATAGTCCTCTGTCTTCACTCGCTAGGACAGTCTGTTGTGAACTGCCTCACTTCTATCCACTTCCTTTGTGAAAAGAATGGATCCCCAAGGCTTAAGGGAAGATCTCCGTCTGTTTCAGAGCACTTTGCTGCAGGGTGGACTCAAAGAGCTTCTAAATGAGAATAAGTTAATTGACTGTATCCTAAAGGTTGGAGACAGGAGCATCCCCTGTCATCGACTCATTTTGGCAGCGTGTAGTCCTTATTTCCGGGAGCTTTACTTCTCGGAGGATGGCAAGGAGGTGGACAGTCAGGAAGTTGTTCTAGAGAACCTGGATCCCAATGTTATGGTGGCGATCGTGAATTACATGTACTCAGCAGAGATCGACATCAACGATAACAACGTACAAGATATTCTGGCTGTTTCCAATCGCTTCCAGATTCCCTCTGTGTTCACAGTTTGTGTGAACTATCTGCAGAAGAAGCTGTCTAGGACAAACTGTCTTGCCATATATCGACTGGGACTGATGCTGAATTGTGTCAGGCTGGCAATGGCAGCTCGAGATTACATTGCAGATCGGTTTGAGACCATAGCTAAGGATGAGGATTTTCTAGAGCTTGCTTCCCCTGAACTATTCGCCATTGTTGGAACAGATGCGCTGAATGTAGAAAAAGAGGAAGTTGTGTTTGAGTCCCTCATGAGATGGATCAGGAAAGACAAAGAGAAGCGCATGAAATCCTTAGATGAGGCCTTTGAGTGCATTCGTTTCCGTCTGCTCCCAGAGAAGTACTTCAAGGAAAAGGTGGAGAAAGACGACCTCATCAAGGCCAATCCTGAGCTGGTTAAGAAGCTCAAAGTTATAAAGGAAGCTTTTGCAGGGAAGCTGCCTGAAAGGAAAAAGGGAAAAGGTGATGAGGAAGGAGCAGAGGCAACGTTGCCTGGCTTCCTTAATGACAACCGCAGATTCGGCATGTACGCCAAAGACGTGCTGTTGATGATTAATGACACTGCTGCCGTGGCCTATGACGCTCAAGAGAACGAATGTTTTCTCGCAGCCATGACTGAGCAAATACCCAGAAACCATGTCAGTCTGATGTCAAAGAACAATTTGTACGTACTGGGAGGACTCTTTGTTGATGAAGAGGACAAAGAGAACCCACTGCAATGTTACTTCTATCAGGTAGAACTGTTTTCTTTAAATGACATTAACATTATCTTAATACAGAAATGATGATTTTAAATTAAATGTCAAGAGGTGTCTTTCAGTTGGACAGTCTTGCAGCTGCATGGATTGCTCTTCCCCCCATGCCCTCCCCGAGGTGTCTCTTTGCTATGGGGGAATCTGAAAATCTCATATTTGCTGTAGCAGGGAAAGACTTACAATCTGACGAGTCTCATGACACTGTTATGTGCTATGACACAGAGTAAGTTTAGTACACCAGCTATTTGGATTTTAATTTAATTAATCCATATTAAAGATTTGTATTCACCATGCTCTGTTACTTTTTCTGCCCTTTTAGAAAAATGAAGTGGACTGAAACAAAAAAGTTGCCCTTGAAAATCCATGGCCACTGCGTGGTCTCTGAGAACGGGCTGGTGTACTGCATCGGCGGCAAAACAGATGACAAGTAAAGATGATAAAGCCAGAGCATTTAATGTAGAGGTGAAATATGATTTGGCAAATCACGTTAACGCTTCTTGGGAAACATTTTTGTCTTAATGTTAAAGTAAAACAATCAACAAGATGTTTGCGTACAACCACAAGAGGTCAGAGTGGAAGGAAGTGGCTTCGATGAAAACACCCAGGACGATGTTTGGAGCAGTGATCCACAACGGAAGAATTATTGTGGCTGGAGGAGTCAATGAAGATGGCCTGACAGCTGCATGTGAAGCATATGACTTTGGAAGCAACAAGTATGTGCTTTTATCATTGATTGACATTGATTTCATTCCATTTTTTGATTAACAGTGTTTGTTGTTTGTATTTTGCCAAGATACTTTTGGCTTGTTATAAATTTATATTATTTATTGTATTTTAATTATTAAATTTAACATTTCAGTCAAACATCTCATCGCAGGTCACAATTTCTCTCTCATCCACTCATTTAATCAGACTGAAAGCAGCAAACTGGCCTGATCATCAGGCACAATTTATTATCCCTGTAACGTAATTGTAGTTTTTGCAGAATCATTTTGACTCGCTTTGAGAGATCATGACCACCAGGTTAAAAACCACTGCTATGGGGTGGCTGTAGCTCAGCCGGTATCTATGAACCCCAGAGTCAGTAATCCTAATACTGGTTCCTCCTGGCTACATGTAGAGGTGTCCATGGAGAACAAGTACCCAGCACCAACATTTACTGTCTGGCAGCTGTCCATTAACAATTTCCTCAAGAAGATTATTAAAGTTTTTTATTATTATTGTCTGTCTGCTGAGTATTAGGACCACTATTAAAGTCAGTAATACAGCGGAGTGTTTTGTTTCAGGTGGTCACCTTTCACGGAGTTTCCACAGGAGAGGAGTTCAGTTAACCTGGTCAGCTGTGGAGGGCTGCTGTATGCGGTAGGAGGCTTCGCCATGGTGGAGAATGAGAACAACGGGTGTGCACCGAGGGAAATCACTGACATTTGGCAGTATGTGTTGATTTTTGATTCCCATTACATTTCAAACAGTGTCATTTTCGCCCAACACCACTCTCTGCAGAATAATACACTAACATGTTTTCATTGTCATCTCAGGTTTGAAGATGATAAGAAACAGTGGACTGGAATGATCAGAGAGATGCGATACGCAGCTGGAGCTTCCTGTGTGTCGATGCGCCTGAACGCAGCCAAGATGCCCAAACTATAATAACATTCACTTTACAGCTCTTATTTAGTGTGTTATACATATTGAATACTGGCAGACTGATTTGTAAGCAGTAAAGGTTTGCACAGAGACATTTTCCATACATGTAGTCAATAATAAAACCAGACTTGCTGTGTCTACTTCATACTATAGAAATATGAATCCACAACAAAATAATATAGTCCACTAATTCGTAACTAGTTAGACATACGAGAGTAATTGTTTTTAGGCTGTTTATTTAAAAAAAGACAGTATTACAAGGTAGATTTACATCATCTTTAAGCACTAGGGCCAAAAATAAGGAACACTTGTTGTATATTTACATTCTGTACGTTAAATGCTTAACACAGTTAATTCACTGTGCACATTCACAGTATTCAATGTGACATTTCTTCTATTCCTTAAATAAACAAAGGTTTTCAAGAAGAAAGTTCCCTAAATACTTTCTTCCTAAGATATTCCTTCCAGGCATCTTGTGTTGAAAGCTCCATGGAGTTCCACTCAAAATGAGGAATCTGTAATTTAAAACAACACACTGATAATTTTCACCTACACCACATTACAATATTTCATAAGACTGAGTTCAGTACATGTGCAGTACTTCATGTCAGCTTCGATGATGTTCCTTCACCTGAACAACACGATATCCCAGAATTTCCAGGTGTCTTTTTTTCATCAGGGTGTCACCTTTCATGTGATGACAATTTTTGCAGAAGCACTTTGAATCAAGAAACTCCACTGCAACTCTGAGACAAGCAAAAACAATATAAAACATTTGATTTCAGAGTGATCTTGCTATTTCTTTTTAATATTTGCCTTAATTCTGTATGTGTTAATACCGCTGTGCTCCAGGTGGCAGTTCATCACTTATGTCATCCAGTGAGCTCACCCCCCAGTGACCATTTTTTTTGGCAGAAATCTGAAGTGTACTTGGCTCACTGTAAGGCAACGGCTGAAGGTGTTTGTCCAGTTTGCATTCAAAGTCTGAAAACATAATAAAAAGCTCCAGTTAGTAAATAAAATGTTTCATCTTCTCTATTTGACTGATAAGTTTTTTCTCTTATGTTACTTGGCCCAAACTAAAGTTCTGAAGGTGTTATGTTAATAATAACATACTGCATTGATGATGATGACATTTTTTGACAGCTACCAGTGCTACTACTGCATTTCAGTGTCTTGTCCAAAGACACTTTGAAGTGAAGCGAAGACAACTGCTCTGCCAACTGAGCTACTGTGACCCCAACAAGTTACGTCAAGGATGGATACAAAGATTTTTTGCAAGATTAATCTTTTCTTAATCTAATCTTAATCTTAAAAGATGAAATATCAAACCAACATTTAATACTAACATGGAAATTACTCACCAACAGTGTAAAAATATGCAGTGGTAACTGCTACTCGGATACAGTTCACACCACCAAGAACTTCAGCCAGCATTGTGTGTATCTGCTGTAGCACAGGACTGACAACGACGTTTCCTGGAAACCATTTGATTATGAATACAATATAATATGTAAATTATTATTACATGTAAAACAATAACTCAGCAACAACAGTTAACTTGAGAGCATCACTTTACCTTTCCTTTTAAGCTGCTGGCAGTAGCGGTTATGAAACCATGGCACCTGAAACTCAGGGCACTCAAGACACACAGCGCGATTGAGCTCCATCAGGCGCAGTCTGGTCCGCATATTGAGTGCATCTGGTACAGCTGTATGATATAATATTAAAATGTTATACTAATAGTTATTACCATATGCAAAGTTACACCTTCTACCTATTATTTAGCCAAGGATGTACAAGGATGAAACCAACCGGACACTTACTTTCCAGCTGGGAATCAAGCCTTCCCAAAAAGTCAATACTGAAAATTTCTTTGACCAGTACTTCAGGAAAACAGTCAGCCAGAGCAAAGGAGTATCCCAGGAGAACTAGCACATGTGGATCAAAGGAACCTGGAAATACACATAGAAATTGTGTTAGCATAAGTTGAAAATAAAGAAAAACAAGAGTCTGACAAAGTGTTCACTTACTGATATGAGAAGTGAAGCGCTGAATACAAACTTCATACAACTCGTCTGATTGTAGAGAATCGTAATTCAGGACAGAAAAGGGTAGCAGGGTGGCATATAGTGCAGAGTAGTGAATCTTAAACACAATACAGAAAAATACAGTTATTATAGAATGAGTTATTCAAGATATAATGCACTGTGGTGTCTGGCGGAGCACCTTGTCAATGTCTTTAATGACCACGCTGGCAATACGGTCCATGAGAGGCAAGCAAAGGTGGTTTATCCTGGTTAAGAAGAAAGCCAGCTCCGACACATTGGTCCAGTTTATTTGCTCGATCATCCTCTGCAGCATGACCATTGTCTTTTCAAGCAGCATTTCTTCAAACCACTCCCCTGAAATGTACTTGAGTTCCTCAAGCACCAAATCCAGGCGCTCTGCTGTTTGCAGCCTCTCGTGACCACAGCGGTTCAGAGTCTGCAGTAGACGGACACACTTGCTGGGAGTGTTGTGATGGTAGGATGGATCATTCCGTATCCACTTGGCGATGGCTAAAGAAATGGTGCTGAGCTCACCGAGAGTGCACTGGGGCGCCATTGCATCCACCCTTGAGATCATAACCTCCTCGAGTCGCGGGGAGGGCAGCATGGACAGAACACGGGTCAGCATGGTCACTTCAGAGGGAATGATGCTGTGCTGCAAAAAGCTACAAAGTCAAGTGTAATCAGTCTACATTTTATTCTGCCAAAGTGTGGAGCAAAAACTGCCGGTTACTTCCTAAAAAAACACTTACTTCATCAAAATGTTTCTCAGTTTAGTAAAGAGCTCGGGGTTCTGATACTGCAACAATAACAGGGCTTGTGTGATTCTGGCCACTTCCACGGGTCTGTAAGTGTGGAGGTTCCTTTGGACTACTGATCCAATTCTGGAAAAATAAGGAGTACATTTTACAAATAATTTACAAGTTCGAGTTTTTAAGTCCAGTTGCTATTGGATAAACCTTTTTTGAGATAACATAAATAAACATATACCTTAAACATGCCTTTGAGTACCTGATACTGTTTAAAATGTTCACTCTACTTCATTAAATATGCTGTAGTTGCTGAGATATGAACTCACTTGTTCAGTAAAGTAAGGTTCCTGCTCTGAATCTCTTGTAGGGTTTCAGCTACAGCCAGAGCCTGCTGTGCACTGAGTTCATCTGCCAGCAGGAGGGCACTGTTCTCCAACCTGAGAGATACGAAACCACAAACAGACCAGTAAGATTCAAGGTAAAGTGTTTGGTTTCCACCGATTTCTACTACCTCAATAAAAACAATACAAACCCTTCTCTGGTGTCTGCGCTGACCATGGGAGCCAGAGAAACAAACACTTTAGTGAAGGAGAATGGATCAGTGCTTGAATCGATCAGTTCTGTCAGCCTTTGTTTAGCTGCCAGCCTGAAGTCACAGTTGTTGAACTGCAGAGACTGATACAGCCCCATGATGATGCCGATATTTTCTGCATCCATTCTGGGAATGTTGTGCAAGAGGATCCGGTTGCACTTGTCCAGCAGAGGCCGGTGACTATACTTGATGTTGCGTAGGAACTGCACCACTCTCCGGGGGTTGTTATAATGTGAAGGATCTATGGTGTCCAAAAGATCATTTGCCTTGCTAATGAGGGCATCCCGCAGCCGTGGAGACACCAAGGAAGATATGCTTATCATCAGTGTAGTGAGTATCCTGAAATGACCAGAGAGTACACATTATGTAGCATTTCTGTTTGAGTGTTTGATTTTATATCTGCCTCGTGACCAACCTGCAATCTTCAATAGAGGACAGCTTCTGATCCACTAAACTGGTGACGAGACCCATCAGAGGACTATAATAGAGCTGCTGATCATGTAGACAGATGGCAAACTTGGACAAAAATGCCATTTGAAAACTGCAAGAATCCACGTGGTTGTATGTGTGTGAGAGACCTCTCATCAGTCATGAAACAATGAAACAATTAAACAAACCATTCACAAATCAACAGCCATGAAACCATAAGACAACTTTCATACTGAAAATATATACACAATAAAATGATCCAGTCACTGGTGTTTTGAAGAACATATACGATTATTATACGAATATTTTTTTTAATTATATTAGGTATAGTTAATTGTATCCGTATATTGTATTTTAAAAAAGCAAATAAGAAAAATGCAAACATACTTGTCTAGTCTTAGCCATGCTTCTGAAATCAGCTGCTGAATAAGAGAGTCGTGTGGATCAACATTCAGCCTATAAGGATAAAAATACAGTAAACAGTCATACTTCATTAACTCATATATGCATTACTAAAGGTGGTGGTGACTACATCTTAACATGCCTGAGGAAACTGTAAAGCATATCCACCAATACAACATCATCCATATGAGCAATTTTGTTTTCTGCCAGAACCCGGAGAGTCAAGAACTGGGGGTGACTCTTGATGAGCTCCACAGTCCTGAGCAGCTGAGGTTTCTCTTTCTGAAACTGCCACAGCATCCTCACAGCACAGATGACGTGCCTCACTGCCAGCTTCGCCTTATTCTTGCCAACAACATCAAACACTTGTTCTTCAACAGAGCAAGCTCGCAGCTGCTCCAGAACCTGGTCTTGGTTCACTGTCCCTCCATGGAGGAGCCTGCGAAGGCAGGAATTCACGCTCCTGAGCCGAAACATAATCACAGGCCTGGACTCATGTTAGGGTTGCTCTTCATTGTAGCGCCACAGAGCCCCTGACAAAATAACAGTTTAGTTATTAGTGCATCTCTGTCACCTAAAGAAAACTCACAATTCTCTTATAGTCAGTACCAAATATTTAATGTGTCCACAAATACAACGTCGTGTCCATGTGACAAACTGACTTCAGATACAGAACTTCATACCTCAGTAAAACGCGCGCTGTCACCCCAGTTTACACCTTCCATGCGCCTTACCTGTTCCGTACCACTGCGCTGCAGCGTGCTACCAGTATCACTGTTCAGCGCAGTATTCACGTGGATGGAGAAACGATCATCTGCAATGAATGACCACGTCTGACCACTCAGCTGTGACCTTAGCTAGATTTCTGCAGAGTGTGTAGATTTAAGTGTCACATGTATATGACAAATAAAAAGAGTGCGGTCAATGAAATTACTCAAAGTCAAACTTGACTAGCATGTCTGCTATAATGTTTCACTTCCGTAGCGAGTGACGTAAATATTTAGGACCACTAAATTCTGAGTTTTGTCTTTCAGGCAGCAAGCTGCTTCGGGGGGGAGTTACCTCTGGGCTATACCTGGTGGAAATTATTTTTCAGTATTACCAGTATGGCCGAGCTTAAATGATTTATTGACAGTGAACCGTTGAAAAACTTACATTTTTTTATACTAGCAAAATGATTATATTTAAGTTTTAAACTGACAAGACATTAAGGAACTGTTGTGGCCCTTTCCAAAAAACAATTGTACATCCTAAATTCATATTTGTAAATTAATAAGGAAATAAATGCCAGACTAATAAATAAATCTCAATGCCGCACTAAAAATTACTTTGTCCCGTGTTAGTGGTGCGCCATAAGCACACATGCGGACAGTGCAACTAAAACATATTTCCCAAGGGATCAATAAAGTATTTATTAAAATATTATAGAAAGCAAATTAGGACCACATCATTCTGTAATGAAAAGCTTCTTATAACTGGTCTTGGAAAACCAATAAGAATGTTATACCTGCAAAGCTAAACTCAGGGTATAGTTGCAAATACATGCGACGCTACATCCCTTGCGACGTTGACTGGCGCACGAGTCTCGAAATACATTGACGTCCCTGCCGCGCCATCTTTGGAAAACCCTGAGCTCAACTGAATGAAACTTAATTTTCGTCGTTTGGGAGGACTGGTTGCTGTATGGAGTGATATCATTAGCTTTCTAGGTAATGTGATTTCACACTATATATGCATATACAATTTATAATTTATGTGCGCCTAGTTATGTGATTTTGTCGTGTTATGTAGAAGTATCGGTTTAATTTACATGTCTGAGGCTAGGTGAACTAGCTAATGCTAACACCAAGGCCTGATGTGGTGGGTGACCGTGTGTCTATATTAAACCATAACGATGTTGGGTTAACCTAGTCTGGTGAGCGTGCAGCACCTTTGATTATTAAACATCAAAAGGCATCTCTGCGCACTTTGATCAACAGGTTTTGTGAAACTTTCAAGAAAAGTCCGTCTAATTCTGGCTAACGTTAGCCTGCGAGTCAACTAGCTAACGCTGGTGCCGTGTAGCATTCATATTAACGTCAACTGTTCCTAATGCTCTTTCTTCTGTTTGTTTGATTGTTTATTTACATCTACGCCTTTAGTTTGGCTTCGTGCTATACATTCGCAGTAAAAGACGTTGTTCAGCCGGTCATTCCTGTAGGTGTACACGATTTGCAGCTTATCGCACTTGGGGTAAAACACATCCCTGTTCCAAGTGATTAACAATCAAGATGTCACGCATCTTTATTTCATCTGCGTTTCTCGCCGTCAGGTGTTTAGTAAAAGGTGATCATGGGGATTAAGGTTCAGCGACCTCGCTGTTTTCTTGACGTTGGAATCAATAATGTGCTCGGTAAGATAACACTATAATATGTTTGTTCACTTTCAAAGTAGCTTTCGAAGTCAAATAAGGTGAATCACCATTTTAACTAGTTTATTGTAAATGTAAACTATACTCATTTTAACTACATGTACCTAATAAACTAAAGTGTAATCTTGTATCACAAACAATAGTTAATATTTTTCATCCTGGTGTTTTCTCATAGTGGGCAGAGTTGTGGTGGAATTGTTTTCTGACATCTGTCCTAAAACTTGTGAAAACTTCAGATGCCTATGCACAGGTGATAAATAAATTTCCATGTCAGACATTTTTTTCAGTAAATACATTTTTTGCCAAAGTTATAATATTAATATCTGTCGTTGTTTTGTTTAGGTGAGAAGGGCATTGGCAAAGGAACCCAGAAACCCCTGCACTACAAAGGATGTTTGTTCCATCGAATTGTAAAAGACTTTATGATTCAAGGAGGAGACTTCAGTGAAGGTGAATTATTGATTGTTGAAACATTGACAAAGCTGTCACCAATCGGCATACATTTTATTATGCCAAAAAATTTCTACTGTGCCAGCTTCTTTGCTTAGTTTTAATTTTTTATGACATCGTAGGTAATGGAAGAGGAGGCGAATCCATCTATGGAGGCTTTTTTGAAGGTAAAGAGGGCATCTGTCAGAGCTGTCAATATTGGTTGTGTACACTAACATTAGCTTCAAGATGGTGGTACAATGTTGTTCTTTTCCTCCAGATGAAAGCTTTGCTGTTAAACACAACAAGGAGTACCTGCTGTCTATGGCCAATAGGGGCAAAGATACAAATGGATCGCAGTTTTTCATGTACGTACTCGAATTGTATTTGGCTTAATTAATTATTAGTTGTGTTGCCACTCATTCCCTGGCCATACAAACAATTCTCAGCATTTTGTGTTAAACTGCATTTCTGTTGTTATATTATAGAACAACAAAACCATCACCACATCTGGATGGGTAAGTGCAACTTGGTGGTGCATAAAAAACACAATACTGAAAGTCAAATAACTTTCAAATAAATGTCAATGCTTTGTTATTTTTTCAGTGTCCACGTGGTCTTTGGCCATGTGATCTCCGGCCAAGAGGTTGTTCAAACCATGGAGAGCGAGAAAACGGATCCTAATAGCAGACCTTATGCTGAGTTGAAGGTTTTGAATTGTGGAGAGCTAGTCCCGAAATCTAAAGGTTTGTTTATGCCAAGCGTTTTCAGTATCTGTTGTTATCTTATTGTTGTCGGTACAGATGCACTTTTTCTGATTTTATAAAGCAGTACTATAACACTTAAAACTTTTGCAGCAAAGAAAAATGAAAAGAAGAGAGAGCGACCGTCCTCCAGTTCTAGCAGTAGCTCCAGTGACTCTGAAAGCTCCTCGGATTCCTCCTCTGATTCTGAAGAATCTGAGAAAGACTCCAAGAATCAGAAAAAAAAGGCAAAGAAGTTAAAAAAGAAACAGAAGAAGAAGGAGAAGAAAAGGTACCTAATTTATTTAAAAAATAAATTAGGTGGCCTGGTAGCTCAATGGGTTAAGCGTCAGACTGGGATGTAGGAGGTCGCAGGTTCGAATCCCGTCTGACTCCTAGTTCATCCCCTACCAGGTGTGTCCCTGAGCCAGACACCCAGCGCTAGCTCCTTGTAAGTCGCTTTGGATAAAAGCGTCTGCCAAGCAAAGTAAAGTAAAGTAAAGTAAAATAGTTTATTGTCTTAAAAGCTCTACCTACAGAAGGATAAAACAAGAACCTCATCTCACATCTCAGCACAGATATTTACCTAACATTACATCCATCGCCAAGAACCTAGAGGGTTCCTACGGTTATATTTATACTTGTTTAAATCACATGTTTATCATTTAAATTAACAGGTTCTAAACAATACACTCAGAAAATTAAACTTGGCACACATTTCTTCCTACAATACTCTTAGGTCAGAGGCTGAAAGTGCAGAAGAAAAAGAACAAGAAGAGTTAGTCACATCTACCGTTCGACCTGAGGAAATACCACCAATCCCAGAGAACCGATTTCTCATGAGGAGAAGCCCCCAGGCAGTCCAGAAGTCAAAAGAGGAGAGTGAAAAAGAGCCAAGAAATAAAGAGGAAAGGACAAGAGAGAGGTAAGTCTGTTTTACTGTCATTATAGAATTTCTCTCTTTCTTTTCATCATACCTAATTGTCAGTTAACTTTCATGTCTGTTACTCTCCAGTACAAGCACAACATATAACGCAACATATCACAGAAGACTGGTGATGACGCGTTCTGGGAGGAAGATAAAAGGCAGAGGTCCGAGGGTAGGTGCACTGCCACTATGTGTAGCTAAACTTCCGTCCAGATTATGTCAGGTTGCCGTCATATGGCAATGACATTTACAATTTCCTTTTCTTAGCATTTGTAAACATTTTTATTGGTTTGTCATTTCACTCATCCAGAGATACCGGACTCCATCACGCTCTCGCTCACGGTCCAGGGATCGTTTTTGGCGCAGTGAAACTCCTCCCCACTGGCGTCAAGAGATGCATCGTCAAAGGATGAGGGCAGTCACTGGAGAGCGCTGGATTAAGGGTGACAGGTAAAATGCTCTCACGTTGATTATGCAGAGGACTAGGGATGTGACAAAATCTCAGAATATTAAAGCCTGATGATATTAAGCGTCAAGGTGAAAAGCTGTTTAGTGATTGCTATACACGAGAGAACCAGAGCAGCAGCAACCAGCTGCTTCAAACAATATGTAAGCACTGTTAAGAAATAGTACAATACACCATGGCTAGAACAGGCAGCCTGCAACAACGCCAGTGAGCCAGACAGCTCCTCCCAGATGTTTCAGCAGGAGTGCTGTAAATTCTATCCAACGTACACTAATCTAACCTGTCAGTCTAACTACAGTGGCGCCTGTTTTGACTGCGCACTGAAAAAAAGTGACTAAGAATTTCAAAGTGTAATTTTTATTTTATTTTTTTATTCAGGTCACCCACAAAATGTAGAACATATCTTTGATCATGTAAACATTTAGCTGATAATGGCATATTTAGGTTTGATCACATTTAGCAGATTAAAGTCACGTACTTTAGTTTAATGGTTTGAATGAGCTACGTTCACATTTAAAACCTTACCTGATAGAGAAGGCAGAACTAAAATAGTTCAGAATGTTTAATTGTGCCAGGATAGGAGGCTGTTTAAGATTTTTACTGTGTTCTTTGCAAACCTTTGCATAGTTCTATTTCTGCATTAAGACTTTTCACAAAAGCTAAGCTAAAATCTAAAAGAAAGCCAATTAAACAGACCGTAAAATAATTACATATTCGTCTTATTATGGATCTATTAGTCTCTAGATTAAAACACACATTAAGTTTTAGAAATGTGGTGTTATGCAAAAATAGAAATGTTATCAACTGTATATTCAAGCTAATCCGTCCCTGTGGTGACTTTAGTAATTTTTTGCATCTTTTTTTGAAAATGTAAAAGTAAGCAAAACATGTTCCTCACTGGAATAAATACAGAATGTGGTTTGTTATCAGTGGTTTGTTATCAGTTGTCTTGTTCTATGTTGTATTTATTCTGCACTGTTTTTACAGAAGTGAAATGAATGAGTCCAAAGATGATGCCACTAAGGGTCCAAGAAGAGAGAGACAAACATCCAGCACCAAGCGTGAAAACACAGCTGAGGCTAAAAAAGACAAGAAAACTCCTTCTCATAGATCAAAGAGCAAAGAGGAAGCTACGGTAGAGAAGGATGAGAAGCATAGCAAACACAAGGCAAGGAAAAGAGATAAATCTCAAAGTCGCAGCAAAAGCAGAGAAAAGAGTAGGAGGTCAAAAAGTAGAGAGAAGAGCCAGAAGCACAAAAATGATCGGAGAGGTCGATCAAAGAGCAAAGACCGAAATGTTAACAAGAAAGAGAAGGAGTCTGAATTTGATCACAACAAAGATAAAAATAAAACCCCAGAGGCTGACAAAAAGCATAAAGAGGACACAAAAGAAAAAAATGTTGAGAGACCCAGAACATCAAAAAGCAAGGAAAGAACTACAAAAGATGGGCGCAGGTCAGGCAGCAGACACGGGGATCGAGGTGGAAACGCAGCACCAAAAGACAAAGAAGACAAACGAGAGCGTAGCAGAGAGCGTAGCAGAGAGCGTAGCAGAGAGCGTAGCAGGAGTCAGGAGAGGCGACGCAACAGTGAAAAGGGCAACAGGCGTGGAACATCCAGGGATAAGGAACACCGAACAAGAAATCCAGACAGGAATCAGACAAGAGATTCGCATAGAAGTAGGCGCTCCAGAAGTAAGAGTAATGACAGAGACCACAGCAAAGATCGATCATCCTACAGAAGAGACAAAGACAGAGGAGCTGCCAACCAAAGAAGACGTAGCAGCAGCTCTGAAAGCGACAGAGACAAGAGAAGGAAGGATCAAAAGAGTCCCGATTCAAGAAGAAGAGGGGAGAGCACCTCCAAATCCAAAAACAGAAAAAGCCCTGCCAGACCGAGACCAGATAGTACAAAAGGGAAAGAAAGAAACGAAAGCAAGAAAAATAAATCGAGTTCTAGCTCCAGCTCTGACAGCGACTGAGCCTATGCTACCCTAAAATAGTAGATTAGAAATGTTCATTTGTATGTTTTAAACCCACTCAGCAACAGTAGTCTGCAGCAAAGATCTCATCTGGAGTGGGTTATTCCTCATTCAGTGAAAACCCATTTTACAGTTCAGCCACAGCTAACGCCATCGTGCATCTGCAAAACTTCAGTACTGGTATACGAAATGTCAGAAAAAACATTTCATGCAACTGCTCGAGCCTGCCATCGGTGCGAGCTTTGGCTGCTCTGGACTGTGTTTTGGCACTGCACGAGGACTGTGGATTTGCAGATGTTCTGCTGACGCTGCATTGTCAGTTTACAGGAAACGATTTGTGACTGGAACAGAGTCCTCTACACTGTGTACTGCATTAGAAGTGGGTTTGAAAATACCTGGTGGTATTTAGAAGTGTACATGACCCCAGCAAATCAGTTTGAATTTTACTTTTATAAATTATATTTTGTTTCAGACTAAAACGATTTTACTGCAGAACCTAAAATTGTGAACATCTTTCTTCTGAGGATATTTTCTACCTAAAGTTAATTGATGTGGTTATTTTGGGGCGATAGAAGAAACTGCTTCTAAATTTGGCAAAACTGTGATGTTTACTTGTCGAGTCATTTTTAAAACTTTTTTTTGCATGCTTACTCCTGTTGTTTAATAGAATATGTACATCGGTGAGTTTTTTCTGTACATCCACAAACCTTTACTGTAAACCTGTCAAGTGATTTTGGTTTCCCTCCTGTTTGTTTCTCTTTAAAGAAGAAAATGTCACTGTCATGCTGTAAGTACAACATAAAATCAGTTTGTATAAATTGTGCTTTCTTCAAGTTGGTTTTTAAGTGGATTTCTACTACACTGTAGACGGAGTTGGACTTTAAATGAGATTTTATCGAATCAAATAAGCTGAAATACTTCTACAATTATAACACAACCATACAGTTATTATCTTTTGGAGACTCAAACATTAATAGCTTCCACAATTACAGTAATAGTGATTACATCATTACAGTACAGGAAATTTACACAGTGCTAGTAAGATCTTCAGTGTCTGGAGTGGTAATAAATTGTTTGATTATATGTATGTCAGTATTCAGAGTTTATACTTTTAACTCAGACACATTCCTAACCTGGGGTCCTCTGAAATCACTCCCTATTTACACTAGAGTGGAGCTTGAGGGGAGGGTAACAGAAACGGGCAACAACAGGTGTCCAGCTGGACTAGAACGAGGGGTTCTTCAACGTGATCAGGACAGTCGCATTACATATGCAATTTAGATGCGACACATGCAATGCATCCCACTTTACACATGTGGTAGTTGAAGGAGGTGCCACCTGTTGTGCAAACTAATGGCAATTCCTAAATGTCTACTGTTCACTCGTGCAAACTACTTGCTGTATGTGCAGTGGTGAATAGGTGTGAGGGAGTAATTTCAGACAAAATCATCTAAGTTTGGGAGGAACCTTCTAGCAAAATGACCATTTTGGGGTGAAACCTCACCATGTAAATCCAAGTCTTCTCTTTGCTTCTTGAATATCTACAGCTTCATTAAGCTTTTTTATGGTTTGGGTGGAACCAGAGACATAATTGGGCATCTGGGCACCACTGCTATCATGAACAAGATAGCTCGGTCTGACCCCACTAAAAGCAGGACCCAGCCCTCCCCTGGTTCCCTCCCTTGCAGCTTTGCAAAGTGGAAACACATTTCGCTGAGCTGCAGCTGCTGCACTGACGATGTGCTCTGAATACTGTTGAAACTGCTTCTCCTCTTCAGCAACGATTTCAGCTTTTTTTGCTTCAAATTCGCGCTCATCGCGTTTTAGTTGCTGGCTCCTGGCAAGCTTTGCTGCCTGTATATGAAAGAACAACCATAACTTGAACGAACATTGTTGGTTTTTGTAATGACGTGATGAAGATAAACAAGTTTGAACACTACCATCAGTGTGACGTTGAAGTTTTGTAGTTTCCTTTCATCCTCTCTGACCCTCTGAGCCTTCAGTTGTTGTTTCTCAGAAAGTAGTCTGTTGGCCTCTTTCGTGGCCTGAAACAAGTCTTTTCTGTTCCGTTGCGCTGTTTTGTCCATCTGGTCTTTTTCTTGTCTCTGAGGAAATTGTGTATGAAACAACTCATAATGTTATTAGCAGCAAACACTAAATACTAACTAGATTTCACTGTATCAGTAAAAATATTTCCCAATAGTTCACATTACATGCTGTAACTGTCGCATCTGAACTTATGTTTACCATGAATTCTCTGTGTGCAGCAATAGAGTTTAACATCGCAGCCCTCCTCTCCTCCTCTACTAGTTGCTGCAGTGCCTGTTTCGCGTCTCGCTCAGCAAGAGCCTTCGCAATCCTCTGCTCCTCACTGACTGTCTGCTCACGCTGTTCAACTGTCAGTTTGTTCATAATACGTTCCCTGCGATTCTGGGCCTCTCTGAATAAGGAAATTAATCGCACCACTCATTGTGATTGTTCATTTCAATATTGGCATCACTCGCTCTTCGTGATATTGTGATGCTCACCGAAACAGCTCAGTTTCCTTCTCTTTTCTTAACTTCATCATTTTTTGTTTCACTGACAAGAAACATTTCCTTTGCTCCTCTTCAGCCATCTGTTTTTGTGCCTCTGCTGCTCTGATGAGGTCTCTGTTGTTGAGATGTTCCTGTACATAAAGAGAATATAACAAAAGCTAAATCTTTTGAACTGATAAAAGGGGATAAATAAACATTTAAAACCATACCAAATGAGCTTGCATAAGATTTCTCTTCTGCTCTGCTTGTCTTTCTTCCTCCATTCTTTGTTCCCACAGATAAAGCTCCTGAAGGCGTTGGATTTCCTCTCCCTCCTTCATGACCTCTGCCTTCTGTTGTTCCCTCACAAGCTCATTTTCCTTAATCCTAAAGAAAATGAATTAGATTCTATTAGGTTCTAAGGGAAATCTGCCACAGCCAGAAATGACGTGGCAGCACTGTTATACCTAACTCCACTTTTGAAAACATGTTAATGAATGCATAGTATCATGCCATTTCACAACACACCAGAAGAACCCCAAGGGCAATGCATATCTCCAAAATAAAAGCATCATACTTTTGAGAAGACAAACTGGTGCAACTGCAGACGTACTGTTTTTTCAGATCCTCTGTAACAGCCTCTCTATCAAGCTTTTTCTCCCGTGCTTTTTCCTGCTCCCGTCTCAGAGCTTCATCGTCTCTGTTTTTTACCATATCTATGAAGTCCTTGTCCACATCTTTAGAAGCACTTTTCACTCTTCGTTTCAGTTCACACTGAGCTTCCCTCTCTTTCAGAACCTCGGTCAGCAACAGCGCACGCTGTAGAAGTAGTAAAAATAATTTACTCAAAACATCATCTCGTGCAAAAGTGACACACGCAAGTTCAAATCATACTAACATGCAATCCTTTGACACGGTCAGTTTGATAAAACAACTGAGTCTTGGCTTTTTCAATAACTTCTTTGTGCTTCTGATCCTGGTATTTGGCTTCTTCTATGTCGGTCAATTTCCTTTTCTCCTCCTCAATTTGCTCCCGAATCTTCTTTGCCTCCAGCTTCTTTTGCCTTTGACCCTTTGATAAATAAATATGTACAATAACAAAACACTAGGTTTTACAACAGTTTGAAAAATGATATATTCACAGATAATCACATGAAGAAAATACAATACAGAAAAAAGACATCTACAGCAACTTACAGCAATAGTATTGGACCACAGTTTTACCACCTCTTTTGACTGCATGTGCAGGGCTTCTCTCTGTTTAGATGCCTCTCTCAGACTCTTGTTGTCTGTATTAACATTGTTCAGTTCATCTTGAATCCTCAGCCATTCAGCCTTGGTTAAGACAGTGACTTGCCGGAGATCAGGTGGCAGGATCATTCTGCTGGCTTCATCAGCTGAAGACACAATTTAAATTAAGAGGAAATTACTCTGGGGAGACTTTCCTTCGCTCAAATACAACACACAGAACACAAAATCTGCGAGGGAGCTGAAAATATACACTGGGGGCATTATGTATTATTTGGTAGTTTTGGACTGTTCAGATTAATGAAGTCTCATATCACATTATATATTTTCTGTAGGACGTTATGACATAATCTCCTCCATGTTTAAAGATGCAGCAGTTGCTATGAGTCAAACAATGGCTAAAATGTGTTCATATAGAAGGAGAGCCATAGCTGCCATTAAGCACACAGAGCTTATCTCCTCTCTAATGTCTCCGACCAGTTTACTTCCTATAATTATATTATTAATTAAAATAGCAAACATATATTAAAGGTTAATGGAATAACATATGTTTGAGCCACCTGCAACAGAAACACATTTGCATTTTTGTGTTTTCTATGTTGTTAGGAAACTATAATGTAGGGATCATTTCTTTATTAGATAAGGTTATACTCGAAGATTTAAAATCAGTAGGCCAATATATTAAATCCTAGCTATGGTATGTGATATATATAACTAATTAACTAATTACGTTACTTACTTGTAAACTTAAAATAACTGTAAACAAGAAACAGTACTATCCATCTAGAGTACAAGAAATATGCTTTCTTTTAGAGCTAAAGTTAGCTGCAGCTTTTCTTGTACACACTATATTGTAAGCATCATAGGTAGTTAACTAATTTGACTTTTTGACGTTTGACGTTTTAAGATTCACTGACTCTGAATCATACAGCTGACCCTTGTTAACACTTCTCGGTTAATTTATTTAAATATTGTCTGATATTACTGCTAAAATAACTAGTTATTATTTCACGAGCTCTTTCTTTAGCTCTCACCGCTTTTACTGGATCCTCTCCGTCGGCCGTACTGAACCACCGATGTCATTTGGATTAGATAAATACAACAAATAAAATTACTATTTCCAAATGAACACTGAAAACTTTTTAAGTAGCTAATGTTAGCCAGCTTACAACTAGCCGCGTGAGCTTGCATGTGTTGCGCTGTATCCAAGCAACGGAGGAACCCGCCTGCCGCCGTCCCGCTGAACGAGGACAGGTGGCGCTGTGTGTTACCAATTCATGGTTTCTACAGTTCGTGTGGTTCAATTTAACTTGCACTCTAGTTTCATTTAAATATTACTTTCCCCATTTACATACAGTCCTGACTGAAAATGTTACATGCACTTATAAGTAATGGAACATTTCTTGTGTGTTAAAATTTAAGAATACTTTTTGTTGATTGAGCAAAACAAATATCATACAAAATGCATGTGAATACAAATGTACAAGCGATTCTAGTATTAATAGCACCTTTTAGATGATTTAGGAACTGCACATCAAACTGTTGGCTTTCTTTTTATAAAAATCCCAAACCTTTAAATATGCACGTTTATAGTACATTTATGATTGAGGTGGGCTTAGTGCCATCATGTCACACAGATTCAATGAAAGAAATAAAACACTGTTTCCCAGAGGTCTCTGACTTTTCCTGTGAAGACAGATAAGGAATTTGGGTCAGTTTCTGTCAAAAATACTTATCATTATTGGCCCCATGTATTTAAGTGGAAAATTCAAGAATTATTTTTACAATCTCCATAATTGAATCTATTTTGTGTTTCTATGTTCTGTATGTGTTTTGTCAAGTTACTACACAACTTTTCCTGGTTTGTCTTTACACATAAAGAAACTGATTCCTCTAGCAGCTTTACCTGGATTCAAGTGACCAAACTATGTAAACCAATGACAACATGTTTTGTTTCATCTCAAGTTTATACATGAATCCAAATGATGCTCTTAAACACGTTAAAGGAGTTCGAGAAACACTTTTGACAATGACATACAGACTCATATATTACCTCTGCTGTTATAGCAGACATGTTAAATTACCACTAAATGGAGGCATCTGTCACATGCAACTTAATGTGTCAGGTGACGAACAGTGTCTGTTCAGTTACGACTGAAAGAATAAACTCCTTTGACCTGACCTACGGAAAATACTAAATCAGTTCAGTAATCCATCTATTTCATGTTAATACATCACAGAGAATAATCTAATAATATAGTAAACAATGCACAAAGCCTAGCTTCAAACCCAAGGGTTAGCGAGTTCGATTCCCAGTCCCTCCAGGTTACATGTCGAGGTGTCCTTGGACAAGAGTAGTAGTAGTGCAGACACAGGTCTAGCAGCTGTCAAAACAATAATTTCCCTTCATTATTATTATTATTTATATTATTATTATGGGTGACCCCCTGCATAAAATATAGTATATATTTCCTTTTATTTCTTATATTTTAAGTTTATACTCTGTACTTTTACTTGACATACAGTTTGATCATTCTTCTGCAGATATGTCTTGATATCATATCAACGTCATTTCCAGTAGGGTTCTTGTTATCAAACTGGTTTCCAGTCCGCTCAGCTGCGTCAGAGCAGGAGACGCGCAGGAGGCGGGCTTCCTCTGAAAGGGGCCGTCTGAAATCCGAGATAACCATTCAAAACCGGCAGAGGGAAAGCGACCCGGCGTCCATCACTTCATCCGGCCAGCAAGCAGTCACTACAAGTTGCCCACCGCACGGCCACTCCGAGAGAAAAGATGGCCCCGATCTCCATCAAGACGGTTCTGATCAGTGAAAGTGTGGACGCTCGCTGCAGGTCGATCCTGGAGGAAAATGGCATCCGAGTCACGGAAAAGCAGAACATGACAAAGGATGCGTTAATCGCGGAGATCCGGGTAGGACTGGCAAGCTTTGCTGCCCGGTTGCTTTTTATTCTGCGCGACACGCATCGTTTTGTTGAGTCGAGTCTTTTGAGCCACAGTCGTATTTCAGGCTGTTGTGATGTGTCGCTGCAGCTGCACTGGAAAGTGTTTGTATTTTCTTCATGCAAAGTTTGTGAAACAAAACGGGTATGCTGGCTAAATTGGCCCTCTGTGCTCACATTGAGTTCTTTTTGGCATGTTTTAACGTTTAAGGTGCGAGAATTGATTTTTAGTTTAGTACCGCCCCTCAGAAGCTGATGCAACTCATCCCAGACTTTACCGGTGTTCAAGACCGGTTCTCCCATCACCCAGTCCTACAAACAGCAGTGCAGTAGTTGGTTTATCAGCGTTATGCATATAGCAGAGACGAATATTGCTTGTGTACACACATTAGATTCATCATGACTACACTGACTGGGTGGTTTTGCAGCCCATCCAGGGCTGAACTAACAGCCTGTTGGGCCTTGGAGCAAAGATGCACTGTAGGCCCCCCTTTATTAAACCCAGTCTACCCTCACTAATGCATGTTTGCTGTGGGTCAGCTATGGTGCCTCCATCCTTGTCTGTTAAAGATTTGCAGATGCCTTTATTTTCCTTAGCCTTGACTTTTGTAACCCTGTGTATGTAGGAATCAGTCAGTCAGCCTTATCTCACCTGCAGTGGGTTCAAAATGCAGCAGGTAGCCTCCATGTACAGGTTAAAAGGTGATAAGACTATTTCTCCTTTAGAAGACTGTTTGCCACTCATTATAAAGTGCCATCTTCCCGCTCCATTGACCTCTTTAATACCGGTCCTTAATTGTGTGTTGTTTTTATTTAATCTTGTGTTTTAATTTGATTCCAAACAATAATCAAGTCATCTCATAGTTCTCTATTCATGTAAATCACTGTTGTCAACATTTGTTTTAATTTGGTTCCAACCAGCCAGACACAACAGGCTTTGTTTCAACTGAACCAAAGAGCTAAGATGTAAAATACGTACTAGTAGTAAGTAGTATTCCTAATATAAACTAAAACAATTAAAACATGTTAAAAATATATTTTGACCCTGTCATACGTTCAAAGATATAGAAAATGGGTAATATTCACGATTTAAAAGCCCTTAATAGGTCTATCATCATCTGTCATCTAGGGGTTTGGACTGCAGGGCAATTTGCTAATCCAGCCCTGACACACACATATTAAACACAGAAAGGTCAACCACATGCTTTTCTCTCCATTGCAGGATTACGACGGTCTTGTGGTTAGATCTGCAACTAAAGTAACAGCTGACGTTATGGAGGCTGCTGATAAGCTCAAAATCATTGGCAGAGCTGGGACGGGTGTGGATAATGTGGATGTTGATGCTGCCACCAGAAAGGGTATTATTGTGATGAAGTATGTCTCCAGTTTATGCAAAAGTTTGATTTAGCAACGCAGTTCAGTATAATGCACTGTCCATTAACTGTCAACCGTTTTATCCAGCACACCAAGTGGTAACACGATCAGTGCTGCTGAGCTGACGTGTGCCCTGCTGATGAGCCTCTCAAGGTAGGATGGTCATATTTAAACAAGCTATTATATTATCTGTCTTTTAATTCCACAGAGGTAGTGTAAAGTTTCATTATTATGCTCCTCTGTTTTCAGAAATGTGCCTCAAGCTGCTATGTCGATGAAACAAGGGAACTGGGACCGCAAAAAGGTAGCATTTTGCTCTGGCTGGTGTGCTGCTTAAATATCTGTTTGCAGTGAGCACACAAAACCATTACTGTTGCATGGTCGACTCCGTTGTCCATCCACTCGGCAGTAATCAGGTGTGACACTTGGATCTGTGCAGTTTTGGATCTCGTCGGCGGGGTCATTGCTTTGTTTCTAAATTTACAGTTCATGGGTGCAGAGCTGTATGGAAAAGTGCTTGGGATAGTTGGACTTGGAAGAATAGGAAAAGAAGTTGCTTCAAGAATGCAGTCGTTTGGCATGAGGGTAAGTAACAGTGTAATAAGAAGGCACACAGTACTCACTGGTTGATTGAATTCTAACATTTAATTAAATTAAACATATTTCCTTTTCAGACCATTGGTTATGATCCAATCACTCCACCCGAGGTGTCCGCCAGCTGGGGTGTTGAGCAGATGCAACTGGAGCGGCTTTGGCCCCAGTGTGACTACATTACTGTCCACACTCCCCTTATGCCCTCTACTGTCGGTAAGTTTTACTGAGGTTCTCCTCGGTCAGGATCCTAACTGAATGTTTACTGATGACATGATGTCCTCAAGATGCACGTCCAAGCTGTGGAAATTTGTGTGTTTGTGCTTCAGGTCTTCTTAACGACAAATCGTTTGCAAAATGCAAGAAAGGAGTCAAGGTTGTGAACTGTGCACGTGGGGGCATCATTGATGAGGATGCTCTTCTCAGAGCTTTGGAAACTGGACAGTGTGGAGGAGCAGGACTTGATGTCTTTGTTGAGGTAAGACCACAGCCTCCTATTGTTGCAGAAACATAAAATGGAGATGAAGAGGTAGGTTGCAGATACACCATATTTCCTTTGTGTTGCTTGGCTACAGGAGCCACCCAAGAATCGCTCTCTGGTGGAGCATCCCAATGTCATCAGCTGTCCTCATCTGGGAGCAAGTACCAAGGAGGCTCAGGCGCGCTGTGGGGAGGACCTTGCCTTGCAAATTGTGGACATGGTGAAAGGAAAGAACCTGGTTGGAGCTGTAAGTTCTCCTTGACACATTTAAATATTTCTCCCACCTGGACTTTTGTTGCAGCAAAACACAATGAGCAGATACTTCAGATTTACCACTAGTAGTTTTTAGTATTGCACTTTCACAAAAACTGGACACTTGAAGTCTTGTAGTAGAGATGTAGTAAAAAGGTCTGATCAATGCCTAACGAAAGCCTGTGATTCTTAATTTCTAATGCATCAAATTGTTTAAGTTCTGACAACAGTTATCCAGCACTTAAAAAATAATGAATCCAAATGGTTCTTTACAACATTGTCTGCATGGTAAATGATTTTTGTATATTTTAACTTGTTTTATTTTGATGGGCATCTTTCCAAACTGAAGCTTGTCCCATGCCAAATAAATCACAAATCTCTTTCCTTACATTATAGTGTGGAAAATATGTCACCTGCAGCTGCTTCAAACAGCAGTATTGAGACATCTGGCGTGGTCTCATAATCTGCCCGGTTAGCCTTTAACTTACCAGTCAACATTTCTACAAGACTTGCTAAAATAAGGCCCGATGAAGCCATTAGGTCATGTGGACACCAGAAGAGTTCAGAGTTTAACACACACCTGATAAGTTTATGATAACTCTTGAGCTTTTTTTCTACACAAGCTGAAGTTTTTTTCCCCAAGTGTTTTCATAAATCCAATAAATCATGTTATTAAATGGTGCTCCACTCAAACACAATTAAACATTTTAGTAATGACCTCAAAAACAGCAGCTGACAAACTAATCTCAGTCCTAACACATAATCTTGGGGTTGATGTTGTGATGCAGAAGTGAGGACGAGCAGTCACAGTTCTAATGTAGATTATAACATTTACCTTCTCTGTAGGTAAATGCTCAGGTTCTGGCCAACACCTTCTGCCAGGAATCTCACCAACTGATCAAACTTGGTGAAGATGTTGGAGCTGTGCTGAAGTCGTGCACTGTTTCTAAGAAACCATTCAGCATCCAAATCACCACTCAAGGTAAAACTACTGTACTACCTAAACCAGTCACATGTAACAGTAGAGCTCTTTCTCCCTCTAGTGGTGAGATTGTGAAACGGGTCCAGTAGCAGTGGCAGCTAACACTAAGTGTTGTTTTCTGCAAACCAGGTGACTGCATGAAGTCCTCCACTGGCTACATGACCTCAGCAGTACTGGTTGGGCTGCTGAATCATGAACCTGGCAGTTCCCACAACCTCATTAATGTACTGAGTCTAGCCCAGGAGTCTGGAATCATGGTACAACTCAACTGGGGTCACTTCAATACAAACACATGATGAGACTCAATAATGACAAAACACTGTGTCAGTGTGTCTTTTTTTATTATATATATTTCTTTACATGTGAACTTCAGGTAAACCAGACCCACTGTCCATCTGAAGGGGCTGCTGACGGCGTGTGCAGGGTGGAGATTGTGGCTGATGGCAGTACCTACAAAGCCTGTGGCTCGGTTCGAGGTGGTGTACCAGTCCTGCTGGAGCTGAGTGACAGTGTGTTCAGGCAGCCAGTCTCTCTCACAGGCAACCTGCTGTTCTTCAAAGCCCCTGCCAGTCCTCAGCTCCTGTCCTCAGTGGCTGGTAAGAAACTTTTACCTGGTGCCTGAACCCAGATTTTTTCAGAAAAGCTAAATCCAACCTGGAAAACGAAGAAATCCACAGCTACACTCATTCTTGCGTCTCTGTGTCTTCTTCTGATTGAATTTTAACGCAGAGCCATTTATTTGTTAGTGTAACATTCCTGCAATGAAGTGATTTGGCCAAATTATTTCACCACCAACAGCTGCCAAAATAAACCTTTTCCTAATGATCAGTTAATTAGCTAACTCTCATTAAGGAAATTTTAACAGACACAAACACCACAAAATCTTAAAAACCCAGGCAAAGCTAGGATGTAACATCATTAACTGTAGATTCATTAGTTTTCACCGCAGATTTTCAGACATTATCGTCTAAAATTAATATATATGTGTATAATACTGGAGAAAGCGAAGATATATGTAATCATGTAACATGTAATCCACTGTCTCCTCTTTTTCACACCCTGAGATAGAAATGGAGCTTAAACACATCATAAGTACTTCTGTAGATAACACATTATACAGTGTTTAGTTTGTTTAATGTGCCTGCCCAATACCCGGGACAACATATAACTAACTAACTATAAAAATATTAGTGCGTGTTGGTTGATCTCTGGGTATAACGTCTTTGTGATGTGGCGATTGTTAAAAGAAAGAATGCGTTAATGACACAAGGCAGCTATGAAACTAAATTAAGTTCATTGTTTTGCACTGCATCTTGTGCATTTGACTGAAAAATTGGCATTGAGTTATGATTATGACACTAAATAGCAGTGTACAGTGAGTTTTGTTCTGAGGGCTTTTCAAATTCACACCCATTTTCACTTTTCGATTGTTCCTTGTTTAGGTCTGTTGGCCACAGAGGGAGTGGAGATTGAGTCTTTCAGCGCTCCCACAGACCGCACTGGAGATCTGTGGTATTGTGTGGGGGTGTCATCTCTCCTGCGAGACCTCGGTGCCTTGAACTCTTTGGTTAAAGAGGCAGCACAAGTCACCCTTTAAATGACAGCAGCAGCAGCAGCGGCAACACCCCGGCACATCGCTGCACTAACACTCAATATGGGAAAACCTTAACATTTTAAAGAGAGTTGAATATTCTTGAACTGGTGTTTACGGCTAAAAACTTGTTCAGACGTTAAAGACTTGAAGCTTAAAACATGTGTTTTGATAACATTCCCATTAAATGAGATGTTTGTGTTGTGTGCTGATCAGCTTGTTTAACAGATGTAAAATAAAATGCCCTTATTAAAAACATTTTAGGTACTGGCTGGTGACTGATGCTTTTCTATATTGAGATTAAGAGAGGCTTTACAGAACAGCCACATGTCTGCTTGTTCAAAGAATGAGCCTTAAGAGCCAGGTGAGGACCAGTGAAGGAGCTGTTTCAGTGGATCAATCGGATTTTATATTTATTTTATGGTCTTATCATTTGTTTCTGTTTTGTAAAACCTCTGAGAGGTAATAGGCTGTCAGGAACCAGAATCAAAAGTTAATTATTAAGAAAGCACCTTTTCAGAGAAAAAAAAAACCGAGCTCTTTAAATCTCTGAGACTTTCTGCAGGAGTGATTGAGCACAGTGCTGATAATCCTGGTCAGGATTAGGCAAAGCCTCAGTCACACTGGGACTGGGTTCACAGTGCCATGGCAACCACGGGATTGGGGGGGAAACATGAATAGTGAACAGTGGCTGCTCGCTGGATTCTCACTGCGCTGAACTGGAAGCGATGCTCATTTGTATAAGATTTGTATTCCGTTAGTGACGCCTCTCCGCCTGTCGGGTCCGTGCGCGCACCACGGGACGGTGGGACGGATGGAGGTTATATTTAGGGTCCTGCAGGAAACAGCGGTGTTGGGTGATCCCACTGAATGGTTGCTGGGTTTTTATCGAGGACCTGCTGGTGGAGACTTGAGCGCAGCGCTGAAGGAGAGGAGCAGGAGGGGGAGGGGGGATGGACGCTGCACATAAATACCAAAATAGGATCGAGCTGCCTGCGACCGTCCTGCCAGAGCTAAATTGAGGTTCATATGTTTGGAGAGGAGCGTTCACACAGAGGACACGCACCACTGTTTGGTGTGGGACAACACCGACTCACCTCCGCAGATACGATGAGAGGTAGGCTGTGCTTTCTCTGTTTGACTAAACCATTGCATTCATCAGTTACACTGGACTCACACCGCGGTAAGCCCGCAATTAATCATGAATGAGAACGCCACACGAGCATTTTGCTGTACTCCTACTTTAGTTCCAGTATTTTGAGTATTTCCATGTTTGTGTCTTTTGCAGCTGCGATGTCTCATAAACCGAGAGAAACCTACACGCACGACTTCTGCGACTGCGACCATCCGGCAGAGCTCCTGGATGCGCTCAGGCATTTCTACACGAGCGGCCTGTTTACAGACGTCGCTCTGCAATGTGGCGAGTCCGGACAGGTGTTCCGCTGCCACAGGGCGCTGCTGGCAGCCCGCAGCTCATATTTCAAAGTCATGTTCACAGCTGACATGAGGGAGCGGTCCAACAGCGTCGTTACCCTGAGCGGGGTCGACTGTGCGGTTCTAGGTGCTCTGGTGAACTATGTGTACACAGCGCAGCTGTGCATCACGGAGGGTAATGTGCAGAGCCTGCTGGAGGCTGCAGACCTCCTGCAGTTCACCTCCATCAAACAAGCATGCGAAGAGTTTCTCATTCGCCTCCTGGACGTGGACAACTGCCTCGGGATGCATGCTTTTGCTCAGCTACACCTGTGTGCTGGTCTGGAGAGGGAGGCCCGCAGAGTGATGCTGAGTAGCTTCCCAGAGCTCACTCAGCAGGAAGAGTTCCTACAGTTGGACCATGAGAAAATGAAATCAGTTTTGGCTGCTCAGAGCCTCACGGTGCAGAGGCGTGAAGCCTTGATAGATGCTGTATCCAAATGGGTAACTCATGACTCGGATAATCGTGTTCACCATGCTACAGATTTGCTGCGCGCCGTCCAGCTGGACCTGGACGAGCTGTACTTCAAGGCAAGTTTAGAGGTGCACACACAGCACTCGCTGAGCTGTGAAGGGAAATTCAAATCTGTAATCATCAAGGCTTTACGGTCCAATGGCAAGGAGACGTCTACAAGCAGAACAGTATCTTCCAGCATGTACATGATTGGTGGATACTACTGGCATCCTCTCAGTGAAGTTCACATCTGGGATCCTATCAGCAACACCTGGGTGCAGGGGAAAGACATGCCTGATCACGCAAGAGAGAGTTACAGTGTCAGTGTACTTGGAGCAAATATCTATGTGACTGGTGGCTACAGGACACATACAGTTGAGGCCCTGGACACCGTTTCGATTTATAACTGTGATTATGACAAATGGACAGAGGGTCGCCCCATGATTACAGCCAGGTACTACCACTGTTCTGTGGCTTTGCATGGCTGCATTTATGCCATCGGAGGCTACAGAGGAGGAGCTCCAGAGCGGGAGACAGAATTTTATGATCCTTTAAAAAAGAAATGGGTCCCTGTGGCCAAAATGGTCCAAGGTATGCAAAATATTGGGTTGCTATTAGTTATATCTGTGAATGAATGTACTGTATGGCAATGAATACATGGATGAAAACAATCTTTATAAGATTCATTAAGTATTCTGGAGCTTTCAGTGTTCACTGTCACATTATCCTCATCGGATAGAGTTACTCTATTAAGTCATTGTAGATGGTGATGGTGTCTCATTTTTTCTGTAGCTCTTCAGAGGTTCAAAGTTCATTCCATCTCCTGACATATCATATTATATGATTGAAAGCTCCTAAACAATTTCTAAATGCAAATTAGCGGCCTGGTATCCAATGGCTTAAGCGTCAGACTGGGATGCAGAAGGTTGTGGGTTCGAACCCCGTCTGACTCCTAATCCATCCTACCTACCAGGTGTGTCTCTGAGCCAGACACCCAGCGCTAGCTCCTTGTAAGTCGCTTTGGATAAAAGCGTCTGCCAAGCAAAGTAAAGTAAAGTAAAGTAAATTGTGTTACGATTGTTTCCTCAGTTGCTAAAAATACAATGTGGTTTGTACCATCTTCCCATACATGGAGTTTGTTCAGTAGCCGTGGAGATGGTTCAATTGTTTATCACAACAACTAAGCCATCTCCTGAAAATAAAGACCTAAAGACCCTTGAGGAAACGTAGTGGGAAAGATCGGTAGAAATATTGTGTTTTCCTTTGCACCGTACGACTGACAACTCACAAATCAACACTTCCATGAGAGGACCGAAGCATTAGATGTTGCTGGTTGTTTGGCTAAAAGATGGGTAATATGGGCCCACCTGGGACGGTATTGTTTACAGCTTGAATTGCTGCCCTCAAGTGGTAATTTACAGACACAAGTGACTGTAACTATAACTTTTGTTTCCTCTGAAGGCGTAGGGAATGCCACAGCCTGTGTAATGGGAGATAAAATCTATGTGACTGGAGGCCACTATGGGTACAGAGGAAGTTGCACCTATGAAAAAATCCAGGTCTACAGGCCAGACGTCAATGAGTGGAGTATCATAACAATAAGCCCCAATCCAGGTATGAGAAAAAGAAATGGAGTGTGAGCAATAATAGTCTGGATACTGGTTTCTAACATTTAGTGTATTGTTTTCAGAATATGGGCTGTGTTCTGTGTCTCTCAACAACATGATGTATTTGGTGGGTGGACAGACGACTATCACTGACTGCTACGACCCAGACAGAGACGAATGGAGATCAATATCAGTGATGAAGGAGAGGAGGATGGAGTGTGGGGCTGTGGTCATAAATGGATGTATTTATGTCACAGGAGGATACTCCTACTCAAAAGGGACATATCTGCAGAGCATTGAGAAATACAACCCTGAGCTGGACTCATGGGAGATAGTGGGCACTCTTCCCAGCCCATCTAGATCACATGGATGTGTTTGTGTTCACAGTGTTTAGTGTCAAACTTTAAATCACAAAAAGATTATTTATTGTCATTTTGTGCCAAACTAATCAAATGGTATTCAATTAACACTTCACTCACACTTGTTTTGCATTGGATGTCTGCATGTGTAGAGAACTAAACATTTAGCAAGTATGACACAATTCCTCAGGGGCATCTTAATTAGAATGTAAATTATTTTAGCAGATTGAAATGAAAGACTATGATTATTCTGAGTTTAATTTATACCTATAAATTACACAGACACCACGTCAGACCAATGATGTATTGGGACACTTCAAAGCAGCTTTATTAGTAAAGCTGGACCACAGAGTGTTGATTGATTAAATAAATTGCTACATCTGTGCTATGATTTCTTTCTTACATCAGCAGTCAGCAATGGGCAGAAGGCACACAGTAGGTAGTGTACAAACAAATAATGACAGTCAATTGACATTTTGAATTCATTGATGTTGGTTGTGATATGAAGGCCTTCCTTTGTTCTGCACTTTCCAACAAGATCATTCAATTGCTTTAATTTAAAAAAGATATACGATAAATAGAAACAACACAGATATTTTGAAAACAGGATACATTATCATGATGTAAAGTTCTGTAGTACTTACTTTACATCTGTGTCAACAGCCACGTTGACCAGTACTCGTGGTTTACGTTGTTAATCGCCACCTTTAACTTCTACCGTGTTTCTACATTGTCGCCGATATACTTAATTACACTTGACCCCTATTTTATTCGCCTGCTGTCAGAATATATGTGCTGCTGTTGCATTAAGCGAACATTACATGCTCATCCAGAGGCTCTGAACCGAGACACAGATTCCTGCTACTGTGGTGTAGCAGAAAAGATAACGGGAGGAGAGACCGCGAACACCGTAGTACTTTTGGTCCTTGGTGTGATCCGTAGCACGCAGTTCCACAACGTGCGCGCACCGAAGCTAGTTGGAAGACTGCAGCTATAAATACTAAACGTTTTGTAAGTATATTCTTAACTGGGGTGTAAACTGGCTTTTGTAGATTGTTTTGTTACCTGGTAAACGTTCTTCGGGCTTGTAGACGACCACACTAGCTACACATTGTCGGTCTTGTATGTTAAAACAGTTACATAAAGTGTAAACGACTGTGTTAACTTTACTTCCAGGTGTGATTTTTGTTTAACGTATTAGTACACAGTCACACCGAATAAAACCTGTACTGACGATTACGGTACACCCATAAATCTCGGCGACATGCTTTTAAATATATCAACATATAGCGTGGCCGGTGTCCAGCTGAAACAATTTAGCCTAGCAATTAGCCCTTAAGCTAGCTGCAGCAGCATGACATCAGTATAAGGAAACATTGTCATGCGTTTCCTGATTTTGGGGTTTCAGTTGACATTTCAATAAAACGTACGGTGAAAAGATTTATGATCAATTTCCCGATATTGGTTTGCAGAATGTATTTCTCGCAATTTAACTAATGAATTAAATCACCTCAGTACATAATATTTTAATGAATCTAAGCTTATCACAGACACAAAAAGGTCATCGCTGTTAAAAGTGACATTTCACAAAAATCTCTGAAAATAGGTCAAGGATAAAAATTGTTATCTGGTTTTAAATTGCAGAAATTTATAGTTTTGACTCCAGTGTGTCAATGTATCAGAAACGTTTAGACGACATATGTACACAACGTACTATACAGAGCTTAGTGTGAGTTCTTGCTACAATTTAGTTCTTCAGTTAATATACATGTCTGGATTTAAGCAGTGCTCCAATGCTGGAGAAGTACTGAGCAATATACAGCTGTTTAAATTAATAAGTAAGATAATAAGCGGATATGTTGATATTACATGCATATTTATTATAGCAGTCACTAACATAAAATCTATATGGGCATATATACTCACACACACACATACATCAGCACCCTAGAGGCCAAGGTAGTGTGTCTTCCATTTGCTTGTTTGTGCAACCAACTGACCAGAAACCCCAAATATTCCGTTTTGACTGCTGGCAGTAAGCTATCAAGCTAGATGCAGCAGCATGACATTACCAAATGAAAACAGTCCAACCTGTTACTGCTCACTGACATTTGATAAAGAATAAGAATTATTAGCAAAACCTGCTTAAGCCATTTCTAAGTTTGCAGAATTGCTTTTGACTTATTTACTGTACTTTACTGTTGAGAGCTAATTTACAGATACCTTTTTTTTAAAGAAAATATGAGTGACATTTTGTTGCATTGCTTTTTTCTACACAGAACAATCATGGCAGAAAATCAAGAGATGTCCCCAATTGAGATAAAAGTTGCACAACAAATAGAGGTAATTCTTGAATTTTGTAAATATATAGCAACAGTCAGTTTCAGTGTTATAAATTCTGTTACTCTCGCTTGTAGTATTACTTCGGAGATCACAATCTTCCGAGGGACAGATTTCTCAAAGAACAACTGCAGCTTGATGATGGCTGGGTGACTTTGGAGACGATGCTTAAATTCAACAGGTTTGTTGGACTTAGCTGAAAATGTTTGGGGTGTAATACTGCAGGCAAAAATTCTGTTAATATTTCTTGAATGTTAATTTACATGTTGATTGAGAATTTAGTGGTCATTTTTTGCAAAGGTTGGTGTTTGTTTACTCAATTTAAGCATCTCAGGCAATGAAAATATAATACATACAGTATATAGACTAGACTTGTCGTTCTAAACCCCAGGACACACACTCTACTTACTTGGCATGCCCCCCAAATAATTTAATTTATTACCACAGGAATGATTTTTAATTAAAATAAAAAGTTGCTGCCTATTTCCTATTTATTTGGCACAGTTAAAATGGCATCATGCACATTTCAGTTAACTACCAGTTTTAATAAAAAAAAACAACTGAATGGCTGAATATAGAGCAAGATGATTTCTTTAAAATCCTAAAATAAGCCACTAGCTTGTTCTCTACACTCTTCCTGTAGTGAGCAAGGATGATTAGTTTGTCCACATCTTCCAGTAAAAATAACTTTTTATCTTGCTCATGATGTAGCAGCCTTTGAAGTGGACTTTTGTCATGTTTCTCAAATACCTCGACATTTCCATTCATGTCACTGTAGCAGGCTATTTTCAAATGCTATTTGTCTTGTCATGGTTTTAAGTGTTCCCGTGTTCAGGACGGTCAAGGAGAGGGATATCAGGCTCCCAAGTTAGATACTGTTTTTATTATTAGTGACTAGGTTATTATAAGAACAACATGACCCAATCAAATTCTCTTAATAATACATGGCAAATGCACCTAAAAGAAAAGAGCCATAGACAATGGTCGGGTGGTGGGGGAGAAAAAACAGCTTCTAAGACTAAGTAATGAATAAGTATTTTGCAGATCCAATGTATGACACACAGGATAAAATTAGACCCTCTTCCTGAAGTGAACTTGTTACCAGACTGATCACATTTCACCACATTATGCTTGCTTTATAAGCAAAGTAAAACTTTGCTGTTTGTGTGTGGTGTTCTTGTTAAGCAAGTGGGCTTAAAAATTAATCTGGCTTGTTTTAAACCTAGTTACTACTCTTATATGTACCTGCTGAGACCCTCATTGGAAGAAAAAGGTTAGAAGATGTGCAGTGTCATTACAGTGTCCATTTTCATTATTTGTATTTGCTCCTAAATAAAGACTGCCACTGAGTTATTGCTTTTTATCTAGTTCAGAATGTTTGACACGTTTTATTTTCCTCACAGACTGAAGTCTTTAACTACAGAGAGCAATGTCATTGTTGCTGCTCTCCAGAAATCAAAGACCGGCCTTTTGGAACTCAGTGAAGACAAGACCAAGGTCAGGAGGTCCCCAGACAAACCTCTACCTGAACTCAATGATGACTACAAAGATGCTGTTAAACACAAATCTGTGTACATTGTAAGTTTCCTTTTTAGAAATTGAATGCCCACATATTTAGATATCAGGCAAGTGAACATCTTAATTTTTTGAGTGTATGTTTTGCATATCATGAAACTGACATTTCTATATATAATTATTATATATATTGACTTTAATATAGAGCCGTTGGTTTTCCATGCCATTATACTTATGTCATGCAATCATATGTATTTTGATTTTACTTATGTATATTGCTTTTATACTTGGTTGTTTTTATATATTCTACCATCTTTGTCTCATCTAGAAAGGTTTTCCCCTCGACACTACCCTTGATGAGATTCAGGAGTGGTTGAATGGGAAAGGCATGATAGAAAACATCCAGATGAGGAGAAATCTGCAAAGGCAGTTCAAGGTAAGATTTGTAGCATTCAAATCTATGTTTTGTTTGTAGTTTTGGGGGAGCTTTCCATTATGATTTGTCTTCACAGGGATCAGTGTTTGTCTGTTTTGACACAGAAGAGTCATCTAAGACGTTCCTTGAACGTTCAGACATAAAATCATTCAAAGACAATGAAATGCTTGTGTTATCCAGGTAAGTTATCCTCCTTGTACAGTTTGTTGGAGCCTATGTGAGGAAATGTGTCAGGGCTGTTTTCTGAGTAATACTTTGTATAATAATCATATAATTGCTGTTTTGCATTCAGAGAAGACTACCAGGTAAAGAAAGCAGAAGAGCGAAAACACTTTAAAGCAGAGAGTAAAGCAAAAGCTAAACAGTGAGTACCCAGCCTCCTAAAAGGTTTGATTTATTTTTAGGAAAGTTAAAAGATGAACTGAAACACCTCTGAAAAACATTTTTCAGGGAAAAAGAGCAACAGCAGAAGCATGCAGAGGAGAAAGAAATGGTAAGTGTTTACCAGCTCATATTTTGTCATTGGGACGGACAGACAGATTTTTCACTTGAACTTAGATTTTGGTAGTCAAGGTCACTGTTCATTCAGTTCTTGTTGTGAATGCGATGTCTCAGTAATGTTGTGGGAATTTCTTCATTTGTCACATGGACTCAAGGATGAACTATGACCCTGTGTGTCCCTTTTCTTGTCGATGCTATAATTACAAAAAATTCTTGTGTGACAAATGTTTGCTTGATCCTTTGCGTAAACAGACTTGCTAACTACAACATCGCTGGTTGGCAGAGACATAGAACTGCAATGTGCTAATTCTAATATGTGACTGGATTGTTTATCGTGTGTTACAGGGTCTGCTTTTGGATGAACAGACGGGATGCTTGTTGAAGTTTTCAGGAGAGCTTGAAGATGTTTCAAGAGAGGACTTCCATCAATTGTTCTCTGGGCATGGAAAGATCAAGTGGGTTGACTTTACAAGAGGAGCCAAAGAGGTAAATATAGTCCTCAACTATTGAAGACTCCGCGTTGGCCTGATGAAACGAGATGTAATTTCATGTTTTTCTTTCCTACAAGGGCACCCTCCTTTTTGATGGAAATGCTAAAGAGGCATTTGACAAGGCTAAGAAGGCAAATGGAGGGGAGTTGAAAATCAAAGATAATAGTGTGACATGGCAGGTTCTTGAAGGAGAGGAGGAGAAGGAAGAATTAAAGAAAATCATTGAAGCTCAGCAGGAATCTTACAACAGGTCCAGAGGCAGAGGTAAGTGTTGTTTTCAAATGGCCTGTTTAAAAAAAAACAATAAACCCTGTAAGATAATGAATGGTTTACAGTATTTATTATGTATCAACACATACTGTACTAATGTGTCTTGTCTTGAAGGTGGCAGAGGACGATCGGGGGGCAGAGGAAGAGGAGGGCGAAGGGGAAGAGGTGGCAGGGATCATGGCAGAAGTCATTACCAAGGCAAAAAGACGAAATTTGAAAGTGAAGATGAAGACAATGGTATGGAGGATGGTAAGTTCAACATAGTTTAGAGCTTCATTATTTGGTTTAAAAGCAGGATATTTTGTCTATTTAATTGCTTATTTACTGTGCTCTTCTCCCCTAGCTCCCTCAGCTCCCTCAGCTCCAAAAAGAGAACTAGAAGATGCTGAGGGCCCTGCAGCAAAAGTCACCAAAACTGAAAATGGATCTTAGTCACAAGGTCACACTTGTGCATTTTGAGTGAATTCATTTATTATAAACAGTTACTAGAAACGGTGAAAATACAGAGGCAACTTAAATCCATTCCAGTGAAAGCTTCAGGCTTTGGAGAATCGTAGGAAATCCACCTGGATATCAACCTAAAGAACAATTTGAGAAGCCTGGCATCAGTTTTCAGCATTGTAAAACCCTGTATGTTGTGCCTCTGACATTATTTGTGTACTCATGTTTCTCTGAAGATGTTTTGATTTTTATCCTATTCAACATGAGAACAATAATTTAATTTGACCAGAACATTTTAGTTGGTTTTGTAAGACCCATGTGACAACTACAATCTGTGTGCCACGGATTTATCCCTTGTAGTACCCCCTTTACTGTGTGAGGAGAACATCTGCTTTGCTATTTTTTTTTTAAGTTTGCATAGTGTGAATAGCAAATAAAAGATTTATAAAAATGAATTAATACCCATTTAAATGTGTTTGTCTGATCCAACTTGAAAACATGTTTGAGTCTGTGTGACGCAGCGTACGAGCTTACAGATTTCTTTTTGTGGAACTTGTAAGATGCTGGCAAGTCATATCTGAGCTCTGTAAAGAAGGGACATAGTCTGACTCATATTGTTTTAATTGAAGACAGTATGTATAGTGTTTATTACTTATTTACCTGCTATTACTTCCAGTTTTACTCCCCAGTCGTTGGCCTTCTTCTGTATGTGCTGTAATCAGAAAAACATTACAAAATGAGCAGATAAAGACGAGTCGTAATTGTGTAATAAAGAACTATCAGGGTCTACGTTTTTGGCCTCGTCACTGAATAGAGTCTTGATGCGAAATATCGTCCTAGTGATGTTTTTCCTTATGGAGACTTGCAACCCCATTTGGACCTTTTTCAATTCAAAAGTGATTCATAAACCTGCCGCTGAGTGCCACAGCGCATGCAACGGGTACAAATACTGAACTTACCTCTCGCGTTGATGTTTTATGAAGTGAGTAGACTGCTGTCTTTGCCATTGTTAAAGCGGCCCTTAAGAATATCATGTCCATTCCTTCAACAAGAAAGAAAATGTAGTTAAAATGTAGTACTGCTCCTAAAAAGCCACAACACTGCCTTCAAGTCAGGGGACAGGGCAGCGTACAGGGTGGCTCGGGCACACCTGAGCAGAGGCATCAGGGAAGCCAAGGCGGCCTATAGGAGGAAGATTGAAGATCACTTTGCTGACAATGACTCTAGGAAGATGTGGCGGGGGATAAATCACATCACCAACTACAGAAGCAGTAACCAGGTGACCACTAGAACTGATGCCTCCCTGGCTTTGAGACAACCAGGCCCTTAGCTGTCACACCAGCCCCCAGCACCGGCACACTGACGCTGCAGGAGCAAGCGAGATGTGCTCTAAGGTCTGTGAATCCCAGGAAGGCAGCAGGTCCTGACGGATACATGGAAAGTTTATTAGAGCAATTGCTGACCAACTGGCAGGAGTCTTTACAAAACACCGTTCCACCCTGCCTCAAAACCTCCACCATCATTCCCATCTCCAAAAAGACAGCAGTGAACAGTCCAAATGACTACAGGCCTGTTGCACTTATGCCTGTAGGGATGAAGTGCTTGGAGAGACTGGTCGGTCAGCACATCAGGGCCTGTCTGCCTCCCACTCTGGTCCCCCACCATGTTTGCCTACAGGGCAAATGGAGCCACAGAGTACGCTGTCCCCACAGCGCTCCACACTGCGATGAGTCACCTGGAGAATCAAGGAAGCTACGTGAGAATGCTCTTCCTCGACTTCAGCTCAGCATCCAATCATCATCCTGGAGATCCTGGTCCAGAAACTCTCTCACCTAGGTCTCTCCACCCCCATCTGCCTCTGGATCAAAAGACTTTCTGACAAACAGACCGCAGTCTGTCAGACTCGGTTACCACCTGTCCAGTACCATCACACCCAGCACCGGCTCTCCACAAGGATGTGTTCTGACTGCTCCCAGACCCATCTCTCAAACACCTTCATAAAGTTTGCGGATGACACCACCGCGGTTGGACTCATCTCAAGGGGGGATGAGTCAGACTACAGAGATGAGGTTAACAGACTGACTGCATGGTGTTCAGTAAACAACCTCCAACTGAACATCACAAAATCAAAAGAACTTATCCTGGACTTCAATAATAAAATCACGGAGCAACGATTTAATCCGATCACTCACCTTGGTTGTGTTTTGTCCCAAACGGTGGATTCATGATAACAGTGTCAAACTTTTTGGCATATGCATCTGCTTCCAGAGAACACAAATCGCACTGGACCAGATCCACGTTCGAAATATCAAATTCCTCCGCATTTCTTTTGAAGATGTTCAGCGCATCGTTGTCGACGTCGAAGCCTACGCACATGCTGCAAAGAAGAGAGCGGAGAGTGTGTGGCGCTGGCTGCGAAGTAAAGCTGTCATCCCACATTGGTCAGAAATTGAAAACAAGAGGACGATGATGAGAATGGTTCTCACCCTGCGTCCAGCATCGCAGCCCCGATGCTGAGGACTCCGCAGCCACATCCCAGATCTGCCACTAGTTTACCATCAATGTCGTCAAACGTATTCTGGATTGTGTAAAGCATGCATGCTGTGGAAACGGGCAGAAAGTTAACGAGAGCAGGCTTCACATCCAACAAACTCTCCGGTGATCACCCGTTTCCTCACCTGCAATGTGGGGACTGGTTGGATACTGCTCGAGAAGAATTTTGGGCTCCTCAAATACGTCCACTTGTTGTAAATAACTCTCCAGCTCTTTGAGTTTCATCACTATAGGCTGTTATGTCCCAAATCATGTGTCCGTATTGTAAAAACCCGAGATGAAATATTTCAAACGATACTAGTTAACAGCCTTGAGTATACATTTTGAGCATGGATGAAGACAATTTCCGCAATGTACTGTGCATCAAAGAAAACATTCCGAAAATGTCCCGGTCCGTCTAAAAGTAGTTCCCCCCGCCCCCTTTTTTTACGGTCCTCAAGATTTTAAACACGCCCTTTCAGATCTTGAATTGGTTTATTATTATATTCATATCTTTTAAACATATCTTGTAATGCAAAAGGTATTATGTCTTTGGCTTTTATTTTTTATAATTTCTTGAGTGTCTCATTTTGAGAGGATTCTCGATATATGCAGAGAGGGAATTTAACATTTGTAGAAAGAAGCCATAAAAGACTAAGAAGCCACTGTAAGTCCCTCGAAGCATAGGCAGACAAAGGTGGTTATCTTACTAGTGGGTTATTTGCAGACTTTTCTTCAAATGAAAAAAAAACTAAAACTAACTAAAGCTGAAACTAAACACACACAGTATTAACAAAATATAAATCACGTTAGCTTAACATAAAATAATAGCATGCAAATTATGCTGCAAATACGACAGTGACAGCGACACACGTGGATTGTTTTTTACTTTAAAAGTGGCCACCATGTTGATTTTATGTGAATTTGTGTGGTATATAAGCTCATTTTGTGTGTTTATTAGGTTTGTGTTAATATTGCCCAAGTCTGCCACATAATGCATTTACAGACCAGTGTGGTTTTAATTAATTATGTTTCCTCTGTTTACGTTGGTTTGAGGACAAAGATGTGTATGATGGCTTCAAATCTTTCGACTGATAAAATAAAAAAAACAAAGTTGCAATTTTTTAACTACTATACGAGTTAGAAAAAACCAATAAATAGATCAATATGAAAAAGCTGAATTTATTATGAATTTTAGCTGATCATTTTCCAGTTGCCTAGAAACAAGAAAACAAAAGACTTTTGATGACTACAGGCATGAATCACCCCTTTAATTTAGAAACGTAAGATGCATTTGGATTTTATTGCTTAAACTTTATCTCTTAAATACTTAAATTACATGTATTTCTTATCATTGCACACCAGCTACTTTTTGGAAATCCGCCAGTCAGCAACGACGTAACGAGCCGCATCGCGAGAATCCCCGAGAACATGGAAACCAGACAACAAAAATAAATTTGTGGATAGCAAGCCAGGGTGCATGATGGCGGCGTCGCTGCTGCGCCGGGACAAAAAAGCTACTGCCGCCCACTTGAAGGTAGACCTTAACCGGACTGACAATAGCTCTGGGGTCCGGCAACTTCAGGAGCTGCTCGACGCTGTACTGAATCCCGAAAAACCAGCGGGGGACACAGAGGCTCTTGACTGGTGTAAATGTCTAATTGCAGGAGGCGAAGGTTTCGAGGTGTTTTGCAAAACGGTCCGGTCCTATGACAACGCGACTCTGTGCGGCTTGGTTTGGACAGCCAATTTCGTGGCGTATCGATGTCGGACCTGTGGCATCTCCCCGTGCATGTCATTGTGTGCTGAATGCTTTAATAACGGAGACCACACGGGCCATGATTTCAACATGTTCAGGAGCCAGGCTGGTGGGGCCTGCGACTGTGGAGATGGTAATGTCATGCGAGAGAGTGGGTAAGTCTGCGCTAGCTGCTAACTGCTAGTTGTGCTAGCTATGCCAACTGACTGGTTTAGCTAGTATCGTTTTGACAGGTCTTGGTGGAAAATGAACAAACATAGCAAGTTAGGTTTCCTAATTTGAGCAGTGGGTGCCAGCTTCTAGTTCATTCTGTCTGAGACATTCTTACGAATTACTGAGAGTCAGCAACAGTTTTTGAAACAGCAATTTCAATGCTCTTTTCATTTATTAAAACCCTTTAGGTTACACTACCAGCTCTGTTCACAGGGTTAGCCGCCCGCCTTGCTAACCAAAACAATAATTCCAATACAAATGGTTGCACCTCGTGATTAGGGTGTTATTATGTTAACATCTGGATCTGCTGCTGGGAGTATGTTGAGTTTATAGGAAATGAAGTAAACATGGATCTAATGAGTCGCCGTGTTGCAGTCAGGTGTAGTCATTGTGTAATTATTGTTGTGAGCAAAACAAATAATAATATTGTACCATACTA
This sequence comes from Microctenopoma stevenorrisi, assembly GCA_032270685.1. Lineage (NCBI taxonomy): Eukaryota > Metazoa > Chordata > Actinopteri > Anabantiformes > Anabantidae > Microctenopoma > Microctenopoma stevenorrisi. Next base: position 9,499,126 of record JAUMTR010000013.1, on the reverse strand, counting down.
CGTGTCTGCTTGCTTGTTACGCATATTCTGTACGTAGTATGAACTAGTTGGTGAAAAATATTTAAACTTAGCACCAACATATTGTCTCGAATTTCTTCAGTACCCTGCTCAACAGCTTTGGTACTCTTGTTTTTGCAGTCTTTGCAACTCTGTGTCAAATACAGTCTTGAGCAATATGAGTAAGTGATATATTAGTTGGTGTGCTGCAATGGATCACAATATTTATATGAGCACAGATTAAAATACCGCCTAGGTCTCTATCCTGAAAAACGTCACCTAATCCTAATCATTTTAACCTCATCCGAAAGACGGCGTTAATATCTGGCCCTTTAATATAGTCAGAACCCTTATGTCTATAAAAAGAACATTAAATTAAACCCAACGTATATATTTCTTAGGACAGTTAAGTTTTTCATGTACGAGTTATTTAGAGTTATAGTTCAAATATAAAAACAACATATTAATAAAAAAGAGAGAGAGATCATGTACCTGTGAGGTCTGTACCAATGACATTTTCTTCTCTGTCAGGTTTTGCCGACGGCATCGGTTGAGAACAGGTGAAAATATTCCATCAATACCACGAGACCTTCTCTTGATGTCTGAAATGGTTCTTCCTCGCTTCATTCTGTATATAATACAGTATCTGAGGGAAGGATATACTGAAACTGGTAAAAACACTAATTTAAACATGACAAAGAAATTAGATAATGTAGTATGCTCCACACATAAATGTAAAGCAACGCTGTAACTATTAAAAAATACTTTAAGTTTGTCTGTGTCTTTCATAAACATGGTATAAAAATATGAATTGATGGTCGTTCAATTGCTTTGATTTCTTACTTATTGCATGTGCTGTGGCCGTCTGAGTCTGCTGCGGAAGCCAGATACCAGTGTTATAGTGCCGTTTACATTCACAAACTAAGTCTCATGACTCACATCTGTTATCTCACTGTACCAGACAACTCAACTGAGCGAGATCTACAGAAGGTCCTGCAGCAGTTGGAGCCTCAGATCTCCCTTCTCGAGGAGCTCACCAAGATGGGAGGCGCAATGAGGACTGTTTTGACAAAGATCTTGACCAATCAGCTAACATTCAAGGAGTTGAGCATGGGTAAATATCTACACTAGAGATATGTTAGGATGCTACATGATGGTCGATAATTATCAAAGGTTGCGCTACCTCAAAGTTTTAGTAGTTACTTTCTTGGTCACCATAGGCAGTTATTGAAATAATGCTCCTATCTTGCCTATCTTTATTTAACCATGTCTGTTTCAGTAGTACTTATGACGTAAAGGCAGATTGTGTTCAATTGATATAACTATTTGATTTCCATTTTTTGTAGTTCATGCTTTTCTATAGCAGAATATCACATCTAGTTCTCTTTAACTTAAGTTCTAAGTCTCCTAAACTAAAGTGTTCTTCGTCTTAAGTTTTAAATATTTTATATTTTTTGGGGTTAGAGTGTGCAAAATTATGTTTCACTGTTGCAGGCCAAGAAGATAATTTGTATGCTAAAAAGAACTATGACAAGTATCTGGCAGCACTGAAGAATTCAGGTCTGGTGTCTGTGGAGGAGAAAGCACAAGGTGCTACTGCTGATGTCTCTGTTGGAGCAGAAGGAGGTGCAGGAGCGATGGTCCTTTCAGGTAAAAGTTGTTTAGAAATAATTCTTGATCAGCTTTCTGGCAGCAGAATTAAACAGTTATTTCACTAATGTTGAAGGATTAAAAAGGCACTAAAAGACACAAATTTGCATTCAGAATATCATAGTTAAGTTAATTTTTTGTAATATGTTTTCCTGCTAATATACATTACAGCACATACATCATGATTGTTTCCCCATAATATTCATGCATAAAAGAGTATCACTGTTGCATTCTTAGGAACCGCTGCTCCAGGAAGTCCAGATGAGTCTAGTAAAGAGGTTTGTGTTGTCTTTACAACATTACAGAAATACTTAATACTATTTAGGTTTATGCTTTAGAGGATTATTTGGCTTTTGTAACTAATATAATAATATTTGTTGTCTATTAAAGTTTGTAGAACTGTTTTCATTTGATATGAACTGCCAGCTATTGTTCTCTCCCAGGAGGACCAAGATGCAGGGCAGTCTGTTGGTCAGAGGAAGAGGGTTAAGCTAAGCAGCAGCACCAAAGGTAAATGTACCAAAAATGTAATGCACTAATGTTACATGATTTTATTATATGTTACTATATGTTTTTTATGTCCTCAGACCCGTGCATTATTGAATCTCTAAAGCATAAATGTTTTCTGGAGGAGCTGTTGTTTTGGACAATAAAATATGAGTTTCCTCAGAGGATGGTCACCTTCTTACTGAACATGTTGCCAGATCAAGATTACAAGGTATTTTATCAGCTGCATTTATTTTTTATTTTTAGTATTTAAACAGTATTTACGCTTTCCGACTTTTGGCTGAGGCATACTTCATTTGCAGTGTCATCGATAAGGTGTTAATTCAAATAATATTTATCATATGTATTATATTGACATAAGGAAAGTTAATCCATATTCAAATGACAACGTCATTGTGTTTGTCACTGGCAGATCACCTTTACAAAGACATTCGTCCAGCATTATGCATTCATCATGAAAACTCTCATGAAAAGCCACGAGTCGGATACCATGTCCAACCGCATTGTACATATTAGTGTGCAGTTGTTCAGCAATGAGGAGCTTGCTCGGCGTGTGACAGAGGAGTGTCACCTGCTGGACATCATGGTCACAGTTCTCCTCTACATGATGGAGAGTTGCCTTATTAAAAGTGAACTTCAAGGTAAGTTGTCAGACTCAATACAACCCATTTGCACCTGAAGTTGTTTCTGTAAAGATTGAAGTAAGTTGTTGTCACAGTAGTCATTTTGGTAAGACAACCCACTAATCAATTGTGATCGAGTTCATTGTAGGACAAAGAACCTTCCACTTGTCTTCAGAGGTGTATATGTTTGTTACTAAATCACTATCCTGCTCTTCACTCTGCAGATTGCTCTCACTCTTTATAACTAGCGATCTTTCTTTTTCAAGAAAATAAACTCACAAAAGACACATCTATCAGCTGGATTTTTTCTGGTTTCAACTAAAGATTTCCTCCCATACCGGTCCTTTGTTTTCCTTTTATTACATAGTTTGGGTCCCAAAACAATAACTTGTAACTTGGAAGTAAACGCTCCTGTGTCTTTTTGTACATATTTGTTTCTATAATTCCACATGTTTCTCTGTTTTGTTTTTTTTAGATGAAGAAAACAATCGCCATGTTGTGGTAAATTGTAGTGAGCCACTGCTGAAAAACAACACTTACTGGCCATTAGTCAGTGATTTTATTAACATCCTTTCACACCAAAGTGTAGCAAAAAAGTTCATGGAGGATCATTCGTTGGTGATGCTATGGATGAGCTTTGTGTCGTTTTTCCAAGGTAAGTCATGACTTGCTGAGGGCAAACAGCAGTCAGTAGTAAACTGTCAGACCTTTTCAGTTCTTTTTTTTAGAAAAAGTTAGTTGCGTGGTGTATGGCACTTTGTCACAGAATTACCATTGTCGTTAGTGCTGCTCATTTGCCCTGTACACTCTACTGCAACCCTAAAAATAACACTCACCCTTGCATAGTGGGCTTCAGTATCTTGTTGCAGAGGTTGCACAGTGTCGCCATTACATTGTATGCAAGTCTGCTGCTGTACGTTTGCATTCAGTTCTGTTGTTTGATCTGGGTTTCATTTGACTCATTTGTTGCTTAACATTTTAAACTGTTTCTTGCTTTAATAGGTATGAACCTGAATAAGAGGGAGTTGAATGAACATGTGGAATTTGAGTCTCAGACATACTATGCAGCGTTTGCAGCGGAGCTAGAGGCCTGTGCACAACCAATGTGGGGTCTCTTAACACACTGCAAAGTCAAAGTAGGTTCAATGCACAATATTGCACAATATTCAAACACACACACAACTCCTGTGCTTTTGTGATGCTTTTGAAGGTTTAATAAAACATGCATCCCAATAATGCACAAACGTTTCATGTTGTCTCAAAACAGGAGACACAGGAATACACTAAAACTGTTGTTCGTTACTGTTTGGAGACCCTTCAGATCTGGTTTGATGCCATAGGCTTTATTGATGAGGTAGAGTAAATCGCAAACTACTGTACTTACAAGCAGGCTGTTTCATCCAATTTTTCTCATTCCTCGTGTATATTTCTTGTAGCCTGCTCCAAATCAAGTGACATTTCACCTGCCACTGCATCGCTACTATGCTATGTTCCTCAGTAAGGTATGTCAGAGACATGACTCCATGTATTCTTGTGTTTGTGTGTGTTTACATGTTTTTAAAGGTAATATTTTGGTTGAAAATTCTCAGGGTGTAAAGTGCCAAGGCCTGGACTTGGATAGCCTTCTTCCTGACCAGGAGATGCTGATGAAGATCATGGTGCATCCGCTTCAAATCCAGGTATGAAACTAGAGACTCATTCAACTTTGAGGTTGAATTTATCCCCATGTCACTGCAGTTATGTGTAAAGTAACACTTTGCTTGGGATGTAGGCTTGTCTGTCAGAGATCCACAGCAACATGTGGGTCAGGAATGGCCTACAGATAAAAGGACAGGCTATGACCTACGTGCAGTCACACTTTTGCAACTCCATGATTGACCCAGACATCTACCTGCTTCAGGTTAAGATTGCTAGATCACTTACGTTTTCGTTTTTTAACTATCGATATAGTAATTTTGATCTGTAATTTTCCTTTCTACAGGTTTGTGCATCAAGATTAGATCCCGACTACTTCATCTCAAGTGTTTTTGAGAGGTGTGCCATTAAACGTTATTTTCTTCTTATGGCCTAATAAACTTTAAAAAAGATATGAATTTTCTTAATGGTTTTTATACAATCTCTCATGCTAGATTTAAAGTGGTTGACCTGTTGACCATGGCGTCTCAGCATCAGAATGCTGTGTTAGACTCTGAACAGGAGAGACCAATGCTAGAAGGAGCACTGACCTTCCTTGTCATATTGACAAGCCTTCGCATCCATCTGGGTAAGTGGTTCACTAGAGGATTCACACGAGTAAAAAATAGCTTGCAATTTAAAAATAGGCCTACACTATATTTTGCTACCGTAAAGCTCTCTCAGGTGTTTATATCTTTATAAAATATGTAACATTATTGATGAACATTTTTTTTTGGCAGCAGCTGTCAATGATAGATTTGAATGAATATTATATACTGGCTTTGGCCTAACTACCGAATTACATGTTGTAGTTTGTATGTTCTCTGGATGATGTTTGTGTTATTTACCTGACCAAAAATAGTTTAGGTTAGAAACAAACCCCACTCGTATAATTATGTTTGAAAAGGTAAAAAAACAGTAGTTTGGAGTACCGGGCGTCTTTTTAAATGCTTGATGATCCTATCATATTCCATTTGACTACCGTGAGCTAACTCGGCGATTTTAGTCGCAAGCTTCACATGGAAGACTTTATAACACAGAATTAGTTTGTAAATGCTTAATTCTTCTGTTTTGGAAAACTGCTAATTCCTAAAAACGTTGATTGCAAGACAGTTACAATAGTAACTGCATACACATTGCAGCCCCCAAATTGAGTCAGCACCTCTCATAATCTCAACAGACTTAAATGCATAGGTGTTCTTCTGTTTGATATTAAATAAGTAACTTAACACCAGGCTAACCTCATCTATACCATATGCAACCATATCTAACAATGATGTCATAGGCTCTGGTATGCAGTATCTTGCACATCACTGAATCAAGGTTAAATAATAGTTAAATCATTAGAGACCAGTGAAGACATTTTTCAAACATAGATCTCTACCATTGTACTGTAGTGTGTGTGTGTGTAGTTGTTCATTTGTCTAACCACAATAGTAGAACAAATATCTTATGTTTTACTTCTCTTTCCAACAGGGATGACAGACGATGAGATCCTTCGGGCTGAGATGGTCTCACAGCTGTGTATGAATGACCGTACACACAGTGCACTGTTAGATCTGGTATCCTTTCCTGTAATAAAAACATCAGCACCTTGATCAGTCACCTAGCACTGTCTTTTTCCTTAAGATTTTTTCCTAGATTCCTGAGAATCCCAACCCAAAGAGTGGTATTGTACCAGGTAGCTGTAGCTTTGAACAGATGCTCTCTGCTGTGGCGGACTTCAAAGCACCGGTGTTTGAGCCTGGAGGCTCCATGCAGCAGGGCATGTACACACCTAAAGGTAGGAGACCTCTGGTGAAGTTGAACTGTTATATTGTATGTTATTAAAGTTATTTTAATGTGTCCTAATAATTGTCACAGTATTTAATGTAGTAAAACATCACCTAGACACCTAGAAACACCAAAACTGATAGCTGTCTCGTGCTATCATTAGTTATTAGAGCCACGGGTCTGTGATAGAATATTATTTTATAAATTACTTATGGAAGAGATTAGTGTAATATTTAACTATTCTAAAGCCTGGAATGAGTTAATGAAGAGCTGCCAGCACTAAAGAACGTCCATCTATTAAAGTGTAATGTGTACCATTTTATTTTCCATGATATTACCAATAGCTTTTCCATAAAGCTCTTTGCTTCTTTTATGAAACAATATCATATGATTTAATCCTTGTCATTGATTAGTTGACAAAGTACATAATAGTAGCAAATTTCTCAAGTGCCTACTTGTGTCAGTACACAACACGGGTTAAGTTTTCATTAATTCTTCATAATATATATAATATATTTTCTATTCAGACCACATTTGTGGATATAACGGAGTAAAAGTGTGACGTCTGAATAAAATGGAAGTCTAGAGCATTGGACTGCAGCCTACCACTTGGGGGCAGACCTAAACCACTTACACAGAGAAGGGAAACTAGGAAGAAAGTGAAGCCACTTTTCACCTGAGGTTACAAAACATTTTTCTTTTTCCTTTTTTTTTCCCAACTAGCCGATGTGTGGGAGAAGGAGTTTGACCCCATTATGGTTGTTCTCAGAACAGTCTATCGGCGTGATGTCCAGTCAGCAATGGACAGATACTCTGCATTGTAAGTTAATAAAGTTGCCTTAATTTTCTACTGTCTGTTGTCTACTGTTCATTCAGCCTATCTGCACCATGCTCTTTAGTGTCATAGGTTCACCTCGCATAGCTCCTCATGAAAGAAGGCAATCAGGAGGGTCGGATCTACTAGGTGGTATTGTTGGTTCAATTAGATAAATGTCAAGAAAAATCAATAATTCGGGATAAATTGTATTGGAATTGAGGAAATGTTTCTTGTTTGATTGTGGTTCAGACTTCTCTCAGGACAAATTCGTGAGTGGAGGTGAGAGGGATACCTTGAGGTTAATTCACTGAAACAGATGTGGATGTTAATTATACTTAATGGATCCCACTCCGGGTGCTTCTGTGCTTCAAGTGGTAGTTGAGAAGATAACATTTCATTGTGGATTTAAGGCCATTTGAGGTGTAACTGTAATCGAATGTGTAGCTAAATCACTTGTTTAGTTAGTTTTTATTTGTTTTATATGCATTGTGCCCTTTTCTTACCGGTATTTGTTCATAGAAAGCAGACAAATTGAGTCATTTTTGTCCTTGAAACATACAGAAGTACAGTACGTGCCACCTTCAGAGCCTGATACCAGCCTCATGTTGCTTATTCACACTGTTTAGATATGATAAATTGCCTGTCAAACTAGCCTTGGTTTATATAACACTGATCCCATCACTCCTAATAAAGTGAGCATCCGTGCTGCCAATGGGCTGTTCTGTTAAATACACTGAAAGCTTTTATACAGTGAATTACTCATTTTTAAATGTAATTTCCTCAGATGTTCTCTTATTGCATCGCTTTGTGTGGAACTGTAACCTGTTGCATGAGGGTTAATACACATTCTTATGGGTGTGAGAATTATAGTGAACTCTTTTACAAGATTGTGCTTATAATTTTTTTATCCATGTCACCTAGTTTGAAACAGTCTGGCATTCACACTGGCAACCCATGGCCACCTTACAAGGAAAGGACCCCCCTGCACCCCTGTTACAAAGGCCTGATCAAGCTGTTGCACTGCAAAACACTGCACATTGTGATATTCACTCTTCTTTACAAGGTGAGCCTTTCAACAACTATTCATGTGCTATAATGCAGTGCTGCAAATGCATCTCAGTTTACATCTTGAGTTAAATCAGAAGCACTTGTTTGCGATATTTAGTTGGTGGGCAAGTACTATGACAGTAATTAATTAATGCTGATACACAACAAGTTAAAATACATGACTGGGTGCAATAGAAAATGAACAGACCTCATTGTGTAGATGAGCTATAACAATAAAAACATACATTAACAATTACAATTAAGTGTCATAGTTTGTATCAGATTATATTTTTTTTTTACAAAAATGCAATTTAAACATTTGTAAGTTAGAAAAATGGTAAAATACCCTCTAGAGTGGTTACTTGTTCTTCACTGTAAAATAATGGTTGAGTATGTTCTAGATATGGATGGATCATCAGAACATGTCCGAGCATGTGTTATGCATGGTGCTGTACCTCATCGAGCTGGGCCTGGACAACCAAGTTCAAGACAACAAGGAGGATGCGGTAAGATATGGGGGCTATGAGCTGCAACCAGTCTTCTCACTATGTTACACTGAGAAGCAGTTTCATGCAAAGTTGTATTTTATGTTTCCAGGAGCCTTGCATTGAGGAGCACTGCCATGACAGCTGGTTCCCTGGCACCAACCTTCTTTCCAATCTGCACCATGTTATCAACTTTGTGAGGGTTCGGGTTCCTGAGACGGCACCTGAAGTAAAAAAAGAGACCCCTCCCAGCACCAGCACTGAGGCTTCCTCTTATGGCCAGGTATGGGAAAACTGTGCTGATGTCCACTTTCTATCAGTTGGGGTCTAATTTCTTTGCAATAAAAAGTCCTGGATGACGTCCTGGATGCTATCTTGCCAGTAAAAGAGAACAGTAAATTAAACTAGTGGGGAATGGAGCTGGCCAACTATATGCTTAAGACTAAGATATTTTTCTCAGGAGACACAAAGACAGCCGATGATGATTATTATACCCTAATTCATCAAGGCAACCCCCCCCAAAAAACAAAAAACACGGCCTGTGTTATTGTATAGCGGTTTGATTGTGTTAGCTGGCCGTGGTTAAATAAATTAATGAAAGGTTAGCTATATACACTTATGTTTTGTCGCCCTCGTCTTCAACAGTGCACTTCAAGCCTGGTTTCCATTCAGAAAATGTACTTCTGTACCAGCACCTTGAAAAGATGGAAATACATTTAGTGTCTTCTGTATGATTATTAGCTTATAGGAACTTGATGGTAATCTATTACCTGATTTATTTTTTAAATGTATTTATAATTTGTTTGGTACCTTTTTAACTTTCACCATTATTGTTCATTTCACTGCCTTGCTTCTCAGAACTCCAGACGTCTTACTGGGAATTGGAGAGAGGTAGCTGTCTGCATTTCTGTAGAATGGGCTGATGGCTTAGATGCCACTGCAGCTGCATTTGTCTACTTTTTATTACCAAAGAATTTCTATGCTTGTCCTTTTGAAAAGGAGGTCTGCCTTGGTGTGGTATAGTGTGTGTGTGTGTGTGTGTGTTTAATGCTGTGCTTCAGCAATTTCCCTCCCTCCTGACTGCTAAAACTAATTATGTGTGTAATGCAGGTTCGGGTAAATGCTTTTTAACTGCATGTCAATATGATTGATGTTGCCTTGACTGGGCTATATGATCTATGTTTATTTAACAGTGCAGCTCAGGTTCTTTTTGTCAGGTCAGGTCAGGTCGGGTCATGGCAATCGTTCATGTCGCGTGTGAGCTATTATATGAGGATGATTTGAATTTTTGCCAGAAACGTGTTTGTTCTGAGCTCTATCAGCAAAGCTATTTGTGAGATGTCAGCTGAAATTTTATAATGGATATTTAATTTGACTTGTGTATTGTACGTGCCTCACTATGGTAATGAAACACTTCTCCAATCCATCAAAGTCTGTCAAAGCAGTATTGATGTCATTTTAGGAGCTGGTGTTTGTGCTTAGAGACAGATCTGCAGATTCAGGGAGACTCAAAAGGGATGTTGGTCACTGTGTTTTCTCTATTCTCTCTGTACACGTCAAGCCCATAATCAATAAAATATGTAACTGTTGATTAAGTTCTTCATGTGTGTTTTTACAGTATTTATGCTCTTTACACATTCACAGAAGGTTATAACGCATCGCATTAACACTGCCAGACTCAGATTGCCCTGTTTATATGATGTGTAATACATTATGCTATAAATTATGCTTTTTAACCTTTTCAGAACCTGCGTGAGGCTCAGGTGTTCAGCCTTGTGGCGGAGCGCAGGAGGAAGTTCCAGGAGATAATCAACCGCAGCAACACAGAGGCACAGGTTGTCAGGCCCAAGAGCTCCTCAACACGTTGGGTCCCCCCAGGCACACCTCCCCAGTTGGTAACTGAGATTCTTGAGATCCGAGAAAGCATGCTGTCCCTCCTCATCAAGCTCCACCAGAAGTTGTCATCTAAGCAGAACTCTCTATCGGCATCCTGGCTAGATGATACAGACACAAGCCGTCACTCTCATGGAGATGGCATTACAGCCATTGAGCGCATCCTCACCAAGGCAGCCACGCGCAGCTGCCAAATCAAGCGCAGCGTCCAGGACATTTGTGGAAAGGTGTGTCCTCCAGTGCCACCAAAGAAGAACAGCCCTACTGACAAGAAAGCCATGGATAAAGAAGAGAGGTGACGTAGTTGTGTACAGTCTAAAAAGGAAGCAGTCATTCGCATTATTGCAGTCTATAATCAATACATGCTTTTATTATATTATAATAATTATATATTTTTAGTGTTTTGGCTTTTCACCCAACATTCTCCTATTAGTTTGTGTCTTTCCTCCTCTAATGGGCCATAACCATTTGATGATGGCTGTTAAGGTTGGCTTCACCCCACAGACAAAAATAATGCTAGAAACATTGCCAGTCACACAACCTACAGCTGTTTCCAAGGCAATAATCAGGCAGCAGTGCAGTCAGCGGCAGTGAGAAACTGCTACCCATTCCTCAGGCTGGTTGTCTGCACCCTTGAAGCCATCAGTGAAAGTTATTCAGTTGTGACGCTCCTGTCAGCATTTGTTTATGTCCTCTTATTGGGGACTAAATTTACAGTCAGCTCTTGCTCTGAAAGTCTGCAGTGTGGGGTTCAACACACCATGTCAGTCTGATAATCACCCTTCCCAACGTGCACAATGCTGCGTTATTGAAATCAGACACCTGCTGCAAATGTGACGGCATCACCTGCGACAATTAACAATCTGTTGCACATCTGTGGGAAACTTTATGTTTATTCACAGCTCATGGGCATTGATTCAAGTGGTTGCCAGGATGTTATCATATGAAAGCATATGAAATCCCTGCTCTCACATATTTTCTTTCATGGGATTAATTTCTTTGCTTCAGTACAATCTCACTAGTGGGTTTTTAATTTCGGTAGATGAATCTAGTGTAACTTATTTTGTTTTAAAGTGTACTTAAATACTGAGTGTGTTGTTGTTTCCATTGCTCTTTCTATCTCCATCTATATATATAAAATTGTGCACTTGCTTCTTTCTTTCAGACGTCAGAGGGCTAGAGAGAGACAACAGAAACTTCTAGCTGAATTTGCCTCCAGACAGAAAAGCTTCATGGAAACAGCCATGGATGTTGGTAAGGAAATGTCTGTTTACCTTTGTTGCCAACCTCTTGACTCAATCTTATGGCTTCTGGTTTAACTTCTAATTACTGACACATGAATTTCGTGTAGTGTTTTTGGATGGTCACTAATTGAATTCTCTAGTCTGAAGTTGAAGTAAAGTTATTCATTGTAAAATGCCTTTGAACCTACGACAGAGCACTGTTGCAAATATTTACGTCTTTAGACTGTATAGTGAATTTTTATAACAACCACTATAGACTGTTTATTAAATTGGGTTTGTTCCGATATGATGGTACAAGATCTTGTAAAAGCACAAAACCCTCGTTAACTATTTTTACTTAAAGGACGTTTTGCCACTATAACCCCTAAAGAAATAAAATTTTCCACTGGAGCCAGGTCACAGTAGGCGGAGTCTGCTTACCTTCTCTGCGGGCCTGTTAGGAGAAATTGAGAGGAGAGTGCTCTTGTGGGGATGTGGGTGGCTGTTGGCTGAGGGCACATTGGTTCATAGCGCTAATAGTGGACTCGACTCTAAGGGCCCACTCTGACACAGCATGGTTAGTGAATGAATAATGGTTGCTGTGATAAGAGTCACGGTACTTGCTGTTTTGTGTTCTGACCTCTTTTTAGTGGTTTGTTGTCATAATTTTAGTAATACTTAAGTTAGAGAAGCCGGTTAACACATATAACATAATATATTTTATAATAGGTTCTACTGTAGGAGAGTAAGAACCCGTATTCTTATGTTTATCTTTGCTTACCTTGTGCCTTTCTTTCACACTGGTGTGTTTGTGAAAAAATAAGTCTCAGCTAAATCCCAGAAACTGTTTTTGTTGTTCATAAAATCATATCAATATTTTAAAATATTTATTTAGTTTCGCTTCCCAACAGTTATTAGTCACATTGGTTTTTTCACAAGCTTTAAAATGTTGCTCAGATTTCAGGGAATGCATTTTCACACTGCCTAGTTTGCAGTTTGTCTTTCCTGAATCGGTGCCTCTGCTATTCTGTTGTGTTGGTAATTCAGATTAACCTGTGTGCCTTGTTAAAGAAAGAGACAATGCGGGTGAACTTTTAAATGTCATGAAACTCCTCCACTGTATTAGGATGGAGGCAGCAATCCCCACAACTGATGTCGAAACCCGAATTACAAATGAAATTAAGAAATTAAACCGATTCTAGACAGATAGTGAACTGATCGCTTTAAATTTGTTGTATACTATAAGTTAGTTGAGTGATTTGATTTACCATTAACCTAGTAGGCATGCTCTCCAAGTACAAGAATAATTGTAGGAAGCACAACAGAGCAGTAGTTTGTGTCCTTGTCATAGGACTTTTTTTGTGTTTATGTGAACACGCACACACCCACACACACACACACACACACACACACACACACACATATTGGCGCCTCTGTGTACTGGGATGTCTTGAGGCAAAAGCTGTTGAGTTGACATCTAATGCAAACCGCTTTCATTTCCCCAGGAACACAGTGACCTCTCCTGAGAACATATTCTTCCAAAAAGCAATACATCAATTTCCAGCACAGCTTGACATTTCTACGCAATATTTACTGCTCAAATTGAACACAGTTCCTAACATTTAAAACTAATTTCACATCAGTAATTAACTTCTAGTGTTATGCCAATCACACACATATGGCTACACACTTGTAAGCAAACGTTTTGGTGCAATTGAACAACGGTTGTAGATAAAACACAGTAAAAACACAGCAGCAAAGTCGGATCACAAAATACGATTTTCTTTTTATGCATGAACTTAAAACAGTGTGATTAACATTAAGCAGGTGAGCTGCAGATGAGAATGCAAATGTTTTAGTCAGGTGACCCTGAGATTAGATGGACTTGCCAGCCCCCTAGTACAAAGTCCAGGTAACATTGGAGTGTCATCTCCACTGTGGCATGCTCCTTACAGGCACACACAGCTCTTGAAGTTTTGACATTAAAGCTGTTCTCCATTTTAAAAAGATCATTTACCAACTGTTCATCATTGAACCCATCCAATTCTATATATATTTTTTCCAGGGGTTTTCAACATGACATATAATTGTGTGGGTGTTACATACCTTGTTCCAACTTTAATTTTTGCAGTCTATCTCCTTCCCTCAACTGTAGTAGGGAAACAGCACATGGGAGTGATTGAATGTCTGTGGTCTTTCTTAGACTTAGAAAGGAGTAGTGTTATGTAACATATATTTTTTGGTTGCATAGTTTGCAGTCAGACTGGATTTTTATTTCAGTTTTATGATTTAGCCAAAGGAAATTGTGTATTTCTGTTTCTCCTATTATATTATTTCATCAGCATTGTTATGTTTTTTAAGTATTTGTGAGAAAACTAATATGTAAGGTTTTGCCACCTTTTACTGTGACAGAATCTCCTGAAACTGAGGCAGCCATGGATTTAGGAGCTGAAGTGATGGAGTCTGAGGTTCTTTATGATTGTGTGATCTGTGGCCAGAGCGGACCTTCCACTGAGGACCGACCTACTGGCCTAGTAGTTCTCCTTCAGGCATCCTCAGGTATTGTTTATTTCCAGGAACCTACTCCTATAGTTAACTGAAATAAGTGTTTTTATGTCATAGTATCTTTAGGTTTTTAAAGTTGAGTACAGCCAAAAAAAGAAAATTTAGTTTTGCTGTTTCATAAACTATGATGGACTTGATATTTTACTGATTCATTTTAAACAATTACCCAAAGAAAGTTGGACAGAATCGTCATCATTGACTTATGTGATTGTCTTTTAGTGCTCGGGCATCGCTGCAAAAGCAAAGAGGCTAAGCAGCTACCAACCAGTGATGACGAACACATCTACCCTGCAGACACATGTGGAGTTGCTCATGATGTCAGGCTCACGCTCATGCAACGGTTCTTCAAAGATGTAGGTGCTTTCAGGTGTTTTTATCCCTGCCTACAGTCAGGGATAAATTTGTTTTTAACCCGTGCTAATTTTGCTCACTAACAAAGAAATGATACGTCATACAGTTGGTGCAATTGTTTTTAAATGGAAGAACCATAAAATAATTGCCAGTCTCCCTCGGTCTGGAGCTCCACGCAAGATCTAACCTCGTGGAGTTTCAATGATAATGAGATTGGTGTGGAACCAGCTCAGGGACCGACTTGTCTGCTACTCGGGAGGAACTGGGTCCATAGTCACCAAGAAAACAGACACATCACGGCGTGAAATCCTGCAGTACCTGAAAAGTCGTCCTGCAAGGAAGCACACGTACAGACTGACTTACAGTTTGCCATTGAACATCTAAATGATTCAGAGGAAGACTGGGTGAAAGTGTTGTACGGTCAAATCTTGGGTGAGAACTTACTTTTCTCAGGTAGGGCATTGAAAAAGTCGTGGGTAATTATTCCAGGCTCAAGAAGAAGCATATTAAGGTCTTGGAGTGGCCTAGTCAGTCTCCAAACCTTAATCCCATAGTAAATCTGTGCAGTGAGCTGAAGGTTCGAGTTGCCAAACATCGGCCGCAAAACTTTAATGACTTGAAGAAAAACTGCAAATAGTACTGGAGTAGACATGTCTCACCCCTGTTTCTACAGACAAAGGTTTTTCTACAAGTACTAAAGCATGTTTTGCAAAGGCATCAAATACCATTAAATTAAAGCGACCATTGAATTTATAGACTGATCATTTCTTTGTTAGTGAGCTAACAAGCTAGCTAATCTGAACAAGTAGTCAGGCAGATTTTTATTAATAAATAAAAAAGACTACATGTTGTATTTACTCAAGTTATTTTTGTGTATTTAAAAAAAGTTTAATTGTTCTGAATAACAAATGTGTAAATAAAAAACCAGGCAAATACATTTTCAAAGAACTGCACAGCTGTTCAATAACAATTTTTCCTAAAGACATCAATATAGTATTAGCATTATTACATTACCATTACTGTGTTATGCGATACGTTTGTTAATCCAAACATTAGTTTAATCATCAGCGTCACCAAATAAACAGAAGGTCCAGGTGAATGCCTGAAGACAAGTTTGCATATTGTAATTGATGTGATTTTTTTTTTCCTCCCATGAATTCTGCAGAGTTCATGTCTGCAGTCTGTATCAATAGGCTGGGATGGTGGTGTCTACGTCCAGACCTGTGGACACACTTTGCATATAGACTGCCACAAGTCATACATGGAGTCTCTTAGGGTAAGACAAAGCTGGACAAAGGTGTATATATTTATAATTAATGGCAAAGGGATACATTTTTTACTTTTTTTTTCTTTTGGGCATACTTTGAGCAGAACAGCACCATAGTTTTTAGACTTTAGCAGAGAGATTAACACTAATTATTTTATATTTCCAAGACTAAATTAATTAAAATTAGGCCCAGAGACACAATTTGTTGATATTTTTTGTGAAGATGCATTATGGTCTACAGCATCAGTTAAATCAAATTTAACTTCTGTCTTTTTGTTTTTAGAACGATCAGGTCCTCCAGGGTTTCTCTGTTGACAAGGGTGAATTTACATGCCCGCTGTGTCGACAGTTTGCCAATAGTGTACTTCCCTGTCGGCCTGGGCGGAGCACAGAGGCTGGTTCCTGGCACACACCCACAAACAAGAAGCTCTGTGTGCTTGTAAAGGACGTAGAAGATCTTCAGGATAAACTTGGCCTTTTCCCTGTAAGTTTTTTCAATAGGTCAGGAGTTTATCAGGATAACATCTGTTTGTTGGTCTAACATTTTTTAATATGTATTATAGTTTATATTTCTCAAGGATGACAGTAGAGTTTGTTTTTGTTTACATTTTGCTTGAAAATGACAAAATACGTTTTGAGACCTGAAATCAAAGTGAGTTTGTACAAATCTTTAGTGAATTGTGACTGAATTTTGACTTTGTGTTTTTCCTTTACTTTTTTTTCACAAGACTGAGTCCATTTTGAGTAAAGAGATGGAGTTGGTCATCAAAGACATTAAGAACACGACCCAAAAGAAATACATGGACTATGGCAAGAACCCTGGCTCCCCTGACAATGATTTCCTCTTCATGTACTCAGTGGCAAGGTAAGTTTCACTGACTCTCTGTTTTCATTTTGATGGACAGAATCTCCCAGTACATCTCAGAAGTGGTGCTCTAATGTAATTTGTCTTGACCAGAGCTCTAACTCCTGGGCATGTTGCAGCTGAGTGTAAAGTAGTTGTGGTGAGAGTCAGCAGTTCAGTATCTAAGACTATGGTACTGTCCTGGAAAACGGTGATTTGGCCCCTCTTGACTCAAGAGCTAGTTGCTTCCTCCCAAAATGGGATTTAAGTATCTTGACAGGCAGATTAGCAGAGGTACAGCCTGTTGTTGTGATGATGTAACTTAAAATTATCCTAGATTTTTCAATTATTGGTCTTGCCTATGCACTGTGGGATGTTATATTAGTGTGAGAAGTGAGATTATGGGGATGCTAAGTGGGGGAGCACGTTGATTTCCATGTGTGCCTTTATATGTTTTCAGAATATTTGTATTTTTTTTATCACCATTTTGCATCTCAAAATATCTACATTTATTTACATTAGCGTTTCCTTGTAGGGTGTCACAGCCAAATATTCAAATAGGTGGCAGCAGTCTTGTTATCTGCTCCAGTTGATTCTGCGACAGCTATGTGGAGGTGCTCCTCATCCAACACTGTCATTAAACTTGTTGACTACCTTGTTTAGCCAGCAGCCTGCATGATCAAGCACTGGATATGTGTTGGTAAATGGGTTGATTAAACAAAATATTTGCCACCTTTTTGGCACGTCCCATATAGGAGTGTGGAGGGGCTGAATATTGATCTTTAAATATCCTTTAATACAAATAGTAGCAGTGAACAAGGTTGTTTATACACCTGTTTTAATCTTTTAAAGTCATTTGCCTTGTATTGTTTCTTTTCTGTGATCTTCACAAGATACTGTCTTAGACGTTGTTGTGCATGTACCATAAATGTGCATCTGTTGTCAGAGCAATGACTCTGTCCTATTGGGTTATCTCAGTGCAATGTTGTGTGGCTGCTGACCTTTGTGTCTGCAGTATTTGAACCTGTAACTCTCTCTGCGCCACCTCACATTTCTACACACATGCACACACCACTGACCAGTAGAATAAAAGCTGACTTTCTTTTTCTTGACTGTTAATGCCAGCTACTCATCTTAAGTAGCAATGACTGTCTATACAAAAAGGCAGGAATATCTCTGCTTCATTGTTGGAGATCTTCCTTGTCAGTAGTACTCCAGAAAGGCATATTGACATTGAACTAAAATTCTTTGCGCCAGTTGTTGTATAATACTTTTACCAAATAAATATTTTTTTGTTTCTACCAAACTTGATCAGGAACCCGGGAAAGTTTTTTGCCTAGTTCTTATTATACTGCTGTATTAGTCTTGGTAATTTTGCTGCCAAAAGACGGTTGTTCCACATATATTCTGCAGTTCCTTCACCTTACATCACATAGATTTGTAAATCTTGGGGTGACCCAGCAGTCAAAGACACAGAAGATCCACCTGCAATGTTGCAGTTCGATTTTGTCCAGGAATATTAATTGCATGTCATCATCCACCTGCACACTGACAAATAGGCCTGAACTTTAATATGGAAAATAAATTACACAGTCCCTTTCAGGTATTTGTGTCTTCTGAACAGACTGGTCACAGGTAGGAGAAATGACTAGCCCCGAGTTCACCTTGGGGTCTTAAACTCCCATTCCAAAATCTGTGCCCTTCATTGAGTATAACCATCCAGACCTTTTGCCCACCCAGTGCTGTGGTTCTTGCCGCCCTCCACCCTGAACAGAAAGATCCCCTGTGTGTGTCTGGGTGCCTGTTGGTTCTCTGAAGTTCAGTGAACAGCTCAAATTGCCTAAGGAGTGGAAAATTCCTCTGTCACAGGGGTGCTCTTATCAGCAAAAGCCAGATGGAGCTTCATCACGGCTGCATTATCTATGTGAAATTGCTTTTACTCCCAGGAAACCCAAGGATTTGCCCCCACCTTTCCAGCCCATAGAAAGAAATGGCCAGTGGTAGGATGGAAACAGGCCAAGATCAGTCTTATTTTAGTAATGCCTATCTGTTTTCGCCATCTACTATATGTCCTTTGTTAAATGTTAGGGTTTTTTCACTGATGTGGTATTAGGGAATTAAAATTCAAGAATAAAACATGTTTAGATTTGCATGGCAAATGCACATTGGGAAATATGCATAAACAGTGGTTGGAACAGCTTTTATGCTAATGGTCCAGCTTTTGCAAAATCAGTCCTGCAAAGCTGTCATTTATTTGATATGGAATTTCTGCTGCAAACAGGCGCATTAAATGGCAAATGGCTTGACTGGGCAACATCTTTTATCATTCTAATCAAACTGGTAAAAAAGGCAGGCTATGGAACCAAAAGCTGCATGATCATACTCAGCCATTTATATCAATGCATACTCCCCTCCCCTCCCCTCACAGCGGCAGACTCTGTGCTTCAGGTGCTGATTTTAAAGTAATACGTCCAGATTTTTTTATTAGTGATTTGCACCAGGTAACATGCAGTATGTGATAAAAACATTTACCGTATACATACTAAAGGTAGGCTGTAAACCTGCTTACCATGTGGATGTTTTTCTAGTTCATACACGTGTGTGTGACGCTTTGTACCCTCAGACAGTACAAAAGTAGACAGAATGACAGTGACAGTGACAGAATCAAGAAGATCTATCATAGAGTTCCTCGATAACAGGAAAAATATATCTGTGCTAAATGTCTTTTGTAAGTCGTGTCTCACTAATAATTACAATTAAATATATGAATCTGGTGGAAATTAAAGAAGCATGTTACAAGTTTTAGCAACTTTTGTTGCTGTGTTTTTGAAGCGTAGATTGATGTATGACTGTTTGCATATATGTGCCTGTCTCCTCAGGACCAATCTGGAGTTGGAGCTTGTGCATCGAGGAGGAAACTTGTGTTCTGGAGGAGCCAGTGCAGCTGCCAAACGCTCATGTCTCAGTAAGTACCCGAACCTCCTCATCTATAATATAGTGATCAATTTTAACCCCTATTCCCTTGTTCACTAATATGCAGTTTTCAAGCTGTGTACTTTATCAGCTGGAATACCAATAACTGTGATTTGAGATGTGGATGAAAACACTTTCTTAATCAAAACTACCGGCACAACATGCAAAAATAGTAGACATTTAGTACAGAAGTGACTAAATTCGTATTCTTATATTAATTAATGTTGTTTAGAATTTAATTATAGTCTTAAAGTAAAGGCTAAAGGATGTAACATGTAAACTGCACCATTTAACATAGCAGATTATATCGGATATAATCTGCTATGTTAAATGGTAATTACACCGATATGTGTGTTAATGGATGTTGTTGTACATCGTTTTCAATCATTCTAAGCCTCAGTGTAATTGTCTTGTGAGTTGTCCTGAGATCACAACAAAATCATTATACGAAAATAAAAAGGGTCAATTAGCAGTGACAAGCAAGGAGACACGATGTCCCACGTGAGCTGGCAAGGTAAATGAAGCAGACAAATGGGTCAAGTGTTGTTTAAGTTGTTTATGTCACATCAGAAAAGACTGTGTCTTGTAGAGGAGAGTTATGTAGTAAATGTGTGTTAAACAACCCAGAATATGTTAGCTTTGCCCTCTTTTTTTTTTCTTCGTCAACCTCATAACTATTCACCTGGAATGGTTTTTAATTCACAGCCTTTTCAAGAGTCAAGTAACGTTTCTTTCTTCTTAATGTGCCATCAGTTATTGATCTATTCTGCTGTTTGTTTTAATGTAACTGTGCTATTGCGCCCTTTTGCCAGGTCTCCCTCATAAAAGTGATCCTTGATCTTAATGGGACAAACCTGGTTAAATAAAGGTTATAAATATTAAATAAAAATTGAAAAGAAAAGGATAAGATAATCAGAATTACCGACTTCAGAAACTGCCAATTTACAGCATCTTAGATGAGATGCCATAAATGTTTCTCAGAGTTCCAGTGGCAGACATCATTTCACATTCAACATCTACTGTTTAGATGAGATTAAGCGAGTCAGGGCTTTATGTATGAATTGCAGCAAAGAAACCTTGAGTCGCTTATGCAAAGAAAAACAAGTGATGGATATTAGATTAGTGCAAAACTGTCCTTTTGATCTGATGAATCCACATTTGAGATTTTTGGTTCTAACTGGTCTTTGTTAGATTACAGATTGTGGACAATCCCAAATACACCTCGGTTGGTTGGTTGATTGGTTGTGTAGGAGATATTTTGTTTATGTTATCCCCTAATAATACAGGAATATCAGAGAACACACACTTTTACACTCTATCAAAAGCCTATTTTTTAGAATCCCCTCAAGGCATTCCTATGATATTCCCGAGATCAGGTTCATGAGAATAGGACAGATGGACAGTTTGAAAGCCATAAGGCCTACAGCCCCAGCATAAAAGGAAAAACTGATTCATATATTAAACAAAAGAGATGGTTCCCCAAATGATAGGAGTGTTGCCTTTTAGAAATCAGGAAAGTAGTTCAGAGTAGAGCCATTTGCTGTGTTGTCTCTTTTTAAACCGCTCTGCACACACCTCATTACTATGTAATGTAGGAAGAAGAATATTTTGCTTTGTTGTTAGATTTATAGCAGGGATTTATCAGAGAACACTGCTGTGTACTTTAGAAAGTATTTTGCTGAACTCAACTGTATGACCTTTAAAGTATCATCACGTGATAATTGTATTGTTTCACTTTAAATTGCCTTGCCAACAACTGTGATCACATATTGGACTTTGAATAAACTTTTAGTATCTGTATATATTTTGTAATTTCATGAGAGCAGCCTGGTTTTAGTTGCCTCATAACTACTACTCATTTATGTCTCTCTCTCCTTTTCTATAGCAAAGAAAGAAACCACATTGAAAACAAATGAAATGCGTCATAGAACTGTTTTTTTCTATTACTGTCTGTGTTTACCTGTGGAGGGCAGTGTTGCTCTAAATATTGCCAGTTCACTCACAGCTAATATTGCAGAGCTGATTTTAAGCACTTGACGGTGTTACACCATCTTAATTCCCTGTAAAACAAATCAAATAGGATTAGTATTGCTGATTATAAAGGGTTTAGGTTATATGAAGGGTTGCTGCATTCACCCAGGGATGAAACAAAATGTTTATTCTGAGCTTTAAATCTATTGCTCTTCAAGAATACTTGTATTGAGTAGAGTATATAATTCTAAGTATTCATTTCAAGACTTAAGGAAAGACAAGGGCATTCATACACTTTCTTATTTCTAAAGAAGCACTATGTCACCATGCAACTTTGTGTCCATGTTGACAATGACTATAATGTCCTAAATGTTGGGAGGAATTTCTATAGAATAGCTTTAGACAAAGACTTTATAGGCTGGACAAATGCAGGACACCTGGTAGGGTGTCCTGTATTTGAGTGAGTGTGTGTGTGTGTGTGTGTAAACATGCAGGATGTCTCTTCATGTTCCATTAGTTTCACAATGAACAGGTGTGACCTGACCAAATACTTGCTCGAGGCTGTCAAGCACTAGCATGTATCCATCTGGTCTGGCCTGGTTTTATCTGAGCCAAACTATTAGCCTGCGGTCAGTTCTACTAAAATGCTTTTATTATCTGATGTACAGTTTTTAGTGGTGGCGTGTGACAGTGGACACTGGAATAAACTGTTACTAGCTTGTTTTTTTTTCTTGTCAGAGCTTGTCGGTACATAATA
Organism: Microctenopoma stevenorrisi; assembly: GCA_032270685.1. Lineage (NCBI taxonomy): Eukaryota > Metazoa > Chordata > Actinopteri > Anabantiformes > Anabantidae > Microctenopoma > Microctenopoma stevenorrisi. The sequence continues at coordinate 9,476,709 of JAUMTR010000013.1, read as the reverse complement.
ATAATGTCAAATCAAACTGATATAAATGCAATTCATGTTCAGGGTGTTTTGTTTTTTTCTCTTTCAGATCAGTTGTTCCATGTGTTGGCCATGCACATGCGTCTGTACAGCATCGATTCAGCCTACAACCCCTGGACTAAGCTGACTCAGATTACACAAAGCAGAGAAGCAGAGTGAGTGACTTTCTCTCTAAAGTACTTCTATTAACGGTGAATCTATACATCTGTTCATACATTGCACAGACCTCTCAGTCTCTACTCTCCCTTCGTACTTGTCCATCCTCATATAAACATGCAATCAAAGAACCGTTTTCTCCTCTCTCTAAACACCACCATTTCCTCCTGCCCCCAACAACTTGTCCTCCACACAAAGAGGAGCTAAAAACTGGAAAAAGGGCCATGCATGGTTTCCATAGATACCAATAATTGCAGCGTCTGGCAAATTACCTGGCACTTCACACAGAGAAAAACGACCGTCAAATCCGCTGTACTGAGAACAGCACCGCCACACCAGCATGGCATCTCAGCTTCCAGCTGTCCACCTTGCTTTGACATAAACACACATTTAACAGAATACAAAAGACGCCGTTTTTTACCTTTCACACTGTTTATTTTTTGTTTGTCTTCGAGCACTAGTACATCAGAATGTGCTATTTTATGTGCAAATGGCTTTGTCAGATGCAGTTGTAACGCTTAACAAGATAACCTTTAACAACCCTTCCTCCCTGTTAGTGTTTTAAGACAGCTTTCACACTTGTTACTATTAAGGCTCACAGCCATACAGGATTCTCAAAGGAGTCATTTGGTGTTTAAAAATACTTTGTCAGAGTTTCAGGAGGGAGGACTGTCATGGACGCCCTTAGGCGGTCAACCTGATCTAGCCTAGTTAAATAGGACAGAGAGCGATGTTTATAAGTAGAAGTGAAAGACATTGTTCTGGCCTTTAAAATAATTTTTTAGAGGACTTTATGGAGGTTTTACAGTATGCATATAGCTTGTATGCAGTTTTCTTAGCAAGGTTGAAAGCTCTGTCGTCTGAGGCTTTCCTCTGATGCACTCTAGCATTAACTGGTGAGTGCTTTGGTGATGAAAGGTATTATTCTTTAAGTGCAGTTTCTCTCATTCAATTCCTCGGGGCCTTTCAAGAATGGAGCGGAGGTTGGAACCTCACTGAATTGTCAAGAGAATAGGAGACAGTTAAATGGCGAAGGCAACACATGAATATGTAACAACGGCTACATTAAGGGAGCTGGACTGGGCTTTACAAGGAATGGCTCTTTTTAAGCCATCTATTTGTTAAGCAAATTTAAAATATTATGTACAGCAAGACCTTTGTTCATCTACCTTTTTTTTAAAGCCCCTTTCAAACATCCAGTCTTTTCAACATTGCTGACCTAATCTAGCTGTTAAAATTACCTTTTAACATTCAGACAGTGACTCTTTTATATTTATATATATTTATATTATTTAGACATATCGGCACATTTATGAAGAGAGTCATAGTGCTCACATATTTGCCACCACAGGGAAGAGTGTTTTCTGTTCCGCTAAACTCTGCACCAGTCTTGGTTTTTTTTCGGATTCATCTATGTAGGTTTTAATAACCACAACTGTTTGCATGGACATGTACATGCATGCGTGCATGTATGGGCATGTATATACCAAAACAAATTAATTAACACAATATTAATTTGCAAAATGATCAAATACACAGAACCTTGTAATTAATACAGCGCTTTTGCTTGTTTTGCAGTAGCTTTGATGAAGAAAGACCTGAGGTGCCCATGCTCTTTCGAGATGTGCCGTCCCTCCTGATTATCTTTGTACTAACGATGCCCCAGCCTCTGCGAAAAGGTATATACTTCTACAACTGCATTGTCACTACACTCCATGAGAGCAGGGAGCTTCTCACTTCTTCTCCACAAAAAGGGCTTCATTATTGGTTATAATCAAGGCTGAGTACAAGAAACAAGCATTTTGCATCTGTTATCTGTATTCCTGTTGCTGATATTTAGCTGTGAGGACCAGGAAGGCACGGCGCTGGTGGTAAGAGGGCTGTGCCTCCTTCGTGTGCCCTCTTTTTCTGGCACATCTCCTCCATCTTAGCACTTTGCCTAAAACTGCTTAATAGGGATGGAGGGCCACCTAAATACCTGGTCCAACACACTGCAGTCATGTTTAATGGGATGTGTCGCAGCAGGTATATCATTCCATTGATGACTGATTAGATTGACCACTGGATGAGACAATTAGGACTGTTGGAGCATGATAAAGGTGGATTTATTTATTTAAGCATGGCAGTTTTAAGGTATTTCTCAAGGTCACTGTTTTTTTAGAGCGTGTGATGTGTTATTTCTATAGGCTGTGTAATGATTGTGTTTTAATTATTCTTTAAGACAAAGCGTGGAACGATGCAGTGATATGCAAAATTATCATGAAAAACTTAACTAATGTGGTCAAAAAATCTTTTATGTGAACTGACAACAAACACAAAATACCTGCCAATCTCCCTCAACTGATGTCTGACGCTAGAAGGCTTTTATTTCAAATTAAAAGATACACATGCTTGCCATCTCTCACTTTGTAGAGCACTTTACATGTGTGGTGAAGATGCTGTACAACCTGCAGTTCACCCAGGCCCTGGCTGCTCTGTCGACCAAGTTCAGCCCAGAGGAAAGACTGGCCTGGAGCACATCTGGAGCACTTATGAAGGTAAAGGCGAAATCACATTTCACTACACAATTACAAACAATCTACAACACTAACAACTGTATGTTTACAACATTTCACCTCCAAATGGCATGCTTGGTACAGCTCGCTAGCTAGCAAGGTCTGTTACAGCTGGACAACTGGAAGGGCAGTAAATTAACAGAGAACTGAATGTTTCTTGTTTTTAAAAGAAATCTGAATTAAATCTAAACACTACGCATACGTGTAAAGTACACTTTGTATTTATTATTATGGGTTGATCCTAAATCTAGTGCCACATGAAGCTTTAATGATAATTCCTCAAGTTATTTTAATATTTCATTGATTCTTATGGGGCTTCAACTTAATTCTGTTGTTGGTTTTATTCAAGATGATGTTGTGTGGACTGTCTTCATTGGCCTCTGTAGTCTGATTATTTCCTAGAACCACAGTACATCAATCTGTATGACATGGCCGAAAGTTGAGTTAAGGCTCTTTCCAATTTCATTTATGTGCATTCCATAGTCAACAGTATTGATCTTTATTATCTAGAAAAATGTGATTGCTGGAGAGTGTTGCAGTAATTGGCTCTCTGTCTTTAGTCTATTAAATCTGTATTAGAAAGCGGCTGGCGTGAATGTCAAAAGACAAATAGCTGAAACCTTCCCCTTTAGGATGTTTTAATCTATAATGGAGGTGTGGATTAGAATCTTTCTGCTACACTGCCATTAACAGTGGGCACAAATTCACAAGCTGCCATTAAGATGGATTTCAAATCCACAATGAGAGTGGCATCCATATTTGCTAACATGTCATTGTAATTAAATTGAAGTTGTTAAGGAAGGATGCATTCTGAACAGAGATCTGAGCCCACAGGAAGGAAATCCATGAACTTGAAATTCCTCCTCTATAAATCTATGACAAAGGACAGCAGACGAGATAAAACTGCTGTTTTATATTCTACCACCTTCAGGTTGATAAATGCTTGCAGCCATTCCTCTATATAAATATACTGGCGAAACCAGTTGAATTTTTATCAGAACACACATTCAGTAATGTCTTCACCACTTATCAGATGTTATATTGTATGGAAGGAATTATTGTCCCTTTTCTGCATTAGCCATTATTATTATACGGAGCAGTGAATTGAAGTCTTGAGAGGAGGGTTCAGAAGACACAGATGAAACATTATGATCTGCATTATGTATTCTGAAATGTGGCCTTCATATACCGGGAAACCAAAAATAGAATAATGATGCCATTACGTTTTCTTTTACTACTTTGGCCTTAGTTTAGGTTCCTCAGATTGCTGTCATACATGTTGTTATATCTGTGAAGACATGTGATGGAGCAACCTTCACTTTACAAAAGATTTTTATCCAAAATGACTTAGAAAGGGCTGAGTGTCTTGCTAAAGGACACGCCTGGTATGGAGGATAGGCTAGGAGTCTGGGCTGGGAATTAATCTTGCCACCTTCTGCAGCCCAGTCTGGTGCTAATCCCATTTAGCTCCCAGGCCACACGCTGAATGAGTGAGAGTGAAAACATGAAGACAGTGCAGATGCTTTCATAGTGATAAATCATATTGTTTTGAGTATAGACAGTGGGCGACTCATTATCAAAATATCCAATCCACTGAAGTAACTTTGAGATGACATGGAAGCTTTAGGAGCAGCTGACGTTTGTCATGCCAGCTGAAGAAGTATGGCAGTGTCACAATTTCAGTTGCCTTTGAACAACATGTACAGGTGCATCAATCTCATCTACGCCTAACATTTTGTAGAAATTTGTCTGGCTTGACAAACACATACTTAATCTCTAAGCTTTGATCGGTGGTTTGTTTTTCCGACTATGGAAAGCAGTAACAATAAATACAACCTAAATCTTTAATGTGAAGCATGCTCAGCGATTCAGAGGCGTTCAGGTGCTTCCCGGGGGCCGTAGCCAAATTGTTTCTTAATTTTCCATCTGCATATGAAAGAAATAGACTGAAACTTATGTTTGTTGACTTACAGACGTGATTATAGACTATGCAAAAATGTAAATCCTAGTTACTTAACACTTTATTGCATGTATTTAACTTTCTGCGTTTTGATTTTCTGACACAGAACACCGCAAATGCAGAGAAGTCTTTCGAAGCGCTGCTTAGTCATATTATCTGTGAACTGTCTAAGGACAAGACTCTCTACAAGCTGAACACTGAGGAAACATCAATGGTGAGACACTGAAACGACTGTTTGGAACTTCAGAACATAACGGCTTTCAGGAGGTTCCTCTTTTTGTTTGTTTGCTCTTTTCTATTTTCACAACAGACAATGAATTGACCATTACCCTGAGAGACAGTGGTCTGGTATCTCTTGTAATCTTCGAGGGAGATATATATCACAGTATTATCAGCGAGCTGTTGGCAAGTTATTGATTAAGTGTTGAACTGGTGTTTCTCTCTCCAGCTGAGCTCCAGTGTGTGGTCCCCACAGTCTATTGAGTTCAGCCTCCAGCAGTTCTGCCTGCCCTTCCTTCGCCTCTCCTGCCTCCTGCAGCATCATCTTTATGGAGACAATCTAACTAGCTGTCTGGTATGTTGCATGTATATCATTTGAACTATTCCATCGTATAGCTTAACAGCAAAGATTTTTTGTCTCACCTAACTGGTGTAATGTTTGTACACTGCTCAATTGAATGAATACTTCAGATGTCAATTGGAAGATACAGTCATGCTTGATATCCATGTTTATATGGAATGGATAATGTGTTAGGACGTCAATTGGTAAAGGTAAAACTTATCCACCTACAGAGGGAACCAAGGAGAAATATTACTCAGTATGCCCGACAATGTAGGAGCATGCTCCTTATCAGATGAGGGATGGTGTCCTGGGGTATCGCCTCCTAGATCCTGACCAGGACATCACTGAGCTGCTGGACAGTCTGAGGAGCAACCCGGCATCGAATGTTAAATTGGATTTAGGCCAGGCGAGCATGGAGGCCGGTCAATCGTATCAATTCCTTCATCCTGCAGAAACTGCATGCTTACTCTTAACACATGAGGCCAGGCATTATCATTCACCAGCAGGAACCCAGGACTCACTGCACGAGCAAAGGTTCTAACAATGGGGGCATCGTCTATTCTGTACAGGTCTGTGCCGTGTGTGTGTCCCTCCGTAGATATGCCTCCCCAGACCATCACTGACCCACCACCAAACCGATCATGCTGAAAAATGTTGCAGGCAGCACGACTTCTCCAGACCTCTTCACGTCTGTCACATGAGCTCAGAGTGAACCTGCTCTCATTCGTGAAAAGCACAGGGAGACCTGCCGAGCCTACCAGTTCTGGTGTTCTCTGGCAAATGCCAGTCAAGCTCCATGGTGCTGGGCAGAGATC